>ML675610.1:16543320-16616626 GCA_007922155.1 Mesoclemmys tuberculata
CTCCATATACTTATCAAGCTTAGTCTTAAAGCCAGATAAGTCATTCTTGGCCATATTCTTTCTTCTCTGAGAGGGCATCTTTATTCCTCTTTCTAAAAGTATGCTGCCTTATTGGTGTCTATGGTAACTAATCCCATTTGTGGTTGAGAAGTCCTGTCTGGACACACTTGAGTTTATTCCTTGTTCCTTCTCACCCCAGGGCACACTTTGAGTCTTGGGTCTGATTTAAGCAGTTTTTATACTGGTATAACTGGCAATTAGGGATGTGTCTTCTTTAACCAATATAGTATTAAAGGTACAATCCCTAGTGTGGATGCACTTAAAACTCACTGAACAGATAAGTCTCCGTTTTCTCCCCAAAATGCTATGTTGTGAGCTTGTGGTTTTTTGTTTGTTTTTTTTTTTAATTGCAAGTTTGGTGATACTTAGTCTTTCTTAAAGCCTTAATGCATAGAATTATGTAACTAGGTAACAATATATTTGTTCATTTAAAAAAAATACTTGTGGAAAGCCTGAAAATCAAAAAGGAAATAAAAAATCTGTGTATTTTTTAAAATCTTTTATTTTGAGGCCTGAATAATTTTTTGAAGTCTACATCTACATACAACAAGAGAGGCTGACATAAGTACATCTGTGTTGCATAAAAGGTTAATTCTAGAAGGATACAAAACTGTTGCATGTTACCTTCAGCATATTTGACATGAAAAGGGAGAGGAATGGAAAAAGCCTGTATGCAGTTCCCTCTCTGCCTTTAGAGGCACAGAACAAGACTTTTCAACCACAATTAATGAATTAGGATATTCTGCCCTAAAGAAGTCTGTTTTCTTACAATTCCCTTTAATTTGTTCTATATTTTAGTTATTGGCAAATGCCAATCTGTCATGACTTCAGAAGTCGGCATCAAGATTTTTTTAAGACTATAGACGGCTTTTGACAGTTAGATATTTGATACTGAAAGTTGGAGGAATTTTGATAGGCACAGGAGAGACAATGCTTCTATTCCTTGATCTATATGAGTATAATCATAGAATTGGATTTTGGTCACCAGCTTTTGATAACCAGGTCAACATTGACTTTGTGACTAACTTTTGATATTGTCTTAACTTGATGTTCTGTGACCGTTTCTAACTTAAAATTTGCTTGCTAAAATAGCTATAGAAAATAAGCTTAGTAGGACACAATTACAGCTAATGTGAATTCAGTGCGTTTGAGTAAGATTCAGGGGCATTGCTGATTAGCTCAACTTCTAAATTTCTAAAGAACAATTATGCAGTGGAAAATTCCAACTATTAATGCAACCCTAGGAGGATCTTTCTGAGAGAAGGTGACTGTTGCAATTGCTAATTTTCCTACTCAGAGATATGCATGCGTGCGAAGGGGGAAAATACGGCTTGCTTCATATGTTGAGATTTTGATATTTCAGTGAAAACATTGCATCTAATCTATTGCTGAACTACATTGTGTCACTTGGCATAACTACATAAAAACAACATGCTACAAAATTCTGCATGTTTATCTTATGATGCGGGAGGACACATTTTAGTTTGGATGTGAGAAATAGTAGGTGATCACATAATTTAGCCTATTGTAATGTATGCACACCTGGGGAGCAGATTTAAGGGTATGTTCAGTCTCAACTTTAGCACTTCCATACCTGTGTTCAACTGTGCATCATTCACACTGTTAATTTAGTGTTCTTCCCATTTCATTAGATCCCACACTTTATTTTTCCCCAGTGGTGGCTCTTTACGGAGGTGTGAATATATAAAATTCTTCCATAACTTTAAAAAGTAATCATTTATGTCCAGGCCTTTATCATTCATATTGATTACTGTAAATCTGTCCTCTCCGGCCTCCCTAACACTTACATCAGTCGTTACCCACAGGAACCAACACAACCAGCTAACATGATTATTAAAGCTGTTGCGGTGCGTGCACAAAGTATTAAAAGGTATTTCAATTTTTTGACTGGAAATAACTTTTAAACAGTACTTCTGTGGCATAAATAGACTCTTAAAATGAAATCCTGGCTCGGTTTAAAGTCCGTGATAAAACTGCAGCTGACTTTAGTGGGGCCTTCTTGAGGCAGGAGACTGTGTCACTATGTTTGTCATGCATTACAGTGGGCCCCCAGGCTACTGGATGCTACTGCAGTATAACTGTTTAAAAACAATAAATGTTGCCTACAGCTCTTTTGGAGTGGCTTGTGTGGTTTAAGACAGCAGTATGGCATATACAGGATGTTGTTGTATAGCAAACAAGAAATTGATATATAATATAACCAAAGGAATGCTCCTTCCACTTTCAAGGAGATCCCTTTGGTAATGGAAAAATCTTGCCAAATGTCAGATGTTGAACTTTTGAGGTAGGTTTCAGTGAGTTGCTCTTTATTGGTGTGTGTTAACCTTTCTCTTGAATTTTTTTTATAAATCTTTCCATGCTTGTGTTTGACATATTTAATGCATGCAAATAAAATTGTAAAAAAGTTAAAAAATCAACTGGTGTACATTTTTCTTGGAAATGATAACTTTATATTCAGAGGCCTGTAAGACACATTGTGATATTTATGGTGCTATAAATGAAACCAATCACAGAGGTTGCCTCAAAATTGGGTCACAATTCCTGCATAAGGCCCATGAGCAAATTTAGAGGTGATACTAGGGAATGGGCATTAGGGAGGTAGGAATATATTGTTTACTGGAGCTTCCCTTTTTTGAATCTCGGTGGTTTCACTGGGAATATCTGTCTTCATAATACAAGCTGTCAGGGACATTAATTGTAAGACCGTCTGTAAACGTTAATATAAATAAGCCTGTTTCAATTGAAATCACCAATAAATGGGTGTGATAGGTACCACCCGGGACTGGGGTACCATTGTGCCCTCTTAACTTGGTGCTTTATTAGTGAGAGAGAGCAAACCCTTCCAGGTGCTGTTATTACTCAGCTCAACCCTACTCCTAGCTAGATTGCATGAATGCTCTCAGAATCTGAGAAGCTGCAGATGGTCTGCCCACAGTTGTATGCCTGCACCCCAAAGTTGCTTTGTCTTGCCCCAGTCAGAGGTCTGACCAGTAAGTTTATCACTCAATTTGCTTGTCCTTCAGCATGGAGGTGTACATCAACATTTGTTAACTAACTGGGGATTTTTCCAAACACTTCACAGAAAAACACTTTTAGGCCTGGACTACACTTACCTTCCGAATTCGGTGGCAGTCGACGGGAGATACGCAAGCAACATAAATCACTTGCGTATCTTCCATCGACTTCGCTGCATCTGCTCCGTGCACTGTCCACACTGCACTGCATCAAAGGGAACAGTGTTCCCATTGATGCAGTGCTACATCACCTACCAGAGTGGTTTTCTTACATCGCTTGCTGGATCGACTGAGTGGTTCTACATAGACCACTCAGTCGATCCAGAAAATTGATCTGACGGTGGCCGTCAATGTAGATCCAGCCTAAGTTACAACATAAAACAGGTTTATAAACTACAGAAAGGTGGACTTTAAGTGAGTATAAGGGATAGGTACCAAAGAAAAACATGCAATCTAAATCTTAAACCTCTAGCATTATGCAGTATCTAGATTAGGCAGTTTTCTCACCCCACTTGAATGTTCTGAATCTCATTATATAGGCTTCCCCTAAGCCTGGGTCCAGTCTGAGCGTTCCAGCATTCCTGTTGTTTTCAGTATGGAAGGGGGAAGAGAAAGGACAGGGTATGCAGCCTTTGTTCCTTCTTTTATATCTTTTGACCACGTAATCACCAGACATAGGCCCAGGCATGTCCAGGTGGGCTCTTCTGAGCCACGAGGTTGCTCAGTCCTTCCCTAGAGAGTGAGTCATAGGATTGAACAATCCCTATTGTATGGTCTTGTGCAACTGTCATTGTATTGCAAATCCTTTATTTACAACTCCTTTGTTGGCTGATGGCGGCTGAGCCCTTCCCGGGTGGAGATGCCTCCTCTGCTGTTACTAGCAAGTTGATATGTTCCAATAAGAGCGAAATCTAATAACTTGTTACATACTAGTGATACATTTATTTTGATAGAACAATGGGTTTTAGCAGATTATGACCTGTCATTAAGTATTTTACATGGCTTGCAAAATATGAACTATTACAACCATACAGAAATGATAAATATGGGGTTTTCAGTGTGCTACTTTGGGATACAGTGTCACAATGGGACATCTGAACCTATTACAAACCACTGAAGGGACTAATTCTGAACCAAAACTTTAAATCAAAGAAGTGTTCAGATGTTGACATTTTCTTCTAGGTGTGTAATATCAGTTGTCACTTTGACTGATGGTCTGTTTTGAATGAATGACCCCTCTAAAGTGTATATCTTTAATAAAACTGAGTATTATACCATAGTGCTGCCATTCTATTTTTTCCTTGCTATCAAAGAAAAAAATGTAGTGGCTTTAAAATGTAATTTTAGGGAGGAGATGGGGGAGGGGATGTAGTTTTAGGTGTACTGGCATACGTCATGTTTGGATAGTATATTTCTGGCATTTTAGTTTTGTAGGTAATATTTGAAATACAGTAAACTGCAATTTGGCAGACAAGTAGACAATTTTATGCTTGGGTAGCCAAGAAATCTTTATCTTCTCCTAAAAAGGATGCAAACTTCAGCATACAATAGAGTTGTCTGACTCTTTTGAACTGTTAGCTTTCCCCCCATACACTAGTATTCAGATGGGTGGTAGTTTGTTAAGTGGTTGCAATCCATCTGAGAACTCTTTCAAGTTTTAAGATCCTGATTCTGTTTCTCTTATTTCATGCTTGACATCTTACCTCCTGGAATAGAGGGACTATTCAGGATAAAGGGTGGCAGATTCTTCCACCAAGATCAAAATAATCACTGCAAGGCTTGAAAGTGAATGCATTTCTAGTCTTCACTGGGACTACTTGGAGCAATTGAATAAAGTTCATGTAACTTGCAACAACTTAGTGTTATTTCTTTCTCCAGTAGCGCTCAAATATTTCTAGTATTAAAAGGCTCTTGCCTATGTCTTGAGCTACCTCTGGGCATGGCCTCTGGGACGTTACGATTAATTAAGATCCTACAGTATTTGCAGTAGAAATTTTCAAACCTATAGGATATCTTCCTATATCCTATTATTATTATTATTATTATTATTATTGGTTATAGGCCACATGAGGAAAATTGCTAGGCTAGTTAGTGTATGTGACGTTCTCTTATTGTTTAATAACCTTTATGGCTTCTGGGCTGTCAATCGCAAGTTTTGGTGTATAGATTTAAACCACAGACAGTTCCTCTAAAATGAAGAAACTGTAGGGGGGAAATGAGGCAGGCTTTTTTTTGTACTGTAAAGCTTGTGCTGTATCAAAATACAAGGTAAGTTCAAGGGCATGAAGTACATATCTGCTATTTTTTTTGGTAATACATATAAGGAAGTATAATACCATAGTCTGAGGAAATGCTACTGTATTTTGCCTAATGGGAAATATACCGGTGCATGTACTAAAATAAATACTTGCCATGTGTAGGTCTAAGTACCTACTGTAAATAAGATGTTTACTAAAACTTCTAAAATATATTTAATGTTGTTATTTGAAAGGTATACCCTGTTTCATAACCGATTGAAGAACATTGAAGAAAACGAAGGCGGCCTGGATAATTTTTCGAAAAGTTACAAAACCTTTGGAATCAACCAACTTGTGGATGGTGGAGTATATTGCAAAGAATGGGCTCCAGGAGCAGAAAAAGTGTTTCTCACTGGCGACTTCAGTAAGTATTTTTAAGAATTTGCCAATTGATATTTCTTCTCTCCCATAATGCATTTTGAAGCTGGAACTATTGCCATAATATAGATTATGGAGTCCATTTACCCTTTTAATTAAAATATATATAAAAATCTAAATTAAGTTTACAAATTTCATGATGTGAGTTGCCTGGATATATTAATAAAATGGTATCTGAAGTTTTTCATAGAAAGGGAGAAGAAAAAGAGCTGTTAATGCCCATTGAATTTCAGAAACTAATTTTAAAATGTTTGTACAGAGTTCTTGCTTTGACCATAAGGGTTAATCTCTGTAGGATCACTTCATTTCTGAAGAGGTAGAAGATTAATCCTCAGAAGTTTATTGCTCCCATGTAATTATTCTGCATTCCAGATTTGATTTTCACCGACAGATTTGGAAATCTGTAAACAATAGGCAGTTTGGTTAGGGAGGTGATGATGGGAGGAAACCTCCCCATCTGACTTAAATATGAACTACAAAGATCTTTATGTAGGATGAAGATGTTTCAACATTCCCAAATCCGTACTAGAATATAGATAAAATTCAATGTAATGAATTTACATTTCATAAGTGCTGAAAGACTCTTCCTCTTAAATTTCCTTGTCTAAAATATTACAAGGATTTACATGATATGATGTTGTCAGTACCTCACCAGATCCCTTGCTACAGTGCCATCCAGCACTCATCCCTGTGGAATAAAAATACGGGTAGGAGGCCTTAGACTGGAACCACAATAGTAATGCAAACTGGTTGAGTTATGTTATAAGACAGTAACTGCTCTGGCAGCCACTCCCAGCCAACCTGGTCAGGAATTCCTGCAGGCTACCAAATACTGTATGTGCCTCAGGACTTACTGGCTCCAGGAGAATCACCAGGACGTACTGATACCGGGAGAATCCCAGCGTGAGGTGTAAGTGCCCAATATGTAGTAAATGATTTGTTAAGTACTGAAAAATCCACTATACAGTCCTGTATGTAATATGTAAACTTTGATAAACCGATATAAACCCTCTGTAACTTGAAACCAGTTGAAGTGCCAGAGCTCAGCACAGAGTCGTGCTGCCTGGGCTTCCCTATAGCTATAGCCTTCTAGGTACCTGGTAAGATTAAAAGTTCTGCTCGATCCAACCAAAATTGAATGCTGCGTGATTCTTTCCACGACAATTTGGTGCCGTGACTAGGATCTCCAAGCTCTGGTATCGTCCAGGAAGGACCGTGGACTGCTCCCCACTGACCCCAGGCGCCACTCAAAAGGTAAGAGACCTTTTAAATCTCTATTTGGGGCCAGAGGAGGGCTGCCTGTAGGCTTCCTATTCGATAACAGCCAAGCGAGATCTGAACTTTAAGGGTCGAGGTAAGCTTTAAACTGTCTGTCTGTTTCTGGAAAGCGCACAGGGAGAGTCTGGGGGTTCGTATTGCGGGCTGAGGATCTGGTCCTCACCTTGGCAGTTTAAAGGGTATTAAGGTGAATGAGTGAGTCCCGAGTGACTGTGTCTGAACAAATGAGCCGTTGACCAGGTCTTGGACTAAGGCAAGTTCCAGCCGCACCGACGCCACTGCGAGCTTTGGGGCGATGACCGGTGTGTACTCGAACAGCAAGGGGGGCTTGCCTGAGCCTAGTGACCCAATGGACAGGCGGAGTGTTTGCAGCTGCAAGGCACACCCTTTCCCCTTCTCTGTTTTATGAGCCTCCATAGATCCGTTGTCCAAGGACGCCTTAGCCTCGGTCACAAGATGGGCCTAGGGTTAGGACTCCTGTGACTTTGGAGGACCCCTTTTGTGTCTTGTCTCCTTCCCTTCCCCCTCCCTCTAAATAAGCGTTCTGTTATTGGGTTCATTCACCTAGGCAGTACTGCAGTCTGAGTGAAATGTTGCAGATTCCTCAATAAGCCATTCTTGTGTGTTTGTGAGTGATAATGGGAACTGGACTGTCTAAGTCAGTGTCTAGTCTCCAGAAGGGAACCCCAGCATATTATCTAGTATGCATTATTCTCCCAGGACTTGCAAGTCTCTGGCAGAAAGGCACTCTTATCCTCAGAGTGACCCATCCAGACAGTTCCCCGAGGTAGGATCATTTGATTTAGATAAAATAGTACACTTGAGGAAACCTCTAGAGTCTCGTGGATCCAAAATATCCCGGTCACAGTGGGATGCATTCTTTAATTGGTATGATGAAGCTTCAAAAAAAAAAAAAGACACTGAGTCACAAACTTGGAGTCTAAAAGATTCCCAGGAAAAAAATTAAAACTACAATTAAAGGAAGTATGGGAGAAATTGGCTCCTCCCCCAAATTCAGGCCCTAGTCACCTGTACCCAGCTTTAGATAAAGCACCCTATCCTCTGGAATCTACAGTGGACTTGTTAAACTATAAAAGCCTTAGGCATCAGTTTTGAACGGAAAGTGAATGTATGAAATCAGTGAACCCCCTAATAAAGTGGTTGCATGATAAATGAAAGCATTAAAGAGCAAAGAAAAATTTGGGGCAAACCAATTGCACTGTACAGCTGCTATCATCCCCTCTTTGCTCGTGTGAGACACAGAATGAGTCACACAGGCGAGGTAAGGCAGAAGAGCTTTGGGTGCCACCAAACTGTTGTCTGGGGACCACCACAAAGTATGTGGGTGTAATTGGCATCCATATCACTGCCAGTCATCTTTTTCCTGCTCTGGGGTCTGCTCTTGCATTTTGGCTAGAGCAGTGAGGCTGGTTAGGGCTGACTGGTTTGTGGAAAGGAAAATATTAACAAAGTCTGGTGCTGGGGGCTGGAAAGGGCTGCTTCCCTACAAATAGGGTACTGCAGAACGCACGGGAGAAGCTTTGTAGTATTTAAAGTGACCTGTACGGGTTCAGTGCTTAACGTGTAGCCTACTTCGTTTGAATGGGCTGACCACAATTGCAGAGGCACCTGTGCTAACAGTTCCTGTTGCAACGAGGAAGTGTCAGGTTCAGTGTGTCTCTGGTCAGAATCTTGTAATAATGTTAATATTGTCTCTCCTGTATATTCCAGTATATCAGGATAAATGCCATCTGAGGTACCTTAGATAATACAGCCTAATTTAAGGGTTTTACAATTTACTAGGCACGTAGTACATTCTTACAATTTTTGCACTAACAACAAATTAACTACAAGACTTAACAATGGCATACCTATCATTAGCAAAACTATGTCCAACTAAAACAGGCTTTTTCTTTTGTAAGGCTTACTATGGAGGTAACAACATTATCCAGTTTTACAAACATAAGGGTTTAGTTAGCACAATAGTGGCACATGCTTCACCACTAGTTGCTCTGTTACTTCTACATTACCCTCCTGCTGGGAATAGGCTTTGGGCCCCCTTGTGATTCTTTCTACGACATCCCTGTGACACAGCCTGACTCTCCATAGGATTCTGGAGTTTTTATTGCCTCAGCCTTGTTTTAGAGTATGGAAAGACTTACCTTTTTCTTGGAAACTACTTGTTGCATATGCACATTTAATTAGGTACTGCGATTAGAACAGCTGTCCATAATGAAGGTCATCTACTTATGGGATTGTCTTTGAATGGCCTCCGTAATTTTTCAAAATAAGATGTTATGCAGTCAAATAATTGTAAATGTTTCTTTACATTACTTGCAAAATGAGTATAATATAGGAAATACAAAGTAGAACAGTCAACACAGAGGATGGCTTTAGTAAAAACCAGCTATCGGATGCGTTAATGGTGTGATGACATTTCATTGCTTCTTGCCACCTGGAAGTGATAGTGGGAAGAGTGACTTAATAAGACATGGAAGGTAAAGGATGGGGGGAGATGTGATGTAGGGCCTTGAAAGAAATGACAAAGAATTTTGGCTTTATGTGGTGAAGAAAGAGGAACCAATGGAACAATTTGAAGATGGGGTGATATGTTGGATTAGCTGTCCAGGAATATTATTTTAAATAGCTCCTTTTTGTTCCAACTGGATTAGAAATTATACAGAGGTTATGAGAGCTTTAGCTGTAAAGGCAAAAACATTGTTGAGGAAGTGACCAGATTTAGACATGATCTGATTGTGTGGAGAAAAATACAGAGAAGAGTCTAAAATCTCTTACTTAAAAGTTGGAGTGAGGGAGAGGATAGTGGCGAATTCCACACTTGCAGATGGGAGGGGTGTGTGTCAGGGAGTTATAGTGAAGAGTAATTGAGAGGGAACAAGATTTTGTTTTTGGCAAAGTTGAATTTAAGCTGATGGAGGAGATGCTGGGAGGCTAGACATGATTGAGGGGAGATAATTCACTAATACAGACCTCTAAGCATGATGAGTATAAAAGAGGAGATTGCCAAGACCAAAGCCCTGAGCAGTTCCCACTTGGAATGGGGAAGAGGAGGGTCTACCACTGGCCGGAGGAGGAGGAGAAGAAACTGTTTGGAAAAGCTGAGGGAGACTTAGCTGTTTAGAAAGAAAGAGGTGAATATATTAAAGTAACAGAGGTCAAAGGAGGAAGATGAAATGTGCTCCAAGTTATGATCACGGAAAGGTTGCTAGACCTCTACAAGAGAAACGTCGGTGCAGTGGGGAAGGCAGAATCCAGTTTAGAGGGGGTCAAATATGGAATTGAGATAGGAACTTAAATTTAACTCCTACACCTATAGATGTTAGCCATGTCATTCTTTGTTGGGGGTAGTGGGTGGAGAAGGAGGAGGGATGTGGGGCTATGCAGAGGAACTTCATGGGTGCCTTTAACAAAGGGAAAATGGACGGTGGGGAGACACTTACTCTGAACAGAGGGGAAAGAGAAAAGCTTGCTGCATCTCTTTGACCAGCCTAAGGTGTCTTGATTTTGTGGGGTTATTTTTTGGCTTTTTGTTTTTAAATGTATGTATATAATAAAATTGCTTCCTTAGCAATCTCATTTTGGAGTCCGGTGTATGCAAGTTGACTCATGATCCTGCATCATACCAATCCTAGTATATTTTCTTTTTCTTTCTCAGAGTTAATTTTATCCCATTAAGTTCAGTGGGAGTTTTGACACTGACTTCAGTTGGACCGTGATTTCATCTGTAAAATCTGAGTCTTTTTGGCTTTTGTCCATTTGATTGGGCCTGCCAAAGGATTTTTATTACTTTCAAAACTTTGGCTTGTCTAGATATAGTCTTTCTGTCTCTAAAACCAATCCACCTTTACCTAGATTTAAAGGAATTTCAGTATTAATGGTTCTTCTACTTCTATAGACCATTTAAAAGAGCAAAGTCATGTTTCGGATAGCATTGGCTGCTGCAGAAGAAATGTGAACGCTGGCCTGAGCTAAGAGAAAGTAGATTTTTCCTTTTGGCTTTTAAAATATAAACAATCTTACCAATTACTACATCTGAGGAGTTTGTTTAAAGATTTTATAGTTAAGTCCTGTTAAAAATAACTGGTAATGCACTTCAGTGGTGATGAAATAACTGGATTACCATTTGCTTCATTAGGACCTGCAGTCAGATCACTTACATTTTAGATGCATTTCTTGGTAATACGTGAAATGCAAACTTTTACAGCACTGCTTTCTGTAGAGTGCAGGGTCATTATAAATAAACTAACAGAAAAGTTATATAGCCTTATTAAAATTGGTTAAACCTCACTTTCCAGTTGTCAGAAAATGACAGGTTGCAACTGCTTAATTATTTTTAAAGAGCTGAATGGAATGATCATATTTAACATTAGATCTTATTCCTTCATCCACAGAGCAGGATTATATAAATCATTAACACTTCTAAGCATACGAAAACTCCACATAGAATCATAACTAATTTGGTATACATACCCTTAAGTTATTTCTCGTTGTAATTTCTGTAGTTTTTATTTTTGTGGTCTGCTTTGAAATCTAGTAGTGTTGCCTGACGTTCATTGGCTTTAAAAACAGAAGTACACTGTTATGTAATAAAATGACAAATTTGGACTGGATTTCAAAATCTGAACCTCATCACAATAGTATTGAGAGTTGAAAGAAGGCTGTACATCTTAGTTCCTGTGGGCTACCTTAGTAACCAGCAGAAATATTTTGTGGTTCTATGTAGAGAAAAAGGAGTTTATGCTGTAGTAAACTCTAAAATGTACTTAGACTATTTTAGCATAGTAGCATTTAGACAATTGTTCATTGCTTGCGGCTATTTTCAAGCCTGCATTTAAACAAAATCTAGAAGGATTCATTTTTTTAATCTGTACTGTCTCAAGGCTTTAGCATTCAAATAAGTGATTTACATACACTGTCTAACTTTGTCATCTGTATGTCTTTTGACATTTAGTGTTGCCTTGCTTGCCAGTGTATGCCCTCATACCAGTGTATATAACATTTTCATGGCAGTAAGTATCCAAAGCAGATTTGCCCCTCCATGGCTTCTGGTAAGGCCCATCTGAGAATACTTCTACAGTGCTTAATGGGTATCAACAGATGAAAATATTTTAGTAAAATCAGTGTGCATTAATCTATAAAGTAATCAATTCTTCTTTTGAGTGAAGGGCCCTATATGGATTCCAAACATGGGTGTCCATTTACCTGCATGTGCATTGTGTCTCCCCCTTGTGTTTGCAACTGAGACTAGACTAAGCCGTTCAGGTAGATGCCACTCCAGTTCTTTCTTAACCACTGCATGGCTGAGTTGGAATCCTTGTTTCTTCTGATTTACTGTCTGTTTTTCTTCTGTATGCTTGTGGATAATTATTCTTAGTGTTTTATATAGTTCTTAATTATTGTAGATGGCTTAGTTAATGCAGTTTTACCCCCATTTGAGGGAAAGTTCCCCTCCCCTCCCAGGCACAATGCCCCAGATTCCAGGCTTCAAGAATGTGCCTCTTGAGCTCAGTCATTTTCTGTATGCAATGAGCACCAGTGTTGCCTGTTGTCTAGGTGAGGCCCCCATTGCAACCTGCTGCACCATTTGTAAGTAGTTTCCTCCCCAAACGTGGGAGGCTTGAGAACTTTGCCTCCGGAAGCTCTTAATGAAGGAAGCAAGGTGACCGTTGGTGCATTAGGATCTACAACCAGTGGTGCGCCTCCATCACTGGTGGCAAGTACCCTTCCAAGCACCTCATGGGCACCAGATCTGATGATACTAAGACTTCTGCACAAGCCCCACCATGAGGATAAGAAACATAGGCATGAGCAGATCCCCGTCTGAAACTGCTCAGAAACTCAGTATTTCCTCCTTGAGCCACTCCAGGTCAGGTGAGAAGTTGCCCATGGATCCAGCTGGACTGCCACCCATGCTTCCCAGAGTAGACAGTAAGACTAAGCGAAATCCAGCGGTACCACTGAGCACCCCAGTACCCACACCGATGCTCTCACTATCTCTGCTGACAACTCCTGGACCTTCAAGATTGTCCTAAATGATGCCTCACGCTCCCAGGTTCTTGGAACTGCTGCTGTTGATGGAGGAGCGGCTCCTCCACTACCCACTGTCTCCTCTCCTTCACTCACCACCTTCGTCTCCGCTTCAGCAGACATCCCACAGCTGCTGCCAGCAGGGTGAGATGTCCCATTGCCACAGCTCTGATACTGTTGACGCCACCTTTCCTGGAACTGTCCTCGGTGTCTCAGCACCTTTTGGAGCCAGAGCCCCCTTTTTCCCCTGCCCTGTCTCAGAGTTCAGACTCATGCCACAAACCGCCAACCCTTCCCCCTGCTTAAGATCTCTCTATGGAATCTTGGTATCATTACCCATGGGGCCCAAGAATGCCGAGAGACCTTTCCTTTTGGTCCTGTTGGTCACCCTGGGAGCTGTACTGAGGCCACGAAGCACTGTTAGTGCCCTATTATCAGCCATTCCCTGTTTACCCTGCAGTGCTCTCTGTATCCCTCGTTCACCAATACCATTCCAGTACCCTCTGTTTATGAGGAAGAGGAAGAATATGTGGAACCTGCACTGCTGGCACCAACTGTTGCCTCTTCATCATGACATGATGTGCTTGTTTCTGCTCAACTCTTTCCACTGGATGACCTCTGCCAGTACCAAGAACTGCTCCACCAGGTGGCAGCAGATCTAGAGATCCCATTGGAAAAAGTCCAGCACATGGAGCATCAGCTCCTTGACATCCTCCAACCCCTCTTTTTTACCCCTATTTTTTACACCCTCTTGAGTGGCTCTTCCCATAAATGTGGCCACTTTTCAACTGTTGCAGATGGTGTAGCATGCTTTTATCTCCTGTGCCTCCACACCCAAGAGGGCAGAGAGGAGGTACTTCATCTCCACTAAAAAGGCAGATTTTCTTCTTACCCATCTGCCTCCCAGTGTTCTGGTGGTCCATACAGCAGCAGAGCAGGCCTACTAGCACCCAAAGCACTCCATTCCCCCAGACAGAGTAGTGAAGAAAATTGACCTGCTATGCAGGATAGTCTATTCCTCAATGGGACTCCAATTTCATATAGCCAATTATCAAGCTCTGCTGGCAAAATATGAGAGTCTGGTGTAACTGTGAAAATCTGAGTTCAAAGACCAACTGTCATCAGATAGCAGCAGTTCCAAAAGTTGCATGATGAGGCGGGACGAGTGGACAAGGTGGAACTTCAAGCCACTGTGGTTGCTGCTGACGCATGCTCTCGTTCTCTGGCAACCAAGGTCGTGCTCTGGAGGGTCTCCTTGCTGCAGTTGTCTAGTTTCTCTAAGGAAATCCAAACCACCATTGAGGACCTAGCCTATGACACAAAAACTGTTCAAGAAAACTGAGTACCTTCATTGTCTCAGACTCTTCAGGTCCTTTGGCCATGCCCCCTACCTGGCATATAGTCTTTCAGGGCTGTCTTGGTCTATTTGTCCAAAATTGGTGCAGGATCACTGCACACAGTTGGGTACTGAATTTCATCCATCATGAAAACTCCATAGAATTCCTCTTGTTTCTACTTCATCACCCATCTGGATTTACTGCAGGGATCCATCCCACCAATCCTCCAACAAGAAGCTGATGCTCTTCTCAAGGACACTGTAAAGCCTGTCCCAGTTCATTACAGGGGATGCAGGTTTTACTCACCATACTTCTTTCCGAAGAAGGGCAGAACTGACACCCCATTCTGGACTTTGGGTGCTCAACACTTTATCAGGCATGCCGGAATCAATATGGTGACTCCTGTGTTTATTATCGCATCCCTCTCCCAGGGAGCCTGGTTCCCAGCTCTCAACATGAAGGACTTCCACATCAAAATTCACTCAGCTCATCAGAAATTTCTGATTCAGGGTGGGACATCACCATTACCAATTCCAAGTCCTTCTGTTTGGCATAGCGATGGTGCCACGAGTCTTCACAAAAGTTTTTGCTGTCATAGCAAGACGTATGTGCCTCCTCAGCTACTAATATTCCCCTAACTGGATGCGTGGCTCCTCATCCCAGTAAGGCCTCATTTCAGCTGTCCTAGCTCTTCACACCCTCCTCACCTCTCGATATTTGCATCAATGAGAAGTCTGCTTGTACACACTCAGATGATCAACTTGATTGGGACACAGGTAGACTCTGTCACAGCACAAGCTTTCCTCCTGGCAGAACACTTTGCCACATTAAATTTCATAATTGCAGGCCTATTTGCAACCCCTTTACCACCGTCTGCTTCTGTCTCTCCTTCCTTGCACATATGGTAGCCTGTACTTAAGTGACACTGCATGCTAGCCTCCACCTGCATTGCCTACAGATGTGGTTCCTTTCAATCTAAGGCCACACAGAGACTGTTTGGACAGTAGGCTCCTTCTCCTTCAGATGATTCTGGTCTCCTTCACATGGTGGATCAACCCTTCCATCTTCTACCCCACAAACCACATCACCACAGATGCCTGTGTCACAGGTTGGGGAGCCACTTTGGACTGACACATCCCAGGCGTCTTGTCACCACAAGAGGCTGGGATGCATTTCAACATCCTGGAGTTGAGGGCAGTCTGTCGTGCCAAGCATTCCTCCCTCTCATCTGGTCCCATCACATTCAACTGCTCTCTGACAGTATTGCAGCAGTAGTTGATATCAAGGCAATGCCAAGTCTTCCGTCCTCTGTTCCTTATCCATTCCCATTTGGAACTGGTGCATCAAACATCGTCAGCCTCCAGGCCATGTACTTCCTATATGCCAAAAAACTCTGAGAGGCGTGCTCAGCAGGACTCAACATGAGCCATGAGTGGGAATTACCCAATGCTACACTGTGATACCTCTTCCACAAGTGGGACACTCCACCCTGGGGACATCTTTTTGACCCACGAGAAATGCAAACTGCCAGTTCATTGCTCCTTAGAAGCCATAGGGGAGGACTCACAGTATGATGCACTTCTCCTCCCCTAGATGGGTGATCTATGCTATGCCTTTTTCTCCCATTCCCCTCCTCCCAGAAGTCCTAGGCAAAATTCAGCAGGATTCAGCTACAGCAATACTCATAGCCCTGTTCTGGCCCCATCAGCATTGGGTCATGAACCCCATGTGAGCCTCTGCTTGCACAGCACTCCGTCTCTGCGCACTCCTGGACCTTCTAATGCAAAATTGGGGCTGGCTCCGGCATACCAATCCAGGCCCTCTTCATCTAACAGCTTTTTGGATTGGGTTAAAGTATACACAAGGCATGCTCCACCCCTGCTGAAGCATAGTCTGACACAAAACAGGAGGGTAACCACGAGGACCTGCTACCGAGCAAAGTGGAATCACTTCACCTCATGGGCCCACCGACATCAACCCCACTGGAGATGGTATCCTTACCAATTGTCCTGAAATACCTTTTCAAACTCAAAATGTCTGGCCTGCCCCTAACCTCCATAAGCTTTCTCCCCCCGGTGGATGGCACCTCAGTGTTCACCTATTCTACACCATCTGCTTCCTGAAAGGTTTGCACAATACCTTCCCACCAGTCCTCAAGCCCACAGCCTTATGAAGCTCCTCTTCAAGTTCCTGGCAACATGTTCTCTCTCCCATTTTTCCATGTGGCTATCACCTCATTTACACAGGTCAGCAAACTGGCAGCCATGCGGACCTCTGACTTGCATTGTCTTTCACAAGAATAAAGTTTTCTTCTGATTGCACCCGAAATTCATACTTAAAGGAGTGTTGGCATTCCACCAAAATAAGTGCATTCACCTCGTTGTCTTCTATCCCAAACCCCACACCTTCCACATGGACAAAGCACTATAGTTCCTTAAAATCCACAATGCACTTGCATTCTATCTCCAGTGAACCCATGCCTTTCAGGCATATCTGATTTCCCCCCCACACACACCCACCCATTGCAAGGACCAAATCCTCTCCTTGCAACAAAACACCAAATGGGTTTCCAGGTGCATCTACGAATGTTACACGCACACCAATGTACCTCCACCTGAGGCACAGCCACATTGGCCTGCCATGCAGCCATCTCATGGCATGACATCTGTCATGCAGCACCATAGTGCTCCACACACGTTTGTGTCCCACGATGCCATCGTGGCAGCTGCGCCATGCTATGGACTGTATTTCCTCACAACCATCTCCAAACTGATCATTGCTTGTTACTCACCCACATTTGGAAGGCCAAGACTTTTGCTTTTTTTTTTTTTTTTTTTTTTTTGAACCGTGTTAAAGTTCATGGAGGATAGGTCCATCAATGGCTATTAGTCAGGACAGGCAGGGATGCAAAACCATGTTCTGAAGTGTTCCGAACTCCTATTTTGCCAGAAGCTGGAAATAGGCAATGGGATGGACCACTTGATGGTTACCTATTCTGTTCATTCCCCCTGAAGCATATGGCATTGGCCACTGACAGAAAACAGGATGCTGGGCTAGATGGACCATTGGTCTGATATATGACTGTTCTTATGTACTGATCTATAACAGGTACTAAGTGCAGTTAGCATCACTGACACTGAACAGTCAAAAACAGAGGCTGGGTGCCATTCCCTTCTCCTTCTGGTCCCTGCTCCCAAGTAAGTGTGGATACGGTTAAGAGAGATTGAGTGCTTCTGACGAGGTTTGTAAAAATGTGAAGACAAAATATTGCAGAGTTACTACATTACAACTCAGCTGCCACAGCCCAAACCCCAAAGTGATAACCCAATGCAGATACCCTGTTATAATTGTTGGGAATGTCAGAGGCGCTAATAACTGTCAGAGGAACAAAACCCTCACATATCACTAATATGTACTAATGTTTCCTTCTGCATTTCTTGTAGCTGTACAGGATGTGAAGGTGCCCTTCCGCACAAGCAGAAATCATCCACTTCCTTCCTGTTATTCCAAGATGTGTGGCAACTCTGATTCCCCTTGTCTGTTGGCAATTAGGACCAATGTGTATGTAGGTGGGATCTAACTTCCAGGACAGAGTTTATAAACTGGATTTGTCCACTCAGGATGGAAGCACTTGCCTTTACCCTCATAAGTGCTATTGACTGCTCAGCAGGTCATGATTATGTGAATGATGTTGGGCCTATTAGCATCCAATTGGGTGCCAATAGAACTTTCATTCTTCCAGACGTGCACTCTATAGCCATTCTGTTGTTACCGAACTTGAAATTTAATTCCCTTTTATCTGAGTGATTGATATTGGGTTATGGTTTTATGAGCTAAGTCAGGATCAGGTATTTGGTGTTCCTAAGGATAGTTGTTGGCATTAACACATAATACAGAACAATATCATCTTTGCATGCTTGCTCATGTTGATTCCAAATACGTGGGTGTGTGCCACCTGCACAGTTGCTGGAAGATTTTTCCCCACTATCTATAGGGTTGCTTCTGGAGCCCCCTGGAGTTGTGCCTTCGTGTCACCTGAAATAGGGCCCTACCTTTCAACCCCCATCTCCTCAGTTCCTTCTTATTGCCTGTGATGGTCACTGGAACATCAGTCTACTTTCTCTGCAAGTGTCCCCTTCTTTGATGGTCATCCACATTGATCTGTAAATAGCTATAATTCTAGTTATTTGTAGCAGTTAGTCAGTTTAGTAGTCAGGACCCCTAGCAGTGTCACCTTCCCCTCCCCCCTTCCGGGTTTAAGCCATGAGCAGCTTGGAAGAAGTCCATGCCCAGAAACGATCCCTCACAGCACCTGTCTCAAGTGCCCATCAGAAGCATCACTGCAAAAGCTGTGGGGACTTCCATCCGAGGACAAAAAAGGAGAGGAGCTAGATGCCAAAGTTCCACCTTATGGAGGTGACCCTCCATCTCTCTCTAGGCCCTTCAGATTCGGTAGCTAGCACATTGGCCTCGATATGGAGCGCACTGGCATCCGTAAGAGACATGGTGGCAAGGAAGGACTCCACTATTAGAGATCCTTGGCACTGCCATGGATCACCAGCACTGAGGGACGTCTCGCAGGCACAACACTGTTCTCATTCCCCTGATTCACGAAAGAAGCAAAAGAAGATGGATTGGGTGCTCATCGATGCCCAAATCAGGAGGGCGTAAGAGTTTGAGCACAGTGTACCCCTTGTTGGGCCACTCAGGCGCTGCTCTCACAGCTGCAGCACCATCAACTCCGGCCCCGGGAAAGGGTCTTTTGAGTCTGGAGCCTCTGGACTCCCTGCCTAGGGAGTTCCATGAAGAGGACTTGCAGCTCCCCTCCACACTGGAGACTTCTGAGGAAGCCAGGGAACTCATTGAGAGCACGGCACTGCTGTCCCCGGCAAAGAAGAACACTTTGGACGCAGGGTCATTGGTGCTAAGAAAGCACCTGGTGCAATCAGAAGGGAAACAATCTCTGATGCCCAACTGCCATCTCACCAGCAGATGCAGAATTGCACCACCATGGCCCCCGAGGAGTGAACGGTCAGACTCCAACGCCGAGGCCCAGTGCTGCACCTCCAGACGGAGCCAGCACCGAGAGGGGAGAAGATAGAAGGGGATGGAGGAAGCTTATCTCTTTCCCATGCCATGGCCACCACAGTGGTAGATGCAGGCTCAGTGGCCCTTTTGGAGGCCTTGGACTTCTGCCAAGTCCAGGGGCCCCAATTGGGTCATTCTTTCTCCTCCGCCTTGGGTAGTGGTATGTCCTCTGATTGGGACGGCTTCTATATGCCCCCCAGACATCGAAGCCAGCACCGATTATGACACCGCTCCTGGCACCACGTGCAATGTTTACTCTGGAACTGAGCCTGAACACCTGGTGCCACAGGACCCCCTTGGGGCAAAGGGTCAAGAAACTGCCCTATGAGGGAATCGTTCTTTGTCTACCACCAAGGTGGTTGCAAGTTCCTCCCTAGCACCGATTGCAGAGGCCAGTAGCGCCCACCAGGAAGGTGAGCACAAAGCCTTGGGCTCCAGTTGAAAGAGGTCTCTGATAGTGTAGCCCTGGCAGGACCAGCCCGGATAGCCTTGCCTTTGATAAAAAACTAGATGCAACACAACAACATCACTGTGGCAGACTCTGGCATCCTTGCCCCCAACTGCAAAGAGGGAGAGAGATAGAAAGTACTTTGTCCCTTCTAAGGACCATTAGTATCTCTACACCCATCTTCCTCCAGGGTCACTGGTAGTCAGAGGCCAGTGAGTGTGAGACAAGGGCAGCAACGGCCCAAACCCAGGGCAAAAGACACAAAAAGCTCTTCGGGAGGAAAGTGTAGTCTACCAGGGAACTTCACCTTCATGCAGCAAACCAAGTAGTGGTGTTAAGTAGGTACAGTTTTAATTCCTGGGGTTCCATGCTGAAGTGGAGTCCATTCCACCAGACTTCAAGGTGAAGTTCACAGCCTTGGTTGAGGCAGGTAAGGCAGTCACAAGAGTCTCTTCATGGGGCAATGGATGCAGCAGATGTAGCAGCCTGCACAATGGCCTCAGTGGTGGTGATGTGCCAGAGCTCCTAGATACAAGCCTTGGGCCTCCCCCATGAAGTCCAGCAAACAATTCAGGACCTCCCCTTTGAAGGTCAGGCCTTGTTCTCTGAAAAAACAGACTTGAAGTTGCCTAGTCTCAAGGACTCTCGAACCACCCTCAAGTCCTTAGGCCCCCACACTCTGGCACCTCAGAGGAGACATTTCAAGCCTAAGGCCCTGTCTTGGTTCTACCAACCTCAACAGAGGCAGGATTTTAGCCACAGGAGGGGAAAAAACTATAGGAGGAAGCCATCTCAGTACTCTGCAAGCCATGAGGCAGGTCCAGAGGGAAAATCCTCCAGCCCAAAACATAACTTTGGAGGTACTCCTGAGGATGGCATACCAACCCAGATCTTGGATCCTTCATCTTGTTTCTTTTCAAATAATTTATCCCACTTCTATCATTCGTGGGCACTGTTCACATCAGCTTGTTGGGTACTAAGCAAGGTAGAACTGATGTACTCTCTCCAGTTCGGCTCCTACTTTTATATTCATGAATCTGCCTCTGTAGAATGAGTGGTGATAACCTTTCCAGTTCACATACTTGCCCCTCATTGGGATATAGTTATCATCGATCCAGCTATTATTTCTGGAATTTTTCTGATAGCAACTATCTGTGGGTAAATGACAGTGTTTGATTGCCTCGCAAACCTGTATAACAGCCCCAACAGTGGACTTTCGAACGCCGAAGTAGTTTACAACAGACGTAGCTGTCATCTGTAGCCAGCTTCCACAGAGCAATAGCAATCCATTTCTGAACTGGTATGACTTCCCTGAATCAAGCATTCTAGCACTGAGGGTTTGGTGCAAGCTCCTTACACAGTTCTATGGTAGTCTCTTTCCTCGTTCAGATGTTCCAGGTTTCTAAAATGGCTTGATTCCACCACACAGTTGCTTCTGCACCAAAAATGATGGCTGACTCAAGTGCATATTGTGGCAATACCGACATTCGTTATATCTCTACCATGTGGGCTTCATTAATTGCCATGAATCTTCAAGATCAGCTTTCTTTGTGTCAGAACGTTGTGCCCAAATTCCATCTAGCATCTCGCCGATTGCCAACTCCACTGTGTAACCCTTTGTCTTGCAATAAGGAGCAGGAGTAGAGTGAGATGGTCCCATCATTTTGTGTCTTCTGTCCATTTTTGTAAGGAATAACAGTGAAGGGTGACGTGATCAGGAACTTCCCTTGGCAAATGTGTGAAGGCAGGGGACAGTATGAGCAATCTAGCAAGTGTTTTATAGAGTGTCTCCCTGTAATCTAAGGAATCCTGGGCTACTCCCCCTGAAATAGTAGTGCTAATATTGCATAATAGTAGTCTAGACACAGGCAGCGTTACACCCATGTCCAGCACAACCTTTGTGGACTTTCGGTGCTTGTGTGGGGAGCATTCATGAGAATGTACATGATTCAGTAGTCAGGTGTATATACCAGTGTAGACATAGCCTTAGGTAAGGTCTTTTTTGTGGTGGTTTTTTTAGAAGAGGAGTGGAAGAAAATTATTACTTTAAATATATCCCAAAGTATGTTGCAAGTATGGAGTTAAATGTTTTTTTGAAAAGTTACTGTTAATGTCAATTTTTTGTGTGTGGGAGGAGTGATAATTTAAGAAGTGAAATTTTTTTAAAGGAAGAAAAATGCTCATGCATAATGAAATAGTATGACAGCTTATTGTGGTAGTTTTTCCAAAAACTCTAATTTACTTTAAAGCATTTCATGTATCACTGTTTATTAAATGAAGCTGAGATTTAGAACTAATACTTTGAATAGCTGTATCTAGATTTTAATGAAATGCAGCAGTAAGGAGTCCAAAGTGAATTTCCTTGTAGTTTTTAAATGAAAAAGGGCATCATTTTTCCTATGTTCCTTATTCATCATCAGACATAGTAAAGTATTCATTCCTAAGAGAAAGAGAGTGCTGTCAGGAAGCCTAGAGGAATGGAAGATTGTCATTCAACGCACACGTGTTTTAGTAATATTCTTATGAGAAATTGGGTTGCAAAACCTTAAATTTAGAATTAAGTTGCTTAGCTATATTTAACTAAAATTGGATAGCTTTAACCTTTTTTTATGTTTCAAACAGGTTAAATCTCAAACTAAATTTATGGTTATGCTGTAGTTCACTTGAATTCAGGAGTTGATTTTAATATGAATTCTTCATAAAAGCTTTGTTCCGTAAAAATAACTTTAACTGAAGAACTAGAAAAAAAGATTTTATTCAAAGAAATATGGAACTTAAGTGACCATAGCTTGTACTTTGAAACTGAAAAACACATTGCAGGTTAATGTTTTCAACTACTTAAGGACAGTGGACTGTCTTTCAATTTGTCTTGCAGAATATTAAACTGAAATGTTATCCTGGAATGGTTTCCTCTGTGGTATTGTTTGATTTAGGGACCTTCTATTCTATTATTCTTCATGACGCATAGTTACTTTTACGAAGTGAGGATCTTCTTCCTGGTCTGTGGCTGCTTAGACATGTTCCATTTTTGCTGTCCTTAGTTATTTACTCCTCCACTGTCCCCCCTGGTACCATCCAGCCAGTAATTTACTCAGCTATGTAACAGTTGTAGTTTAGCTGGATCCACATTTGCTAATAATCCAAATAAGATAGCAAAAATAAACATTTTTATATAAGGAGGAAGCTATCTTTAAGTTACAGCATGTAACTGTATCTACAACACCAATGCAAAATGAATTCTTCATGTCCTTGTCAGGACAAAGGTGTTTCTTTCTCATGGAATTCCTCAAGACTAACTTCCCTTTTCTTCGACGTCCTTTGTTAGTCATCTCCCCTCCTCTAGAACATAGTGCTATTTCTTTTAACCCAAGCCCACCTCTGTTTTTGCTTGAATAATTTTTTAGCAGAATTAAAAAATTGTTTAGTGGTAATCCTTCAGACTAAAACAATTCAGTTTGTGATTCATCATCTGATCATATAGCGTTGTATGTCTTCAAAGAACTATCTAATTATTTCCTAACTAATCCTGGATGGGTAGGTAGGTAAGTAAATATTTAATATTTCTTTCACAGAGATAGAAAAAGGAGGTTGCAAATTGTCCATGTTTGTATATAAACCCATTTCACAATTTTTAACTCATGCATCTTTTAGCTCACAGCCCAAGATCTAATTCCCTACCCCATAGTGCTGCTCTGGTGAATCAGTAACTTAGGTGTTCCCATTGATAAAATGGGCCAATTACAGTAATGCAATAATTGCAATTACATAGCTTAAAAGTATTGCACAAAGATGGATGTGCTTGAATAGCTCAGTTTTACTGATGACATTACTAAACCAACAGGTTGGAAGTATAAACTTTCTAAGAAGCACTCTGATCTAGTTGATGACAGAAACAGTGGTGTTTTACAAAGGGCTGGGTCCTGTTAGAGTACCTAATCTATAACATGGGGGTAATGGTCCTTACTCAGTTCGTGGAAGAGTGATGGGAGGATTCACAAAACCTATTTGAAGGTCATAGAAATAAGGCCAGTAAATGAAAGCGATAGGAACAAAACAGAGGACTGCCTGGCTCTCAATGCTGTGTAAATTCTCCTAAGTCAAGAGGTCAACTCAACAGCAGCCTGAAAAGATCTCTTAAACTTGTTTGTGTTTTTTTCCACCATTTAGAAAGGATTCTTGACTTGTTGGTAGTAATTCATGGGTGATATGTAGTTTAGCACATACAAAGAAGTGGTATGTAGCTGTGTGCTTTAAGAATTTATTGAAGGGAGTGGGGGGAAAACCCTACTGCACATATTTATTAAGTAATTTTTCAGATGTGGATAGCTGTCGAACAAAATCAGTTTCTCTAGGAATATGGCTAGCTACTGTTCTGTATTAAGCAGTATTTCCTTTCCAGACTTTTAGCCACTGCTATTTTGGCTTTAAAGCTATTCTTCAGGTAAAGACACTTGAACTTTTTGTTATAAAAACCTTTTGTTATACATAACTTTTGTTATGTAGTTTCTAATTCTAGCCAAAAAATGACAGTGGTTTTTGATACAAGTATTTAAAAAAAAAACAAACCCTGTTGGAGAGCATAAACACACTGTGGAGAATTTCAGTCTCAAGGCTGAGAGGTATGGGATTCTGAATGAAAAGTCCTTATGGACAAAATGTGCTATGTATGTACATGCTTAGCATAGTTGTGTAGCATAGTTGTGTACATCTAACTCCCCCACTGCTACATGGAAATCTTATGGGGATATTATGTTTTGCCCCATGTAGTTTTTAAACAATAAAGAACTTTTGTGATATCATGTTAAGTCATTTTGGCCTAAGATGTTATCTCCTTCTGAAAATGCTAACATCTAGCCGCAGTAATATGTATTTTCTTATTAAATAAACTTAATAAAACAAACCACCCTTATTATAAGCCTCTTTTTCTTTCATTCCCTTGATTTTTTGACATCTAGATATTAGACCTGTTGGTATTCTCTAATGGTGTCTCCTTGTTCATCTGAAAAGACACTTAAAATATTAAATGTACATCCAAAAACATTAAGATTTGTCAATTAGTGGTTTTAGCAGCTTAGTAAATCAAGTGTATGAGGCTATTAGTTAGCTGAAATTCTGATATGAGAGGCAGTATTGACATTATAGCTTCCTTTAAAAGCTATGCGATAATACAGAATATTTTATTTGCATATTTTATTGCTAAGCAACTAAGTGACTACTGGCAATATATCGCTATTTTAGAATTCACCATTTCAGAATAAAGGCCTAGTTCATTATAGTGTAGTGTAAATGTAGAACTTAAAATTGAGGAAGTAGAGTATTTTGAATTTACATCTTATTTAGTTGGCTTTATGAGGGCTGTGTATTTTAATTTTTTTCCAAAAAATTCTTGCTAGGTTCTAAATATGATGATTTAAAACACTAGATGTATGTATGTTAATCCAATGGCCAAACAGCTTGTTTTTCCACTGTAATAGTCAGTGTTGCATTCCAACTTAATTCTAATGCTTTATTTAGTCATTCATATCTTTAGCAAATGATGTATGGCAAAGATTTCCAACTTGAGATTTTCATTTTGTTGATTTCTACCTCAAGATAAAATTCTGTGGCTTTTAGAAGGAAGAAAGATTTTTCCCCAATTTGTTTTCATAACTTGAACAGCTGATGCTAGAATTTAAAACTTGTCTTATGTTAGGGAACTAGTTGAGAACTAAAGTGTAAATCATTTGGAACCAAACTTCAGAATTAAGTACTTAAAATAAATGTCCTGAATTATGTATATGTTCAGTATAGGTCTTCTGTTTGAATTTTGCAGCATAGTTTTGTTTATAGTAGTTCATCCATTTCAGAATATGTTTCAGGTATTTAAAGCATTCAAATGATTTTCTTCAACTTGGCTTAAACTTTTACTTCCGTGAGATCTAGGGATGTGGAATGTTATGGCATTATGTTAGTTTCTACAGAATAAAGCCTTACTCCTTTTTCATAAGACCTGTGTAGACTTAAGGTGTATGAACAGAAATGATGCAATTGTCTTGCATCTGCAGATAGCTGGAAGCTGGAGGTGAGAACTACAACTATTCCCCTCAATGAGGTGTCAGCACTGAAACATCATGAAATTTATATTAGTGTTAAATCTTTCATTATTTGACAGTTTATTGGGCACCTTCAAATAATCTACCTCTTCAGAGCCATTGGAAATTGCAGAATATAGAGGAAAGGAAAATAACCCTGTCTTGTTACTTTATCCACCCAAGGGAACCACTACGGGACTATATTATATTTTCTACTGTAGTTTAATATCCCGTGCTCTTGAATTTCCACTTTCTCTGGTATTAAATCCCATGGACTAACAATTGGAATTTTATCTTGATTTACTCCCCCACTGTAGCCTTTCATTTTTCTGTCATATTGTACCTAGCTACTGCACATCAAAAAATCTAATGACAAAACATGCTTTACCAACATAAAATTGGAGTAATTTGGGTTTTTTTTTGTGAAATTAGTGCACAAGGAGTTGAAAGGTGAAATGAAGACTCTTCTCCTTTACCAAATAGTCAGGAATGGGGGATCTACAGAGTCACTATTCCAGCCTTTGTACTGAAATAGCAACTGCCAACTTTCCATGCTAATTTCTGAGGGTGTTGCCGTACTCTTGAGCCACATAATTGTGAAGTATGTAGCCTCTCTGTCAGCATTTCCCTTGTGTGACTGCTAGTAAGGAATAAGTGGTATGGAGGGCCTCTGGTGGGATCTGCTGTATCTGGGTGTACATGTTGTTCTATGGGAGCTAAACATGAAGGAATGATATGGGTACTCACCACTGGAGACAGGATGAGGGCTAAATAAATAAGAATTGTAATGTTACATAAGAATAATGCTACAACTAGTCCGGTATCCTGTCTTTGTTATCCAGTACCAGATATTTTAGAACAAGGGGCGGGGGGAAACCCAAACTCTCAGGCATGTGAGAGAAAATTCTCAAGTCCAGGCAATAAATGTTTAGTTTGTCCTAAAGTAGAAAGGTTTATATTCATTTATCATCTTTAACCTATTTGAATACATACCTTTTTAAAAGTACAGCTTTGACAAGAGCAGAGAAACCATATTTTATGGGAATCAGATTTGAGATTTTGAGGTTTGAGTTAACTTGTGAAGTACCTTGGTATCATGGAGTTATTTCATAGCCATAACATTGCATTGATATCGTTCTTACATTAAATAACTAAATTCCTGGTTCTTGGCAATACCCAAAGTGTACGTCTATTTCCTTCGTGTGAAGAAATGATCATGCTTCTCTTTGATATGAAATGCCATGTCAAGTTTTAGAATGCAATTTGGTGCCAGTGGCAAGCCATTGAAGAAACAAGAAACTACTTGACTGCTCCTTAAGCTGAAAATGTTGTGTATGAATTGCTTTTAAAATGACATCATCCTTTAAATGAGTATTTTAATGAGCTATTAATGGCTTGGGCAATCTTTCTATTAATACGTTTAGTACAAGATTAAAACTCCATAACTGTGGCTCTGACTTTTTGGGCATGGTAAACGGTACTGCTCAGTTCGGGGGGAGAAGTCAAATCATGTCTCCCATTACAGAAATGGTAACGGTGTCATGTCAGAATTGATGCATCCTTCGTTGTACTCCAGTTGTTAATCTGTGAGTGGTGGAAAGTAAAGTGCTTGGACAGCCTGTTAATATTTAGTACTGTGGTACCTTTGGGGACGTCTGAAATCCAAGACGCCTTCTGTGTGAATATGGAACATGCTTGAGGCTTGTTTTTTGTTTTTTGTTTTAAGCCTCTTTTCCTTTGTGTAGCTGCAATTAATTGCAGGCACAAATCCTACTGTATAGATACGCAAGTACCTGGTTTCTGAGCACACTCAAGTGTTCAAACATCTAATAGGTAGGATGGACATCAGCAATGTGTTAATATAGGTTCATAAATGGATAATTGGGATATGTGGCTGCTTAGCACATCTGAAAAATAAGACTACTTTTCTTCAGAGCCTAACTATGTATTTAGGAACTTTACTTTTGGGCACCCAGCTGGAAAACATGGTCCCATGTGCTCTTGGCTTGCTGGATCTGGACAGATTTTAAGCATGGACACACGCCTGGTGCAGACTCCATATCTGAGATGTGTATTGGGAGTGGTAACCCCAGGGTCCAGTAGCTTACGTCCTAAAACTAGTGCTGGCACTCTTAAGTCTTCCCAGTAACTGCTGGGTCCCACTGAAGTGTGGACCATTTAGGGTTGTTTGTTTCTCTCTTCAGGGACTACATGACAGTGTTGGCAAGTAACACACAGACTCTGCAAAAGGATTGCTAGATTCACCTTCTACTCCTAATGAAAACATGATACAGACAGACCCATGGAAGAATAATCAACATCTACATGCAAATACCACTCAGTGTCCTCACCACTGAGCGCCCTTTGGATTTTTGTCAGTCTTTTCAGGGTCCTGAGACTCCAGCTATTGGGTCTTGCCTTATTGTTGGTGACAGAGAGAATAAGAGTAGATTTGCCCTTTATAACGTCTTCTCTCGTGTGAACCCCTTCGTCAACCTCAAAGCCCCTTCTGGTGAGCTGTGGTTTGGTTAGCTCCCACCTGAAGTCCAGACTGGAAAAGCTGATTTCTTGCAAGTTTGCCCCCACACTTCAGCATACCCAGAATTAAGGCCAGGGCAAAGTTATTCAAGGATAATGACCTTTAATTGCCCTGCAAGGTTTGTCCTCTGTCAATACACTTTTTAATTTCATCCAAAATGAAGACAAAAAGACAACAGAGAAGACGCAGAATAGCCTCACAAAACAAAATGGAGTTTGTAGTTTGATATAGACATTTTACTAAATCATCCCAACATATCACCATCCCATTGCTTCTGAAGTAACTGCACCTCTGACTCCTTCATAGCCTCCGTGAGGGTACCCTATCTGGGTCTCAGGCCTCTAGCAATCAACTTTTTCCAGGCATGGAACCTGCAATCTCTGTGCAGCCCTGGGATTTAGGCTGTATTTCACTGTGATCACTGTAGCAAGGCTGAGTTCAGTTCAGCACCTGTCATCCTGCTCTCCCACAGGGGCTACAACAGGGTTAACCAAAGAGCAAAAGCATTACAGAGAAAAATTATATTTAAACCAGTGGCTCTCCATCTTTCCAGACTTACTGTACTTCTTTTAGGAGTCTGGTTTGTTTTGTGTACTCCAAAGTTTCACCTCACTTAAAAACTACTTGCTTACAAAATCAGACATAAAATACAAAACTGTCACAGCACACTGTTGCTAAAAACTTGCTTATTTTCTCATTTTTACTTTATTTTTCAAAATGATTTTGAGACTCCAAAATGCTTATTTTGTGGTAATGCAGGTGAATGCCACCAATTGCTGTATTTCCATTGTAAAATAGTTTTCTCTTTTAAATGGTTATTTACTACATTACAGCAAAAAGAGGGTGTCTCCAAGCCATCCAGCGTAATGAAAGGAATTATAGTTGTGGACACCTGGACTTGTTCATTATCCCATGTACCTGTCCTTAAGCTTTGGAACACATGCCATAGCCACAAGCCAGTTTTTCTTGTTAGAACCTATTTTGACACTTTCATAAGGGCACAGTTCTAACCATAAAACAGCAGTGCAATTACCTGGGTTTAGATATAAGCTGTCAACTATCAGAATATATGTGCTATTTGCTGTGGTTGTCTTTTAAAGAAGAAATAAAAGATTATTTAAAGAGAGATCCTACTCTTTCCCATATTAATGGTTAAGATGAACGCTGAAATAATGGGGTTACTGCAACTCATTCCATCACTTGTGTTTGCAATGGATGTTTCTTTTGAGGAGTGTTATTTTTTTATATATTCTTGGACAGTGACTCTAGTAAAAAATATTGCATAAAATTAGGTGAACACTGACAACGTAAGTATGCATTAGACTTAGAGCCTTACTTACTGACAGAACTTACCAAAGGGAGCTCCATTCAAGCATTTTTAAGTAATAGTGGAATTTAAAATGGGATATTCTGTGACTATTGGTTATAGAGTCCTTTTGATCACTGCACTATATGAATAAATTAATTTATGATTTCTGCTTCTGTTTCAAGTATCTTCCTTACAGTCACAGCATCTGGCCCAAGAGAACTCCATTTAGTGTTTTTGAAGGGAATAAAACTGATAAAATTAAAGCTTCTTAAACTGCTGAATCATGGTAGCATTCTTTATCTTGTATGTTGCATAAGGCTGAATGCAGTAGAATGCAAAACTGTCATAAATTCAGGGAACTGTGCAATAGGTGAACTTGACTTATACTCAGGCCCACATAATAATCTATATTCCTCCCGGTGATGGGATGTACCAGCCCTCCACTGGTTCAGCAGGGGTTAATCCCACTCTGTGGGCTGAAGCCATGCCCCCCCTGCTCCGCTGATCATGCTGCAGCTAGAACCTGGAGATAAAAGGGAGCAACTCGGTTCAGTCAGAGCTGACTGCCCAAGGAGATGGAGGTGCACTGCAGGCTTCTCTGAAGGGACAGTTGACACTCTTGGCTGTCCTCCGCGTCCTCACAGTGATGACTAATGACCCCCAGGCACCCAACACCGTAGAGGGAGGAGAAGTCATGGGACCCCCGTGATGACTAGCTGTGGAGGAAAGGATAGGACATAACCCAGGGAACTTAATAGGGAGCCAGTCTATAGACAGCTGCCAAATGATCAAAATGAGAACCTGGGGCACTGCACTCAAAACAAGTACAGCAGTCTTAGATGCTTCTACAAGCCCCTTCACTCTGTACTCCCACCACTGTAATGGAAATATTTCTTTGAGGGGGAAACTGGAAAAATCAGTGTGAATCGCCTAAAAGGAATTGGGCTATGCGATTAAGTTGTTGGACTTATCCTGGTGATTTTTCCCATCTTTAGTACCCTCCAACTCAAGGGGATGCAAAGTTCCTTAAATTGTGGGATCCTAGTAAAGCTTATTTGACGATGCTTAGGTCTGTAGAGGGAATCTGGTTTTATTAGATTTGGTGAACGTGAATTGCTATTGCATTTCTCCACAAGATAATACACGATATGTTGCCATCACCTGTCTCTTCCTTTGGCCAGATAGCCCTGAATATCAAGTTTGTCTGCAATTAGTTTGCTTTCCCTTTGTACTCTAGGTAGTTTATAAATGCAGCTATCAATGTTCTATTCATTCAGAGCGGTGGAAGTTGCGAACAGAGACTATCTCTATTTAATCTTAGTTTCTGAAAATCTGAGATCTGTAACCTGTGATCAACTACCTGTGACAGGCAGTTGATTTAGGCTGTTTTCTCAGTTACATTTTTGTCCTGAGTTTTCTAAAGAGAAATTTATTGCCATCAGTTTTCCTTCCTAATGCTTGTGCATGAAGCATCTACTGGTGTTTCACCCAGTCAGATTTTCCTTTTCTGCTCAATGCAATCAGTCTATTCTGGGTTTTAATTCTCTGCAACCCATTTGTAGCTATGGAAATTTCTGTTGTGCAGTTGTATGTTTACTTTATATGCTAGTTGCCATAAAAGTCAACATTAACCGTCAGTTCTGTTTCAGAAAAAGTGCAGCATCTCAGATGTAGATGTTGACTTCTTAATGGCACCCTCAGAAAAGTGAAAACAGAAATTTGAGTTTTAATGATGACATATGTTATGGTTCCTTACTAGTAAGGGTAGCTTTTATATTTTTTTGGCTCATCCTTGAATTTGTGACTGAATAGCCTGGAAATGCTTTCACTCACTTGTTTGAAGGAACTTCACAACTTACCAATCAAGATGTTGCCTCCACACTGCCAGTGAAGCCAGCCTTCATTGTTCAAATTTTCACAAAAGCACTTTTGAGCCTTCTCCCATGTTTCTCCTTATAACTCCTTATAACTTCGGCAACGCTACCTCCTTTTTGTCCTTCAAATCCCTCCTTAAAACTCATCTTAAAAAAGCTTGACAATGGTTAGGGAACTAGTGTGCTGAGAGCATGGCCTGTCATGCTGATCCACACTGTTCCATGGTTGCTTTGTTTTCCTCCTGCCGAAGAAAAACTCCTTAGGAAAGGGACCGTTTTCTGTATGTCTACAGTACATAACATAATGGGGTACTAGTCCATGACTGGGACTGTTAAGTACTAGTGCAATACAAATGACAATAAAATATGAACTTCATTGATTCTCTTTAAAGTGGCCAGTAAGGCTTGAACAGTTGCTAGAATTATTTTTTTCTCTCAAAAACCAAACTTTTTCTTGTGATCATTCCATTTTAGGGTCTATCTATGGATCTCTTATTTCTGACTCCTTAGGAACAGTGAACACATGAACATGACAGAGGCAGCCTCAGTCCCTGCAAGGAGTGCTTTTTATCTAATAATATAAACTTTCCCTATTCCTCTTCCTGGCCACTTCCAAGAAAGTGAATTAATTGGCTTCAAAAGGAACTCCTCTTTTTGGAAAGAACTTGTATAATGGAAGGAATTCAAAAGGAGTAGAGATAAGGGGCCAGTGATGTACAATGGATTAGAAGAAATCTCCTTCACTGGAATTGTGAAATTTTGTGGGTTTCTAGGACACTGCGTTTCTTGAAGGGTATCTACATGTCTGTATTTTCTAATCATGATATTGTTGGCAATAATTGTCAGGTTAGAGATTTTTTGGAGCACTTGCCTACAAGTGAGCAGATTTATACATAAGCAGATATATTTATACACATACATATATGAGTAGATTTATACATAAAAATGTATAATATATGTTTGCAAACAGTTACTCGAAGAGGCAATAATGGTACAAAGTTGTAGATGAAATTGAGCTTAAAGGGGGTGTGTGTGTTAGTGTTAGAAGCTTTTTGGTTTGACTTGTGTGTTTATACACTGCTTAGCTCAATGGAGTCCTTATCCTTATCAGAACTGAGATCTTTAGATGGAAGGTTTTACATAAATGCAATATTACTGTATGGGCATTGGAATTCAGGAGTTGTTGCTTTCCTGCTTTTTGCTCAATCCACCAAACCAGATTGCCTTTGTAGATCTTTCCCTCTGACAGTGGAACTCTAAGAATCCTCAAAGATCTGTAGTATGCAAGTACGTGCTACCTTAAATAATTAAATCTTCCAAATGTCTGATGGTCATATGTACTTACCCTCGGTGGGGTTCACAAAACAAATATTTTCATGCTTGAGCTTTTTTCTCAGTTTTTATCATAATTTATTATTATTTTATTATTATTTATCCTTAATAAGAAATAACTGCATTTTTAAACTGGAAATCCTTGTGTGACTTTCCTCAAACTTTCCAGAATTTTTATGCAAGTGTGAGTTAGTGAGTACAGTCTAGACTGTTGGATCATTGTGCTCCCTTAACCCTCCTGTCTGGTGTGCACTGTGCCCTGCTTTGCTGTGTTAGCTGCCACTCTGCCCACTCACCCCAGCCTCTAGCATGCAAGTCAACCCCAGACAAACACCAAAGTGCTATGTCTAGTCACTCTTGATTACATGGAGGGCGACACCCACACATTCCTTGTCCCAGCCTTGCACCCCCAAAATCTGCATCTTATCATAGATTTACAGGAGTGTAGGACTAGAAGGGACTTCCAGAGGTCTTGTAGTCCAGTCCCCTGCACTCAAGGAAAGACTGATCATTATCTAGACACTGCTCAAGAAAGTAAGCTCATTAATTAGTTCATCATTCCCTCAAAAGTTATGAATATGTACCACCCTTTGTAACTGGAGTAGTTTCCCCAAACACATTGGCTTAGATAAAACATTAAAATAAGTTAGCTAACTACAGAAATATAGATTTTAAGTGATTATAAGTGGTATAGGCACTTGGTTAACCAAAAAAAAAAAAGATAACTGCAATTATTTCCTAAATTTTACCAGGCTAAATCAAATGTGAAGCAATAAAGTTTCCCTTACCCCACAGCCTACAGCAGTCTCTGCTAACTGGACTTTTTTCCATATAAGATCACTCCCCCAAGTTCAATATCTTCCAAACAATCTTGTTGCCTTCAGTTTTGGTGTGAGAGGAGAGGTGGTCTGATGATGTCACTGTCCCTTATTTTATACTCCTTTAGGTGCTGGAAAACCCTTGCTGTGTCATGGCGTTACAGTCCCAATTACCTACGTGTTCCACGCTGTCCTTAATTTGAATTGCAAATTTTTGCTTGCACCTTCTATATACGTGAGGCTTGTCATGTAATGCTTGTGTTTACAGTTCCTTTGTTATGTCTAGGATCTGTGCATGTTTCCCAGGCTCACAACATGTTTCGATAACAAATGTATAGCAATATTTCATAACTTAGTATACAATGGTGATACATACATTTTAACACAACAATCATGTCCAACAAATTGACTTTTCCAATGATACCTCAACAAGGCATACTATGTACAAAATACATTATAGCCATATACAAGTGATGAATATGAGGTTACAGGGTCTTTTGTGACCCACTGTACCTCAAAATAAGACACATTAAATTTCAGATAGTTTTGTTTATAGCTGGCAAAATTTGAGTTGTGATCAAGAGCATGCTTTATAGTGGAAACTAGCTTGTCTTCAGTAGTGATTCTCCTTAACCAATTTAATTGTGGTTTTTAATGTATATAATAACCAATGACAGCAGAAAAATAGGTATAATGGTAAAGTTCTCTTGTGTGAATTAACTAAGGCAGGCATATACCTCTTTTTTGTTAACTATAATGTTAATATTGGAATCTGATATCTGATAATAGATAATACTGTTAACTGAACCTGATCCAGTGTTACACACTAGTGTCAAATGTAAAATAAAACAATTTGTTCTTCAGTGCCCACTTTAAATAGGATTGCTACAGAAAATAAAGGTAAAATAAAATATTATACTTTTTGGTACATTTGAATAAAATAAATCTCATCAATACTCTTCTTGTATTGCAGATGGCTGGAATCCATTTTCTCATCCATATAAGAAAATGGATTATGGGAAATGGGAACTGTTCATCCCACCTACACAAGATGGATTGCCTCCTGTGTCCCATGGATCAAAATTAAAGGTGCTGGTTTTATAATTAGGCCTAGAATTTTTCTCATCACTTTGAATGTAGAGTTGAGTCACCTTGTTTTTTGTATTTCTTCTAAAGTAATGCATTAAATTGTATTTAATTTGTTTTAGAAAACTGAGGATAAGCACATGTAATGATGTGCTTACCAGTACAAACTTCTGAATGAGTAATGTAATGCTTTTATTTTGTGTTTGGGATTTTTGAAATCCAATAATATCTAGTTTATTTAGGGTGTCTAGGGATGGACATGCATATGGCCGAGAAATGGCTATATAATGTACTGTCTGATATCACAAGTTGAAAATGGAATGGAATATAGACTCAAAGCTTATTAGAAAGAAAAATAAGAAGGATATGCAAGTCATGTAAAAAGACTTTCTGGCTTCTATTTGGTACAATTTCCTTAACTGTTGGGGGCCACTGGAACCTGAATATCTTTCTCATGCTGTTTTGCTTCAGGGAGATATTTGTGGGACTGCAGTAATGCTAGATCTGATCTTTTCACTTTACTTCTCTCTTCCTGGAAGTAAAATAGTATGAGGTCTCAGATCACATTTTATTTTCTGCCTTATAAATGGATCCCTGAGGTATAAGACTTTGGAAGAAAAACATACAATATTAAACACCTGTACTTGAAATACTTTACAATTAATGGAATTTTTGAAATTTATTAAATTGAATCCAAGTTTTTTGTTCTATTGGTTCTACAGCAAAGGTTTTATATAGCTCACTGATATCACTTTAGAGGAAGAAAAATAATTTTTCACAAATAAGATTGTAGGTTGGTTGATTTTTGTTGAGAAAAGTGTTGGTATATGGAAAATATTTTAGGTATTTATCTTAAGGATTAATAATAGTTACAATATTTTTGATGTAATAAGTATACATCAGACTTTGCAAACACATTTTCCTTTGCTCCTGTACAGGAAGCTAAATTAGACAAGACAAAAGAGAGGGATGGGAGAAGAAAAGGGGAAAACAACCACCAAGTAACACTACATTAGAGAATGAGGATTATGAAGAATAAGGGAAAACAAATTTACAGCAAGTGATACAAGCAATGATAAAGCAAAGGGTATAGCAGCCAGAAGAAGGATAACAGGGTGGAATGTGGAGATATTAAAGAGCAAGCAACAAAACATTGAGGACAGAGATTGGGGGTGGGGTGGGGGGGGCAGAGAAAATCAGACTGTAACAGCAACTCGGGTTTACAAGATCAGATAATGGAGTTTTCAATGGAAGTGTAGAAGAGAATTGAAGGAGAGGGGTTAGGGAGAACAGTGTTTCAGAGCAGTAAGGAATTATAAAGGAGGTCTGATAGTGTTGTCAGTCTAGAATATAGAGAGGTAGATATGGGAATCTGAGGTAAATGTTGTAGTTCAAGTCATGTAAAGATGGTGCTGTGAGATTGCAAACAAAGAACAGAACACTGAGACATAGCAACAGACAAGGGAGAGGTTCCATTAGAGAGCTGGGGATATCACAGCATAGGCAGGGAAAGAGGTCACAGAAGTTGTCACAGTTCAGGGCAACTGCACCTGTACTACTTCATGGTTAACCAAGGACAGCTGCTCTATGATCCTGGCTCCTTAGCCATCACCTACTGGGCGGAGACCTACTTTTTCTTCCTCCTGACTGGTGGCTTTTCCAGTCTGCAGCATTCTCTGCCTATCCTGTGATATCCCCAGCAAACCAAACCACCTAAAAATTCAGCATCTGTGATTTGCTTTCTCACCAATGGCCATGAACAGGTGATTGCCTTTTATCATGGAACCTCCTCGTCAACCTTCTCCTAGCTGGGAAGTTGGCTGAGGGAGTGCTCTGCGACAGTGGGGCCTACTTCCGTTCCTCCGTCCGTTCACGCATCCGGGTGGAGTTCCTCTGGGCACTTCCCGGGTTACAAATAATACAAGTTACTAATAGCCATTTATAAGCAAGCACATTTATTCTTAAGGTGAAAACATGATAGAGAAGAACATATAAACAACAATAAACATGCATGCTGTTAAACTGATCAGATATCATCCCCGACTCCCACGAGGGCTCAGTACTTCAGACCCTACAAAGGGTATTTTTATGATGACAAATTCATAACAGCCTCCGCTCAGAACACACACAATGCAGATCAGCCTGTGTGTTTTATACATCTCCTCCAACCTTTGGGAACAGGTAGTCAGCAGACAATGGTTCTCTTGTCAGAGTGTAGCTTCAAAAGATTGGGTTTTTGAATAACCAGTGCAAGGCATTCACCGCCTCCTAGATATATCCCAGGAATTTCACTTCTCAGATATTGTACCAAAAGATTAATCTTATCTGCCATATTGTTAAATATAGTCCTTTGATCAGGCTGGCCCACATTAATGTATAATATAGAATAATAATGCATTTGCATTTAATGCAATGTATTTCACAGGTGCTTTCAGTTAATTCAGTAAAGTTTTCCAAGGGTACTGCAGAAAGTTGCCATATCTTTCACTTAATTGAAGAGAAGAGGATATCTATAGAAGATATCAGCATCTGGCACTGCACAGAATTTTATTACTACTGGATATGCATTTAATGTACTATTAAAACTAGTTTAAATATATACCCATAAAACTAACTCTTTCAGTAAAAAGAAATGAAAATAGACGTTGTATTTTAAAGTTAACAATATTGCAGTAACCAGTTGTTAATCAATTAAACAAATTCATAGACATGCATTTTGCTTGTATGTATGTTGTGATATTAGTCCTATGGACCCTATGATCTGTCAGCTGATTTACTGTACCTTTGAATGGATAACTATTCCCATAGATGACAAAATGCTGTAGTACAACTTGTAGAGGAATACAGGACTATAGAATACACACTAAGTACACGCCTCTTCTGTCAATGAGATTTCTGCTTGAAGTCAATAGAAGTTGCATGTTCTTTACTTTTGTATGTAACCTTTTAACTTTAGCAGCATCCTGTTTTGCTGGATATTTTCCAGCTGAAACAAAAGTAAACCATTGTTCCACTAAATTGGGGGGGATGTGTAGTATTGGGAAGCCTATTTTTTCCTTCAAGTTTCCAAAGCCTATTAATGGCCATCCAAAAAAAAAAAAAATTAAATACAGAAATAGGGAAAACTTGCCATAGTCATAAGGTATTTAACTCAGAAAATCCAGTCAGCATTTATTTATAAAGCAACTCTTTTTCTACCAAAAAATATTAAGAAGCTGCATTTATCTGATCTCACAGGAAGTTCCATACTTTTAAAGTTTCCTCTTTAAAAATACACCTATACATAGTTTGTCTCTATCTGTCAACAGAAATTTTTAACAGAAAACTAAGATTTCAATCTGAGGTTCTTTGAGAACTTATTTTACGTGGAGTCTGGGACATCAACAATGTCAGGTCAGAACAGTATAAATCAAATGAGCAGAGCTTCTCTGGATAGTCTTTTTAAAGGTCACACTTTAATAAGGATATATCTTTTAATATGTTCTCTAAAACTGGTTTGATGTCATGATAGCTGACAACAAAACTAATTTTAAAAAGATGCTCAATTTTCATGTGGAGATCTGAGCTTTAAAAAACCCAGACATATTAGGTCATGGATAAAATCCATGAAGAATGTATATTCAGAATTTACAGTCTTGCATCCTTTTGCCTTCACGATATCTAAAATGGAGCTTATTCTCACTAACAAATACAGACTGTTGCAAATTATAACACACGACATGATTAACTTCAAGTTCATTTAGGAATATTAGGAAGTGAAGAAACTATTTTATGGGTCAGGGGAAGAGAAGGGGAGAAAGAAATAGCTGAATACAAATCAAAGATACAGCAAATAATGTATGAGTTTAAATAATGCAGGTGAAAAAATGTACAGTATAAAAATCTGAAATGTACTTTCTGCTTGTAATTACTGCTTATGAAGTTCTTTCTAGTTTAACTTTTTTACATGTTATCTTCAGAACTACTGAACACATCATCTTTGCCCATTAAGGCCCGATTCTACATCTACTAATATGTTTTATAGATCGTAGGTAGATTGAGGGCAAGAGGAGGATTGGAGAGGAATGCTGATATGAGTTTATATTTAAGATAAACAAAAGCTTGATTTGGAACCATGAATGTATTCACGTCTATAATTAATGTCATCCTATTCCTCTTATCCTTGTCCCCTACCTTCCAGCTACCCTAACTCAATTGTAACACTCATTTGTTTAATTTTGCTTGAAGGAATTTAAGAAAAGAATGTTGTGCTACATCTGTATAATCTGGGAAGATTGGGCCCTTATGCTGAAGGGAGCTAATGAACTAATGTTTCTTGCATGGTGGCACTTGAGATTTGAACCTGAAAAACTACTTAAAGACGCTTAGTTCTGGTGGTGGTGGTAGCATAGTTTCAAGACCTATACGAACACGGTACTTTGATGTTATGGCTGCCCTGGCCTCTTTCAGGATGGCTACCCTACAGATAAAAGCCCACAGCTGGCGTGTGCCAAGTGACTCAGGTTCGCGGGGTTAGGACCAATGGCCTGTTTAATATGGGTATATGCTGATACCCTCCCCTCTTGTGGAGTGCCAGAACTCAGGCTCCTGAACTGAAAGTCTATACTCCAATTAAACATCCTCTTATGAGCCTGGCAAACCCGAGTCAGTTGGCATGGGCTGGGGGCACGTGTCTAATTGAATTGTAGAATTACCCTTTGAAAAATCATGAAATTCGCTCTTACATAATATGATGTAGCTTAATCCTTCTCTGCTTCTTTGGGTTGTATTTTGTTTGTCCAACCTAACAACAAAGGTGTCTGCTTTTATCTCTGAGACTTATTGTGATGGCTTGCCAAACAAGGCTATCCAGTGGGACAACTGCAAGTCTGCTGCCCCATTATGAGAGAGATTACTTCGAAGGTAATTCTGTTCCTCTCTGATCTGTTGCTTCCAAACATTTGGCACTAACTTTGCAAAAGTTTCTTTTCCTACCACTTTAATTAGCCATTTTATCTCCACAAAGCTGCAACTCTAAAACTGCTCCCTGCACAACCACACTAATATCCTCTCCCATTCATTTTAACTTAAAACTATTCTGTTGTCCTCAATGCATATACAATTTAAAGTTGCACTGTAATAGACAAATTTAACTTTAACATAGTTCTTAATTAAGATCATTAATATAACTAATACAGAAAACCACTACATTGTGTTGGTTAAGATTGTTCTATACGTGATACACCTAACACAAAATGTAAAGCAAGGAAACACAAAGGCTATGGGCACTACGTACTCTGTTTCCCCACACAGACACATACTTCACTATTATCGCAACCACCATATACCATGGAATGTGTTAGCTTTCCCTCTTCTCCGATAGGAATGCTTGTTTTTCATGGTTTCCTCCCCTAAATCTCACCACATTTGGGTCAGACTTCCACTGTCTCTTCTGTGCAGCTCTCTAAAACTGCATGTACCCTAATTTGAGGAAGACTTGAAGGTTATGATACCTTTACATGTTTATATCTAGTATGGGAAGGTTGGAATTTGTGATGGATTGTGACTTTTCAGTTTTCTGTATGCACTAAAGCTGAGAGTATATTGAATTTAGTGTTAGAATGGATATTTTGGATGAGTTTCATGCTAGTGGAGCTAATGCTTGGAGAATGGTAATGTTAGGATTAATTCTAGGATTTCCTTTGTTTTATTTGCAATATAATAATGAAATGTAAGCAACTTGAAATTTTTGTCAGTATACATCTTAAATGTTTGTTCTAAAGTACATCTGTGAAGTAGGCCAATGACTAGCTTACTATTGCATTTTTTAAAACCTGATTTCTGGATGTGCGCTACCATTTGCTCAGGTCTTCAGTATCCTTTACTAACTTCAGTGCTTTGTTAGGAAATGCTGAGTTTTTAAATTGTGACAAGGTCAATCAACTTTTACTGTTTAGCAATTTCTAAACCAGAATGGAAAGAGGTGGGTAGTGTCTCTAATTTAGAACAGGTCAGAATATTTTCATATGAAAATAAATGAGAAACAAAAGCCACAAATGTGGCTGGTTTTGGTAGTAGTAGTTTGTCTGCTTTAAGTTCTCTAGGCAGTTTTCTCATTATTAAACTGCAAAATGTGAGTAATTTAAAAAAAAAAAAAATCCAGCTTGATAGAATTTGATATTTTTCTGTTCCCGAGGGACTTATCTTTGTAACACAGTTGAGGCTGATTCCCCTTATGAATTAGGTGACATCCATTCACAAAATGAAGTTATCTCCTGGAGAAGAGTGCACTTAGGGTTTGTCTACAGGGTTGGTTGTTTGTTTTTTTTTAAACCAGATCAAATCAAGTTAAGCTGCTTTGAAAATACTTGCATACAGATGAGGCAACTCATCACTGCAGTAACTCCACATATATCAGGAACTCTAGAATCCTTTGCTTCAAATTAGTTTGGTCTTTTCTTCTTGTACACAAAATTGCTATGTGCCACATCTTGCATGCTTCCAATGGCTGTCCCACAGTGCTTTGCAGGCCAACAGTTAATGACCTGTGTGTTTACTTATATGTCCTCCCTGCCCTGGTGTCAGGTTTCCAGGATGGTGCTTACCCCTCTTCAAAGCTGTGCAGAGCCACAATCTGCTTATTTGTTCCTGGACCCCAGTGTATCATTATTCTGGCAATACAGCCATAATTGCAGTCCAGAAGGCCTACAACACATCTCTCATGGCTGCCTGTTGTCATGCTGAGACCCTGGATCTCTTTGCTATCTGGGAAGAAGCATTGGTTCTGGAGGCTCTTGTAACCATACACAAAAATAAGGACCTTTTTGTGGACACTGGAAAGCAGATGTAATTGGGATATCGATCAGTGCCTGATAAACAGCTCAGGAGAGAATATTGCAACAAGGGATTAAAAGACACAATCAGGCAGGGGATATGTGACTGTCCATTTTTTTGATGAACGAGACAGGACTGTACACAATGATGGTGAACCTGTCCCAGGCGCTATTCAGGACCTGTTGCCCACACTCCCCCTCCACTCCCCCCCCCACACACATTGAGGATGATTGGCTTGATCCATCAGAGGATAAGCACAAGGATGTGGGATAGGAGCTGCCCTCTGAGAGCCAGGATTCTTTATGTACTCAGGACCCTGATGACAGAGCTGGAAAGCCATCCCTAGTCCAATTCTGCTGCTATGCATCCATTCTGTCCAGCATTGGCTGAGCTAGATTCCCAGCCAGAAATCCAGGCCTGGATCAGAGAGTCAGATTCCGAGGAGGGGACTTCAGCAGGTAAGTACAGATTATTACAATTTATATATTTGGTGGTGGTGGTGGTGGTGGTGGTGATGAGCTAGTAGCACTCACCTTTTTCCTCTTCCCCCAGTTCTCTGCTGTTACAAAACGGTGCCAACAAGCATGGTGCAGTTGCAGCCTGTACCCTGCTGTTCTCTGTCCAGCTTCTAAGGCAGATTTGAATACAAAAAAGCTTCAATTTGAGGAAAATGCCTCCGTTTATTGAGGCAATGCTAACAGGAAAAGAAATGTGGTTAGTTTTCGTAGTTTACATGAGGCTGGATTTCACATTGCACAAGGCACAAACAGTACAATGCTCTGACCCATGTGTTCCAGCTGACAATCACTGTGAGACCCTATCTGTTTTTCTCAGTACTTTCTCCAGAGGCAAGTGTCTTCAGGGAAGATATAACAGAACTTCAGACTGAGAAATTGATCAATATTGTTTTGCACATTATAGGGAATAGCCACAGGCCCATGTCCCCAGATATAGTTTCCAAGACCCTTCCACTACTACAGTACATCTGGGGAATAACTTCATAGTGTATCTTGCTGGTCTGCCCTTTGGGTTTTTTAATAAGACCATTGTCAGCCTCCTAGTCACCTGCTTCAGTGTAATATCATGGAGTGTCAGGATGGCCTAAAGGGAATGTGGAGGGGGAATCACAATCTAGCTTACCCCGTTGCCACCCCCAACTCTGCTTTACACCTTCTGCGCCATAAGAGGATCTCCAGTGCCGGAACAAAACTGCAGAAACCAACTGGGGACGTAGCTCCAGCCACCCCACCCCTAACAGGTGAAAGCAGATACAGTAGACTGAAACCCAAATGTACCCAGCACCCTCTGTGCACACTGACCACTTATATATCTGAGCTTCCCACACAGAATGAAAAGTCTTTCTCAGTGAGGCAAGGTCACACATACCTACTTGGGGGGAGGGGAGGAAAAAAAAAAGCTATCATGACTTGTCTGGATATGAACAAGTGACTTTCATTCCCCCCACCACACCCACTTCTACAGCTACAGCACCTACAACAGCCAGAACGTCAGTGAAAGGGCCTCTGTCTGCTGCCAAACCAGGCAAAAAAGGAAGACCTGTGATTACACGTTTGCAGAACTCATGGCTGAGTTACGGAGGGGAAGTAGGCTAGCTGAGAGGTGGAGACTGTACTTGAGGGCCCAGAAGGAGAAATAAATGCAGCTCTCCCAGGAGAGAGCAGCAGTTGCCAAGGGCAGTGTCACAGTGGCCAGGAAGACCATGTGGCTAAGGACAATATCACCTTGATGAAGAGATCCTGGAAGAAGACAGAGATGGAGAGGCAGCTCCTGCATGCTATCTTGAGCCAGAAAGCCTTTCTCCAAAACATGCTGCTTGTAGGCCAGCAAGCCCTGACATCCCATGACTTGGGTCCCAGTCATGTCCTTCAGATCCTCGGATAATGCTCGGTAGTGGGACAAGCAGCAATCTTCAACTGCCACATCCTGTCAGCAATACTTCCATCACCTCCCATTCACCTATCAGATCCAACCTCTGAGCATAAAGAACACTTACATCTAGGAGTCCAGATGTTTTGAGTCCTGACAATTTTGAGCTGTGGCACTCACTCTCAGAAGCTATGGGGACAAGAACACACTGCAAAGGTGTATTCTTCTTTTTCAAGTGCTTACTCATGTCGATGACAAGTAGGTGTGTGCATGCCGCATGCATAGTCGCTGGAAGATTTTTTCCCCCTAGTGGATCCATAGGGTCAGCTGGGGGCCCTGGTTTCATGCTGTCATGGCACTGTAGATAGGGCCCTGCTGACCCCCTGCCTCTTCAGTTTCTTCTTGCCAGCTGACTCCCAACAGAGTGTCATGGGCAACACATCATTAAGAACAACAGTTAGTGAAGATTAGTAACCGTTTTTCTTCTTTGAGTGCTTGTTCATGTCAATTTCAAGTAGTTGACTGCCAAGCTGGTGCATTAGAGGAGGGGTCGTAGTTCAAAGCCCTGTACATTGTTGTTCTGTTATGCCAAAGGCAGCAGCATCTCTGGCATGCAATGTAATAGCATAATCTGCAGTGAAGGTGTGAATAGATGACCATGTTGCTGCTCTGCAAATATCCTGGAAAAGGGCTTAGGTCATTAATGCCACCAAAGATGCCTGTGCCCTTGTGGAATAATGAGCTTTCAATGCAGGGGCAGGCACTCCTGCCAAGTCATAACATGTCCGGCTACATGATGTGATCCACAAGGAAATTCTTTGAGGAGAAACTGGGAAACCTGTCTGCTGTTGCTATGAAACACTGTTTTCCTGCCTGGTTTTATCCTTTTGATATAGATGGAATGGGCATGAGCAATGCATCTCAAAGAACGGTTACAGAATGGTAGCAACCATTTTTTGCCAAATTGTTCTTGTATCTGAAATGTTTTTACTGTTGCACTTTGAGTTTTGTTCGCACTGTTCCGTTCGTTAAAGGTTTGGGTATAGTTGCTTATTTTGCAGATTGATTAGTTAACTATATTTCCAATGTTATTTTTCCATTGTTTTCATTAAAACTTTATTTTTTATTGTTCCATAATAAAAAGGCAGTCACAGTACCTCTATTGTGAGTTGTCATTGAACTTAACACAGAAAATCCTTTAAACAAAAATGAAATAATGCATGGGGTTTGCAAAAGCTCCTAAGGAACACTAAACTTCAGACCCACAAAACCCCAGTGCCCTTCTGAATCCCAGCACAGCCCCCAAGGGCTAACATGTTAAAAAACCATGAGGCTCAAAATACAAACAATAGGCATTCCGTACAGCATGCCCTTTGCTGCTTGTGTTCTCTATAAGGCAACTGGTTGCTTGAACCTCCAAGCATGCTTCTACACTTAAGCCTCCCACCCATCCGTAAAGCTTTCCCCTTTGACCTTACAAATATTGTGCAAAGCACAACATACAGTTATGGTTGGAACGCCTTTTTTCTGCCACTTCCAACCTGTTCCATAAACAGTGCTATTTGGAAGTTAAATGGCCAAATGCACACTTGAGTACCATTCTGTAACTAGGGAAGCAATAGCTAAAATGTTCCTTCTTTCTGTCCAGGTGGCTTGTGTATGGCTTCATTAGCCAGGGTATCAGGGGATTAGCCAGGTATCTCAGAACAGTGGGACCACCCTATCCACACCTTGATTAAAGCTTAGGAATAATAATAAAAAAACCCTAGTTAAATAGGAGGGAAAGTCTCTTCACTCCATGATAAACTGCATGTTAGTACTAAGAGGAAATTCCTCCCCCACCTTTAACCTAGTGAGAGAATGTTTGAAAGGCATCTCTGATCACTGACTCTGTGCTCCTGTATGAGCAAGAAAAACCAGAAGAATTTTAATCAGTGCTTATGCTCTTCCATAGTATAAGATGATTGAAGTTCCTTTAAAACCCGTAAAGATATTTTTAATAACTCTTAACATGCAATTTTTCTTACTATATGGTTAGACTGGGAATGGATTTTCTTAGCAATACTCATCCTATATTCGGTGGCTACAGGTACATTTAGTTTATTAATCACTGCTTAGCTCCCTGCTTCTTACTACTTTTTAATAAATAAATAATCAGTTGTTGAGAAATCATAAAATTTGTTAATTAATTGTATTTTTATTGTATTTCTGAAGACTCCAGTCCTACCACACTATTCCTCTAGGTTTAAGGGCCGAACAGTTCAGATTCTGTTGCAAATAGTAGTAAAAAGAGAAATCCTGCTATATGGAGAGTGTATTTGTTACTCCTTTATATGCTACCTGTGGAGGGGGAAAAATAAACAATTATTTATATCCATATGAAAAGCACATGGAAAAATAGAAATTAATGAGATACTAGATAAGATGGCTTCCAATTTTAAGACTGATGGGGAGTTTTAATAACTTTTCCTAGAAATTAATCAGAGAAGGTATTGGGATCAGCACTCTTAATGTATTAGAGGCTCAGGGATTCTAAGCTGTGTGCTGTCCTGGAATGCTAAATGAAAAAAAATCAAGTCTATGCAGGCCACTGAGTTTACACCTGTGGGTTGAAAAGGATGCAGGGGAAAAAACATCAGTTGTTCTGCTTTCTGTTAATGACCATATACTTTAGATTGCTGAAATGAGTGAAATCAAGAGTTTTATGTAATCATAATAAATTTCTGATATGATACACTGTAGATGATGGTGCTTGATCTGTGCATGAGAGTTATATACAGTGTTTTGAATCCTACCTGTATATGCTTTAAATCTTGCTTAATGTAAGTGATCCTGGGCAGTGTATCTCTTTTGAGTTATAATGGCAACAGTCAGGATTGCTGACAAGCCTGTTTAATGTAGCTTTTACCAAAAACCTGCAGAGATTAGGAGGCTGTCAGTAAGATATCAGTGGTGGTTTAGGGATTGTTTTTTTGAAGTCATCATGAACTAACTACTAATGGGTAGCTTTCTTTGATAGCTCGTTTATAATTGAGTGCAGATAGATGAAAATCAAACACAAAGGGAACTCAATTTTATCATTAATTTTTACTTTGTTTAACAGATTTCTGGGCGCCACAGGAGCCTTCCTAATTTGTCTGTGTATGATGAAGGAACTAATCATATACAGCTCAGGGAACAAATAACATAAGTTTTCTCTGAAAAGGTCACCTTCAGAGAGAATTGCTAGCAATACACTTTTTTTCCTTATGCTTCTTTCCCTCTTTCTTACTTACCTCCCACAAAATATTGACTCTCCACAGTATGCAGCTTGAATACTTAATCTTGGAATAGTTGCTGGCTACTTAGTGTCTACATTTGGTATTTGTTTAAGATATTTGCGAAGATTTATTTTTCACTCAACCAGTTTCAGATCTTTAATGTAATTGAATAGTTTAAGGATTCCATAGGATTACAATCAAGGATTACATATCGCTTAGTAATGTTAAGGGCTACCTGCAGAAAGAGGTGTCTGCTTAAACAGTTTCCTCTAAATCACAGAATACTGGACTTGAAAGGGACCTCAGGATGTCATGTAGTCCAACCCCCTGCTCAAAGCAGGACTAACCTCAGTTATATCATTCCAGCCAGGGCTTTGTCAAGCCTCAGCTTAAACAACTCTAAAGATGGAGATTCTACCACCTCCCTAGGAAAACCTTTTTCATAAAATCCGACCTAGACCTCCCCCACTGCAACTTGAGACCATTGCTCCATATTCTGTCATCTGCCACCACTAGCTCCATTTTCTTTGGAACCCCCCTTCTGGTAGCTGAAGGTTGCTATCAAATCCCCCCTCACTCTTCTCCTCTGCAGACTGACTATGCCCAGTTCCCTCAGCCTCTCTGCATAAATCGTGTGCTCCAGCTCCCTAACCATTTTTGTTACCTTCTGTTGACTTTTTCCAGTTTGTCCACATCCTTTCTGTAATGGGAGGCCCGAAACTGAACGCAAGGGCGCACTGTTGATTCATATCCAGCTTTTTGTCCACTGTAACCCCCACGTCCTTTTCTGCAGAACTGCTGCTTAGTCAGTTGGTTCCTAGTCTGTTGCAGCGGATGGGATTCTTCCATCCTAAGTACAGGACTCTACACTTGTCCTTGTTGAACCTCCTCAGATTTCCATTGGTCCAATCCTCCAATTTGTCTAGATCACTCTGTATCATGTCCCTACCTTCCAGCATATCTATCCCTCCCCCCATTTTAGCATTATCCGTGAACTTGCTGAGGGTACAATCCACCCCATTATCCAGATCATTAATGAAGATGTTGAATAAAACCGGCCCTAGAACCAACCACTGGGGCACTCTGCTTGTGACCAGCTGCCAGCTAGACATGGAGCTGTTGATCACTACCTGTTGAGCCTGATGATCTAGCCAGTTATCTATCCATTTTATAGACCATTCATCCAACCTATACGTCTTTAACTTGCTGATAAGAATACCGTGGCAGACTATAGCAAAAGCTTTGCTAAAGTCAAGGTATATCGTGTCCACTGCTTTCCTCACATCGACAGAGCCAGTCACTACTTCATAGAAGGCAAACAGGTTGGTCAGCCATGACGTTCCCTTGGTGAATCCATGTTGACTGTTCCTGATCACCTTCCTCTCTTCCAAGTTCCTTAAAATGGATTCCTTGAGGACTTACCCCATGATTTTTCCAGGGATTGAGGTGAGGCTGATGGGTCTGTGGATCTTCTTTCTTCCATTTCTTGAAGATGGACACTATATTTTCCTTTTTCCAATCATCAGGGACCTCCCCCAATTGCCACGAGCTTTCAAAGATGATAGCCAATGGCTCCGAAATCACATCAGCTAACTCCCTCAGCACCCTATGGTGCATTGCATCTGGCCCTATGGACTTGTGTATGTCCAATCTTTCTAAATAGTCCTGGATCTGTTCCTTCAGCATTGAGGGATGTTCTCCTCCTCCCCATTCAGTGCTGCCCACTGCAGTAGTCTGGGAGCTGACCTAGTCTGTGAAGACAGAGGCAAAACAGGCATTGAGTACCTCAGCTTTCTCCACATCCTCTGTCACTAGGGCCCGGTTGTTACCAGATTTGCCCGTCACTTTGAGGTATGCTTATTTATTAGGGTTACCTTCCTGGAAGAGGGGGTGTGATTCTATTAATGTGCTGCTTGTGTTACTTGTGTGTTCATATGGCTACAAGTCCCCTCCCAATGGAGGAGCTATCCTGCAGGACCTAAGGTTTTCAGATTCAAATAAACCCCCCACAGATGCACACAACCATTCCAGATTAACTGAGTGCGTCTGAGCAGACCGGGCTACCAGCACTCTCAGCTGACCCCTTGTACGTCCCTGAACTCAGCTGGCTGGGTGACACAGCACTGTCAGCTGTCACCCTCATGTGCCCGTTGCACCGCACCAGAATGGAGCACACTTATGAGCAGGCTGGGTCAAACAGCACTTTCAGCTGTCACCCTTATGCGCCTCTGGACTCCGTAGGCTAGGCAGAGCAGCACTTTTCAGCTACCCCCTTTATATGCCTCTTTGCAACACAATTGTTCTAGCAGTAACCCCCTTGATAAGCAAACCCCATAGGATTTTAGGTATTCCAGGGATCTTTGGCTTAGGTAAAAGAAGCGTTGCTGCAGAGCAAGGTAGGGAAGCCAAGAACACAAAGGAGTAAATGCATTTAGAGAGAGAGAAACTGGCAACCAGCTTGATTACAATAGTTAGTTTATTGCCGGGTGTATAAAACTTATAATACTAATAGTGATGCCATACAAGGAGAGAGAAACAATCTAACACTTACAATACAACAAAATTACAGTAGGAGTATTGCAGAAGGCTAGCCCAGCTTTGATTACAAAAGTAGAAAGTTATACCTGGATTAAAGAGAGAGAGAGAGAGAATTGGGAAAAATGTGGGGGAATCTCACCACTCCTTGCAGCTCAGAAGTTCCCAGGAGACAGGCTGTTCAGCTTAGGGTCAGGAACACTTGAGGGAGAGGCAAACCCCACAACAGGATCAGTCAGGAAAGCATTTGGGTCCAGGCATCAGAAGAGGAGAGCAAGAGAGAGATTTGAACTTGGGTAGGGGTATTTTGTAGAACCAGGTTTGTTTGTGGGTAAACAATGTCTCACTGAGGTACCCCAGGGTGGTTTTCTCTATGCTGGACAATAGGAGCTGATCACTCCCAGCTATGGTCAATGTTCCTTGGGGGGAGCTCACAATGCAACCAGGCAGATTCAGTGTTTTTGCATATCAATACTAGATAACTGCGGAGCTGGATATGTGTAGGTGTGAGTTCATTTACATCAAGAGCAGAGATCTCCCATAATTCAGTGTGTCCCTGCCTTGCCAATCCCAGAATTCAGTGCGATTCCTGCTTTGGAGCTTGGTTCTCCATTCTTCATGCTAATTCTTGTTCCATCTTCGATGTAAATGAGGCTCCAGTTCTCCATTGAATGTGTTAATTGAGATGCCTCTTTTTACATCTTCTATGTAGATGAGGCATGGGGAGTTATCTTAATCCTATCACCTTGTTGGGAGGGTTTTAGGTGTGTCTCCCACAGCCTTTTCATAGCTTTTGTTTCTGGTTCAAGTAGAGGCTGGGGAGGATTCAGGTGAGCAAGAGAGAGAAAAGGGGTTTTTCACCCTGGTTCCCCAAGAACACAGAGCTGCCAGGTAACACGGTCTACACTTACCTTTGCGATTCGGCAGCAGTCGACGGGAGATACGCAAGTGACACAAATCACTTGCGTATCTCCCATTGACTTTGTGCGGCGTATCTCCCGTCTCCTCTGCGCGATGTCCATACTGCTCTGCATCGAAGGGAACAGCGCTGCCTTCGACGCAGCGCTACTCCACTTACCAGGATGGTTTTCCTGTGTTGCTTCCTGGATCGACTGAGTGCATCTATACAGACTGCTCAGTCGATCCAGAGCAATCGATGTGACGACAGCGAATTTGCTGCCGTCAGTGTAGACCCAGCCATAATTGCCTCCCCCATTCTGTAAAGGGCACACACTTTCCCTAATCTTCCTTTTGTTGCTAACGTACCTGTAGAAACCCTTCTTGTTCCCTTTCATGTCCCTTGCTAGCTGCAACTCCACTTAGGCTTTGGCCTTCTTGATTTCATTCTTGCATGTTTGAGCAGTATTTTTATAATCCTCCCATGTCATCTGACCAAGCTCCCACTTCCTGTAAGCTTCTTTTCTATGTTTAAGCTCCGCAAATGCCCTTGGTAGCCACAATTAGAAATGCCTAAGAAATATACCTATACCCTGTTTATTTAATGAAAGCAGGCATGTACAGGAAAATAACTGCAAAGAATCTTATCAAAACTTAATATTTGTAATTTTTATCAACATATTGGCTCCTTTAATAGTAGAGCAGCATACTCTATTTTGGACTGTCACCCATTTCATTCAAACTATACAGGCTCAGTCAAATGCCGATTTAATGTTGAAGCCCTTTACAGCAAATTAACCAGGCTTAACTTTTGACACTGGACTACATGGTGTTGTGGCTGACCACTGCTGACTCAGAATACCCAGAGTGTAGTGATCAGTGCTCTCAAGATCAGCAAGTCTATACCGGCTCAGACCTTAGGTGTTCCTAAAAGAGTTTCCATATAAATGCTGAAAGCTATCATGGTAGTAGGCCGGTGCTAAACTCAGGCTCCGATAACGTCAGGTTCTATACTATTAGAGGAGCTGTCTTTTGTATGAAATAAAAACAAAATCCTGATCACTTGTGGCCAGTCTCTGGGAGGGGGATAGGCCATCGGGGCCATGTGTGATGTCTAGGAGGGGTTGGGGTGAAGATCCCACCTGTTTTCCCCCGTCCACTGCTCCTACAAATGCTCCAGCAGTTGCCAGCACAATGTGTGCACCTGATGCTTCAGTGACAGCATGAACCCAGTATTTTAGAATATACCTGTTTAGGTGTTTTTTTGGCAAGTTACCAATATTTTCTTGAGCAGCACAACTGAGTGAAGGGCAATAGTGATTTTCAGAATTTAATGAAGTCTTTTCAAGTTTGACCATTAAAAGACAAATCAAAGTATGTCTCTAGCCCCAGCACTTTGCCCATATTGAATTTCAAAAGCTTTTTGGTGAGCAAGGTGTTTTGAGTGTCCCTAAAAATAGTCAGTGTTTGAAAATGGAAGCTCTGATAATTTAGGCAACCTAAATATAGGAATCACTATCAGCTCACCCTGTATTAAAATTATGATAGGTCTCTAAGCTAAGGACAAGTTTAACAATGAAGGAATCTAGATTTCCTGTGACTTACGGATCTCATTTCTGACTCTGTAGCTGCAGATATAATTTAAAATACAAAAGACCTCTCAAATGACTTCTTACTACTCTGCAAGTGTATAGTACTATGTATCCAGGGGTTTAGAGTTGGTTTGGGAGCAAATGGTCTTTATGTAGAGGCCAGTGGGCCCTGAATAAGTCTTTCTTTTTTCAGTTTTAATTGAGTTTGTGTTAGTGAAGTGGTTTTCGGGGAAGGTCTCAGAATGGGATTTGAAGAGTTAGGAAATTCACATATGCCAAAAGATCCTATTTTTAGTATAGGCTATCGTTTAATGGTCAAAGTTGGCAAGTTGGAGAATGATAGGCCAAAGAGAGCATTGAGCTTTCTTGTAGGGGAGGAAAATACCTGCAATACTCTGAACAGTACTTCCACACCCCTGATATTCCAGGATCTGGATTCATGTTAACTTTTTTCAAACCTATCTCATCCTCCACATTTTCATGTGTGTGGGAGTTGGAATATGGGGCCATTAGATCATGGGTACTTGATGATAATTCAGTACAGTCAGTGCAGATAAGATTGTGTTTGTGTGGCATATTTATCTGAGGCACACAGAAATAGGTGTTTGTAACACAAAGTATGTCTTATTTGTATTGAGAAGTTCCTGTTCCTCTTGAAGTAGCTTAAAAATGTTGTAAATCTAACTCATGTGATTCTGTATTTCATTGCAAAGGTTGTTTCTCTAAAACAGTCTTCTAAAACATCTTCACTTCGTTATATATGCAAGAATTTTTCTGTAACATACCAGAGGCAAATTTCTGGCCCTAAATCTGCTATTGTGATGGGGACTTAGTTTACTAAAACTAATTGATCTATTTTATGCACAACTATTCTAGGGGACTACAAGTTCCCCCAGGTTTTTTACTTGCTTGATATTGAAGTCAGGATTATGATAAACCGTTCAGGAACCAGAATTTGTAAAGGCTCTGAAGAAAGATGCTTGCTCTGCAGTATAGCTTTATTTGTAACAAGACCTTTACCTTCACTAAAAGTCAACAAGTTGCATCTTGTGTAGCCACTGTTTATGTAGCATATTATATTATCCAGCAGGCATGTTCTAAACAGTTTATGTAATCTTCTGAATTTATTTTGTAGGCCCAGGTGGCTTTATGTTGAATAGAGCAGAGATCCTATGGAAAGAGACTGCTGCTTTTTTTTTTATAGTAAAATTTGTGCTGTAGCTCTCAAGATCCAGACACTGTATCTGAGTTTCCTGTACTGTTTATGTACTTTACTTCAGAGCTACATAAATGATTTTTACTATAGCAAATTAGTCTCTCCATCTTTCCAGTTAATATAGCATAGATGGAATGTAGTTTTTTTATCAAGGTTATTGGTATATTTTTTTAGACTAGGCAAATGAATCCATACAAGTGAAATTAATCATACTAAAATAAATAAATAGAAAAGTTACCTTATTCTAGTACATTACTGAAATATGTTTTTAGGTACCTCGTTGCAATAAAAGTATCTATTGAATTTACAAATGGAGTTATATCTCCCTCTTTTGGAAAATGAAGGCATGACCTGTTTGAGATGAGATTTTACTCCTTTTGTACATTTATTGTATAAGAGCAGATAAGTACAAAGTGCTCTTGAGGAGATATTAATATATTCATAATTAGGACAAATGCTAATGGTTAGCAACATTTATAAAACATAATTCTCAAATGTATATCAGTAACTAGGCTAAAAAACATCAGGAGACCATTTTGGCTTCTAGACTATTTAAATTTCCACATTGAATTTATACATAATTTAAAAAACAAGTAAGAAGTTGCCTTATATCCAATAGTCAATTATTTTTTAAAAAAGTTTGAAGTAAAATTTTTCTCTCCCCCCACAATTTTCAATACACAATTTAATATTTGGGGTTTATTCACAGGTGGTTTCTCTGCTGAAACTTTCAGCCTTGACTTCATCTGTCTAACTTTTATATATGAATTAGTATCTTGTGAAGAGTGAGTTTGGAAAGGGAGAATTTCAGTGAATTAGCCTGAGATTTGGACAAATGTGACTATGTAAATTATTTTTAGCAGTTCTACCTAAATTTCAAATTATGTGGAAGCCTTTTTGGACACATTGCTTTATTCAGACTGCACCAGATCTGGGGTAGTTCCTCTTACTCTGTTTTTGAGCCTGAGTAGGAAAACTACACTACACATCTACCTACTGGGAGTGGGTTATTTCACTCTACTGAAGTCAATTTTAGTAACTTAAATCACCTTTAAGCACATTTTGTCTCATTTTCCTGGATCCACTGGCCTGTGCTATTGATCAAAAGCCAAAAGAACTGATAGCCCATGTAAAGAGGGTGATAGCACTACAAGCATAACACTATCCATTTTTATGTATGTTCTGTGCACGGAGGATGTTGATGGTTAGATATCTATTTCCTGGTCTTTCAAAAGCTTGCTCACTGTTCATCTATCTACTGGAAACAGGAGAAGGCCAGTGCTGCTTAACAAGGAAAGCCAAGCTTCAGATATGGTCTTTTGGGTTATGAGGGAACTAAAAAGCCAAGGAGAGAAGTCTCCACAGTGGCTACAGAGCTTGCTGCTTTTATTTCTACAATGACTTGAAATAGCCAGATGGAGAAGGATGAGCAATGAAGGGAAAGGAAAATGGGGAGCTGGGATTCATAAGATAACAATTCTAACTGAGTTCAAGCAGTAGCAATTTATATTATTAAAAGTATATATTTGAATTCAAATTGTTTCTTAATACTAAACCTTCAGCTGGGCTACTTACTGCACTTTCCCTCCAGCTGACTTGGTATTTATATGCTTTAGATACTTAAGTTGGTAGAGAACAAATTCTAATAAGCTTAGTCTCCTACTCTTGATAAGTTGATTTACTCCAAATAAATGATTATTTGTCATAAATATAGAAATGGAATTGCTGGAATACAGCAATATCTCCTATAGAAACATCTTTTGTAAGCTAACTGATTGCTCTCTTCTTCCATCCCGTTGAACTATCACTGACTAAAGGGAGTGGGAGAGGGAATACTTTGTTCTGCAAAAACAGTGTTTTGTAATATAAAAAAGCTCTTTGGCTTGTCACAAAGCCTAAGTTAACGTTTCCCAAAGAGAGTTTTATGGGCCTGTTCCTGCCATTCGAAAGCAATACTGTGTTTTTAGTAATCTAATTGTACTTATTTTCAGATCAGGTTTGTTATCTGTTTGAGGTGTGTGCTTTCTAAATGCAAAGCCTATGCTGTTGTGGTTTCTGTATTCAGATAATCTTGTCTCACAGATACACAAATGTGAAGTTAATGGAATGCTATAAATTCTAGAATATAGAGATAATAGCTTCTTATTTACTGCCCTTGTAAATAACTCATTGACATTTGCATATTTATATTAAAGCTGGGTCCACTCTATCATTATGCTAAATATTGTTAGTCTGTGATGGCCAATTTATTTCAGTCACTGGCTAAAAAGCCACATTTACTAACAATCATTTCAAGTGGTCTCACGCTATAAAAGTAATGAAATAATACACAGTGTTTCAGAGCAGCTAATTTATTAGCTTGTTTTTGGAAAACTCCAAGTCAATCATCTCCACTATTTTTTCTGAATTGCTTTTTCTTTTTTTCCCTCCGTGTGTTACAAAGCACAATAGTTTCTAACAAATGTGCTGATTTGGAAACATACCAATATTTGTTAATTCCTGACATTTTGTAGAGGATGTCTTGCACGTGCTGGCTCTCAAATACAAATATTCCACAAGGCCTCAGTGACAGCAGTTCTTTATTTTCAAATATTTCTTTTCCTGTCCTTACATTTAAACCCCACATCCTCTAGTCTGTCAGAAGCAGATTAGTTTATTCCACCTGGGATTTAAAGGGACATGATTCAATTGAAAATTACATTTCCGAATGAAACTTGGCAACTACTGTTAAAAGTAAAAATTACTGGAATAGAAAGATTAAAAGGGGGAATATCTTGTGCATAATCTGCTTCACTTGCATTACACTGGCACTGCTCTGGGAGAAGCTCATCACATGCACATTCTTCCCTAAGAACTGCAGAAGTAGCAAAATTGAAATAGAAAAGGCAGTAAATGCAGATGCCTGGGCCTGAGCATGTTGGGTTGGCCAGAAGAAAGACACACAAATCACCGTAGAGCAGATGAATTCTTAGTCTTGCTGGCAAAAGGGAGGGCAGAGAATCAAGGCATATCATTTAAAGGGGTGCTCTATACATTTAAAAAAAATGTTGACAGTCTTGAATTATTTTTAGACAGTGAAACATCTTTAACCTGTAATGCTTTTATTTTCGTACTGCTACAAATTTAATCCTTCTCATAATAGTAATAGTGCAACTGCCTCTGATACTGGTAGATGTGTTCATACGAAGTTATTCTTACTTTAAGAGTTCAGTCACAAATTCCATGGATTAACAAAACCTTCAGTATTTCAATGTTTATACAGAATTCAGTAAATATATATAGCCTAGTGATCTAACAAATCTAATTACAGCACAACTGTTTACTATATTTATTAGTGCTGGCTATATGATGTGAAGGAACAATGCCTCAGTATTTAGTAAGTTTAGTTCAGTAATCTTTGTTTTGGCAAAGCTATTAATAGAAGTATAAAATGTTTTACAGGATGCACAATTCCTGCAGCAATACATTCATCAACAAAGGATGTGTCGTTCAACACAGGATGCTGAAACGCTGTTTGTGGGTCTGGACTTGTAGACTCGATATTTCCTAGCCAGTGCTTAAACATGCACACTGCATTGTAAACCGCGGTTTACGGTTGTTGGACAAGTCTCACAGTTGCGCTAACATGTCCATACTGCACTACGCAGACCTTCTGACTCAGGTCTGTGGCTTGACCTGCAAAATGACATGGATTGGATTGCAGATTCCCTGGGCAGCAACCACCTCCACACTACCACCTCACAGCCCATGTCATAAGCCTAAGGGGGGGCCCTCAAACACATCACAGGATGTGGCATCCAAGGAGGGCCCTATTGACAAAACATTCCTGATTGGTCCAGATATCCTAGGGAGGATACTGGATGTTTGTCTGTACAATTAGGCAGAACCCCAACTATCTGCTGCTACAGACCCTGCTTCCTTGTGGTGCTCCTGATCCATGGTTCTTGACCTCGGCTTTGCCTCCTGGTTCTGATGCCCGGTTTCTGATTTAGGCTTATGCTCTGTTTCACTCCTGGTTTCTCACCCTAGCATTTGTCTCCTGGCTCTGATACCGAATTTCTGTCTTGGCCTTATTTTGTACTTTCACATTCCTAACCTCGGATTAACAAACTAATCTGATTCCTGACATCTGGCCCTAGTCCATCATTGCTGTTATTTCCATATCAGTATCTCAAAGATGTCCTTAGCCTGATTTAACTCTATAATTTTTTTTATTGTACTCTGACCTGCAGGTGCTTTCTCTTCTGACCTACTTCATAGTGGCTTTCATTAATCTATGTCAGCTTTCACATCATCTGGGAAAAGCTCTGACTCTGAGCCCAAATTGTAGCCATATTCCAACTGTTGTAGGCTTCAGATTCCCTCAGTTGAGAATCCTCTTGATACTGATGAGTTGCTTCATTTTCCTAATGATCTTGTATCATCTGCCTTATAAAGTATTGACAACCCCAGACATTCATAAATCACATCACAGCCCGAAAGTCATGAAATTGGCTCAGAAAAAGACTAGTTAAAAATTTAGTGTTTGAATCTCTCAAAAATGTTATGTGGGAACAACTTTTGCTGCCTCCTGAGCGGGGCAGGATTCAGATTGGCTATATATCGCTCATTAGCAATGCCCTGAGGTATTCAGTTCCCTCATGAGAATATAGCTTGCTTTCTAGAAAGAAACTATGAAATCAAATTCTGATGTTAAATAGTCAGGATGTTCCACTACTGACACCTAGGTAAAATCTGTCATATGCAATCTATCTCACCACACTTTATTTTTAAAGGAACAGCTCCCATTAACAAAATACAAATAAAAATATAATAATTAAATATTAGTCACCCAAATTCATTTCTAAATATTTTCCAATTATAAAATCATTCCAACAATTACTTCTGTCTTTACACTAGGTTCTGTACATACATAGTTTTGTAGCAGAGCACAAATTAAATGAGTCACCAATGTGGTGCAGTTTTGAAAAAGGCTAATATTCTGGGATGTATTAACAAGAGTATCATGTGTAATAGACTGTAAGTAATTGTCCTGCTCTTTTCAGCACTGGTGAGGCCTTAGCTGGTGTACTGTCTCCAGTTCTGGGCACCTTTAGGGAAGATCTGAATAAACTGGAGAGAGTCCAGAGGAGAACAGCAAAAACAAAGAAAAAGGTTTAGATAAACTGACGTATGAGCAAAGGTTAAAAAAAAACCTGGCTATGTTTAGTTTTGAGAAAAGAAGTCTGAGGGTGAACATGATAAATCGTCAAATATGTTAAGGGCTTTTATAATGATAGTTGTTCTTTATGTCCACCAAAGGTAGGATAAGAAGCAATCAACTTAATCTGCAGCAAGGGAGACTTCGGTTAGCTATTAGGAAAAACTTGCCAGTCTAAGTGTAGTTAAGTATTGCAGTCGGCTTCCAAGTGACACCATGGAATCCCTGCCATGGGAGACTTTTAAGAACAGGTTAGACAAGCATATGTCAGAGATGGTCTAAGTATACTTGGTCCTGTTTCAGTACAGAAGGCTCATCTTGATGACTTCTTGAGGTCCCTTCTAGCCCTGCATACCTGTGATTCTATATGTATTTTTTTTCACCGCCCATCTAAATCAACTGCAGGGTTTGAATCCACAACCTTTTTGTCCCGCTACACAGATCTCTTCCTTTGTATAGGAGGAAGGGGAAAGGTTGCTGTTAACCTTCTGGATCAATGTATATGTTCCCAGTGACTATACAAGTATTTGAGGCACCAATGGATCACTATGCCTTAAGATGCTTGGTTTCTCTTCCTGAATGTGAGAGTAGATTGTAGACTAGTTTTTTTACAGGTAGCATAGCAAAATGTAGCAGCATTCCTTTGTGGATCATCTTGAAAGAAATAACACTGGATCTCTAAATATGAAAGCACAAGCCTCTATCTCTGGAGCTGAAGAACCAAATCTCCCTTAGCCTGCAAGCAATAGCAGAGTCATAACTCTCTCTGGTCTTGCTGCTAGCAACACAGAACCATACAGTTACCAGGGGATATGCAAGCACCTAATTTTATGTTTTCTGAAAGATTTTGTGGCAAAGTGGATGAAATTTGGCCCTGTATATATTTGAGACCTGGGTTCTATTCCCATCTTTGCCTGAAGTGACCTTGTGCAAGCTCTTGGTTACTTTTGCTGTGAAATAAAATTGAGTGACAACTGCCTCCCAAGATATGAGACCTTTGTACCTTTCATAACTTTAATGAACATATTAATAGCAGTAAGTGGAAGGGCTGAGACTAGAATTCATGCTGATTTGCATTATAGCTTAATGCAATTCTACTGGACTGTGAGAGGGGCAGTCTCTTATCTCTCTAGGTGTGACTTGCAAATATCCCATGAGGGTTGAAACTTTCATATCACTGCAAGAATACCTATTGCGGGGTCATAATCATGCTACTTGAAATAAATATGCATGAATTGGTAACAATGTTTATAGTCCCTCACATGGGGGGATAGGATGGGAGGTATGTGGCCAAGATGCTTTAATTTACAGGTATTCTGTGCGTCAGAGGCCATTCATGGCTGTAGGAAGCCACCTGGGATGGTTCTAATTATGCTCCTGGGCTGTGCTGGCCTGAAATCAACCCAAAATTTGGAAGCACAAAGGATAGTACTACCTTTGCTTCATGCCTTGGTCTGCATTTATTGAACTACACTTCCTCAGTGGTGCATTTTAAAATCTGGGCCTCTTGTTTTGGAGTCTGCGTGACTTGAGGCTTTTTAACCTACTATTTAATTTCATTGTTTAGCGGCCATGGTGTAATGCACTTTGAAAGTCTGGCTCTTAATTTCTTACTCCTTCGTATATTCTTGACATTCTTCTATCCAGTTACACTCTTGCATCTTAACTAACTAGTGTTTCAGCTAGCTTGTTAGAGCTCTCAGAAAAGGTAGCAGTCTTAGTAGCTACCCAGGCCTGGAAAAATCCTCTATATTGGTTGTGAGTAAAGATCTGTTTCCTCTGTTAATTCACATAAATAGTACCTTGTCAAAGCTTGACAAGAAAGCTTGAATTGTGATAAACTCTGACTTTAGGAGCCTTATAGTCTTGGACATGGTGCAATATTTTATTGAATGTATTTCTGATTTAAATACTAGCTTACTTTGGGTTCTGTTACAGCACAGATTCTTAGTGGGTAAATACTATAGTTACAATATACATACTGTGGTGTTGTTTAATGTCAGAGGAGGAATTGCATTTTTGCCATTTCAACCTTGAAGGGTACTTTGAGAAGATCTATAGGGTTAGAAACCAATCTTTAATTTACTCTAGAGACTAGAAATTACCTTTTTGTGTCTTCCAGAGCCTCCAGTTTTATATAGTAAACCTCCTTGAAACTATTTTTATCAGCATATCACGACAGATTTTACAAAGATTCACTAGGGATTTTCTGTGTAGTATACTAGCAGCAGCTTTTTAGCAGTTCCTTTGATCAATCCTATCACTTTATCCAGTGGTGAGTTGAGATTTATATATGAGCTTTCGGACTAAAGATAGAAATTGAATGCACATTTTGTCTGTGGCATTGAGGATTGGGCAATACAAAATATTTTGTCAATACTTCCTTTACTGGTAAAGAATCCATGGACTTAGCTCTTAGACTTCAAGTTGGAGATTGGCTCAATATATTTAAAAAGATATTCATTCTAATACTGCTGCTCCCTTCTTTTCTTTCTACTGTGGTTAGTACACAAACCTTGTTTTTGTGGTGTTTGGTAACTGACAGCTGAAAGTTTAAATGCAGTGATGACAACTCATAATGTTCCTCTTTTACGTAGTTCTTGGCCAATTTTTTTTTTTTTTTTTTTAAAAAGGCTGGGAGTAGAAGGAAAGCTCAGTATGAAATGTATTAGTTCCTTTGGAACTATTGAAGCACATGATTTTAATTATATTCAAATTATGTTGTTGTTTTACATCTTTTACACTAAAGTATGCCTAATGTGTATTTTGTAGATGGGACAAACTTAGTTGATTTGTAAATAATTTCACATTAAATTGCCTTTTAAAAAGAATGCTGTAATATATGTGTTAGTCACTTCACGTTGTATTCTTTGGGATAGAGATTGTGTTCCTCTGTGTTTGTAAACCTTGTTTTCATTCTGTGTATTTCAAAGTAAAAGGAACTGCCTCATCCCAATCTCATTCTGTATTGTAGTGCAGTTTAACACAACAATTTTCATCCCAAATCAAACTGCTGTGGCTGAAGTAGAAATGCCATACAAAGGATATTAATGATGCCACGTGTAACATTAACTAAAAACTAATGGAACATCAGCAATATTTTATTTGACAATGAATATTCTATTTTTGCATTGGAGGCATATTGCCTTTAGCGTTTCTTTTCCTGGAATATTTAGCTATTCTTTCAGCAAAATACCTCTCATGTTCAAAATTAGCCAGCCATGTGTACTCATATTTTCATTTTAAAATGTGGTAGGTATGCTTTCTTCACTGAGGAATGTGTGATTTGGTGAAAGAGGGAGGAATTCTGTTGTGGAAATAAATCGTGAAATCTTACGTACTTGCTTCTGTTACTGGAAAAATGAGAAATTGGAGGGGAAAAAAGGTGCATGATGCTTGTCTGTGTGTGTAAATGGACAAATGTCTATTTCCATCATTTATTTCAATATGCGTTTCAGTACTTGAAGCTGTGCTGTTATAAACTTGGTCTAACCTAAATATAAAGCAGTAATTCTAGGTCTGATCATTGTGTACCTAGAAAAGAATATGCAACCTAAATTTAAGGATGTGCTTACTTTGTTGCTTTTTTAAATCTCAGATCATAAACAATATTTGTGTTAGTATGTGGTTACCTTCTTATAAAAACAACTACAAAGTGATCTCTTTTAAAAGAGCAATCTATCATCAAAATGCCCCTGGTAAGCCATATTAGCAATGGGTAAGAGTGTGAGAGTAACACTTGGGGAATGATCTCACTACAAGCTAAAAACTCATACAAATGTTTGGAAGTGTAGCAATGTAAAAGGGTCTTGTTTTGCTTCTTAGATGGTCCTAGCAAGTACACCAAGTTCTAGTCAACACCTTACTAGTAACCTTCATAAACCAGAAGACTCTCCTAAACATAGCCTACTATTTTCTGATACAAAAGAATCTGTTTCTGAGTCTTCCACATCCCAGACAAGGGAAGTCCTCTGATGGACTGGTTAAGCAGAAACTTTAGCAGAAGAGACAGAAAATGTCTTCCCTAGGAAAAAGACTTTCCTTTGTGCAGTAGTTCACTTGCTGGTAAATGAGCGGTTACTGCTGAGCTTGACTCTGTTTATCTAGTAGGACATCCAGCTCCCTGATCTTGTTCCAAATACTTAGATCCTCTGGTGCCACAAGCAGACATTTAGTGCAGATGTTCCATAATGGTCTATGTGAAATGCCACTGAATAAAGGGGGAAGCTGTATTCTACTCGAGCTTCTGAATGGGTGCCAAGTTCACTGTAATGCACTTTGTGGCAGTAATCAAGTCATTAAGTGATAGTTGTGATTCACTGTAATCATTTTTTTCTCCTAAGGAAACAGTCCTACTCTGTTTGCTCAGAACATATTGAAAATGACTGTGACTACCTTTATCCTCACAGTTACCCTTGGTTTAATAAAACCACTACACTGTGTGACAAACAGAAGTGCTTCCTCCTTTATGGTGCTAACATCATCCTTATCAATTTATTCTACGTGCTTCCCCCAACAGACAACTATTACTTTGATCTTGTCAGGAATGAGCTGATGAGCCAGCCAGCTCTCGTTCAGTCCGCATTCCATTAGGTGCTCGGTTATTTGTGTCACTGCACTTACATTTTACTTTTTCTTTTACTGTGTCATATCACTTCGGTTTTAAGCTGAAAACAAATTTTGTATTAGGTGGGAACATCCTAATGTGCATATTCACTTGCCTTTGGAGCACACACAAACACATCACCTGAATAGTCCTGAAATTGTGTTAAGGTAGTGAGTTCTTGCAGGCTGTAATAGCTACCGCCTTCAGGAAAAGAAACATGTTGTTCTTATCTGTAAATTAATTCCTCTGTCCAAAAGCAGTGGCAGATTATTTTGAAATGTGTGGGGCATCCAAAATTGCTTCTAGTTTTATGTTAAACTTCCATAAGCATAGTTTATTAGATGGTTAATAGTTGGAGATATTGAACATAGATGTATTCTAGAAGAGTATCTCAACTGTGGGTCACAATCCAAAATTCAGTTGCCAGAATGTCAAAGGCCTGGGGGAATTATTGGGTCCTACACCTGGGGAGTGGGTTGGGGGTTCTGGGAGTGTTGCAGAGCCCTCAACAATGGCTTTGGACCTCTGAGACTGTCTGGACTATGCTCTGGGTGTCACAGACTGGTGCATTGGGTTATAGTCGCACTCGGTTTTAGTCCAGCTACCCTCTGCCATGATGATGGGGAACAGCTGGGCCAAATTTGGGTGAGTGGGGCTGCCTGAGATGTCAGTGCCTGCAGTGGAGAAGAGCCCAGCAGGACACGAGCCACCACCATGGTATGCACAGTGTACTTTATTACATTAATGGGCACATTATAGATAGTGGCTAAGAAATTTTTAGTAAGCCTATTTATCTATTTATTTATTTATTTACTTTGGTGCATTAAAGCTATTTACTGCTTTGTAGCCAAAGTTTGCAAATGGTCTCCGGTCTGAAAACGCTGAGAACCATTGTGCTAGAAGCTAACAAAAAAATGGAATTGGACTTTTGATGGAGATCATAATTCAGAGATGGCATAGCTAGGAATTCTCATTTTAAAGCAATGCTTAAAATTACTCTTAAAATACACAGGTTGTCTGATATGAGACTTAATGTCTTTTGCTGCTTTTTCTGGGCACCCTAAGCAAACGTGCCATCAGATTATCAAGTTGTTGCAAAAATCACTACATTTTGTTTAATGTGGGTTACAATGTTTATTTTAAACAGTATGATCTACTACCTCCCTCTTCTTTCTGTGAGCCTGAAAACTTCAAAACTAAAACTTTAACAATTTCCAGTCTAAGTGCATTTTATTTAATGGGCATATTTATGATTTTATGTAGGTTCTGTTTGGACAAGGTTATGTGATTAGAATTTGTAAATGCAACTAAATAAAACACTGATGGACTCGTCTGTAATTAGCTCCTGTGTTTAACTTTCAAATTTGAAATAAGTAAAACATTTTAAAACAGAACAACGTATCCTTTGGTTGGTAAAGAAGCTGTCATGGTTCTGTTGTCATGATACTCTAACACATCCCAGTGAATAAGTCTGATTTCTGTTTATATTAAAAATATCTGTGCCAGCAGATACAGGATATTCACAGCAGTTATGTTTTAAACTTCAAAATCACCCATCCTTCACTGGCAGAATGGGCTCCGAGTGCTGCAAAAGCATGCAGAGCATGTTAGTGACACCTTCAGGTGGGTGCAGTATTTTTTGTTTCATCTTTACTATTGCATTGTGGATGACAAAGTTTCTTTCTTTAGGTAGTGGATTGTTTGAACAAATGCCAAAACAGGTGCTGAAATGACACTTATTGGGCAGTAATGCATTCGGTTGTGGGGGTTTTTTTGGTGTTGTTTTTTTTTTTTTTTTTTAAGGAACATTTGTAATACTTTAAGCCACCTTCAGGTATGGGGTGCCCTACCAATAAAATGTGTCGCTATCTTTCTTATTGTAGTGCCACCAAGTTAAGTGATGATTAATGCTAAAGTTATTGTTATCTCAGCGGATTTCACAACAGGTTACAAAAACTCTACCAGGAATTGATCTACTCTCCACTGAAATGAAGCCATCGTTAGGATGGAATTCTGTAGATCAGCACCCAGATGCTACACAACAGTTCAGGAAGGGTTCCGAAAATAATATCCTGGTGACAATAAGAAAGAAGTTTAGACAGCAAGAACCAGGAGAAACAGGAATTTAATCCAGACACAGGGATTAATGTATTCATGCTTCTGACCTTGTGGAAAGTTTCATGGATTTTTTTTAAACTTTTGTTCTTATTCCTTGGATGTTTATAGATTCGTAGATGTGGTTTGGCTGTTCTATGTTTTAATATGCCCTGATGAAGCTAGTTTATAGCTTATGAAATTTCTTAGAATTGCACCAAGCCCTAATTTCTTCAAACTGAAGTCATTGGGAGTCTCCACTGATCTCAGTGAAAGATGGATGTGGGTCTGTACACCCAGGGAGAGCTAAGAGTTTACAACATTTATTAATATGGGTTCAGCTCCACCAGCATTAGGAGCATCATGAGTTGTTGTGTAAATTGGGCTGTGGCTGCTTGTCATTTCTGACACTGCTATGTATACTTGCTTGTCAAATCAAGCAAGCTTCAACTCCAGCTCAGTGCACAGTTCCATGGTATTGTTTAAAAATGACAGCAGCAGCTGGTTCAGGCAACCGTAGGGTTTACAGTTCTGTTAACAATGGTCTGATTAAACCAGATACAGCAACGTTGGGAAAATTTTAGAAAATGCCCCTAGTTGCAAAAGAGCTCTTCTGAAGAAAATCATTTAGTAAGAGAGGCTAGATTTACACTTCCTGATTACTAGTTAAGATAATTGCCCTTTTTAGGAGACTCTTCTGGCATCTGCAAAGTTAACGAAATTGTGTCTTTTCTTCGATAAATGTGCCCCTTTCTCTAGAGCAAAGAGGTCTTTTATATCTTTGGAAAATAATGTTAAAAGTTAAATTGTCCTAGAATAAAAGCTTAGACCAAAAATGAATTAGATTAATAGTCTGTCCTCTTACGTTCTTCAAATATAAATAATTTGTTTTAAGATTTATAAAGCGGTGTAAAGATCGGAAACTTAAGTTGTGTGTTAGCACAGCCTGTTTACAACTGCATGTTGTTAAGAATGTAGTATGTGAGAAACAAATTTATTCTATACATAAAATATTTTAAAAAGCAATTATTTACCAGTTGAGGATTTTAGATGTAAAGGTTTGTAGTTATTAACTAAGAAGCCTATCATTCCCTTACATAAATATTATCCAATAACAATTTCAGATAAAAGTAGCACAGTTGGGGACTGAAATTAGATGACCTCTTCAGAAGAAATTTCTATAATCCTATTAACCAAGTGCATTCAATTAGTCTATTTTATACATATATGAAATTTGGTGAAAGTGCAATGATTTTTGGAATCTCCATAGTATTGAAACACAAAAAGCTGTGATGATTCCAAATGCATAGAACATGGTTTGATGGTTTAGCTATGTTATTTATCTAAATGTCATGCAGTAGAACTGTAGCCAAGTGCCAAAGAAGCTGAGTTAATGTGAATTTTAAGTATGGGCTTAGTTGAATTTTTTTGAGCAATTTTCATTATGTAATTTGATTACATTAGCCATTTCACTAGGTTATAATTAGTTTGAGTATTAGATTGACCAAGCCCATTTTATTACTTCCAAGTTGATTTTTGCAAGACTTTTACATTCTCAATTAGTTTTTTTGTAAACTGATAATCTGTGCTGTTGGTGCTTGAAAATAAGTTGGATTCTCAAAATACGTGGAAAATCTAACAATTAGTTAACTATTGCCTTTTCCTCCAGATATTTTTACTGGATACGTAATGTGATGTAGGGCTGTGATGAAGGAAAACTATACCACTTAAGTCTTTTGAAAGCCCCAGTACATTATATTGGAGAAGAAACTTAATTATTGACACATACAAAGTAAAGGACTGTGGAAAGGATCATTTGAATTACTGGGTTCTTAAATATAGCCTCTGAGACTGGACATTATTGTGGACAGCTTCTTGAAACTTCTGCTCAATGTACAATGGTGGCCAAAAAAAGCCAACTACATTAGGTTGGTTATTTTTTAATGATTATTTTCAATTCCAGTTTTTAATATCGTTACAATATATATTACATACAATATATTACAATGAGCTTAGTTAATGTGTTTTGTCACATATTACTCAAGCCAATCTTTTTTAGGGTTAAAAAAGATATTTATATGGATAATGATAACATCCAGAGTTACATGTATTGGGATTCAATATATTTATTTTTTAGAAAGACCTACTTCAGATTTCATAAATCAACCACCAGCTGCATGGCTGGTGAGGACATTTTCTTTTGGCCAGGCTATCCATCACTGTCTACTATAGGACTTCTTTCTCCTTTGTCTTAAGTATCTGTTACTGGCTCTGCTGCTGGGCTACTAGTCCAGTCTGAAAATTCCTATGTCGTCATAGTTTCTTCCATCCTCTGCTAAATGTCTGTTTTCAAATTCTGACCTGTACAACAGATTGCGTTTTGTTTCTGAACAAATGGGCACACCTTTAAGATTATCCTCCCATGCATGATCACCAGCTCTTTCATAGTCTCAAATAATATTAAACCATTTCCATTCAGTCACTCTGCTACTCTTTCAAGCACTAGTGGTCTTGAGGCACTATGGCACACCCACAGGAGCAGCAGGAACAGAAAGAGATGGAAAGAATCTCAGAGCTGCAGTACCACTTAATTTTAAGAAGCTCAAATAAATTCCTCTTGCTAGGTAATTCTCCCCTGGCGACCAGCTGAGAACCCAGCCAATCTCTTTATCACCCCCTGCTTTTAATATGGTGATGAAGTGGAACTTGGTTAACAAACTGTCATCTCTGTGCAGGAACAGGGTTATGGTCGCTAGACAGTGCATGAGGGCCTAAGAAGGACACCACTATACATAAGGACGTAACCACATTATTGTCTTGGACTGGATGTGAAGGTGGCCAATCTTGAAAAAGTTCAACATATGAGTTATTACTGTTTAACTCCACTGAAAGGTCTTAACTTCCTCTCTACAATCATTGTGAAGATGGGGCCCAGTCATCATCCTGTTTAGGAAGATGTGGGGACAAATTACTTAATTGTAAGCAAAATGCACAGGTAAATAAATGCATTTGTAAAACACAAAATCAGGTGGAAAGTGGTAAGGCCATTGAGCTGCAATTTCATGTATTAGATTCAAGGGAGTAGTTTTCTTGCTTCCTAGCTGTGCTCCTTTTTGTTGGAAAATCACATATTCTGAAGCTCTAAACAGAATTCTGGAACCTCTACAGAACTGCTTCTGTAACCACCCTATTGCAGCATTACTCTTTGAGGCGCTCCCATGACTTTCCTTGCTTAAATCCTACATAGGGAAGGTTTTAAAGGTTTTAAAGGTCTGGAAAGCCATGGAGTCCTCTCTGTGTAAGATGTGGAGTGAAGGCAACAGTGTTCCTCTAACCTTTTCCTGTGACCAATTTAGTCCCCAAACAGCAGGTTTTCTTTTCCTTTTACCCTGTTTGTGGTAGGAACATTGCCCTTGGTTGGTTTCATAAGGTACTCTGATCTATACAATGTCACTCCAACTTTGTTCTAAACTATGGAAGAGCTAAGAATCATTATTAAAAAGGAATTTATGGTGTTTATGTCCAGAAGAATATCTGATGGGTTTTTATTGGCCATGTTAAACGAGATCTAACACAACTCAATGGCGTTTCTCTGTTTTTCTGTTTGTCTGCAAATGGTGGAATGGGGGCCCATATGTAGGCCCTTCCTTAAGGGGAGCGGGTGGGGGGTAAACTGTGGAGGGCACATAGTTCCTGGCATGAAAGACTGGGGAAGAGGAGGGTTGCAGGGCGTCCCAGAAATAGAGGGGACTTGTGAAGGGAATGGAGGAATGCGAGGGGCCCCTGATGAAAGCAGTGTGCTCTGCCTACGGAAGCTACAAACTGTGTGACCCCCTAGTTTCATTTCTTATAAAGTTAATCTTCTAATACAAAGCTTTTCATGGCATGTGCTTCTATTTCCATTCCATGTGCTGTGCTTCAAGCACAGGAAGCCCTGGTTTAGTAAAAAGCTATGTTTTATTATGTTAAAAGAATCAAGTTCTATGGATTGCCATTTGCCACAGTTGCCTTTTAATTTATGGAAATCATGCTAATTTTGTTAACACTGTTATGCTGTCTGAGTTAACATGAGAATCTTCTCTGAAGCTTCTGTCATTGAGAACAGATTTGCTGTTTCTGCATGGGTGCTTTTCTATATATGAAGTTAGGTGATCTCTTATGTCTTCATTTTATTTTCTAGGTGGTGATCCATAGTAAAAATGGAGAAATCCTCTACCGTATTTCACCTTGGGCAAAATATGTAGTGCAGGAAGATAACAACGTGAATTATGACTGGTTACACTGGGAGCCACCTCTACCGTATCTAGTAAGAGTTATTTTATATATCAAAAACTTCTAAAAGTACATGCAAGGCATGCTTTCTTATGTAATTTCTGTCATTTCACAGTCCTTTTATTTTTGTGTCCTAATTATAACATGAGTTACTTTGCATATGGTGTATCAATGTTATAGTTAAGGTTGAGAACACACTTCCATTGTAAGATCCTATTTTCACGCACTTCTCATTTTTTGAAAAAAATATACATAATACCTACTGGTCTACAGACTAAGCCCTAAAGCCATAGTAAAAAGTAGTGGGCTGCGATGCCCGCATTGACCTGTCCCCGGCAGTTTAAAGGAATATGTAGTCGTGAAGTGCTGTTTGGCTGATCAATGTACTCTTTAGTACTATTTTAAGTGTAATATACTATTTGAGTCTTTGCTTGTCTGTTTTACCATTTTGATTTCACTCAGTTCTTCTTATATTTGATCAGTGTCTTTTTTTTTTCCAGTGTTGTCTCCACTTTCTCTTTTCTGAGCCCCCTAAGTACTGAAGAGATTTGGATATTATGTTTCTCCCCTAGCTCCCGTTTTTAGTCTCTCTTCAGCTTTCCCAAGTAGCAGCAGAGTGAAATTAATCTTATTCTTTTCAGTATCTCTGCTGTTGTCAGGGTTCTGAATAGCTGTAGGGAAAACTAAAATGACTGGCTAGTTTTCACTTTGCTACTGTAGAATGTAAACTTAGTAAGAAGAACACATGCAGGAAAGGGAATATCAATTATTTCCAGCCACAATATCTTTGTTTTCAATCAGAGGAAGTCATCCCTTCCATTCCTAGCCAGCTGAATGATTTTAGGATCTTCCAAGAACTCTTACTGTGCATGGTGGACACCTTGGAGATTCCTGTGGAGTTAGTGCAAGAAAAATCCCACAGATGACTAGATGTTCTGCTCTCCTGTATGCATGGTGGGCTTGCTGTGCCTATCAATTAGGGGTTGTTGGAACCAGTTAAGAAGTTGTGGCAGATCCCAGCATCTGTGTGGCACTCACATCTAAGTTAGCTGATACATTTTATCAAGTTCCCTCAAATACATTTTTAATGTTTCTGCACCAAGTCCTCAAAATGCTGGTCATGACAGCAGTGCGTGAAAGATCTAAACCGCTGTTGTCCCCAAAAATGACACAGACGGAGAAGGACCCTACAAACTTGAATTGTTCAGCAGAAATATCTATTCCTCTGAGAGTCTCCAGATGTGCATTTCAAATTATCTGTTTAAAGTACAACTATCTCATCTGGGAAAAGGTGTCACAATTCATAGAAAAGCTCCCATGGGAACACAGAGAGGAGCTAAAATATATCGTTCCCAAAGGACAGTTAATCACCCAAACATAACAATGGCTGTTTTCATCACAATAAGCAGGGCTTCAGGGCTCCACTTCTGTGGAATACCCAAGAAGTCCAAACAACAACTGAAGACCTCCCATAGGTGCTATAGTAATAAAAATAATTTGTAGCTTTTGATATATTGGTGTGCAAACAGTTGAAGTCCTTAAAGGATTTGAGAGCCGCTTCCTGCTCATTGAGTGTATACTCACTAGCACCAAGGAGGAAGCATTGCCAGACTGAGGCTATCTACCCTTTACTACTATCATCCACAGAAAACACTGGCACCAGAATGGAAGGAGGAAAGGTTACAGTGCAGGAGGTCCTCTCCCATTGCATTCTTGGTACATGCTGCTTCACAGAAGCAAGTTTGACGTGATCATCAAGCACTGATTGGAACCGTTTCAGGACTTAAACACCTCTGTTCCCCCCCCACCCCTACTTTCTATCACACATGCACACACTCAGCTACCACTTTAAAAAATGTTGTTGTTATTTATTGGGAGTTCTGAAACCAGATCACCTCAGACCACTGGGTCCTAGAAACTGTATTTTAAAAAGAGGCATTTTATCCAATTCCTTATTATCCCTATGCTGCTTCTCTCTTGCTTTCCAGGGACCTCTCTTACAAGATACTGTTAAATCAAGAATTAAATACACTTTTGTAACTTGGTATGGTAGAAGAGTTGCCCCTGGAATTCTCAGGCAAAGGGTTCTACTCCCATCATTTTTATTTCCAAAATATGGGGGCTGGCATCTGATTCTAGACTTGTGATGTCACAGCAGATTCATGCATAATTACAAGTTCAGGATGGTACCTCTGGCCTCAATTATCCCCTCATTAGTCTCTCAAGATGGATTTGTGGTTCTCAGCATTAGGATGCTTCTTTGTATCTGTTCTTATACCCAGCACAGAGAAAATATTTCAGTTTCAATTTCATAGTGGGGGACTTACTACCAGTACATGATCCTGCCTTTTAGTCTTTCCATGGCACCAACAGCAAGAGGTTAGCAGGCACAACCCACTTAAGAAGACATAGCATTCTGGTATGTTCTTACCTGGACAGCTGGCTGATCTGGGTAAAATTTTCCCTGCAGGTGACCAATGACCAACTCGACTGACATCCTAGGGCTCTTTACCATATAAGGGCTCCAAATAAATGGGAAAATCCATTTTGTTCACTCAAACTACAGGATTTATGGGAACAATGTCCGATCTGAGATCAGCAATAGCTTATCTACCACAGGAGCGTTCCAGGCCACTGTAAGTCTCATGAGTCATCTGCAGGCTCACCCTGCAGATACAGCCCTCCTTGGTCACATGGCCTTCTGCATCCACATCTCACAATATGCCAGATATTACCTAGGCTGTATGCAGAGGGGTTGAAATTAATTTATTTGCCCACTAAGCACCATATGGATACAATGGAAGTTCTCTTACTGTTAAGTCGGTGGAGAAATGTGTTATACAACCTGCCATCCTTTCCTGCTACTACAAAGTCTTGTATTATCTGGATGTTGTGGAAGGAAAAGAAAATGAAGTGTCTACTTTAACAGGTGAACAAGTCTGTAGAAATGGCTAACAAAGCATGAGATGGAACGTGCTTTAGGGATGTTTAAGCCTGAATGTCTAGCAATAATAAAATAAGGTATTTAGCCTAGAACGTAGGCAAAAATAAAATGTAAAAAAAAAAAAAAAAATCTTATTCCTAAATAAAGTAAGTTAAAACTATTAACTTTTGATACAGAATTTTTTTACTTTATATTGCTATAAAAACTGTGACATAAATAAACTGTTTGTTAAACACTATAAAAGCAATTTAAAAAGTGTGCTCAACGTCTCTCCTAGCGTATAAAAACACCTTCCTTATGTAAGAAATAAATTCCTGGTTCTGCTAAACTGGTGTCTGGCTTATTTGGACCATCCGCTGAGCAACAAACGTGTTCACCCCAAGTTTGAATTCTTCCACAATGTCCTGAGGTGCTTGAGGAGATCAGGAGGACATTGAGAGTGCAATCATGGCCCATTAGACTCTGAGCTAAAAATAATCCAGGCTTTTTCACATGGAGCACATGTGGACAAGAAATGGAATGTGTGTTGACAACGCATCTAAATAAACAGAGTAAATGACTGTTGTTTTCTCTTCTTTCTACGATTTTTTTTTTCTTTTTGGTTCCTGAGTGCAATAAAATAATTGTCAGGCTTTTTTCAGCCTTTCTTTTTTTCCACATCATTTCAAAACTTTTCCTAATTGGAAAAGTTCAACTGTAAAACAGAAAATGAATTGCAGTAACTTTGCCCCACCCTGTAACCTTTTCCAAATTTGGAGAAAATTTGAAAAAATAGTGTGGGGGAAGAAGTGTGTTGGTTGTGGGTACTGGAGGTAGTGCAAACCTTGGACATAAGTCCTTTTGGACATTGAATGCAATAGAATAAAAGGAAGGGTTGGCAGGGTAAGGACAGAATAAATTCAAAATTTGGAAAATTTTATCACAACAAATTTCCTTAAAAAAATCAACTTGGATTACTAACTTCTTACTTGAAATTTTTCCAGAGGCTTTTT
>ML675610.1:16626626-16651438 GCA_007922155.1 Mesoclemmys tuberculata
CAACTGTCTCATCCTACTACTTCTCCATCCAGGCTCCTTTTGGCCTTCTTGCCATAAAGTGGCTATGTTAATATTGTGTTCAGGTAAATTGAACTTGGAAATATTCATCTAGAACTTGCTGAGTTGGTGAGAAGTTCCAGGTGGCCCTGCTTTTTATGTAAAGATACTGAAAGCATCTCAGACATGAATCTATTTGATTTATATCTGCATTCTGGTTTTTGTAAGTACTAATATATACACTTCCGGATTCAAGATTCATAACTGTTACTTCTCAGATGAATTAGAAGCTTTATGTGGTATAAAACTCAATATTCAATGGCTCTAAGTTTCAAAATCCTGTATAATTATGTAGGAGCATTTCTGGTGACAATAACAGCAGAAACCTGGTTAGAAAAGGGGTACTCTTTTTTTTTTTTTTTATGGACACGCTAAAATGTTGTACTATTTTTAAAGTACTACCATTTTATACACCTCTTCTGCTATTGTGCTAGTGATTGTAGCACTCTGCTTAAGGGAGGGCAGCATGTCAGGAAGATTCTCATGTGTAGCACTGAATACTTAATCAACCTTTTGAAGCATACTCTTTTCTGAACTTCTCATTGGGGTTTACAGCCAGATACAGGTGAGGGCCTTTCAGCTGTGTTTATGCAGTAGCAATGACATCCAGTGGCAGGTCAGGTTTATCACAGGGGTGTATTCCTTGGAGTGTCTTGGACATTATATCACTGACAAGACTAAAGGTAATGTTCAGAATAACTCTCATCTGATCACTGAATTAATAAATATGCTGAGTGTGTGGGTTTTTGGAACAATGCAGAATCTAGAGTTGTTACTGCATTACTCAGAGAAACTATACATTGTTTCATTACATACATAGTATAAAATCATACAAATATATTGATATTTTTCCTGATTATTTTTGGAAGGTTATACATTTGGTGTTGGCGTTTGAAGTTTTGGATTAGTAAAGGTTGCTGCTTTAAAGGCTTAAAGTAAACATCTGTGGTATATAAGTGAGATTCCCCCCCCCATTAATGTATTACCTAATTTACCTCAATTAAAAATTAAAATGCATGATTAAATCTACAGTATGCTACATTTTTATCACTTTGATACCAATAGTCAGGATTTCCTAAAATGGATTAGAACCTCGAAGTCCTAATTTAAAACAAGACCAAAACAGTGAAGGGAATAGTTTATGTACATGTCTTTTATATGTTTTGTTTTACATTCTTGATGAAAATGAGTGGTTTGTCTACAGATATGTATTTGTCAATTTAGCAACAGGAATAGCAACTAGTACTAAAGCCCTTCTAGTATGGAATAAGTATTTTTGGCACTACAGAGAGAGAATGGTATACTGCAGCTTTTAATTTTTTTATAGTGGACTAACTATTAAAATGATGCACAAAAAGGTTCCATCCCTGAACATATGGCTTATAATATATGCAAACTAGACATTACTGAAAGGATTGTTTTAATTTTTAATAAACATTCTTGCTGTTGGAAGCTTATTATTTTCTTGGTTAAGTTTAGATTGATATGACAGCATAGACTTTAAAGCCACTGATGCTCCTTAACTTAGAAGATCTTGTGAGAACATATAATTTTCTTTTGAAGTATTCAGTTTCCTTTATTAACTTCCAACTTGGCAAACACAGCTGTGTGTGAAGTCACTCAAATATAGCTGCAAAAACAATGATTGTATGATAATTAAGTGATTTACTGATTATATTGAGAAGTGACACTGAAATATTATAGCCTATTTTTCCAAATTTTAAAATACACCGCAGAGGTCAGTACTTTTGAACAATTAATTTAATTAAAAGAAAATGCAGTAGCATCTTAAGTAGGGACACTTTGACAAAGACTCTGAGTGGTGTGTAGCATCAGCAAAGACCCAAGATTGGTTTTGCAAACATTTCTTATCAACCTGATGCCCCAAATGCAAGTTTATAACTTCCAAAGCTTTCCCATGCGATTAGTGCAGTGGACCATATAAGCAATTAGAAGTTGACATGTGCCCAATCTGAGTAGTAATTATTAATGAAATAAAGTAATTAAAATAAATATAGTTAAGGTGGTTGAGGTACTAAAATATTTTTTTAAAAAATTATGAAAAAGTATTAAACAATTTCTGTTTAATATTTAGTATTTAATTTGGTATTACAGAAAAGTCCTGTTTCAGAGAATAGTTAATTAATGAGCCTGTTTTGAGGAAGAGATGGGAAAAGGGGCATAAAGATGATTTTTAGGAGTGCTGAGCATCCATTGACTTCTGAGCCAAGGGGGAAAATCTCATCTGCTGTAAAACTGTATAAGCCATAATCTGCCCACTTATCACTCCTAAGTGTATGCAGAGCTGTCACATTTGGATATTTGGCAGATCCTTTCTGAATCCCCTTTTTGATCTATTGCAAAAAAGAAAATTTGCAATGATGTCTGTGAAGGGACAAAAGTACTAAAACCCCTTACATTTAACAAAACAAAACTGATCACAAATGTCAAAACAGGGCCTAAAGTAACAAATATTGCAGTTTACTTGATACTGATCAGAAGCAGGCCTGAAAACAGCCATTAATGTCATCTGTGAGTGGCATCTTTGTTAAAAGGCCTTCACTGTGCAGGAAAGGCAGAAAGTGGGACACTCCCTGCACCCATGGCTCCTTTTAACCCAGACTGCAGTGGGTCTGCCTAGTTTAATTACTCCTTCAGTCAGAAGCAACAGTCTCTGCCCTAGCCAGTTACAGCATTGGGTTTGCCACCAGCCAAAGAACAATTCTGTGGGTGTCTGCCTGACAACTAGTAGGAGGGCAGGGAACAATATTTATGGATTTTATCCAAAATTTTAGAATTTAAATAGTGTTAGCTACACCCTGAAACTTGGACTACTGATATACATGGTGGGTTCAGTAGAGTTCATGCCTCTTAGTCATCCTATTAGTTGGATATTTTGGGGGTGTTTTGTTTTCTTTTTTGCTGTCTGAGCTGACTATTTAAACTGTAAATGCTGTAATCCCAAAATTTGAAGTGGGTTCAAATCTGTAGAAGACGAGTTCGTCCATATTTGCATACATGTTTGATGAAAGTATAAATATTTTTGGTTACGTGCATGTGTCTGTTTTGGATTGAATTTATTTTTGGAGTATTTGAGTTACTCGTATTCAGTGTACTGTGTCTAAAGTGTCAAATCAAGGTTATTGATAAAAGTCCAGTAAAGAAGAGATGGAAACGACATAAGAGATGTTAACTATACTCATAGCTGCTATTGCTATGGAAGTGATTATGGACTAATTGATGCCTGTTTTCTGTTTTAAAATTCCTCTGGGTTTCGTTATGGCCAATGCTATTGCATGATGAGACTAAAGGGCTGAAATAATATTTTCATTGAAAAGTGTCTTGATGATTAAGAGGACTTTTCTACAGAAAATAATTCTTGGCGTGGAAAACTGAGAGGAAAAAATGTTGTGAATACTTTTGAAAAAAGCAGCCTCAGATACATGTGCAAAGATCACTGTGCAATACTGCACTTGCATGCTTAATTATTGCAAACAGTGTTGTTAAACTGGACAATTGCATGTATAAAATGGACACTCAAAAATCTCCCAGAAAGGGAGTGTGGTCCACTGGTTAAAACACAAGAATTCAGAAGTAGAGTTCTGTTTTACTGCTGGCTCTACTACTAATTGGTTTTGACTTTGAGAAAATTATTTAACCTCTGTTTCTACATCTGTTGAATGGAAGTACTTTGCATGGGAATTTTGCAACTTACCATTTGCACAACATTTGGTGGTGCTCTGAAAAGTAGAATAGAATTTTTTTAATGATGGGAAAATGTGGACTTAAATAAGATTTTATATATAGTGAAATTGTTACCTCTAATACTTCCATCATTCCCCTCTTCCGCCTTTGCTATGTCTTCAGTTATACGCTTAAGGGCAGGGATCTTGCCTGCAATTGCAGTCTTTTTTAAAGCCACAAACACTACTGGTACGGTACAAATAATGGCATTGTGGCAGACAGTTGGCTTCTCCCTAGTGGGTCTCGCACTTTTGCCTCTCGTAGTGGGCCAAGACGTTGCTGGTCATCCCGTCTTCCCAGGGAGGGGGTAGGGACCCGGGCCCGCCCTCTCCTCCAGGTCCCAGCCCAGGGGCCCTCTCTGAGTAGCAGCTATGTGCTGCTGGCACCTTCCTTGCAGCTGCAGGCTCTTCCCCCGGGCTACTCTTCCCCCCTCTGTCTTTCTGGCTTCTTGAGCCTAGTACCTTCTTCAGGACTCCACCTTTCTCCCACACACCGCTGTACTCCGTTATGTTCTCGTCCACTTCACACACTCCTCTGCTCACCATGCACCTACTCCTTCCACTCCACACTGTCTCTCAAGAGTAGAGGGTTTATATAGGCACCTGGGTGGGGCCTTAATTGGTGTCAGCTGACACTAATTACCTTCTATTGACTATGGCTAGTCTATAGGGAATAAATCCCAGATCATTCTAGCACTTACATAGCACCCTTCCAGAACTTTCCTACTGCCCTCTGTCCTTGCTATACCACACTGCCTATATCCTGAAATTCTGTAACAAAACAAATAATTCAAATGAATTGTTTTCATAGGGATAATTATCTCATAATTCTGCTTCCTGTTGTGGTTTAATACTTAATGGTTCGTACCTCAAAGACATTCATTTCTCTTACACTTTACTAAAAAAGTAAACATTTAATATACTGTGCTGTGATAATCTTGTGCTGAAATGTTTTCTGAAAACTGAGATCCTGATCGAAGAATAGCTATAATGCTAATAAAGAAAATATAGACAGTGCACATGAGACTATTGGAGAGAGCTGAATTTTGAATGGCTTTGAAGAGTTCTGTGGAGGTTAGCTAGCCTAGGAGTGCTCAGGTACTGCAGCTTTGCAAGTTGTCTACGAGGCTAGTAGTCTGAGGTTACTTTGGATTGGATAAGGAAACTGAGCTGCTCAGAGAACACATTTTGTTATTGGATAAGAAGCAAATTGTAACTTCACTCTGTACTTTGCAATAAGTGAGAGATCTATGGAGGGTTCAAATGAAGCTTTACTGCTGTGCCTGCAGAGAAGAAATTATTCAGTTGTATTTAATTGCTTGGCTGAAGAACAGTTAAAAATGGTCTAGAATGATGGATAAGGACACTTTACAGGAGTGAAAAAGAAATAGTATATTAACACCTTGGTGGAGAAGTCCCTTAGGCCCAGACAGTGAGTCAGAGGTCCTCTGGCACAAATGTCAAATACAGAATTATTTTTACTTTCTAAAGATATACAACTTTTAAGTCTTTTCCTCAACTGATTGATTGATTGAAAAGACTCCTGCAAGTTGTAGTTTCTGTAATAAACTACTGTGGGTTTGTGTTCACTTACGTAAGATTATTATTAAATTGAAGACATGTATCTGTGGTCCCTACGAACAGGAAAAGGTGCTAATAAAGAAAGTACAAGACATGACAGTAGTCAAGAAAACTACATACTGAATAGCTTTGAAGAGTGCCAGACTCAGACTACAATGTGTTGTGGGTGAAGGGAAACTGATACAGGGGCAGAAGGCTGGGTAACTGGATGCTGTGGTATAGCAAGGGCAGAGGGCACTGGGAAAGTTCTAGAAGGGCACTATGTAAGTGCTAGAATGCTCCAGGCTTTATTCCCTGTAGACTAGCCAAAGGGTAATTAGAGTCAGCTGACACCAATTAAGGCCCTACCCAGGTGCCTATAAAAACCCTCTACTCTTGAGAGACAGTGTGGAGTGGAAGGAGTAGGTGCATGGTGAGCAGAGGAGTGTGTGAAGTGGACGAGAACACAACGGAGTACAGCGGTGTGTGGGAGAAAGGTGGAGTCCTGAAGAAGGTACTAGGCTCAAGAAGCCAGAAAAACAGAGGGGGGAAGAGTAGCCCGGGGGAAGAGCCTGCAGCTGCAAGGAAGGTGCCAGCAGCACATAGCTGCTACTCAGAGAGGGCCCCTGGGCTGGGACCTGGAGGAGAGGGCGGGCCCGGGTCCCTACCCCCTCCCTGGGAAGACGGGATGACCAGCAACGTCTTGGCCCACTACGAGAGGCAAAAGTGCGAGACCCACTAGGGAGAAGCCAACTGTCTGCCACAATGCCATTATTTGTACCGTACCAGTAGTGTTTGTGGCTTTAAAAAAGACTGCAATTGCAGGCAAGATCCCTGCCCTTAAGCGTATAACTGAAGACATAGCAAAGGCGGAAGAGGGGAATGATGGAAGTATTGGCTTGTGGATAGACAGTGTGTTCTCCATGCTGGCATGGGATGTACTCACACATAGACGATGCCCGGTTAAGAAGGCATGCTACCACGCCAAATGAAGATGCTTCACAGAGTGGGCATCCAACAACCATCACTCCATGGACACCGTGTCCATGCCAACCATCCTCAGCTATCGGTTTAACCTTTGCCTATCAGGCCTTGCCCACTCCTCCATTCGAGTTCACATGGTGGCACTCAGAGCCTTCCTCTCACCTATAGGTGACTTCTCTGTCTTCAGCCACCCAACCACTGTTCGATTCCTCCATGGGCTCCTTAATACCTTCCCTTCGGTCAGGAAACCTGCTCCTCCTTGGGATCTCAACCTCGTCCTTTCTGCTCTCACTAGACCACCCTTTGAGCTGCTGACTTCTTGCTCCCTCACCCACCTATCCATAAAGATGATCTTTATAGGGGCCACATGAGTCAGTGAACTGGCAGCCATGATGGCATATCCACCATTTAATGTATTCCACAGGGACAATGTCTCCCTGCAAGTCCACCCCAAGTTCCTTCCGAAGGTGGCCTCACCATTGCACCTCATCCAAGTTATCTATTTCCCAACATTTTACCCTAAACCACACACCTTCAACAGGGAGCACACGCTACCTTCCCTCAATGTCCATTGTTAGCTGGCCTTTTATCTCCAGTGCACCCGGGCTTTCTGAGCCTCATCCAGAGTATTTTTCACTATAGTAGAATACTGCTAAGGCCACCCCCTCTCTTCCCAACACCTCTCTAAATGCATCTCCCGCTATATTACAGTGTGTTGCTCCCTTTCTACCACCTGGCATCGCTGCCCACTTCACAAGAGCACTAGCCACCATGTCCACTCTCCTTGCGGATGTCCAATGGCAAGATATTTGTAAAGCAGCATTGATTATTAAAAATCTTCATTATTGAAGACTAGTGTTACACAATCTGCTCAGTCTAACAGTATCATCAATTATACCTAATTTTAGTCCACTCGTCAGAATGCTACCAAATTTAACAGATTTCTTCTTGAATTTTGGGAGGGTATCGTTGCTGTAGCTGCATTACACATTCCAATATAAACAAATAGAATCAGTGAGCTCTTCAGAAAGTAGTGGTTTTACAATATGTGCGTCATTACATGTTTGTTAAAAATTGCTTTGAAACGCGTAATATTTCAGTACTGATACTTATTTTTTTCTTCTTATTCTAACTAAAGAAACAGACAAATCAAGGCCTTTTCATGGATAAACAAGAAAAGTAAACTACATCTGACTTTGCTAGGTGTGACCCTACACACCTCTGTATTCAAACCCTACACACTATTGCAATAATATTTGTACAAAATATGCTTCATGTGATAGTATACAAAAGCTAATAACATGCTGGTTATTAACATTGTAAAATTCATGTGTTAACATTACATGTGGAGTTATGAATTCCGTCTGTATGATAGTACTAAAACATGTTTATGATCAGACAGTTCAGCCTAGTCTAAGTAAAGGTAATAAAGCAGTCTGTCCTAGACAAGGAAATATGGGTTTATTTCAATTTACATATTAGCAATAAAAAAAAATCCATCAGGCTAAGCTAGCCGGGGTTATCCTAATAGTGGACTCAAGACACAGAGAATTAATAGGGCTCCACACCGGAGAGAGACAGACTGAATCTCAGGGCTCTTCCCTGGCTTGGAATACAAAGATATTGAGTAGTGATATAAGAGAGACAGAGAAACTCCATCTTTAATCTTCACTTTAGGAGACAAAGAAACTAAGTGCTTTCATTTCTGTGATGGCTCCTGGCTAGTAAAGGCTGGAAAGGAGGATGTAAGTGAGAAAAAACATCTTGAACAAAGACTCTATCTTGCTAGATAAAGTTTTAGGCTTTTAAATGAATATTTTCACTTTTATTTGGTTGTAAACATCTCTACCTTTATCTCTTTTACTTAGTATCTCTTAATCCATGCTCTTTTGTTAAGAAAGGTATATTGCTTTCATTATAAATCATCAGCACTGTGTTAGTTCAATAAAGTGTGTGCTTCTAGAAAGCTAATGGATTGGATGTTCTACTGTCTCTGGAAAAGATGCAAACATAGCACTTTCTCTATGAGGGTCCAGTGAGAGGGACTAGTCCCTGCACTAAAATGATTTTGGAGTGAATTAGGGGCTGGAAGGGTACTAAAGTCATCCTGCAATGAGTAACTAGGTTGGGCAAAACTAAGGTGAAGCTTATGGGCTGCTAGGCTGTTGGGGTCTGAGCTTTGGACCAAAGCTGTAAAGTCACAAGGCATTCAGGTTACAAGGCAGTTGATGACTTACTGGCCTGGATGAACCCCAAAAATATCACATTAGGTATAGTATATAAAACTTCTGGGTCTCTAACAAAAACCTGTTCTAAAAGTGTTTACAGTTCATTCACTAACATTCAGAAGATAAAGTATTTCTAGTTTAGCAAAAGTATCTAGAGTAAGAAGATTGAAAGAAAACACAGGTTTTTAAGCATAAGCATGTTTGTTAGTTCCCCTTTGTGAAAATGGTTTTATGAAACCTCAAAACAAACAGCCGTAAAATATGCAAGTTTCCACCCTAAGGACTGCAGTTCAAGTTGAGTTAACTTCTTATTTTAATTAAATCCCTGAAGATCTAAATGGGGGAAGAAAAAAAGGCTGCTAGTAGGAAGATAATTTTTGTATGTTGTTGGAGGTGGGTCTAATGGGGGAAGGGTAGAACACCTCTTTTATTATATGACCAAAGAGGTATATTTCAACCACCTCTGTTCCACATATCCCGAATTGCTCAATCATGCCAGCTGGGGAATTCCCTCCCACAGTTGTGGGAGCAGGAATATAGGATGTGTCAGTAGCCAAATGTGTTAGTTGTACTTCCATTAAATGGTGGAGGCAGTAGTGTGTCTTGCTTGGTAAGATTGTGTTTGTGATATGAAGACTTTGGTGGATTACTTTGAGGTAAGTGACAGAGTTGTCGTCATTATTATGAAGAAATCTACGTTTTGCATTCTCCAGTATATGTGAGCAAAGGGAAAAAGTATGTATCTTCAGGATCCAGTATGCATCATTTCAAAGCCGAATTGAATTACAATTGAAAATAAAATTATAAAACCATCTTGATTTATATGAATTACATTACCCTCCTTTAAGTCTTAAGTCCTATATCAACTACTCCATTTTTTTGCCTAGGATCAATGTCAGGCTAACAGATCTATCATTACCCAGGTAATGCTGTTTCCCCAATTTAAAATTTGGCCCAAGATTAGTTTTCTTCCAGTTTTCTGCCATTTCCCCAAGTGCCCATATTATTGAAAAGAAACATAATGGTCCAGTGAGCTCCTCAGACAGTTTTTCTAAAGCTCTTGGTTGCAAATTACCTGGACCAGCTGATTAAAAATGGCTAATTTTTAGTAGCTTATGTTGAACATCCTCCAGAGATGCAATGGAAACTGTTATACCATATGATGAAAATGTCATCTCGCCCTCCCCCACAACACAGCACAAAATATTTATGGAACACTTATGCCTTGTCTGCAATGTTCTTGATAATTCCACCATTTCCACCTAGTAATGAACCATCCCCACTGTCAGGATTCTTTTTCTTCCTATTTTTTTTAAACACCTAATTGTCCTTAACTCTGCTGGCCATAGATTTCTCCTTGGTGCCCCTTTGCCTCCCTTATCAATTTTCTACAATTCCTAACTTCTGATTTATATTAATCACTATCAACAAATGGAAGAAAGGAGATGTTATGTATTTATTATTTTTATGGTTGCATTCACTTCTCCTCTAAACCATGCCAGTGTTTAACTATAATTTCCCTCTTTCTGAGTTGTGGTACTGTGGAATTTTGGGCATCTAATAAGGTGTTAAATAATTCCCATTTATTAGTCACGTTTTTCTCACTAAATCCTTCCAACTGGTGTGGTTCATAATTGTTTTCAGCTGTGTGAAATTGGCCCTATTAAAGCACCACGTGTTTGTTTGTTTTATTTTTTAAAACACCACCAAATATATTATCGGTCTGGACTTCATTCTGCATTCACATGTGATCAAGTTAAGATCACTTGTATCTAAGCTACCATTAATTTTTACTTCTGTGATTAGTTCTGCTTTATCTTTTAAGACAAGGTCTAATATAGAATTCATTTGTGCTGGATGCCACGCTTTTTGATTTAGGAAGTGGTCATTTATAATGTTTAGAAATTTCCAAGGATTTTTTAGTATTGGCAGCATGAGACCCCCAGTATATGTCATTCAAATTGAAGTGCAGCTTTTTTCCCTACACATCATAGATATTTGTGTAAGCAGATGGTTATCCTGTTCCCTAGTGTGATTTGATGGTCTGTAGTAGAAACCAACGAACCAATACCCCATCTTTTGCTTTATCTGTTAGGACATTGATGTGTAAGCATTCAAGATCATTTTTTTCCGAACTGTCAGTGACAGATAATGCCATTTTTTATATAGAGTACTATTCCCCCACCCTTTTTGCCCACTCAATCCTTGCTAACTAGATAATAATTGATTTTAACATTCCAATTGTGTGAATAATCCAACCAGGTTTCAGTAATACCAACTAGATTTGAATTTATGCTCATAAATGAGCAAGTCCTCTTGTTTATTATCCAGGCTTCTAGCATTGGTGTATAAGCAATTCAAGAATTTCTTATGTCCTCTGGTTCCTTAATTAATTTTGTTCTCAATATCTGTTTTGTGCAAAGTACTCATGTCTTCCCTCTTTTTTCCCCCTCCTCCCCTTTTCTATTAGATTAACTTCCTCCTAATTAATCTAGCTAGCTTGTCCCCAAAGTGATTGGCTTCCCTTCTACTAAGGTAGAGTCCATCCAAACTATGCAGCACCCTTTCACCACAAAAAAGTAGACCAGTTTTCCACAAAACCCTCCACTGTATACCACTTTCCTAGCCAATGTTTCACTTCCAGAATCTTTTGCCTTTCTTCACTCATGGGACTGGAAGAATCTCAAAGAAGATCATTTTCACATGTTTCTTCAGTATGCTTTCAAGTTCCCTGAAGTCATGTATTGTCTGTGAGAGACCTTGTGATCAAGTGTCATTAGTGCAGATATGAATCATCACAACTGAATCCTTGCCTGTCAACTTCAGAAGACTATCCAAATTTAGAGTGATGTTTCATATCTTGGTTCTGGGAAAGTAGCATGCTGTCTTGTTGTTTGATTGTTCCTTTCAGAATGTTCTTTTGAGTATTGAATCTTCAACAATCTGTCTTCCTGGGTGGTTGGAGAACTGTTTGATTTTCCTACGGGCTGGCTGAGCTGCCTCTACATGCATATCCCGTGCATCTCTCTATTACCTTGGATCTGCTGAATCTTGAGTGGTAACATCCATAGTTTTTCCTTTGAGGACCTGGTGTTGATTTGAAACTTATAGTTAGGTGGAATTCCTTCTGCTTCTCTTCTCTCCAGTGGCCACAGTCTGCCTATTGCCCTCTGTTTCCAGCTATGTAGAATGCCACCATGACCTCTTACCTTTGGTGGTTATGAACTCCAAGGATTCCTCTGCCTCTCTCTCACACAGAAGTCTCCACGCAAGATAGCCCTAAATTGAGGGCTTGTCCAGACAATACTTTAGTCTGCAGCAAAGGAGTGTAAATTTTAGTCTGCACTAGTGTGTTGCACACAAACTGGCCCACAAGGAGTCTGCTGACATGCACTGAAAGTTACAAGTTAACACGATACTGTTTGAAACGGGACTACATTAATGTACGCTAAGGATCTTTTAGCATACCAACTGGGGCCAGTTAGTTATGAGACACTAGTGCAGACTAAAATTTACACCCCTCTTGTGTGGACTAAAGCAGCATGTAGACAAGCCATTACACTTCTGAAATATCAACCAAAGCTTGGACCTCAGAGGAAGGCAGAGGGCATTCATATCCCTATCATGGCCGTTATGCAGGCAAAAAGATAAACACATTTTAAAATGACTTTTCTGACATTTTATAAAACGGTCTATTATATTTCATGAAGATCAGATGCTTTTATAGCAAAATTGACTCAGTGTTAAACAGCACTTTTGATGATAATGGAATGTAAGAGTATTGGATAAATGGTTACTTTTTTGTTCTTTTTCTTGCACAGTAGAAACTTCTATGTTTCATATAGTGAATGTTCTGGGAGTAACACCTGCTAAGAAAATACATTCTTTCCAAAATCATGTTGTAATATATACACTGAGTGTGACCCATTTTGATTTATGAAGAAGTAAATGAACTTAATACAAATACAAACAAATCAGTTCCCGAAGGTTTAATAAGCATGTAATAGAAGATCTGCAGTGGGTGGTTGTGTTTGAATTATCTTAACAGATTCCACAAGAAAGTGTCCACAGATCCTTCTTCTAAGGATGTCTGGCAAAAGTTTCCTTTCATTTTCATTATTATTATTTATTATTATTATTATTATTATTATTTATTATTATTTGCTGTTAGGCAACATTTCATTTTTAATGTGTCAGTTAACATTGTCTGAAAACAAAAATATTGAAACATTTCTCATTACTACTTAATTTTGATCAGGCCAGATCCTCAAGAGACAAGAGATCAGAACATTTTACTAGCTTCTCTGAGCAATTGCTGAAGATAGAGGGCCTACCATCTTTCTTCGTCCAGCAAATACTCTTGTATCATTTTCAGATCTGGCATTGTCATGAAAGATCCTTTTTTTCTTTTTTTTTTTGTTAAAATATCTCCTAATGAATCCATAAAGCAATAAAAGAGCACTAGATGTCAAACAGCTGGTTTAATTTCACTTCAGCTGTCTTTCGTTAGACTACTCAGGCTTGTTAGCTTTCATTTTAGCTGTGTCTGGGGTACAAATGTCTTTTGCATTATAAAAATAGGTAGACAGTATAAAACTGTTAGGCCTGAATTTACTTCAGGTTTTTTTATTGCAATGTTTAATTATTAGGCATAATTACCCATTTTAAAAACTGGAGTATATAAATGCCTGTTGTGAGATTGTTTGTGGGGAGAGGGGTTTCTGACATGAAAACTCCTAAGTTTTCAAGGAAGACAAAGCACCACTCTTGTGTAGTGCAAAAAAAGTTGTAACAGCTGTATGTCTATTAATGTTTTCCTTTATTAAACTTTCAATAGTAAGAAGAAAGAATTTGCCCTAAGAATAGTGAACTACTCTTCAGGAAGTGATAAAGATACTTTTATTGAAGCATCTTCTCAAAGGCCATTAATCTGTGATTGCAGAAGGGGAGGACAAGAAAGGGAAAACCAGCATTGATTTCAATTATGTGCTAGCTAAAGCAAAAATCACTTGTCTGTCTTGGCAACATTGGAACACATCATTTCTCTTAATAAAACTATAGCATCCATCTATCTTTTATATTAGTATCTGATTTAAGTCTAATAACTGCATATTTGCAAAACCTTCCGATCTTCACAGTGTGAGCACTTAAATATTAATTGTATTTAAATGCTTCTCAGTGGGGATACTTGTTAGAGTTATGATTGCAAAGGGCACTTTCATGTCAGAGCACTGTGTTTTTGTATTTGTGAAGATTAACAGAGCTATACCAATGGTTTTGGGATGAGGTTAATTTACTTTAAAAGCTTCAGATGTCAAAAAACATCATTTATAGAAAGTTAATCTGTTCAGGATGCTGCTTTGTCCTGTTTAACTCCCTATGTACCTCTGAGTCAATTAACTAAGAAACATTGTCTCCCGGATTATTCTAAAACAGTGTTCCACAGTGAAGGATCTACTTATTAATTTTCACTAGATGTATTTTTAATTTTTATTAACCAGAAAAGAACACAATTGTGCTGGAAAACAGAGCTGTTCATTTATAGTTCTGGATTTGAGCCCCCAGACTTTGCATTTAGATTAGTATCTAAACATAACCACTTTTGGCAGGAGGTTTTCTGATCCAGGGATCTATGCTGGATCAGCTTCCAATTAATTAGTATTTAAAAAAAAAAGTACCAGGTATGCGTTAAGTGACTGTTTCTGAGGATTGATTCTGCAAAATAGCCTCTGCAGCTGTACAGTCTGAGAAATTTGTAGTGCCTCTTTATGCCAGCAGCTGCTGAGGCAAATTTAGGCTGAACAGAACCTATAAGTAATTGCATTATAGCCAAAGATCAGTTCCCTGTTTGAGTATGTGCTGTGCCAACAAATAAGGCATTCCCTGCCCCCAAATAATGACTAAATAGAAATACGTACTAAATGTGCATTTTCAAATATTTACTGTTGAGCTGACTACTTCACCATGAATGACTAATAACTTGGCACATGCTACAGTTTTTCCTGATGCTTCCCAGATGAGGTCCTGTCTGATGGCAGGACTCAAAGTGCAAATCAAAGCTGGTGTAAAGTTAGTTAATTAATTTCCTTTTTTTAAAGAGACTGTGTGTAAAAATTTTAACTTCATTAAATCAACTAAAAAGTATTTTCTTTCTTAATTCTTTTTGTGTAAATCAGAGAGCATTCAGAATTGTTCTGTATTCTGAGAACCCTAGTTTACAGCTTAAAATGGTAAAATAACTACCTAAATAAAACCAAACCAATTAGGTAGATGGAAAAATAGTAGCTTAATCTTCCTCTTAATTCATCTTAGTGAATGCAGTTTAGTATATTTTATTCACTTTTTTTTAAAGAAGCTTATGTATATCTCATACTATAACATTTGTCATTTAGCTTTTTGGTTTTTTTAAGCTATACAGCTACCAGGCAACTATCTATTTTGAAAGTATGTGATTACTCACAGTTAGAAAACATACATTAAATTACCTGGTCCTGTGCTTTCTGGAGATTTTTAATGTCTTCTAAGTAGAATACTGCTTATTCAATATATTTTGAATATATATCCCTTGAATTTGAATTCTGCTGCAAATAGAAAAGACACAATGTATAATACTCCATAACAGTCTGCTATATATGTAACTGGTAGATCACTAATGAATTGCATGTCACCCTCCTTTGGATATTATACCAGGCGCCTGGTAGTTCCTAATATGATTTTGTTTGTAAAACAGCTTAAATTATAATTTTTTTTTACATACTTAAAATTTTTTCAAATAATTCACCTTTTACTTTGTTTTTCATATTTCACATTTGAAGTTAGACTTTGCTGAAGGACTTTCTTGGGGGTTTCAAACTATTACATTTTTAGTGAAGGGTAGGGATTTTGATTCTTTAATAAAGACATCCTTTGTCTAGGGTGCTTAATAGTCATTGGAGTTACATAAGTGTTGTCAAAAAACAAACATCCTTTGAAGGAATCTCACTAAAAATCCCTTTTGCTCTCAGTTGCTCAGCTTTCAGTTTTTTGACTCTTGTGATGTGATAATTTCATTTGGCTATCCAGTCACTGTAGCCTTCTAGGGTAGGTAAGACCTGAATTTCTAATAGTATCAAAAAACTTGGTTACTTTTTAAAATTGTTTTTGGATAATTTCAGGCCGCCTTTTACCCATTATAAAGAAGCAAAAAGGCACAAGCTCTCCATAGGTTAAAAAAAAAGAAAAGATTCAGCTGGTGCTGAATCCCATACCTCTGTATCCCTTCCGCTTTTTTAAGCGAGCTACTCAGATTAAAGTTAGTTTGGGGCTGCCGACAAATTTCAGCTTACATCCCTGGTTGCAGTGTACCTGTAGCTTACCGTCACACGTACAGATGTTCTGTGCATATTTCTTGTTTATCTTTACTCAATAAATGCATGTTGGAAGACTTTGAGTAATCTAAACAGCTTATGTTATTTAATAAAAGTATACTTGTCAGTGTGTTCTAGCAGCTTATTTGGCTGTAGATATTTAAAAAAAAAATTTAAAGTTGGTGTTTTTTTAACATGTTAAGGGCCTGAGACCGCTTAAATGCTGAGGCAACCTTAAGGATTTTCTTTCTTCTAAAATACATAAAATCCTATGACAATAAATAAATAATTGTTCTAAGGATGTGTGACTAAAATAAATGAAATTTATAATCAAAGGAAAGGTTAGCACACCTCTTTGGTGAGTATACATAGTAATTTCTATTTTTAATTTAAGTTTGTGGTTAAGTGCATGATTCTGGAATTCAATGTGCACAGGTAAGCTGGCCGAAACACACCCAGTTGACTTCAGCAGAGCTGTGCAAGGACAGTGCGTTGCAGGACTGAGGCATAAATGTCTTTTATCCTATTAATTAATACTGTAATTGTTAATATTGTAAAACGTGGTGCAAAATATACAGGTTGTGCAATGCAATTAAGCTGATATTACTATTGAAACCTTAATTTTTCAGTTTCCTGTGTTTTGATAATTTAATCACAATTGTAAACTGGTTACAGGCAAAAAATTTTGCTGTGGCTTGATTTCAGGAATTTACTAGTTAAGGCTCTGATCCCTCAAATACTTATGCACATTAGTAACTTTATGCATGTGAGTAGTCTTATGGGAGTCATTGTTACTATTCATGTATGTAAAGTTTATTTTATGTGTGATTGTTGTAGGATTGTGTTTCAAATAGAAGGAGGTGTAATATACAAGGGACTTGATCCAGTAGATACAGTGTACTTGGATTTTCAGAAAGCCTTTGACAAGCCTCACCAAAGGCTCTTAAGCAAAGTAAGCCGTCATGGGATAAAAGGGAAGGTCCTCTCCTGGATGAGGATTTGGTTAAAATATAGGAAACAAAGGGTAGGAGAAAATGGAGAAAAGTAAGTAGTGGTATCTTCCAGGAATCTATATTGGTACCAGTACTGTTCAACATATTCATAAAAGATCTGGAAAAAGTGAGATAGAAAACAACTCAAGATAGCTAAATCCAAAACAGACTGCAAGGAATTACAAAGGGATCTCACAAAAATAGGTGACTAGGCAACAAAATGGTAGATAAAATTCAATGTTAATCAATGCAAAGTAATGCACATTGGAAAACATAATTCCAATAATATATATAAAATGATAAATTAGCTATTACCACTCAAGAAAGAGATGTTAGTCATTGTTCTCTGAAAACATCCACTCAGTGTGCCATGGCACTCAAAAGAGCTAACAGAATGTTGGGAATCATTAGGAAAGAGAGATAAGATAGAAAGTAATCATATTGCCTCTTTATAAATCCACAGTACACTCACATCTTGGATACTGCGTGCAGATCTGGTTGCTCAAGCTCAGAAAAGATATATTGGAAAAACAACTAAAATGATTAGAGGTATGGAAAAACTTCCACATGAGGAGAGATTCATAAGACTGGGATTTCTCAGCTTGGAAAAGAGATGTCCAAGGAGGGATATCTCAGAGGTCTATAAAATCATGACCGGTGTGAAGTAACTAAATAAGAAAGTGTTATTTACTCTGTCTCATAATCCAGGAACTAGAGGTCACCAAATTAAATTAATAGGCAGCAAGTTTAAAAAAAATAAAAGGAAGTATTTCTTCACACAATGCACAGTCAATCTGTGAAACTCTTTGCCAGAGGATGTTGTGAAGGCCAAGACTGTAACTGGGTTAAATAAAGAACTAGATAAGTTCACTAAGGATAGGTCCCTCAATGCCTGTTAGCCAAGATAGGCAGTGATTGCTCTTTACCAGAGGTTGGGAATGGCCAGCAGGATGTTCATTACCTGTTCTGATCATTCCCTCTGGAGCACCTGGCATTGGCCACTGTCGGAAGACAGAACAGTGGGCTAGATGGACCATTGGTCTGACCCAGTATGGCCGTTCTTACATTTCTATATACTTGTGTGGCATTGCATTTCACTATTTTATTTTACATGTTTCCTTAAAAGATAAATTAAAGTATCACCTGCAGTGCAAAGTTCACAGCAGCTTAGAAGGCTTTTGTTTGATATTATCATCATCATTGCTTCCACTCAAAGAGAAAAATTCTTGCCCACTTCTAATATCATGAATCTTTAAACAGATAGCAATATGAATGTAACCTAATCAAGGTCAGCAAATCGGTCAGGTGATGTGAACTGATCTAAAAATGCAGAGTTAAGATGAAGCGATAGCAAATAATTGATCATAAAGAGGAAGAGGGGAAAAAAACTAGGGAATATTTTTCCCTAGTAAATTAAGATATATTTGGTACCGGCAGAGATTTATATGGAACGTGTTTAGTAGTAGTTGATATAATTGTAGAATTTAGAGGCCCTAAATAAGACAGGGACTCCTTTTTATCATAGGCATGTTGCAAACATTCACAAAAATTGTTCCTCCTCTGAAGAATCCGCAATCAGACATCAAATGATGTGTGCAGTGTACATATACAATTGTTGAATAAGTTTGTAATCTTTTTATATTATAAATAGATAAAGCAGGTACCAACTATTTCCCTTATCCCTATCCAGCTCAATTTTGTAAGACACTTGCAAATGTTTAAAAGAGTCCTATTAAAAGTGTTGTTTGCAAGTCAATAATATTAGTAATATTGGCCCTATTTCTTGTAATTGGAAATAAGGATTATAGAGGTAAGAGGTATAAATGTTAGATAGGGATTATAGAAGTAATGGATATAAATGTTTTTGCAGATGAGGATTTCAGTGATGACTACTATAATGCTGCTAGATTATATAGAACTTTTTTCTCCAGTTCATATGACAAAAATGTGTGTGCACACAAAAAATAGATCTTAGAAAGTATAGATGCTGTAATGAATTGTTAATGAATTCTACTTGAATAAACAGCATTAATGTTGTGTCAAATCACTTCACCCACTGCAAAACCAGAGTATGGGTTTGCATACTGGGATTCCATGTGGTTAGGGATATGTAATGTAATATGTTCCCTTTTCCTCCATACAACAGTTCCAGTTCAGAGCCAGATTGAAAACTAGCGGTTCTCCTTCAAGTGGTTGCTCATATGCATTCCACTTAGGTGTGTGCGCGCCCTCGTGCACGGCCAATCGGAGAACTTGTACTAGCAGTCCCTGCAGGGGCCGGTCCAGCAACCCCGTAGTGTCGCCGCCATGCGGCAGCACAACCGTCGCTGCCGGCCCCCCCCCTCTTCAGTTCCTTCTTTCCGCCCGTGAGGGTCAGTCGAGAACTAACCCTGCTCTTCTCAGGTTTTCCTTTCACCTTAAAAAAGTGAGTATTTAGTTAGTAGTTCGCCCCAAACTAAGTTAGTTTTCAGTTAGAGAGGTTTTTGTAGTTTAGTTAGGGAGCCTTAGGGCTCAGACGCCCGTGGCCAATGCCCGGCGCATCCGGCTTCAAGCTATGCGCTAGCTGTGGGAAGGCCTTCCCAGCTAGTGACCCCCACGACCGCTGTTTACGGTGTCTGGGGGAACAACATCGGCGAGACCGATGTAAAATATGTAAGTCCTTCAAGCCTCGGACTCAAAAGGACCGAGAAGTGAGGCTGAAGGCTTTTTTAATGGAGACCGCGCTCAGCCTGGCGTCCGAGCCCACGCGGTCCACCACGGCACCGAGTGTGTCCTCGGTGCGGAGCGCACCTCCGGCACCGGGGAGCACGGTGCCGAAGAAAAAGAAGCAGCGCCGCCCACTTGTGGAGAGCTCCCCCGCGCCGCAGGAGCGGCCGGGGTCGAGCACAGAGGTGCGTCCCCTGGACCGGCCCCCGACCCCGGCACCAGGACCAACGCCGCTCCAGCTCCGGATCCAGCTTCAGCCCGGCACCAAGCCGGCGCGCTCGGCACTGTTCCCCGGCACCGAGGAAGAGGCTGTGAAAGGCTTCCCCACCCCGGCGCAGATCTCCATCTTCGTCCTCGGGATCGCCCCAAAGACGAGGCAGACGATGTCGCTCCTCCGACTCTTCATCTAGTGAGCCACGGAGCGCCTCCTCCCGGCACCGCCGTCGCCTCTCCCGCACCCCTGGCTCGGGATCCCGGACCCGCCGCCAGGAGCAAGAACCCTCGCCGGCACCGCAACCGGCACCAGCGCAGCCAGCACCGCAACCCCCGGTGCCGCAGGTACCTCTCTCCGCGGTGCCGACACCGCCTGCAGCAGTGCCGGTGTTGCCCTCGGCACCGATGCTGCCTCTGAGCTGGACCCAGGGGCCCTGGCAGTGGCCAATGTGGGCCCAATGGGCGGCTCAGATGGGGCAGGGAACTATGCCGGCCCCTGCCTCGGTCACCCATTCCCAACAGGCACCCTCGGTGCAGGAGGGTGACCACTCCTTTTCCTCCCAGTAGGAGGACCCTGGGGAGGGCCCCTCCACAGGACCCCACCACCCTTCGTACTCGTCGTCCCCAGACGAGGCGGCCATAAGGGACCAAGGGGCCCCACTCATTGACTTTAAGGCCCACCAAGAACTCCTGAAACGGGTGGCCTCGAACCTAGACTTACAGGTCAAGGTTCTAGAGGAAGAGGTGGACCCCCTCTTCGGCCAGGTGGGGACCCAAGGCCCTTCCAGAGTAGCCCTCCCCATTCACGAAAGGGTCCTACGCCTAGCCAAAGCAGTATGGCAGACCCCTGCATCGGTCGCCCCCATGTCTAAGGGCGCCGAGAAGAAGTATTATGTGCCAGCCGAGGGGCACGAATACTTACATGCACACCCTGCCGCGGGCACCTTAGTGGTAGAAGCTGCCAACCAGAAAGACAGGCAGGTTGCCCAGAGCGCCTCCCCTAAAAACAGAGAGGGCAGGACACTAGACCTTTTCGGCAGGAAGGTCTACTCCACAGGGGCGCTCCAGCTCAGGGTAGCCAACCATCAGGCTCTCCTGGGCAGATATAATCTAAACTTGTGGGACTCCTTGAAAAGGTTCTCGGAGTTCCTGCCTCCAGACCAGGCCGCCGACTTTGCCATGGTCCTGGAGGAAGGGGTGACAGTAGCCAGTGCAGCCTTACAAACTGCGTCTGACACTGCGGACACGGCCAGCAGGGCTATGGCCTCCGCTGTCGTTATGCGGCGGGCAGCGTGGCTGCAATCTACTGATCTGTCACAGGAGGTGCAGCACTCCATTCAAGACCTGCCGTTTAATGGAGCCGCCCTCTTCTCGGAGAGGACGGATGAGAAGCTGCACACCCTGAAGGACTCAAGGACGACGCTACGCTCCTTGGGCCTTTACACACCCCAGGCGGCAAGACTGCAAGCACGCCAGCAGCCGCAGCAACTGCCACAGCGGCACCAGCAGCAGACTAGGCCGCCGCCTAGGCCCTACCCCCCTCCCAGGGGTCAGGACAGGAACAGAGGCGCAGGACGGCGCGACTGACCTGCGACCCCCTCGTCTTCCTTCAAGGGTCCCTCCCGGGGCCCCAAGGGCAAAAGACAATTCTGACATTGCGTCCGAGGGTGGCACCCCTTTACGTTCCTTGGGCCACCCCCCACCTTTCCGGGACAGGCTAAGACCGTACATCAGCCTGTGGCGGGAGATAACGTTGGACCAATGGGTCCACAGCACCATCCGCTGGGGCTATGCCTTCCAGCTGCTGACTACCCACCCCCACTCTCCCCCTCCTCCCCGTCCCTTTTCAGGGACCCATCTCACGAGCATGTACTCCGCCACGAGGTTCACACTCTCCTTCTCAAAGGTGCCATAGAAGTGGTCCCACCACTCGAGGTGGGGAGGGGATTCTACTCGAGGTATTTCCTCGTCCCCAAGGCAAAAGGAGGCCTCAGACCCATACTGGACCTGCGCAAATTCAACAGGTTCATAAAAAAGCTCAAATTCCGCATGGTCTCCCTAGCGTCCATCATCTCAGTACTGAAACCAGGGGACTGGTTCGCCACCCTCGACTTGAAGGATGCGTACTTTCACGTCTCCATCCTTCCTGCTCACAGGAAATTCCTAAGGTTTACGGTAGCTGGTGGCCACTACCAATTTACGGTCTTCCCCTTTGGCCTGGCCTCATCCCCCAGGGTGTTCACGAAGTGTATGGTAGTGGTGACGGCCTTCCTGAGGCGCAGGGGGGTCCAAATCTTCCCATACCTGGACGACTGGCTGATAAGGGGCAAGACCAAGTCGCAGGTGCGCGAGGCGGTCTCCCTCGTCCAGACCACCTGCCATACCCTGGGGCTGCTCATAAACGAGCAGAAGTCAACATTATATCCAGTACAGAACATAGAGTTCATAGGGGCCCACCTAGACTCGGTGCGGGCCAAAGCCTCCCTCCCAAGCTCGAGGTTCGAGGCCACGGCAGCGATAATATCGCAACTCCAGAGGTGTCCCACGACAACAGCCAGGCAGTGCCTACGGCTGTTAGGCCACATGGCCTCATGCACTTATGTAGTGGGGCTGGCCCACCTCAGACTCAGGCCCCTCCAGAGCTTGTTGAAGAAAGTGTACATGCCCAGCAGGCATGCCCTGAACAGGGTGGTAACAGTCCCCCCTGCGGTGTTGGGGTCACTGAACTGGTGGCTGGACCCCAGGATCGTGTTGAAGGGAATTCCCTTCAGGGCACCCACCCCCTCGATCACTCTGATCACGGACGCCTCAGACCTGGGGTGAGGAGCCCATATCACTGGTGGTCTGACCACACAGGGTCTCTGGTCCCGGAGGGAGACTGCCCTCCATATCAATGTAAAGGAACTGAGGGCAGTCAGACTGGCTTGCGAAGTGTTTCGCCACGCTTTATTCGGGAGAATGGTACAGGTGTTGACAGACAATACCACTGCAATGTACTACATCAACAAGCAAGGGGGAGCGCACTCCTCGCTACTGTGCCAGGAGGCGCTTCGACTTTGGTACTTGGCAGTGAGACGCAACTTCTGTTTAACCACCTCTCACCTCCCGGGGGCCAGGAACGACGAGGCAGACCGCCTCAGCAGGTCGTTTCTCCCCCAACACAATTGGTCTCTTTACCCGGAGGTGGTCGCCATGATCTTCTGCGAGTGGGGTGTTCCCCACCTGGACCTGTTCGCGTCAGCTTGGAACGCGAAGTGCCCAAGGTTTTGCTCACTCAGGGGTCGCGAGCCGGGCTCCATCTCAGACGCGTTCCTGATCGAATGGACGGGGGGCCTTCTGTACGGGTTTCCCCCCCTCCCGCTCCTGCCCAGGCTCCTCTTGAAAATCAAGAGGGACAGAGCGGACATCATCCTGATCGCCCCAGCGTGGCCGAGACAATACTGGTTTTGCCTGCTTCAGGACCTGTCAGTCGCTCCCCCGATCGAGCTTCCGAAGAAACCGGACCTTCTCTCCCAGGACAACGGTCGCCTGCTGCACCCCAACCTGGACTCCCTACACCTGACGGCCTGGAGGCTTTCTGGCTAACGGAGGAGGAGAGAACCTGCTCGTAGCAGGTCCAACATGTGCTCCTGGGAAGCAGGAGGCCCTCCACCCAGAGCACACAGAAGGCCAAGTGGAGGAGGTTCACCTGCTGGTCGGAATCACGGGGAATAACCCCCGGTACGTCTTCTGTGCAGGCGGTCCTGGACTACCTGCTGCAACTCCAACAAAAAGGGTTGGCGTTGGCTTCCCTAAGGGTCCACTTGGCAGCCATCTCGGCTTTCCACCAGCCGGTGGAGGGGAGGTCCCTATTCTCTCACCCCATGTCGGTGAGGTTTCTCAGGGGAATCGAGAGGCTGTATCCGCAGGTCCGTGACCCGGTGCCTCCCTGGGACCTGAACCTAGTCCTTGACAGACTGACGGGGCCCCCCTTTGAGCCCTTGGCCACTTGCCCCATGCTGATCCTATCCTGGAAGGTGGCCTTCCTTGTGGCCATCACTTCCGCCAGGAGGGTCTCTGAGCTGAGAGCCCTGACCTCGGAACGCCCCTATACGGTGTTCTTCCGGGATAAGGTACAGCTTGGGCCTCACCCAGCTTTTCTACCTAAGGTAGTCTCTAGGTTCCATTGTAACCAAGATGTTTTTTCCCAAACCGCACGGGTCCGAGGACGAGAGGAGGTTACACACCCTCGCCGTGAGGAGGGCACTGGCGTTCTACCTCGATAGGACGAAACCGCTCCACAAGACCACCCAGCTCTTCCTCGCGGTGGCAGAGAGGATGAGAGGCTCCCCAGTGTCATCACAGGGCATTGCCAAGTGGATCACCGCCTGTATCCGGCTGTGCTATGAGAGTGCGGGTGTCCAGCTTCCCGGACCAGTGACGGCGCACTCTACAAGGGCCCAGGCCGCGTTGGCGGCCTTCCTGGAGAGGGTTCCCCTGGAACACATCTGCAAGGCTGCCACTTGGTCTTCTGTGGACACCTTTGCCGCACATTACGCTATCGTCCAGCAGTCCAGGGACGATGCGCGCGTGGGCAGGGCAGTGCTGAGGGCAGCCCGACGTTGACTCCTACCCGCCTCCAGGTAAGGCTCGTTATTCACCTAAGTGGAATGCATATGAGCAACCACTCGAAGGAGAAAACATAGTTACTTACCAGTAACTGATGTTCTTCGAGATGTGTTGCTCATATCCATTCCACACCCACCCTCCGTCCCCACTGTCGGAGTCGGCAGAAAGAAGGGACTGAAGAGGGGAGGGGTCGGCAGCAACGGTTGTGCTGCCGCATGGCGGCAATGCTACGGGGTCGCTGGACCGGCCCCTGCAGGGACTGCTAGTAAAAGTTCTCCGATTGGCCGTGCACGAGGGCGCGCACACTCCTAAGTGGAATGGATATGAGTGTAACCCGTCCGTGCCCAGGGTAGCCCACTGATAATGCCAGGGTCA
>ML675610.1:16651448-16778745 GCA_007922155.1 Mesoclemmys tuberculata
CCCCCCCCTCCTAATGCAGCCCGCGTGACAATGAGCAACACATCTCGAAGAACAACAGTTACTGGTAAGTATCTATGTTTTCTACTACCTTATCTACCCATAACCTTTTGTGGGTGTAGGTGGTTATTTTTGGTGGATTCTGTGTAGCTGTGGACCCACTTGCCACACTCCACCATTGCAGTAGCACAGATTAGAACACTGTTCAGCATCATATTGGTGGTATGGAGTTCCCACAGCAAACTACTACTAGTGCAGTATAAACACTGGCTCCACTGTCATGTGGACTGTTTTTGCAAAGGTGTAGGATTTGCAGAGGTAGTGGTATGTTGCACTTTATTATGAAAACTTCTTGGCTTATGCACCTGCTGCAAATAGATCTTACTTTATAGGAGTGTTCTATTAGTTTAGTTACCATCCTGTCTGGGTTTTTTTCCCCATCAATTTCTATGACTTTCTTTAAGTTAGTATGTTCAGTGATCCCTGATGAGAGCTTCATCAACATTTCTGATTATACTAGTATCTAGTATTGTCTGAAACTCCATAAATCCAAATAAAATGTGAAGTGCTGAAAAAATCAACAAAGGAGAAGAAATGGTTCAAAATACTAGAAAATAGTTGCACCTTTGATATGTGAGTTAACACTTTGCAAATGTCTAGTTTACAATATGGAACTTAATCACATAAAATAAAAAGTATCGAACAACGCTTACTTACCAAGTCATTTTCATTGGCAGAGTGTGAGGTAATCAACAGTTTCTTTTGGAAGTGCTCCAAGATGTAACTTAATATTGGAGCTATCTATCATTTAGTAAATGTAGCTTGATTTATATATCTTAAGTGGTTGATTACATGTTGAAAGTTTAAGACCGCTAAGTCAGTTGAAGTGCCTCGATACTTTTACTCTCACTTATTCATCACAATTAATAGAATACGCAACCAATAAATTTTAGTTCCAAAACAAGCCGTTACCTATAGTGGAGTAGTTCTTAAGATCTTCAACTGTTGTAGTTGTAGCCAATATTAATTCTTCTGTGCATAATATCATGAAGTAACAGAATGAATGTCTGTTGTGCATCCCAATGATGTAGTAGTATTTACCACTGAGTGGCATTGGTGAATCTTTCGGTGAACCATTAACTGGTTTTCTTATATTAAGAAGAAAGACAACACTCTATTATGTTTCATGGGCTGTTTCACTGGTTTTCTGGCGACGTTTGAGTGTAGAGAAGATAAAGTAAATTCTCAGTGATCTTGTAAAACCGGATCATCTTGGCTGATTGTTCTCCCATTAAATCTTATAATAAAATTTTCAGCTGACAATGCAGAGAAAACTTTGGTGGCTAAAATCTCTCCTATAAGTGCTGTTTTGAATGTTGTTCCAGTCATGCCTTTGAGTCAGGATGTATTCCAGAATCCCACTTTCCTTCCTCATAATCAACCTGTTCCTTGATGATGAGGACTTGGCCAATCGTTATCTTCGTTAATTATAATATATTTATTACATATCATGAAAAAGTGTGCAAGGCCTTTACAAATGACATAAGACACTGACCTTGGCCCAAAGAGCTTACAATCTAAATAAACCTTGTCCTGTTTCCAAACTGAAGCTAAACTCTGAAGCTGGGGGAAAAAAAAGTTCTTAAAGCTGTTTCTGTGTTACTAATATGCCTTCTGCTTTTTTTCTGTTATGTAATTTGTCTCTACTAGAATATAATGAAGTTTTGTATTTTTTTTTCTCCAGAACCTTTTTCTTCCCTTCCCTGCCCCACAAACACAGTTGCAAATTACTTTGAATGTAATCAAGAGCCACAAGTTGAGCTGTCTCTACTATATTTAAACAAATGCTTTGCATTATTGGTTGTTATTTTGGAGTTATATCATTCCCTGGAGACTTCATAGCTGTTTATCTTCCCTTATTCAACTATGTCTCTAAAGAATAGTATGGCTTCTGATATTTTCCTCACTGATATTCTTCACACAAGTCTTCTTAAAACCTCAGGTTTTCCAGTCAATACCTATGTTACATTTTAAATGTCACTTTGTATTTCTCTTTACATGTCTCCCATCTTTAATAATTCATATACACATCTTTGTCTCAACATTGTCCAGTCTAAGTGGACAGCATATTCTTGCCCACCCACTGATGTTCTTTATTCTGTAATTAGAGATTTTACTCCCACTGTAAATTTCTTCATAATATCTCACTATTACTTCCAAATCTCCGTATATGAGAGATCAGAAGAAATGATAGGAGATCCACCTATATTACAGAAAAACATAGTTAAGGTTGTAAAGTCTAGTAGTCAGAAGTTAGGAAATGCCAGAATTAAGGTTTCCTATGCAACTATAATTCAGCCCCCTTCTCACTTGTGTGTTTGTGTATGATAAACCTTTAATTACATGCTCAATAGTTTTTCCTCCTTCAAAGCACAGCCCCCATCTTCAACTGCCACTGTGAATACTCAACATTTCTACAAATTTCACTTCTAAGGTTTCAAGTTGGGCACTTAGACAATGAGGAAAATAGTGACCCTTGTGGATAGTTTGATATAAGTGACGTGCCTAGAATCACCTAAGAACTCTGTGGCAGAGACAGAAATAGAATCCAGTTCTTCAGGGCAGCATTAACCCGAGACCATCATCTCTTCTAGCGATCCGCTACCTAATTCCCTGTATATTTCCATGGAGTCAAGGCTAGAAGGGACCATTGTGATCATCTGGTTAGACCTCCTGTATAACACAGACTGTAGAGCTTCCCCAGAATAATTCCTTTTGCGCTGAATATATATTTAATTATATCAACAAACTGTCCACTCTTGATTTAACAATTGCCTGTGATGGAGAATCCATCCTCTCCATGGGTAAATTGTTCTAATGGTATATTACTTTCACTGTTAAAAATGGATACCTTATCTCCAGTCTCTGTCTAGCTTCAACTTCCAGCCCCTAGATTGTGTTAAATCTTTATCTGTTAGATTGGAGAGCTCTCGATTATGAAATATTTGGTCCCTGTGTGGATAATTCTCAAGGCTGTGATCAAGTCACCCCAAAACCTTAAATTGAGCTCCTTGAATCTCATCATTAGGCATGTTTTTTAATCCTTTAATCACTCTTGTGGCTCTTTTCTGAATATTCAGCAATCTGCAAGAAATGAGATAAGTGGTCCTACAGGCAGCCTTGTGTACTACACAACCCTGATTGATCCCCAGAGGTGGTCTTTATGTCCAGGGCCTGTGTATAAAAAAAATCAAGACAGTATCATAATGTATTTGCACAAGATAGGGGGTCGTGGCATTTTCTAACTTTAGAATACTTGAATTGCACCAGTAATTTTGTTCTTTTAATGTAGTTTGCTTTATATATGAAATATTTTAGTGGCATTCTAGTCCCATTGAAGTCCAGGATTCTTTTTTCACTTACTTGTCCTGGCCCAGTGATGATGTCTTCCCTGCACAGCTGTGCCCAGTGCACTTCCATTGCAGTTTGTCATGTTCAGTCTGGATTTTCATGTTGACAAACTTTTGTAGTAGTTTTGTGATGTGGAAAAATGAATTATATAGGCATGTGCCAGAGAAAGTTAGTCTTTATGCAGGACTATTGCCAAAGAAGTTTATGGAATAATAAGTCAGACAGGCAGGTTGGAGAGGAAGATGTTCTGAGCTTGTCTGATGAATGGACTACAGGGAAGAGAACATAGTTTAAAAGCACAAGTATCCACCTGAAAGAGTGAATAGTTGAACTGTAGGTTTGTCTGGTGAAGATACCACGGGGATAGTATCTCTAATACAGGATAGAAAGAGAAAGGGAAACCTATTTAATAGATTTTAGTTGATTATTTAACCTAACTTTTGTTTAATGTAAGTGTAAATATTGGTTCTCTTAGTAATTCCCTTTGTTCTGTCAACCTGGGCTCAGCTCAGTTTAGTTCCCCCGTCAGTGAAGTTTACTCTATTAAAAATGTCTTGGTGTATTAGGCAGGCACATAGAATAAGATCAAAAGTGGTAATTGGCACTGCCAATTTACTTTCTCTGTGAACCTGTACCAAATTGCTACAGGTAAAACACTAGTGCATACTCAAATGAACTCCTACTGTTAATGGTACTTTCAGGAGTAATTTAGAACTGTTGTGCAATTCAGAAAATACCTTTCAAAGTAAAATTCCTCATTTAAAATACTCAGTACTAAAAAAGAATAGTCCACCACCAGTTGCATGTAAAACCAAGTTTAATTACTTTCCTTTTATTTTGTTTTACAAAGCAATACAGCATTCAACAATACTTTGGTGTGATGATAATTAAACCCTTTAAGTGATGCTGTAAAGTGTCCCCTGTTGAGGGTGGGGCCGGTGGCTCTCCCTTACCACGAGTCTCTGAGGGAGGCCACAGCACCCAGCACCTGCACCCAAAAACAAAGGGGACCATCTCCTGCCCTTAGCAGGGTGAGTCCTGGTTTCAGGCCCTGGCCCTTAGTAGGGTGAGCCTGCAATTCAAGCACCCAACTCTTAGGTGGGGTGGGCTGGCAAACGGGAATAGTCTCAAGCCCTGTGTAGGGTGAGTAAGCAGTTCTGAGCCCTGGCACCCAGACAAGGTGGGAGTAACAATGGGAACAGTCTTGAGCCCGGCATAGGGCGAACAAGCATTTCTGAGCCTTGGCCCCTAGGCAGAGCAGGCGTAATAGCGGGAACAGGCTCCAGCCCTTTGTAGGGTGAGTAAGCAGTTCCGAGCCCTGGCCCCTAGGCAGGACGAGTAACAATGGGAACAGTCTGGACCCCGGCATAGGGCAAGTAAGCAGTTCTGAGGCCTCCACCCTCAAGCAGGGTGGGCCAGCAGTGGGAAAACATTATCCAGCCCCTCACAGGGAAAGGCAACAGTCTAAGGTCTGGCCCTCAGCTGGGTGGGCAAGCAATGAGGAAAATAGTCCCTAGCCCTTGGCAGGGCAAGGAAATAGTCCAAAGCCCAGCCCTCACACAGGGCAGACTGGCCATTGAGAAAACAGTCTCTAACCCAGCGGGGTGAACAAGTAGTCCCAAAGCCCTAACCCCTAGGACAGGGCAGACAGCGGGGAACAGGCTCTGGCCCTCAGCTGGCAATCACCCGAGGTCAGAGTAGGAAGAGAAGAGGGGGACAAAGGCCCATTGTCTTCACTGACCCAGCCCAGGGCCCTGGCAGTGAAAGGGTGTCCTGTCATTGGGTCAATGGGGCTCCAGCCGAAACACACTGCTTTAGTGCGAGTGTAAGCTCAGGTGGACTAGTCGGCTACCTTTGGGCTACTTCCTCCCAGCCTCTCCCTAGAGTACTTGGTCCCTGGAGTTATACCCTGGTTCCTTGGGGTACTCTGCCCAAGGAAGTTCCAGGACCCTCAGCCTTGTCACTCGATGGCAGGTCTGGGAACTCATCTGCGGAGAGCAGCTCTTCCAGGTTGTAGGGTCCTGGGGCCTCCTCTGGCCCACAGAGGGTTGGCAGCTTGGGTAGCTCTTCCAGGTTGCACGATGCAGGGGTCTCCTTTGGCTCATTGGGCTCATGAAGGTCCTCTGGGCCCCCAGCAGTGGGCCTCTCTAGCAGCTTTTTCTCTGGTTAACAGTCAGGCACAGGTTCAGACCCTGGTGCCAAAGGAGAGATGTCCTTTTCCCTTGGCTGCCTTCTCCTGACTGAGCAGGAATGCCTGCCTCTTATACTCCTGGCCCTGCCTCTCTGCATCCAGTCAGGTGTTGCTGTACTCCCAGGCTCCTTCCCCAGAGGGGGTTTGGTTCTCTCTAACTGGCAGTCTCCAAGGGAGGCCACACCTCCTGGCTACAGACTGCTGTGATCCAACACTTTGTCTAATGCTAAAAGTATAGCAATGCAAAAGTGGTAACTTCTATCTTCCAACTTCCAAAAATGAGGGGTTTTAAAAATTATTTTAATGTTAGAAGTTTGCTTCCTTTTGCTTTGCAAATCACAGAAATGTATAATTTATTGTGGGCTAAGCGTTGTCTGTTGTCTGTTGTGAAGATTTGGCTTTGTTTTTTCAAATACAGCATAAACCCTGTATTTCACTGGATTTAATCATATTTAGAGAAGCAAATAAAAATAATAGGAAGGAATATCTAGATTAAATAGTAACATTGATATTATACTGTATTTGTCAGGCTAAATTTGTTTTAGAAATAACTTCCTCCATCTTAATATTTCATACCATTAAAATGAGAATTGTTTCGGTAGAATGAAATTTTGTATGGAAAAGCAATGAGGAATGTTGTTTGATGTGTTCATTATGATGGTACAACATCAAGTAGAATATGGCTGATACAAGTATTAAATTGAATATATTGTTTTAGTAATTTAGTATATTTTCATGTATTAAAGTTTAGAAATTATTCTTATTAATATTCTAGTTGGGAAGTTTTGCGATTCCTTCTCTCTAATTTGAGATGGTGGATAGAAGAATATAGTTTTGATGGCTTCCGGTTTGATGGTGTTACATCTATGATATATCACCACCATGGAATTGGTAAGTAAATTAATCAACTAGTTTTTAATTAAAAAAACAACTTGCCTTTTGGTCTTGTTGCTATACTTTTGAGAAAATGGTAACATAGCAAAAAGATACATTAAGATACTTTAACAACCTTGCAAATTATTTTAATCTTCTGCTGTCCTGAGATTAAATAGATTATTGGAAATGTTTTTTAAAAAAATAAAAAAGCTTGGCACTTGTTAATCTGACTCACTATATTTGGTGTCTTTAACTTTTTTGGTTGCTAGGTACTGGTTTCAGTGGGGATTACCATGAATATTTTGGTCTACATGTGGATGAGGATGCCCTCGTTTATCTAATAATGGCCAACCACATGATTCATTTCTTGTATCCAGAATGCATAACAGTAGCTGAGGTAATATTAAGTTTAGCCTTTTCTTTATATCTAAGTAAAGTCTTATAGTGTTAGTACATGAATGTACTAGTGAAATGTCATTCTGTCTTCATTACAGCTTCTTTAGAGTTGTTAGTATATTTCACGTCATTTCCATTATAGTGTAAGTTGCCTGCTAATTATTAGTCGCAAATTTGTTATTGAAAGAAAAATACCAGTAGATAAGTTCTATGCATGGATTCAATATATATATGCATAACTGGCCATTCCTCTCTATGATAAATGTGATAAATGTAGACGTTTCTTAAATGTTTATGCTAATTTAGATTTAACATTAGAATTATCTGGGTTTCTGAGTATGTAGGATTTATTATTGAAATTGATGGAAGGTGGTAAAAACTGTTTTTTGGCTTCAAAGGATTATTGTTAGCATGCAGAATTGCTAATGATAATATCAAATTCCAAAGCCGTAAACTTCTGTTAATTGGCTGGTAGGTGTTTTTCACTGAAGTGTGTGGTTTATGTTAAGAAAAAGAAACTCCTGTAAACTCTTTTCAGAATTGTTCATATAATAGTATGGTGTAATGTATCCTGGTTTTAGTTTTCGTTTCCTTCCCACCTCTCTCCACCCCCAGCTGCCCAGAAAAGACCATGTGCAAGATGCAGGATGCATTTGATATGTCATGAGGAATGTGAAGACCTATTTTTTAATTGAAGCTATTTTATTAAGAATTCCAGTTCCAGCCTTCAAAAAATAAATTAAAGCTAATTTAAGTTGTTATATGTAGCAGCTTAATATGTAACTGGCAGCTGTATACCAAAGGGCTGCTAAGAGCTTAATGACATCAGGTATCAGAAACAGCAACTGATTACAAAAAAAGCAATTATTTGATACATAAAACTTAAGGTGGCTATATTGATCTTTAGGTTCACTTTGAGTAAAATTGGTTCACCATCTAGGGAGTGATAGTTTGATTATCAACATTCTTACCAATGAAACTTTGAGTTCAGCCTGTTTGTATTACCTGGTTTAAGATTCTTTTTAAACAAGATGGTCTTCAATTTATTCTCCTTAAATTGAAAACTACTTCAATTCAATACATCATTTTCTGTCTAGGGGGAGTCTCTATACAAAATGTGGGATTGAGCCACATGCTAATGGTAGAAAGAGATTGGGGTGGAGGAACTATTGATATGATTTTAAATTAAAAAGGCTATCATGAATTTGTTCTTGCATGTAATGAGTTGAATAAGTGCCGCATGAGAGAAGAGGTTTTGTCTACAGTATGACAGATTGTCGTATATTCCTTGAAGAGCTGTCTGATCATTTTAAGTAAAAGAATCTTGTAATGTTCTGTGTATTTCCCATCTAGCTTTGTCTTTGTAATTTCTAGGCCCAAGGTACCTTTCAAAGTCCTGAGATTCCTTTTTTGACTGAATCCTTCAACTCCCTCTGACAAAAAGAAAATTGTACTTATAAAGATGCCGTGCATCTGGTTGGCGGGTTACCCAGCAGTTCTGCTCCTTTGGTGCTAATAGAAATTGTGATATTGCAAATAGTACTGCTGGGACCAGCCTGTTAGGCTCCCAGTGTCCACTGCTCCTTGTTTCACACTGTGAAACTTAAGGTTTCATTTGTCCTTTCATTTAAAGTGAGAATTAAATGTTTTGAGTAAAAATGCAAACAAATGTTTATAGCCAAAATTATCCCACACACTTGAAGTAAAAAAAATGATTTTTCTGGACGGCTACGTATAAATCCATCAGTAGTTTCAGGTGTAGGAAAGCATCAGACTTCTTTGTGGAATTTAGAGCTGATGTCAAAGGTATTGCTCTGCTCCAGCTAACAAATGAGTTTTTACATTTCAAACTTGAGATGCCTGTTAAATTAAATAGTGTTGTGCATAGGCTATAATTTTAAAATGTGAATGCAGCTGCAATTAATCAGTGATGTTTCTGTTTATGCCACTGAAGTAGACAGATAAATTATGTCAAATCTTGAAGTTTAAATATTCAGGTACTTAAAATTGTAGACAATAACTTGAGAGAGAACAGTAGTTGCTTGGCTAGCAAAGCTCAATGCCCTGTAGAAACAATGTCCTTGATCTCATAGACTTCAGAACATCATGCTGTCCGGAACTTACCACAGACCTCCTGCTCTGCACACCTTAGCAGATGAGCAGCAGTGACTCTCATGTGCTTGACAAACTTAGGAGAGCTATTAGGCTCCTTTCTTGCACACTGCCGTAACTGGTTGGGAGGGGAACTTGTTGGTCCTGCTCACCTTATAAAGGGTATTCATGTGTAGGGAAAAAATGTGACTGGTATAGAAACCCTTTTGCCGACCCATTTAACACTTTCAGGGTTCCTTACGTTTGTGTTTAAATAGAAATATCCATAAATATGCTTTCTCTCAAGTCTGCTACTGAAAACATTATACCATAGAAAATACAAGTGTGTGTTTAAAAACAAAGTGACGAGTCCCCATGAAAGGTCTTCTATCACTTTATCCCACTTAACCCTATACTGTGGACCTTCTGTTCTGCAGAATGCCTGGCCTGGAGCTTCTGCACTGCAGCAAACATCTTCTAGAGCTGGTCAAATACAGCGAAAAGGCATTTGCAATCATTTTTGCAAATAAAACACACATCTTACTTTGGTTACTTTTTTGAAAGTGGTAAAACATGTGCACACATTGCAGAAGTTATTTTAACTGGTGTTGACAAAGTTCATACTGGAAATGCTTCTATCTCTTGTTTGAATATCTTTGCTATTCACACAATAGAGTCAAGAAAAATTGCAAATGTTTGTGGATGTTTGGCAATTGAAGGCTTGGAAGTTTCTTCTGTGTTTATAAAAGGGAGGTCATCCGCTCAGGAACAATACCATGTGATGTAGGTGACCCGTCACATGGTGTATTCAATACATGATACAGCCACAAGCTTTAATTACATTTTAAGGGAGAGAACATAATTTTTTAGAGTTCCAATCCATAGGTCTGATTATGCATTCCTTGGGCACTTTCTGTTGAAGTAGAAGAAGGAATTACCTCTTTGAAGTCAAGGCAAGGAACGTGGGTTTGAGTTTTATGAGCATATCTCACTTTTTAGAGATAGTTGACTTGATTATTTAGTTTACATATATCCAACCAGTCTTAAAAGAAAAGAAGTAAAAGATAATCAGGTATGAGGGGTGGAGGAAGATTAATTTTCTTTACTTTGACTAATTTGTATTGATTACCTAATAAGACCTCTGATCCCAATCTTGTAAGGAACAATGCCTAGGCTGACATCTGCTCAGGTCATAATTTTTTCCTTCAAACATTCCTTGTGGTTTAATTTCTATATAGTGGAGGATTTGGTGGAGAAATAGTATTTATTCCCTTAGTACTTGTGTTTTCCTGTGAGTTTTGTCTACACTTTAATGTGGGAACATGATTCACAGCTCAAGAAGAAATTCTTGTGCTAGCTGTCATCACAATAAAAAATAGTGTAGCCATGGCAGCACAATGTAGGGAAGGGCTAGCCACCTATACATACGTATGGTCTCTGATGAGCATGAGCTTGGGTGGCTAGCCCCTTGTGTTCCCATGGCAACACTCTATTTTTAGCACCCTTCCTCATTCAGAACTAGCATTGGGTATGTCTCCTTAAGCTGGGCATCACACTCCCATTTCAGAAACTACCAACATTGCATTAAAGTGTAACTATATGCTCTGCCCCTATGGACTTTGTAAGGGAGTAATGTTTGGAGTTTGATATCTGATGTGGACCCTTTTTTATAGGAAAGCTTTCTTAGGGTGGAAAATGTAAACAAACACATGCAGTTCTAGCAAAATAATATTGCTATGTATTCTTTATTCAAGGAAGTTTCTGGAATGCCAGCTCTTTGTTGCCCTGTTGCACAGGGAGGAGGTGGATTTGATTATCGACTGGCCATGGCAATTCCAGATAAATGGATACAGGTGAGAAAACAAGATTAACTTTTGTAGTTTTTTCAGGTGTGTTTATATAAATAAGCCTTTCTGAATACTAAGGGTAACTTTGTTCTGTCTCATCTGTTAGCTTACAGTTTTAGTGTTGTTTTCCTCCCCACCAAAAAAAACTTCATAAGTTCTTGCCAGGGCTCCAGAGATTGGACTAGGAGTCGTGTCACCTTTATGGCTCAGGCCCTTCTCTCTAACGAGCTCTGATTGTTGGTGTGAGGTCGATGAGTGGTCTTTGTATTCTGGTTGATTTTATTTTTCTTTGTACTATGTGGTGAGTATAGCCTGCTTTGTTGGATTTAAGTTCTATCCAAAGTGCCTATCTGCTGCAACACATTTTCTTATTTCTGAATATTTGAAATAAACGTGTGTATAATATTCCTACGTTTAAGTACAAGATACAATAAATGAGCCCTCTGTAAGTTGAATGTTGCAATTTTTATCTGTCACATAACTTTAACAAAGTAAAAAAAACAAAACACCTTATACATACGAAAGAACGTGCTGTGCCACGCTCCAAAAACCACTAGGATGCTTATAAAAAGAATAATAAAAGCTGTAAATGTGCTTAATGATCAAAGATGCATTAAACACCAATAGCTCTTATAAGAAAGGGATTAAAATCACCTTCTCCTTAATACAAGGAATCACAAGAAAAGGAATAAAACAAAAAAAATCTCAAAAGGCTGTCACACACTTCAGAGAATTAGTCTTTCAATTAGACATAAGATTAGAAGCAAATCCCCAATGATACCATGATCATCTGAAAGCAATAAAGGCAATAAATATTTCATAGGAGCATCTCTGGCCTCAATAAGAGCAGTGAGTAGTTTAAAGAAAAATAAAATATGTGAATTTCATTGCCCTTAGTGTCTTTCCTCACAAAAGTGTGTGTGTATTGGGGATGGGGAGGTGGGCGGGGAGTCCTGAAAATAACAACTGTAAACCCAATAGATGTATGTTTTGGGGTTTTTTTCCACATTGAAAGTCATGTCACCAACAAGCCCCAGGTGATGTCATGAATTTCTGGAAATGTATCCTTGGAGTATCAAGTAACAGCCAATGCTAGTGAGGATTGGTTAGGGCTTTCTTTCCCTCAGCTTCCCTGAGGCAGTTTAGGTAGGAAGTTATGGATGATTCCTAGAACAATAAGAAACAAACCAGTCTCTTGGAGGCAAGGAAGTGGTTTGACTTTTCAATAACGTATCTTTTGATGCCCTTCTATCATGACAGAGAACATTGCTATATGAATTGAAGAAGTGCTTCTGACAATTGAACAAGTGATGCATCTTTATGCTTTAGGCTTAAAAAAAGAATTTTCAGAACTCTAATATATAAGGCATGCTTGCTTCCATTCCCAACTCCACCTGAAGGTCAAACATATCCGTTTTTTCATAAATCAGAAATGCTCATTCCAAAAACTAGGGTAATAGGAAGGAAACATGGCATATGTGCTTCTATGAATGAAGCTAAACCTAGTTTATTGTGTATTTTCTATTACAATTACTGACTTTGGAGTAATGGTATCTACCTTCTAATTATGATGCGCTCAAAGTAGTTAGCATGGAACAGCAGATTATTCTTTTTACATATGTGTATTAACTTGTACTTCCTAGACTGCCTGCCAGATGACTGCTGCAATGTTTTGTTTTTTTTAAACTACATATTAATAGTAATAGTATAATGTTAAACTTCCTGGTTATATTACTGACATTCTTATATAATTTAATGGATATTTGTCACAAATTTTTGTTTTTAAGGTTAAACTAAAACAATCTGGAGGCTTACAAAGTATTGAATAACAAAGAGGAGATAGGGCTTTAACACTGAAATTGCTCTGTGTGGTCGATCATTAAAACGGTGCTCAGTATCCCTTAATGTTTTATAAAGCAGAAAAGAGATCAGTTTAAATAATGTTCACCTGCCACAATTATTAATCAAAAGTTGACAGCTGATATGGCAGAAAACATGAAATATGGGTTTAGAAATTCTAAAGAGTATTCAAGTGAGTTCAGGAAGGAATCCCCTTTGGAACATCAAATAGAGGAAGTCTATCATTTCAAAGTTTTGAAATTAGGAAAAGCTAAGAATAATAATATAGTACCATTTTTACAATTTAGGGAAACTTCAAATCCTAGAATGCCATGGGAAAAATATATTATGCAGTTTAGTTGAAACAAAACTAATGTTTGAATTTCTTTTTTATAGATAATTAAAGAGTTGAAAGATGAAGACTGGAATATGGGTAATATAGTCTTCACACTGACAAATAGGCGGTATGAGGAGAAATACATTGCATATGCAGAGAGCCATGATCAGGTACTGTAATAAATATTTTAATAAAGAATATATGGAGAAAGAAATTAGTACACTTTACATAGATCAGTGCTAAAAATGAATACCGTACTCAAGTGTTTTTTTGGATGCCAAATTTGGGACAATTTTATACAAGGGACTGACTTTCAGAGTGTGCGTGCTCAGCACTCTGAAAATCCTGGACTAGTTAAGACAAGTCAAGTGGAAAACCAAATAATTATGACCATCTTGGCTTATATTTTTTAATATGGTTTACCAACTAGAGTTCTTCTACAAACCTAAAACAAATTCTTAGACTTTGGAAGAGACGTTGTCTAGGCTATACTAATTTGAAAGCCCTCTTTAAGTATCTGTACAGTTTCCTATGTTAAAAAACATAAGACTTGTCATACAGGGTCAGACCAATGGTCTGTCTAGGTCAGTATCTTGTCTCCGACAATGATCAATATCAGAGTTCAGGGGGCATGTACAAAATATGGCATTTGGAGTGATTCACCCCTGTCTCTTCCTCCTGGCTTCCTGAAGTCCAAGGTTTAGGATTACTCTGAGCATGGGGTTACATCCATGACCATCTTGGCTAACACCCATTGATGGATCTATCCTTGATGAATTTATCCAGTTCTTTTTCAACCCAGTTATGCTTGTGGCCTTCACAATATGGCATGCCAACAAATTCAGCAGATTAATTGTGCGTTGTGTGAAAAAGTACTTCGTCTTGTTTGTATTCAGTGTCTCATCTGTTAATTTCCTTGGGTGACGCTGGTCTGGGGGTTTTTTTGTTTGTGTGTTTTTTAAAAGGTAAATAACACTGCCGTATTTGCTTATTCTACATCATTTTGGATTTTATAGACCTCTATAATATCTCTCCTTAATTATCTCTCTCATTAGTTAAGCAGCCCTAATCTTTTTAGTTTCTCCTCATATGTTCCAAAACCTTGATTATCTTTATTTCCCTTCTCTGAAACTTTTCCAGTTCCACTGTATCCTTTTGCACCCAGGTGTCCCCATCTAACTGGCTTGCTTGTGTTTTTTTCCCAACTCTAATGATGCTCTTTACATAGGGTCTCTCTCACAGTGCTTTGCAAAGTGGGGTCCTAATCCTGTCTGGGACCATGAGTTCTACTGCAAAAGGCATATTACTTTGTGGCTATTCATTTCTTTGGAAGTTGTGTGGCCCATCTGGATTTTTGATGTGGAAAAATGGCTGCTTAACCTAAATCACAAAATACTTTTTTTTTCATATTTCAGACTGGATTCTGCCTGTTAATTGTATTGTCTCATATAGCAAAGTGCCTGATGTACCATCGTAGTTTTGTTTTTAACATTATAGTTAATAGTACACAATTTGGACTGAAGAAACATGGCTTTTTATACTTCTGCATAGTTCTGTCTTCTATAGTATAATTTTGAGTTTACTTCATCTGTGTCACTGTCCATAGTTATCTGTTTGTGACAGACTTTCTCTCCCTGGTAAACTGAAAATTTATATTGCTTTTGTGGGTGTTTTTCCCCCCCTTTGTTTTTAATATCCTATATAGTTATATTAGACTTTAGGCTTCAGTGTTTTTTGTTTTCAGTCTTAAAAATCATAATTGGATGGCAGCCATTTAAAAAAAATTCCATTGACACTGAGAAAATTGAGAGAGCTGTTGCTTTTATGATCTTAATTTGAACTTATTTAGAGGGAAAACAGTTTGCTTTCCAACATGGTGTTTTTTACTATCCAACCTAATGTATAAAAGAAAAAATGAAAGTTCAAAATAGAGTATAAAATGGGAATTGGACTGATTCAACTCAAATTGTAGCTATTTGTGAACACACAAAATAGAGTATTTGCATCAGTCCCTGGATGTGCAGTTTCAAGCTGTTCTAAAATGAACCTGGTTAGAGAGCATTTATGGGATATTCTTTTTATACAGAATAGACAGTAGCAAGGCTCTTTTACAAGAAGTTAAATAATCTTTCCTTCTACAGATTTGCAGCTAGTCTTGTTCCAGCTAAGCTATTTTCTAGAATAAGAGTCAGTGCTTGATGGAAGGAAAATCCTATTCTCTATTATCTATGCATAAAGACCTAGTATACCAGTAACAAGCTATGGAGGCAATAGCTCTGGGAGCATCTGAAACAGCAACATTAGTAGCATTTGAATAAATAGATAGTGTTTGCACGTGCTTTCTACAAAACTAGCTATTTTTGATGGGCTATGAAATAGCAGGTTGGTCTTGTGGACACAGCAAGGGATCTTCCTATGCTTATGCTCCTCTCTCATCAAATCACTTTGGGTTCATTCCTGGTACCACTGAAATCAATGGCAAAACTGCAGTGGGGCTAGGATTTTCCCCTTAGTGACTTGGGTCAAATCAATTAACCTCAGCTTGTGTCCATTTCCATAGCTATAAAATGTGGATAATGCTATACTTACGTAATACATATCTTGCAAGTGTATTATAAATCTTAAGAAATAGTTGCACAACACAGAATTTCAATGGATTTTTGAATTTTCAAAGTATTATTATTATGGCTCCTTTTTCATTTCTGTACTACATACTGTGTAAAGTTCTCCAAAAGACTTCCATTACTGTTCTCCTGTAGGCTCAGACAAAGAAATCCCTCTGTTTTGGCCCTAAATCACAGAACTGACTGGATATCGTGAATTATTTTGCTGAGTACCACATTTCCCTTATAGCCGTTCTGTCAAGTACAACACTGGGGGGGAGGGGAGGAAATTATAGCATATAAAACACAACAAATGCAAAATTTAACTGAAACCTAATTCTCTGAAATGCTCATTTAGCATGTAGAATATGGATACTTGAACTATTCATTTTGGTTTCCTTCCAGCTCTTCAGTACATTTTGTTTTCTTATATAAAATCTGAGCTTGTGTGGCAGTCAACGTTTTTTGGGGGAGGGATTGATTTCCATTGTCTAGGCTACTAAAATGGATTTAAAATTTGAAGTACTGTAATCTGGATTGTATTTAAATTATCTATGCATAAAAATGCATCTTTTTATGTTTATAAACAAAATGATTATTTTGAGAATTCAGATTTCCATTTTTGAGTGCACAATTAAGTTTATGAATGGCTTAAATATTGGAATTGCTATTGGACCAATAAATCAAGTGATTGTGCTTCTAAAATCTAGTCAAAATTGCTTCCAAAGTAAGTCAAATTGAATACTTCAGCTAAACAGACAAAATATTTCCAGTATTTGCTGCTACAGATTAAGGGGTAACTTAACTGCATTGAACAGAAGTAATAGCTTCATTCAACTGCTGATTTCAGGTGGATAGAGTTATAAGACTAATTTTTCTCTCTGGGCTGAAATCCTAAAAACAGAATTATTTATCTTTAGCTGTGTGTGCATAAAACCTTCTCATTGTTCACTAAGGAATCTTTAAATAAGAAGCCTTGTTAATATTCCTTTTGAATGTTGTTCTAGATACTTTATTAAATAATCTTTATCTCATGTCTTTTTTTTTCTATGAAGCTCCTAAAATGCCACTCCTATAGTGCATTATAGTTAATCAATGTATTTTACACTTGATCTAGAACACACTTTCTTAACAATTTGCATTGACATTCTTTTGTCACACTGAAGATTTTCCCTGCCCTCTCCTCCAATCCCCCATTCCTGTATTACTTCAGGCCCTTGTTGGTGATAAGACGTTGGCATTTCGGCTGATGGATGCAGAGATGTATACAAATATGAGTGTGCATTCACCTCTCACTCCGGTTATTGATCGTGGAATACAGCTTCATAAAATGATTCGCCTCATTACTCATGCGCTTGGCGGAGAGGCCTATCTCAACTTTATGGGTAAGTAATCTTGGCTAAAAGTCTCTCATGTTCTTTTACAGTGTAGGCTTTGTGATGAAATAAAATGACCTGGCAACATCCTGCAGTTGCAGTATTTATCACAGTATTGGAGATTTCAGCTTAAATATTTTTACATAGTTGAGTTTTTTTATCTGGTTTCTAAACGTAATGCTTTCTTTCAGTATCTCTAAGATTTAGTGTAGTCTACAACAGGAAAATTAAATTCAGAATCATTCTAAGGTTTAGAAAAAAAATGTAATCTCAAAGTGTTAAACCAGTTGAAGTTAGATTCTTAAAGAGCCGTTCGTATAGCAGCCCTGAGTTTGCTTCAGTTTAATCCTGAAGTGCAAGTAATCACAAACACAAAACTGTCCCTTCAAATAACCCTTCTTTCTCTCTAATTCTCAAGGCTTTGTATGCTGTCCACCAGCCTTTTAGCTGAGGACTGTAATGGTTACTTATAGACATTCACAAATTGTCAATTGTTAAAAAGCGTGTGACTTGCGCATATATATATAAAAAGCACTTTAATCACAGAGATGGCGTGAACCACAAGTACTTACGCACATACTTATGTAACCTCATGATGAATACTACAGAAATAATCTAGGGTGGATACAATGTAGTTCTATTCTTTTCTTCATGCCTTCATGACTTCTGGATAGATTTATGTTCAGTAGCCAGTGGTTGTGGTACATGTAAGTAGCAGTGACATAAGGAAAGGTAGGGGAGGGGTTTGGGAGACTTAATTTAGGCTGCTAGATAAGAGATTAAAGGCCTCCATGATAACATTATCTGAAAGGTTTCCAGTTCCACATGCAGAGCTGCTGCGTGGATGAGACAACGGTGTTCAAAGGAGAGATTTAGATTTATTAGGAACTGGAGAACCTGTTGGGAGAGGAGGAGACTATACAAGAAGTATAAGCTCCACCTAAACCAAAATGGAACCAGACGGTTGGCATGTAAAACCAAAAAGGTCATAGAGGATTCTTCAAACTAATTGGCTGGGGAAAAGCCAGCAGGTGTGGAGGAGCATGCAGTTCAGACAGAGACATTCCTTGGGGGAGGATTTATTAAAGGGGAAACTTTATCCTAGTAGAGAGGAGAAGATAGAAGTTGATAAAGTACAGGCAGGAACTGAAGATAGTCACATTAAAAGTCATATTTAGTTACATTCCATGAAGGCAGACAGTTAAATATTGACAAATTTTATAAGGGCTTGTATGCAAATATAAGAAGTGTAAATACTAAGATGGGTGAACTTAAGTGTCAAGTATTAAATGAGGATATTGATATTATAAACATCAGAGAAATGTGGTGGAATAATGGTAACCAATAGGATACAGTAATATCAGGGTACAAAATATATAGGAATAACAAAGTAGGTCACACTGGCGGGGGAGTGGTATGGTACTTGAAAAAAGCAGAGTCACATATAATAAAAATCTTAAATGGATCACCCTGTACCATAGAATCTCTATGGATAGAAATTCCATGCTTGAATAATAAGAGTATAGCAGTAGGAATATATTACCGACCATGATGGTGATTGTATAATGCTCAGGGAGATTAAAGAAGCTTAAAAAAACCAGAAAATCCCATAAGAATGAGGGATTTCAACTGTCCCCATATTTACTGGGAACATCACCTAAGGATGGGTTGGAGAAATAATAATAATTCTAGATACCATTAATGATTGCTTCTTGGAGCAGCGAGTCCTGGATCCCACAAGGGGAGAGGCAAATATAGCTGAAACCCTCAGTAATAGCAATGATACTGCAATTTAAATGTAAACACCTTTGGCGGGGGGACCAAAGAAACCCACAACAGTAGCATTTATCTTCAAAAAGGAGAACTACACTAAAATGATCAGGCTAATGAAATCACAATTAACAGCAACAGTCATGAGTGAAATGCCTACAAACTGCATAGAAACTTTTTAAAAACATCAAAATAGAGTTTCAAACTAAATGTATATTCCAAATTAAAAAAGAAACAAAAACAACAAGAGGACCAAAAAAGAAATGCCACAATGACTAAATAACAGAGTAAAAGTGATGATTAGAGTCAAAAAGTCATCCTTGAAAAATTGGAAGTCAAATCCTACTGAGGAAAATACAAAGGAGCATAAACTCTGGCAAGTCAAGTGTAAAAGTATAATAAGAGAGGCCAAAAAAGTATTTCATGAGCAACTAGTAAAAGACACAAAAATAAAAAGCAACAAGTCCAGCAGAAGCAGGAAGTCTACCAAACCATTAGTGGGGCCCTTGGATGATCAAAGTGGCAAAGGACTAATTAAGGAAGACAAAGGCCATTGTGGAGCAGCTAAATTAAATCTTTGCAGTCATCACTGCAGAGGATGTGAGGGAGAGTCCCAGACCTGAGCCATTGTTTTTAGATGACCAATCTGAGAAACTGCCCCAGATTGAGGTGTGAGTAGAGGGTTTGGAACAAATTGATAAATAAACAGTAATAAATCACCAGGACCAGATAAACTCATAGATTTAATGTCAGAAGGGACCATCATGGTCATCTACTCTGACCTCCTGCCACAGAACCTCACCACCCACTCCTAACCTCTGGCTGAGTTACTGAAGTCCTCAAATCATGATGTAAAGACTTCAAATTACAGAGAATCCATGATTTACACTAGTTTAAACCTGCAAGTCACCCATGCCCATGCTGCAGAAGAAGGCCCCCTCCCCTCACCTCCCCAGGTCTGTCCCAATCTGATCCAGGGGGAAATTCTGCCTGAGTCCAAATATGGCAATCATGAGCATGTGGGCAAGGCCCACCAGTCAGAAACCTTGAAAAGAATTCTCTTACTAACTCAGGGCCCTCCTCATCTAGTGTGCTTTCACTGGCTATTGGAGATATTTGCAGCTAGCAGTTCCAAATCAGCTACGTGCCAGTGTAGGCAATCTCATCATACCATCCCCTCCATAAATTTATCGAGTTCAGCCCTGAAGTCAGTTAGGCTTTTTGCTCTGCTCTCCACTGCTCCCTTTGGAAGGCTGTTCCAAAACGTGTGATTAGTGATTAGAAACCTTAATCTAATTTCTAACCTACATTTGTAGATGAGCAGTTGATAGCCATTTATCTTGTGTCCACATTGGCACTTAACTTAAATAACTCCTCTTCCTCCTGGGTATTTCTCCCTATAAATTATTTATAGAGAGCAAGTGTATCTCCCCTCAGCCTTCATTTGATTAGACTGAGCAAGCTAAGCTCTTTGAGTCTCCTCTTTTAAGGTATTCTTAATTTTCAATTCTTTGGATCAGCCTAGTAGCCCTTCTCTCCTCCTGTTCCAGTCTGAATTCATCTTTCCTAAATATGGAGGACTAGAATTGCACACAGTATTCCAGATGAGGTCTCACCAGTGCCTTGTATAATAGTACTAACACTTCTCTGTCTCTACTGGAAATACCTTGCCTAATGAATCCTAGGACTGCATTAGCCTTTTTTCATGTCTGCATCGCATTGGTGGCTCATAGTCACCCTGTGATTAACCAATACACTCATGTCTTCCTCCTCTTTTGTAAGTTTCAACTGATAAATTTCCAGTTTACAGCAAAAATTCTTTAGTCCCTAAATGCATGACCTTGCACTTTCCATTATTAAATTTCATCCTAGTTCTATTACTCCAGCTTACAAGGTCGATCAGATCTTCTTGAATGATATTCCATTCCTCCTCCATATTGGCAATACCTCCCAATATTGTTTCATCTGCAGATTTTATTAGCAAACTCCCATTTTTTGTGCCATGGTCAGAAAATGTCAAATAAGATTGGTCCCAGGACTGATCCCTGAGAAACTCCACTAGTAACCTCTCACCTTTCAGTTCACTGTTCACCATTCAGTATCACCCATTGTAATCTCCCCTTTAACCAGTTCCCTATCCATCTATCAATTCTTATATTAATCCCCATCATCTCTAATTTAACTAATAATTTACTATGTGGATTTACTAACCAATGCCTTACTGAAATCCAGGAAGATTAGATCTACTGCATTTCCTTTGCCTTAAAAAAAACAGTTATCTTCTCAAAGAAGGAAATTAGGTTAATCTGGCATGATTTACCTTTTGTAAACCATGTTGTATATTATCCCAATTACTATTAACCTCTATGTCCTTAATTACTTTCTCTTACAAAATTTGTTCTAAGACTTGCATACAACTGATGTCAAACTAACAGGCCTCTAATTTCCAGGATCACTTAAAAATAGTAACTGTATTAACAATTCTCCAAATGTAGTCACCAAAGACTTCAGAAGGAACTCAAATATGAAATTGCAGAACTACGAACTGTGGTATGTAACCTACCACTTAAATCAGCCTCTGTACCACATGATTGGAGGATAGCAATGTAAAACAGACTTTTTTTTTAAAGAGGTTCCAGAGACAATCCTGGCAATTATATGTTGGTAAACATAACTTCAATACCTGGCAAATTGGTTGAAGCTATAACAAAGAATAGAATTATAAGACACATAAATGAATATGGTGTGTTGGAGAAGAATCAATATGGCTTTTGTAAAAGGAAATAATGCCTTACCAATCTATTAGAATTTTTAGATGGGATCAATAAACATATGGACAAGGGCAATCCAGTGGTTGAAGTATACTAAAACTTTCAGAAAGCCAATGACAAGGTCCCATACTAAAGGCTCTTAAATAGAGAAGTAGTTATGGGAGAAAAAGGAGGGTTCTGTCATGAATCAGATGTGGTCTAAATTAGCTGTTTCACTCAAGAAAGAGCTTTTGGAGTCACTGTGCGTAGTTCTCTGAAAACATCTGCTCAGTGTGCAGTGGCAGTCAAAAAATCTAACTACATTAGGAACCCATTAAGAAATGGATGGATAAGACAGAAAATATCATAATGTGACTACATAAATCCATGGTATGTCCACATCTTGTATACTGCATGCTGGTTTTGGTAGACCATCTCAAAAAAGATACATTGGAATTGAAAAAAGTACAGAAAAAGTGTGGGGGGGGGGTGCGGAGGGGAATGTTTAGGGGTATGGAACAGCATCCGTATGAGAAGAGATTAAAAAACTGCGACTTTTCAGCTCCAAAAAGAAATGACTAAAGGGGAATATGACAGAGGTCAATAAAATCATGAATGGTGTAGAGAAAGTGAGTAGGCAAGAATTACCCTTTCACGTAACACAAGAACTAGGAGTCACCCAATAAAATTAATAGACAGCAGGTTTGAAACAAACATAAGGATGTACTTCTTCACACAAAACACAGTCAACCTGGGGCACTCGTTGTCGGGGGATGGTGTGAAGCCCGAAAGTATAACAATAAAGAATCAAACCAGTTCATGGAGGATAGATAGGTCCCTCAATGACTATTAGCTAAGATGGTCAGGAACACAGCTCTATTCCCTAGGTATACCTAAGCCTCTGACTGCCAGATGCTGAAACTGGACGATGGGATAGATCACTTAACGATTGCCCTGTTCTATCCATTTCCCTCTGAATCCTCTGACATTGGCCTCCGCTGAAGACAGAATTCTCTGCCAGGTGAACCAATGGTCTGATCCAGTATGACTATTCTTACATTCTTGTGCTCCGATGAAGTTTATACACTATTTTAAATATAGCACAGATAATGTGAAATGATTTGTTGCATGTCTAATTAGATTTTTATACAGCTTGGAAAATCTCATTTCATATTCTTGCGGGACTATTGCTTTGCAGATTTGACCCTAGTATTAAAATAGTATTGTTTTCAATAAAATGCAGGAATGTTTCTTCTGACAGAGCAGAAATATGAAGTTAATAAATATTTATGCAAGGTGTAGGCAGGAATCGAATTATAAATAAATTATGTCAGGTGGTCCTGACTATAGTCCAATACTATAGCGTAAAGCTAAGGAGAGATGTGTTTGGAAACGTTTCCACTAAAATACAGATGTCACTACCATGTGCTTGCATGTTAAAGTTTAGGAAAAACTGGCAGTAATTCGACATTGGATGTTAAATTTGATAAGACAGTGGAGGCTGATTGAGAACTTAATACTGTGCGTGCTTGAGTAATGTGAATGAAATACTTTAGTAAATGTAACATTTGATAAATTTTATTGTATGCAAAGGGAGAAAACTTTGTAATAGATAATGGCAGGGAACACACAAGTCCAGATTGCCTTCTATCTACCATGCATAAAATAATTTTTTCATGCTGTCTATTCAAGAATAAAATAACAATCGGAAGTAGCTGTGTTTTTAGATTTTTAAAATTTATAAAAGTGCCATCAGGGTCAGGGAAATAGCCTCCTAGAGTGAGTGCACAGGAGGAGAATGAGCAGTGGGCATCTTCTAGTGTGATGGGCGGGAGGGAGTTGAAGTTCTCTCCTTGTATTTCTTGCACTTTCTGCAACAATACTGAAATGCTTGCATAGTGCAATATCTGAAGCAGGACTCTTAAAATTTCAACTTTGACCCTCATAGCCATGATGACTTAACTCATGAACAAAGATTGTGGAGTCAGCAATTTAAGGCTCAGCTAAGTGTCAAAGGCACCAAAACTACCTGTGTTTTCCATAGGAGCTTATTCACCTCAGCATATAGAAACGCTTTCACAGTTTGAGGCTCTGGCTTCTCTCACAGCTTATCAGTGCACCTGGGCTGTGTTTTTCGGTTGGTCAGACACTGTCTTGCTTTTGCTTCATGCTCCCCTCAGGACTTTCTTAATTTCTGTTTGAAGTTCTCAACAAAGGATTACAGACCCATGTTTTGGACCTCACAGCAGTCTGTATTACAGTCCAACATCACAGTTGTTAAGAAAAACAGATCCTCCAATGGGAGTATCTGTAGGCTGTGACCTAAAGATCTTGCTAATCTTTCACTAAGCCCAACAAAATGAATATTGCAGCTTTCACCAAGAGTTTTTATATGACTTCTCAGATTAAATACCCCTCCATCCTTATAGATATCAATAAGCTGCCAGTGTTTATGTACATAGTTACCAGTATCTATTTTTGCCTTTTTTTTTTGTTGTTTCTGAATATCCTATTATCATTTGTAGGCTCTTTCCTTTCTGTCCCTGTGTTCTCTACTGCTTCAACCATGTGTACTGACACATGGTAACTTGAATGAGAATAGGACAATTTTGTAAGGTCTGTAAATTGGTCTCTTCATAATACAAACCCTCAGGAACGTTCTTCCTTTTTGTATCCTGTTTTGCAGCTCTGTCTATAGCTTTGCAAGTAATCCCTGGGGCTCTAGGTACCCATCTGGCTCTTCTAGAGGCTTGGTTTAGAAAGGGAAAATAGTTGCATATGCTTATTCTAGCTGAAAGTGAGCCTGACAATCCAGGAACATTCTGTAGCAGGGTATGTACTATCTCTGAAAGACTAATTTACAGTTAAGAGGAGGAAATTCTATAATACTTATATGGTGTGGGGAATGTCTGTTTAGTATCTCTGCTCTGAAGTAGAGACCACTGAGCCATAATCCCACTGTAATTGTAGCTTGTTCACCATTCCCATAACAGGCTGAGATTTTAATAGATTCCTAAAATATATTATTGCTGTTTAGCTACTGTGCTAGGACAAATAGATCTGGCTTACTGTATTAGGGACTTTACAGTATGCAACTGTTCTTCTTTTAATGTTCTGATCTTAGTTGGCATTTCAGTAGTTCGGCAATTCACACTCCTCTCATCTGTTTCCTTCTTTTCCACACAATCCTTCAATACTATGAAGATGTTGACAGAAATTGCAGCTTGTTTTTCACAAATTGCTTTTGAAAGACGGTGTCTTGGAGATCTTTGCGGTAGATGATTTTATTCAGTGGAGCTAGCATTTTTACTGTTAGATTTTTTTTTAATTTATATATCCATGGGTATGCACTTTTGCATATAATTGTAATATAATTAAAATACATTATGCATATAATTGTAATATAATTCAAAAATGTGTAAATGAGCAATGGGAAAAAATAAATAAAGCAGGCTTTGATTGTGCATAGCTACTTATAAATGTCATATTCGCTCTCACCTAGTTGCTATTCCCGAGAAAGATTTAAATGAGTGAAATAATCCTATTTCCTCACTCCGTTTTTTCAGATTTCCCTTTTTAGATGTTTTATTCCTTCATATTTGAGAAATTACTGTATTTTCAAGAGTCTGATATTGCTACATTTCCTACCTTACAAAATGTAGGTTAGTTCTTTAGGATGCTCAAGTAATATGCATCTGGTCCATGCTATTTTATTTTTTTTCTACAAGGTAGTGCTTAGAAATTTGTGCCCTGTTATGATAAACACTATACAGATGAGTAACACAGACAATCCCTGCCTCACAGTTCATAGCCTTTGATATAGAAAATATATCATATGTCAATAAACAAATCAATGGGAGATATGCGGGAAACAAAGTAACCTTTGAGACAGATGTGATCATATCAGTTAGTCACAGGTGGTTGCCAGCCAAACTACTGCTAGTCAGATTCATATTACCAAAAATTCTCCTTTAGTCATTGTGGATAGTCTTTGTTCATAGTTGCACTTTCTCTTAGCTTAATTTAATCATATAAAAAGTATAGAGACAAAAGTATTCTTTTGGATTTTTTTGTTGTTTTTTTAAAAATATATTAAGTGGAGTATAGTTTGAATGGTATAGTTTGAATAAAACTTTACAAATGCTTGTTTGCAAAACTTCAGATGAATTATTCTTATTTTACACTAAAAAAAAATCTTTAAAATAGCAGTCCAGCGCTTCAGCTCATGGTAGTGGTATAGTTTTTTGGCAATAAGTTATCTTACATATAAAGATGTATATTGACTTGGGATATCTTAATATAGGTATAGGGTTTTTTTAAAGTACAGTACATGATATATTTATCAGTGTAGCAATTTTATGTGTGGGAGGTGGAGATTTAGTCACTGGAGTTCTAATTAAGTGTTGCTTTCTCAAATTGTCTGTCAATGGTAACTGGCATGGATTCATGCTGGGGTTAGTCTCCATTCAAATAAATGGATATGCGTCTCAATCCATTTAAAGTAAAGGGGTAAGCAGACAGTTTTATTGTTCAACATATTGTCAGTGGGAAATGCCATGATTACCCATCACTGTCCCGTCTTGGGGGTCTCACCAATAGTGCACCAAGTGCACTATTCACAGGTTTCAGGCCTTTGGCCTTTACCTGTCCTGGGTGGAATTCCAAAATTTGTCCATTCTTAGACCAGAACCTGTGTTAAAGCCCTCTGGTTGACAATTGTGTTATTTAGCAGGTCCAGTGGCTGTGGCACTGGCAAGAGCTTTTTCCTTTGGGAATCTGTGACAGTGTACGTAAGCAGTGATACAGGAATAGCTTTTTCAGGACAAAGGATGCTTTATTTTGCAACTATCTTTATTATGCAGCACTTTGAGAAATGGGTTTAAAATAAGAGACCTATTCACATTTCCTTACATAAATTCAATCTGTTTACCTGTAGTTCGGGGAAGTCAGGCTTATTCCCCATCTCTGTGTTGGGAGACAATGCTTGTTGCCTGCTTCCTGTCTGAGTCCACCCAGCCTGTCATTTTTTTTCATTCTGCTCACCCAGTTCACCCCTAAAACAATACTCCTTTTCCTAGCATTTTTGAAGTTTTACGTTTCTTTTGAGCTCACGCTTAGCCCTAGGAAGAGTAAAATATCCCACGTTGGTTGGAGCCAGTTAAGTAACTTCTCCCCAAAACTAATAGCCCAGCTATTGTTATCTTAAATCCTTTGAAGCTGGGTATCTGAGAGCCTTATGTGCATCAGTTTCATTTCTTTTCAAGGCCAACCCCTGGTTCCCGTTTAACCCTTTCACTTCAAATAAGCAATACAATACAAAATTGAGCAGGGTAACTACATCAGACATAATAATCAAAAGAATATTGCAGTTATCTCCCAATTTGTTACAAGAGGCAAAAGAGACAATGGCATTATAGTGCTAAATATGTATGGTGGTGTCCAGACACTCCATGCGGGATTTGGACCTGTTTTGTCTCTGCTTGTCTCTGTACACACCTAGAAAAGAGGTGATGATTCTTCTGAAGCCTTCACAATCTAAAGATGCAAATAGATGAAGGGTGGGGGGGATAGGGAAACAACATGCAAACAAACAAATATGGTGAAGAATGGGCACAGCTTTCTTATGTATCTAGTAGGTGTTTTTTCTTTAGTTGCAAGAGGAAGGTAGGGAGTAAGGGATTAGGAAAAGGAAGGAAGAGGGACAGTCAGCGCTGTATAGCCATGCTGTCTTTGATTAAAAGTTCTGGTAAAAATAAAAGTTTGGAAAGCCCATTAAGAGTCAACCAAAGAAAACTACAATGCTGCTATGATATGCATAGAACTATTATTTTCAGGAAGTTTAAATAGGGAACTATATAAAGTAAATGCCAGAAATTGAAAAATACATAGTCTCATGGAAAGCAAAAATGTGTCCCATGAGGTAATCTAAAGTGCAGTCCAATAAGATCTTTAACTTTTGTGAATACTTGCTTAACAATGTAAGAGTCAGTATAGCAAAACTTGCATTTTTAAGGTCTTTATTTTTGCTAAGGTAATAAAGCGTTAGCACTAATGAAATGTGTATTTCTTTCTTGTTTTGTGACCCAAGCTGGAAAAGCAATCGTTTCCCTAGAACGAAAACAAAGAAATATCAATATAACCCATGTAGAGTTATCTTCCCTGGCAATATGATCACTTCAGGAATAATGTATTGAAGTCTGAAATAAAAACAGCATGGTTTAATCTTTAAAACAAATAGTAATGTTAAAGCAAACAGAAGATTTTAATGAAGTAAAACTGGAGTATTTCTTGTAACAGCCATTTACTGTTGGCTCTCATTCCACAATGTGAAAAATTGTATGCTGTAATTATGTGTTAAAGAAAACACTGTTCTCTACTGCGTTTTTCTCCATTGTAAGCATAATTAGTCAGGTTTTCCATTACAACAGCTAAACCTTTGAAATTTTGTGTGTGAGAGAGAGACACTGGTCCAGAGGAGTTGCTTTAAAAAAAAAAAACAAAAACACATAAAAACAACATAAAAAAGGATTTAGCAACTACAGTTTAATTTGGCTATGTTGGTATCTATCTAACAGGATGTACATAAATACAATTAACATCTGTTCTTGATTATTATAAAAAAACAAGTGAATGGGCTTGTCTGCTGACCTGTTTACATTTGTTCATTGCCTACACAGTGATTTAACACGTTTTTGAATTCTTGCCCTGAACTGGTTAGCTGTCATCAACCTTTTCCCATTCCTTTCTTCCTCAACTCTTACCTAAAACCTAATTTCTAAACACACCAAAATATCAAAAAATTGGTGTTTCAAAACTGGAAGCACCACTGAACCTGAGAAAAATGCCTTGTTAGTTTTTTTTTTTTTTTTTTTGCCTTGGGTACATAATACAAAATATTTATCTAATAGACTAGTAGTAGTGATACAAATCTGTAACACTGAGAGTCTATTTTACAACATGTAATAATGACATGGATAGATTGGAGAGATTCCAGAGGAGAGCAACAAAAATGATAAGTTTTAGAAAACCTGGCCTATGAGGAAAGGTTTAAAAACCTGGGCATGTTTAGTCTTGGGACCAAAGACTAAGAGTGGACCTGATGATGGTCTTCAAATATGTTACAAGCTGTTATAAAGAAGATTCTGATCAACTCTTCTCCATGTCTGCTGAAGGTAGGGCAAGAAGTAGTAGGCTTAATATCCAGCAAGGGATATTGAGGTTACATATTGGGGGAGGAGGACATTTTAACTATAAGGATGGGTAAGCACTGGAACAGGTTACCAAGGAAGTTTGTGAAATCCCTGTCACTGGAGGTTTTTAAGAACAGGTGAGACAAACACCTGTCATTGTAATCATCATAGAATATGAGTCATGTTATGTTTGGACAGGACAGGCTGATACTTGTGCTTAGCTGGCTGGTTTGGCCTAGCTTTGTTTGGCATGTGTGTTGCCTTGTTGACTTATCCTTGTGTAAACTTGCTCAATGATGCTTACAGCTGCTGTATAAGATTGAGGTGCCCTGTACTGATATTTTGACCACAGAAAATATTACATAGATAAGAGGAATTTATCAGCACATTGGATATACAGAATGTACTGCCAAAGGCAATGAAGGGAAAACCAGAAAGTCCCTATGCTGAGGAGGGAGTGCATGGCCTGATCAGGCTGCCAGATCCATGTGTGGTCAAAGGAAATAAACCATTTAGAAAAGAGAACTTTTTGCTGCCTATGCTATTTTCATGTTATGTTAATTGAAGCTTTCACATGCATATTGTATGAGGTTTATGTAAGACATGTAGTGCTTAATATTAATTGGAGGAAAGTTATGGTAATATAATTTGGATAGATAGAAATAAACTAGAATGTAAGGGACTAGTTAGAGTATCATAGGACAAATACATCATTTCCTGCCTATGCCCTAGGAGAAGATAACTGGCCATTGACTCTTTTTTGCTTATCTGTCATTCATGGCTTGTTGTAATTGTAACAGCAAGACATGCTTTGGGTTCAAATAAAGGTTTGAAATAATAAACCTGAGTGTCTGAGCCCAAGTGTGTTAAACATCGCCCAACAACAGTGATGATGGTGTACTTGGTCCTGTCTCAGCACGAGGGGAATGGACTGGATGACTTCTCAAGGTCCCTTCTAGCCCTACATTTCTTTTTCTTTGTAGAATCTTCAGTTACTCTGTGCAAGGAATGCTGAGTTTTGAGAAGTGGACTAAGCAGACAACTAAGCTCTTCTGAGAGTTTAAAAACAAAAAAATATTGTGACTTTTACATTAAAAACTGACTCTAACTGCTTTTCTCTCTACATTAAGAACTGTATTGAAATAATCCGATTGATGTTAAGCTACCTTTGGTTACTTTGGTAAGAACACTAATGTTCTTTTGTGTTGCCTTCAAAGCACTACCAGTTGACAATGGCATGGTAGGCATTGAGTTTAGACCTCTGCTTAATGAACAATTGCTTGCATCTTTATTCCCTTAACTCATCTTTTTCCTCTGTCTTGCCTCTTGAAGCCTTCATTTATCTCCTCTTCCTTTGTAATTGTAGATTGTGGGGTGTCTTGGTCAGCATTGTCCTTTTAGTGTTTGTCCAGAACCTAGCACATAATAGGACCCTGATTCTTGTTTGGTATCTCTCAGCATTCCTGTAATACAGATGAGTAATATTCACATTCAAAATAATAAACGATATTATGGAGTAAATAAAAAATTAATAATAAAAAGCTGGAATTCGAAACTTATCAGATGACTGCAATACTTCTCTGTGTTTAAAGGAACTACTACTACTACCCAATCCTTTTTATGTTGCAGAATTTTATGCACCTTGGAAAAGTAGGGGTTTTTTTTAAATATAGTATTAGCAACCCCAAGCATTTTAAAAAAAAATGATTTTTTTGTGGCCTGATTGGTGAGAGGCTTACTCATGAGATTAAAAATAGGATCTTTTTGTCTTTGGGTTTCTGAACCTGTAAGGTGCAGCCACTTCATGTCTTCAAGTTTTTTTCATCGCAAGCATGAGACTTAGAAACTTCCATTTTCATAATAAAAGCTAAGATTCTTGTGCAGTTATTTGATTCTAACAGTTGAGGTTTTAGGAGGGAGGCCAGACATCCTGAGTCTCACAAGGGTTTGCTGATACTAGTTTTATCCAATTATCCTTCAGTTCAGGCTTAGCCATTGGACAGCTGATTCCCTGTAGGAATTGCTGTGTTTTCACTCATTTGTTTTGTTAATATTTTCATTTTTCTCATCTTGGAAATTGAAAATTAATTGAGTTTCATAGTTGTTTAGACAGTTTAACTTTCAGCTTCTCAGTGCTGTTTGGGTTATAAACACTGCAGAGGAATATTTGTTTTAAAATTATGCTTGGAATTTAGAAAACGGAAATGTTTTCAGTTATCTTTAATAAGTTTACTTTTGCTTTAGTCCCAAATTTGAGGAGCCTCACTTTAAAAAGGATATGTTCTTGTCTGCTAATACAGAAATACAATGCAGATCATTTTTCATCATATCAGCATACTTTTTTAATTGCTAGAAGTTACTTTTATTAAGATTTAAAAAATGAGCGAGGTTTGTTTCTTTGCTCAATGAACCATTAAATATGTAATAAGTGTGCACTTACTGTACAGCAGTTAACTTGATTACTACAAAATGCCTTGAAGTATTATCAGTTTGTTATCTTGAAGTGCTTTAAAATCTGTATTTTATAAAGAGATTATTCTGAAACATCAATCAGAAACAAATTGCAGTGAAAAACATATTTTATTGTATCTTTACTCTTTGTTGAGATTCTAAAGTGAGTCTTTTTAGCAAGTATACAAAATGGCTTTGGATGCTTTTTGTTCTTCTTTGAGTGCTTGCTCATGTCTATTGTCAAATTAGGTCTATGTGCGCCACATGTACTGGTGCTGGAAATTTTTCACCTAGTGGTATCCATATGGCTGGCTACAGTGTCCCCTGCAGCAGTGTGTATATGTGCTGGTATATAGGGCGCTGGCTCCCCTCCATCTCAGTACTTTATCACTTGTGAGGGTGTTGGAACACTCACAAGTTCATTTTCTCTCTCTCTCTCTCTCTCTCTCTCTCAACCTAGTGGTTTTGATTATCTTTGTTTATATAGTTCTAGCTTTTGCTGTTAAACAAATTTTAAAGTTAAATTTAATTGCCCAGAGATAGGCATGCCTCTGTCTCTGGGTTTTAAACACTGCACATCGTGTAAAAAGCTAATGCCAATCAGCAGCCCACACCAGAGCTGTCTAAACTGTCTGGGAGAGGCCCACGTTCAGGGAAAAGGGCACAATTTGCAAATGATTCCAGCTCCATACCAAGAAAGACTGGGATATTTGGTAAAGGCTATTTTAATGGGATGGCAATTAGACCGGTATCAGAGTCAAACCTTTTGGACTCGGGACCAATCACATTTGCCTCAGAAGAGAGTGCCATTCCTTGCACCGGCGTCTTCTCGGCACCAATCATTTGACATCTCCAGTGCCAAAGAAGAAGCTGAAGAAGATGCAAGGGTGATGGGTGTTGGCCGAAGCTAAAGAAGCACAGGAAGCAAGACCTGAGTTGGGCGCCAGTCTCCTCAGATTCCCGGAGCAGCACCCGCCCACGTTTCCAGCTCTAACCTTGACCCACCACCAACTCCTGAGAGCGGCAAGGGCCTGCGGCACCTGGCAGTCCCCACAATGCTGGGACGTGGCCGAGGCAATCTTCCAGAGGTGGGGCACTCCCCAAATGGATCTCTTCACCAACAGGTAGAATAGGAAGTGTGAGCACTTCTGCTCTCTGCAGGGTCTGCACAATGGTTCCCTGACCAATGCCTTCCTTTTGCCATTGTTGTGTGGTCTCATGTATGCCTTTCTACTGATACCGCTGATGCACAAGGTCCTCCTAAAACTCGAGAGAGTCATTCTGCTAGCTCCAGTATGGCCACACCAGCACTGGTTCAGGTTGTTGCTCGATCTATCAGTGGCCAATTTCTGGGCACTTCGGTCATGACCAGACCTCCTTTCTCAGGATTGGGGCTGGCTGCATCACCCAGACCTGACCTCCCTGTACCTGATGGCATGGCTGTTCCATGGCTAAGCTTGAAGGCGCATTCTTGCTCAAAGCAAGTCCAGCAAATCCTATTGGAAAGCAGGAAACTTTCCACCAGAATTTCCTACCTGGCCAAGTGGAAATTCTTTACCTGCTGGGCAGCCCTTTGGAATATCTCCCCATGTGTGTTGTCCATCAAAGTCATCTTAGATTACTTACTCCACCTGAACTGAGAGGATCTGGTCTTGCCCTCAATTAGGATTCACTTGGTGGCCATATTAACTTTTCATTCCCCTGTACAAGGTAGAATGGTATTCTTTCACGAGATGATGACCTGATTCCTCAAGGGCCTAGAGCAGGGATCTCAAACTCAATTGGTATGGCGGGCCACATTTACATTGAATTGAGTTCAGGGGGGCCACGCATAACACACACTTCTCTGCTCTACCTTTCATGCTCTACTCTCCGCCGAAAAAAATCTCCCCGCAGGATAAAATTCGGCGGCACAGTAGAAGAGAGAGAGGCTCTCACAGGGACTTGCAGACTCCGCTCTCCGCCGTTAAATCTCCCTGTGGGGCCACATTCGGCGGCCATTTCCTTTTTAAGACGGCCACAACTTGCCTGAGCTCCGCTCAGAAAATACTGACAGCACAAGCCTGCGGCCGGATTCGGACTGCGGGCCACATAACACAAGCCCGCGGGCTGCAGTTGGCCCGCGGGCCGCGAGTTTGAGACCCCTGGCCTAGAGCATCTTTTTTCTGTCAGTACAGAATCCAGTTCTTCAATGGGACCTTAAATTGGTCTTGTCTAGACTTACTGAACCACCTTTTAAGTCACTAGCCTTCTGCTCTCTTCTGCATCTGTCCTGGAAGGTGGAGTTCCTGGTGGCTATTACATTGGCGAGACAGGTTTCAGAAATCAGGGCTTCAATAGGACTAAGCCCTTCCGCAGGTCTACACAGCATTCATCGCCATTGCTGATTGGATGAAAGGGCAGTTGGTATCACAGAGAATATCGTCCTTGATCACATCCTGCATCCATGCCTGCTACAAGTAGGCGGGGGTCACTCCCTTAAGCTTTACTCACAGCCCACTCAAAAAGAGCACAGGCATCTTCAGGGGCCTTTCTGGCCCGGGTCCTTACTGAGGACATCTATAGTGCAGCTACCTTGACTTTGGTACCAACTTTCTCAGCCTACTATGCCATTACGTAGCAGACCCAGGACAACACTGGCTTTGGCAGGCTGTACTACAGTCAGCACATCTGTGAACTCCTGCCCACCTTACCACTTCTGCTGGTAAGTCACCTAATTTGAAAATGGACATGAGCAAACACTCAAAGAAGAGAGAATGATTACTTACCTTTGTAACAGTTGTTCTTTGAGATGTGTTGCTCATGTCCATTCCACCACCCACTTTGCTTCCCCTCATGTTGGATTTCCCACAAGAAGGAACTGAGAGAGAGAGAGGAGCTGGCAGTGCCCCATATACTGGAGCATGTGTGCACTGCTGCAGGGAGCAATAGAACTCACCCTACGGATGTCAGTACAGGAAAAATTTCCATCAGCAGTGCATGTTGAACACATACACCTAATTTGAGAATGGACATAAGCAAAACATCTCAAAGAGCAGCAGTTATGAAGGTAAAGGATCTTTACTTATCTTTATAAAGGACATGTATTCTTAATATATATTTAATATACTTGACTTAAAAGCTTCTGCCAGTAGTACTGCTACTAATACTTTGGGATCCGTGAATAGAGGAAGCTGTGGAAGTGCAAGAGAAAAAAGGCTTAGAGGAAGTCTCTGGCAGAGACTGGAATGATGGACCCAGTGGCTGCTCCTCAGTTGGAGAGGAAGAACATCCTTCCACTCCTATTTACTGTTATAGTTTATATGTGTATTTTTAGAGTTGTGGCGGGGGGAGTTGTAAGTTGTCCTGTGTTTAATGTGTTCTTAAGACCATGTAGTTTTCAAATAGTATGCTCCTCCTTTACCCCTCATGCTTTGTGATGAAGCATGAAATTAAGATAGATTTTTTTTCCCCTTTATTTGTTTATTCATGGGTTTTGCAAAGGACATTCCCAGCTCTGGGAATAAGTACCTTCCTGCAAGTACTATTCTGCAATCTTCTGCATGACCAGCAATGTGTATATGGGTTAGGGTAGGGAGGGTCCTTTTTGGTCCTATAATAGGGATTTAAAAAAAGAAAAGAAATATGCAATATCATGTCCAACATGCTTATCATGTTATAAATATAGATAACAGTCAGACTCTGCAGTCCACCAATCCCGATCCAGGCAATAAAGGCCACCAAACACAGCTGGACCCACCCAGTTAAATGAGTGAGTATACCCTGAACCACACGTCTCAACCAACTCTTTCCTTAGGAAAGGAACTGGGTCTGCTGAAGGAGAAGGCTAGCTGTGTTTAGTACTGTGAACTGTTCTCTTCTGCTTTCCCCCTCATTTCCCATTTTAACATCCCATTGGAAAATATACACACTGATACTATCCAGTAGAGAGATTCACTGATATTTGGCTAACTAAAACTAACATGTTGCTGGGACCCCACCAAAAAAATTACAGCAGCTTTTAGCAAGTAACAGCCGTGTACTTCCATGACGACAAGTCTCCACTGGCCCCTTCTTACTATCAATTATTAGTGGACCTGTTAACAGTCTTCAAACTGAAGATAGGACAAGAAGTAATGGGATTAATCTATAGCAGGGGAGATTTAGGTTAGATATTAGGGGAAAACTGTCTAACTGTAAGAGTAGTTAAATTCTAGAATAGGTTTTCAAAGGAGGTTGTGGAATCACCATCATTGGAATTTTTTAAAAACAAGTTTGACAAACACCTGTCAGGAATGGCCTGAATTTACTTGGTCCTGCCTCTGCTCAGGGGGATGTACTGATGACTTCTCAAGGTCCCTTCCATCATTACATTTTTATGATTCTATGAATTGTCTGGAAAGGGCTTGGCTTAGCTGCACAACAGAAGTAACTAAGTCAGTCCTGGCCAGGCCAATTTACTAAAGAGGAAAAAAAATCCTTCTCAATTATGCTTCTGACAACTGAGAATACTCTAGCTATTTAAGAAGGAGGGAGAAGATTAACTAAAATTTCCCCACTTGATCCCAAGTAACTTAACCCCAAAAAAATTAGAGCAACCACTATAACAGAATATGGGAGAAAGCCCTTCAGACAGTCTTCTGGGAAGGGCAATGCAGAGCCGAAGAGAACTAACCCTCTTTTATTCATTCACTGGAACCAGGGGCCATGGCTGAGCAGCTGATGTTGTGTATGATGATCTTTTATGTATCAAAACAAGTTCTAATATGGATTTGTACTTCTGGGTTAATAATAGTTTGAAGTTTGTTCACCTCAGTGTTGTCATTAATTCCCCAAATCAATTCTGTTTTATAAGGGAGTAGACTATTGGCTATTCTTAGGTATATGTGACTCAATGTCTCCTCTTCGATCACTTCCACATTTTTATAGGTAATTAAATAATCCGGGAGCTAGAAAGAGTGTGACTAACTCTATTGCCTTATGATTAGGCACTCACCAGGGTTGTGGGAGACCAGGGCTCTGCTCCCTGCTGTGCCTGATTCAGACTGGGGACTTGAACTTGAGTCTTCCACACCCCAGAAGAGTACCCAAAGCACTAGCACTGGGGTGGGATCATCTCTCATTTTGACCAGAAATCCATCCTGGACCAGAGGGATGTTCCTGACAAGTTTTGTTGAAACCAACTAGCTCTAAAGAATACACTTTTGTTCTTAGTGCAGACTCAACCTAAATTAATTTGGGAGGGTCAAGAAGGAGAAGGGGGGAAGAAGGGTTTGAGAGAGAATGAAAATAAAGCACATCTTGCTCATGCTTTTCCTTGTTTTTATTTTGTGTGGATTTTATTGTTGGTTTATTATAGGTTGTTTGATCCCCCTCCCTCCCCCCCACAATCATTGCATTTTATGTGTGGCTCTTTATAATGGGAGGGAGATTGAGTTCAGGGTCTCCAAACTGGGATAATTTTCACTTTTAAATTAGCTAAAATAGTCAGATCACAGTTAATACACATACAAAACAATTGCATAAAGCACACTTTGTATACAAATAATCTCTTTTCCTTTTCTATTTCTATAACCTTTTTAGCCTTCTACATTATCTTCATTAGTGAAATTTTTCAACCAACATTTTTTTCACCAACATGCAGGTGTCAGTGAGACTGAAACATTTTGCAAATGCATGCCAAATTGTTCCTCTCTGGGGCATGGAGGAATCTAAATGTTTCGGTTTGATACTTTCTAAACAGAACTATTCAGTTTGAAATACCTTCATTAGAAATCAATTTTACTTAAAAAAACAAAAAAAAACAAAAAACAAATAAACAAACAAAAAAAAAACCTTTACAATGTTTGAAATATAACCAAAATGTTTATTCTACAAAGCAAATATTCTGATGGCTTTTAATTAAAATATTTCTCTTACTGTTTCAGAATTCTTGGATCGATAAAATACACAAGTATAATGGCCAAATTTAATTTAAATTCAGTCAGTATTTAATTTGTGCAAACTTATTTTATATTTGGAACATTTTTTACTTTGTTTTCAAAAATCAGTAAGGATGGGTTCTTTGTCATGCTGATGACTGTAACTTTTTATGGCAGTTAATTTCCACAAAACAGGCTTCATCAACCAGTAATCCAGCCTCATGCTTCACTGAAAAAGTCTTCTCACTTTAAATTACCTTTAATATTAATAATAATAATAATAATAATAATAATAATAATTAATAATAATAAATAATTATTTGAGTAATTTCAGCCACAGCTTATCTGATCTCTGAAAGACAAATTCATTTTCCTGGTTTAACTTTTTTCCTTGTATTTATATTTGTAGGCAGTATAGTTGGTTTTTTTGTTTGTTTTTTTTATTGAGGGAGACACTTTATTTTTTTAATATTTCTGTATTGTGCCATAGGCACTTTAGATTGATATCTAAATTCATGAATCTGTCCCAAGGAACTTACAATACAGGAAGAAAGTAGGGCATGCATAGAAAATTGGGGGTCACTAAGGTGACATTCTACTTATTATGTCAGTTTCACTTTGGCATTACATGGAACATTTAAAGGGCCTGTGAGGTGGGGGGAAATGGTGTGTTAGAGGAAATTAAAGTAGCATGATTTATGGGGTTAGGGCTGATATTGCAGGTATTGAGAATTATTTGGTAAAGTTAGAGGTTCTTAAGCCACAAGGAAATAGGGATGTTTCAAGGAAATTGAAATTGGCAGAGTCCAGGGCCAAAACAGCAGAAAAGTCAGTGATGATAGGAAAGTACCAACTTAGATATGGGCAAGCAAATGCTTTGCCAACAGAAATTTAACTTCTGCTTTTCCAGGCAAAACAGTACTTTTAATTTTGGTAAACGTGAATGCCAAATCCAAAGTTTGTATTATCTACAAGTAGTTTATATCACTTGAATAGCAAAGAATTGCACATACAGACCATGAAAATGTCTTGACTGAAAAATAATTGATGTCAGAAGTTCAAAAATGCCTTTATCTGTAGGAACTGTGTAGGCATTTTGTTCACATGATCATTTTGAATTTCAATATTGAGGTGATTTTTAGAAAAAAAACTTCTGAGCTTTGCAGATACTGTACTTTTCTTAGACAATTGTGGTACACAGTCTTCTTTATGAAAAATCAAAGTTCACTTTTGACTTTGAACTAGCATATCTTTTTGTTTTAAAGGCAGCACAACTTTATAAAATATTGAAAGCTTCCTTTTACAAGTGTCTTCAATATACATTTTCATTTGAATTCTAAAGAAACTATAAAAGGTTTTAAAATTTGTTGTTGCTGAACTGGAAAAATATCATACAAGAACAGTAAATTTAAGATCCTAAATCCAGTTTACGTAATCTACAGAGCTAGCAGTTACTATTGGAAAAGAAATGGAATCCTGAGCTTGAAACAAATTAACACCAACAAGGTAAACTCTAAAGAAAAGATTTTACTGAAGTTAAAATTGTACCCACTAACATAACATGATGTAGTTTGCTAGTTAAAACATGTATACACTGCTTTAAAACAAAAATCTTGCATACCACTACTTAAATGGCTCATTCATGCAATTTTAACAGGGTTGTACTTAGGGCCAAATCCAATTTGTTGGTTTGGTTTGTGAGTATTTTTTGACTGGGGCAGGGAGACGTATGCTTTACTACTTTTTCCTTCCTCTCTGTTTTACCATACCATTTATTGTTGTTGGTGATGAGATGCAGTTGACAAATGAGAATTTATATTCCAAGTTCTAAGATGAGACTGCCTTGATTCATGATGTTCAAGTTGAATGCTGCCATTTCTGGTGCCCCAAAAACTGTCACATTTTGCAAAGAGAAGGATGAACCATAATTTAAAAATGGATGGAAACAAGATAGAAGGGATGGGACCCAATGATGATTTCCAACATGATTTTTCTTTGTTTCTTGGCAACTTCTTCTTGGTCTCATATCTTTAGTGTCCAGGATTATGCAATTACTTGTTTTCAAAACTACTTGTTTCTGCTGAGTTTAGTCTAAAAACATTCCTCTTCCTGTGTGATACATTCGTCTTTTTAGGATTCCTCTTCTTAGTGTAGATAATCATACTCTCACCTTGCTCTGGCTTGTGTGCCATTTTATAGAAATTATTCTAAACAGAAGTTAGCCTTTCTCTCAAAATATTTAGAGAGATTTGTTCTCCTTCGAGTGATTGTTCATATCCATTCCAGTATAGGTGAGCGCACAACACCATGCATGGGTTCCTAGAACTTTTTTCCCCTTAGCAGACCCCATAGGGTCAGCTTAGGCATCCCCTGGAGTACTGCGCTCATGCCGCAGTACATAAGGCACCAACGACCCTACGGCCCCTCAGTTCCTTCTTTCCGCCCGTGACCGTTACTGAACGACTCTTGCTACTGCAAGTATCTTCTCCTTGTTTTTCTAGTGAGATTACTTGTTAATGCAGTTTAGTAAGTTGTTAAAGTAGTTAGTTTGATTAGATAGGAGCCCTTAGGGGCTCAGCAGTGGCCCAGTCATCCAGCTTCGAGCCTTGAACCAGCTATGGCAAGGCTTTCTCTATGAGTGACCCTCATGATTGCTGCCTCAAGTGTCTCGGAGAGCAGCACTGCAGGGAAAAATGTAAAATCTATCAGGCTTTTAAGCTTTGGACTCAAAAGGAGTGAGACATGAGACTAAAGGCTATCCTCATGGAAGAGGCACTCCATTCCACTTCTGAGCCACCACGCTCCACATCAGCACTGAACATTTCCTTGGTGCGCAGCGCCCCACCGGCACCAGAGCCATCCAGATGTCCAATGTCTCTGGTGCCAAAGAAGAAATGAAGACAAGCACGGTGGACACTCACTGCCCCGTGCCGTCGACACCGGCAGGGTTGAGTGCAGAGATGCACCAGCCACAGCCTGTCAAGCTTGCTCCAGCACCTGCATCTCCATGCAGGGAGCCTCCCCGACTCCTGGGAGTGGGGGAACACCTCTGCAGGTGCCATCGACACTGGAGGCTTCCCGGGTGGCAAGGCCTCTGATGGCCTTGCCCACACCTCTGCCCCCTCGCTTGGCCAAGGGAAAAGGGGCTGGTGTCTAGGGGAAAACCCAGGAGGCTGGTCAAGACCCCCCAGTAAGGGAAGACTCTCCCACCAGACAGTTACCAAGGGTAGAGCGTGGAAACTCCCCTTCTAGCTCCAAGTCCACCTTGTCGAGCTCTTGCTCTCCACACCGAGGTTAGTCCCCAGCACCGGAGCCATCCAGAGCCTGTCTGTAGGGAAATCAATTGACAGGACACAGAAAGAGTTGCAAAGCGGGTGCAGGGGCTTCTTCTGTGTCTCCCCCCAGCACCGTGCTATTTATTATCTTCTACTGATTACACAAGCTTGATTAGCTAGGCACATGCTAATTCTTTGAAGTAAAATATCCACCGCCCTTTGGTCAACCTGCAGGTCACGTACACAATGGCGAAATGCCGAATCATTGTTAAACTACATAAAACGGGTTATGACCGGCTGTCCCTCTCCTAGGAAGATTTGTCCTCGACTAGGGAGGGGTCAGCAAGCCAATGTTACCCAAATACCACGACAGTTGTCGCCATTCGTGAGCCTTCCAGCATCACTCGGTCAGCTCTGGCTCATGGTCCCCGGCACCAAGCCACTCGTCACGGCACTGGTCTCGCTCACCAACACAGAGCCCAGCACCAGCAGTCTTCCCGGCACCACACTGCAAATCCCGGTTGCCAGAGTCAAGCTCAGCTCTGTGCGGATCCTGACGGCACTGATCACGCTCCCCAAAGGGCAAACGGCACTGGAAGTCATTGGTGCCAAGACATTGGTCGGCATCCAGCTCTTTGGAGCACACCACTTCACGACACCATTCCCGTCTGCACCAGCACTCCTCATCATCTTTGGAGTCATCGAGGGCCGTTCCCTGATGTGGAGCAACAGGAGACAGATGGAGCAGAAGTCACTGCTCCAGGGACTTGAGTGCCCAGAGAGACAAGAAGACTCAGGAGTCCCAAAGTTGCCCTCAGGACACACCAGCCAGCACCAATGCCAGCAACGGGGTGGCCTCAAGGTCCATGGCAATGGCCTTATTGGGGCCCATAGGGAGCTCAGATGGGTCTGGGCACGGTGTTGGTCCCATGATCAAGTACCCACTCAGCACCTCCTGCACCCAATAAGGAGCGCAAGGGCCATTCCTCGGAGGAGGAATTGGACCCAGGAGAGGGACCCTCCACAGGTCCTCGCAAATGTGGCAGGAGGGGCTATCCCAGGATGTGCAGCAGTCCATACAGGACCTCTCATTTGATGGGTCGGCCCTCTTCTCAGATAAAACCAATGGCAAGCTGTACGCCCTCAAGGACTCGTGAGCCACACTGCGTTCTTTGGGCCTCTATACGCCCCAGGCCTCTAGAAGCAAGTTGCCTCAGCAGCCACATCAACAACCTAGGCCACCGCCTAGACCCTGTCAACCCAACAGGGGTAGATACAGGAGTAGGGGGTACAGCAGGTGTAACAGGCCTAGTTCCTCCTCTGGATCCCAGCAAGGGCCCCCTAAGGGCTCTGGGAACAAAAAGGGCCAGTTTTGATGTTGCGCCCAAAGGTGGCACCCCCCCCCCTGTTTCTCTGGATCTCTCCCGTCCCTTCCTGGGCAGGCTATGCCCTTTCTTTACAGAATGGACAAGCATTACCTTGGACCGCTGGGTTCTCGATATAGTGCACCGAGGTTACGCCATACAGTTTGCAGCCTGTCCTCCAAACAACCCACCCCCCTGTCCCTCTTCAGGGACACCTCTCACAAGCAACTCCTCTTGCAGGAAGTGAACAACCTCCTTGGTCTGGAGGCGGTGGCGTCGGTCCCCCCACACAAGATAGGGAGAAGATTTTATTCCCGGTATTTCCTCATCCCCAAAGCAAAGGGGGGCCTGAGGCCCATACTGGACCTACGTCATCTAAACAAGTTCATAAAGTGACTAAGGTTCCACATGGTCTCCCTAGCCTCTATTATCCTGGCTCTGGATCCAGGGGATAGGTTTGCCACCCTCGATTTGAAGGACACATTTCCACGCATCAATTCTTCCCAGCCAGAGGTGCTTTTTCCGTTTTACCAATTTATGGCCCTGCCCTTTGTCCTCTCTTCTGCCCCTAAGGTGTTCACCAAGAGCATGGCGGTGGTGGCGGCCCACCTCAGGCAGCGGGGCATCCAGATTTGCCCTTACCTGGGTGACTGGTTAATAAGGGGCAAGTCCAGGGCCCACGTGCAGGACAGTGTGTCCCTTACCTGTGACACATGCAGCAGGCTGGGCCTGCTCATAAATGACTAGAAGTCCACATTGGAATTTATAGAATTCATAGGGGCCATGCTGTACGGGCCTGAGCCTTCCTCCCGCAAGGTCGGTTCGAGGCTGTGGTAATTGCCCAGCTGCACAGGTGCTCCATGATAACAGACAGGCAATGCCTACAACTGTTGGACCACATGGCAGCTTGCACGTATGTGGTGAGGCTGGCACATCTCAAGCTCAGGTTGCTCCGGGCATGGCTGGCCTTAGTGTATGTGCCCAACAGGCACCCCCTGAACAGGGTGGTCACAGTTCCCCCTGCGGTGATGGGTTCCCTGGATTTGTGGAGGAACCCTGAATTTGTGGTGTTTAAGGGAGTTCCCTTCAGGGATCTAGCCCTGTTGGTCACCCTGATCACCGACGCCTCGGATGTGGGGTCGGGAGCCCACTTCAGCGTCAGTCTGACTACCCAGGGTCTCTGGTCAGAGGAGGCAAAGAGCCTCTATATCAATGTGAGGGAACTCAGAGCAGTCAGACTGGCGTGCAGAGTGTTCCTCAGGTTCCTAATGGGCAGAGTGGTACAGGTGCTGATGGACAATATCGCAGCCATGTTTTATATCAACAGACAAGGGGGGGCACAGTCTTCAGGCCTGTGCCAGGAGGCCATTCAACTTCGGGATTTTTCAGTGAGGCACAACTTTAATTTATCTGCCTCTCATGTCCCAGAGGTCAGGAATGATGAGGCAAGCCGCCTCAGCAGGTCATTCCTACCCCGCCACGACTGGCCACTGCATCTGGCAGTAGCGGCTTGCATCTTCCATGAGTGGGGTGTTCCCCGATTGGACCTGTTCATGTTGTCCTGGACCAAGAAGTGCCCGAGGTTTTGCTCACTCCGGGGTCACGAGTTGGTTCCATTTCCGACGCGTTCCTCATTGAATGGACAGGGACCCTCATGTATGTGTTTTTCCCCCCCATTCCACTCCTGCCCAAACTCTTGTAAATCAAGAGGGAGAGACTGGACGTGATACTGTTTACCCCGGCCTGGCCAAGGCAACACTGGTACAGCATGCTCCTGGACCTCTCCATTGGCGACCCAGTGGAGCTCCCGAGACGGCACAACCTGCTTTCCCAGGACCCTGGTGGCCTGCTGTACCCGGACTTGGACTCCCTGCATCTGATGGCCTAGAGACTTTGTGGCTGATAGAGGGAAAGTGAGCCTGATCGGCACAGATCCAACAAATTCTGCTGGGCAGCAGAAAACCTTCAACACAGGTCGTGTACCAGGCCAAGTAGAGAAGGTTTTCCTGCTAAGCGGAGTCTCTGGGTCTCTGCCAAGCCTCTCCCCTATTCAGGTCATCCAGGAGTACCTACTACAGCTGAAACTCCAAGGCCTGGCCCTAACCTCCCTGAAGGGCCACCTGGCAGTATCTCAGCCTCCAGGATTCTCAAGGTGGTGGAGAGGTTATACCTGCAGGTCTGTGACCCCGTGCCTCTCTGGGATCTTAACTGAGTCCTCTCCAGACTAACTGGGCCGCCCTTTGAGCCCATGGCTTCATGCCCTTTGCTTGGAAGGTAGCCTTCCTGGTGGCCATTACATCGGCTAGGAGGGTCTCCAAGGTTAGAGTTTTAACCTCAGAGCCCCAGACATGATATTCTTTAAAGATAAGGTGCAGCTGAGACCCCACCCAGCTTTCCTGCCCAAGGTGGTCTCCCAGTTCCATTATAATCAGGATATCTTCCTCCCCATGTTTTTTCCCAAACCACATGGTTTGGAGGAGGAACGGAGGTGGCATTCCCTGGATATGAGATGAGCCCTGGCCTACTACATCGACAGGAGGAGACCCTTCTGGAAGATGACACAGTTCTTCATTGCAGTGGCAGACCGGATTAAAGGATCCCCCGTCTCCACCCAGTGCATCTCCAAGTGGATCATCTCCTGCATCAAGTGCTGCTATGAGCTGGTGAGCATACACAGGGATCATCACAGCACATTCAACCAGAGCCTAGGCTTCCTCAATGGCCTTCCTGGAGAAAGTGCCCCTGCTGGACATCTGCAAAGCTGCCACCTGGTCGTCGGTACACACTTTTACCTTCCACTACACCATGATTCAGCAAATGAGAGAGGACATGGGATTCAGCAGAGTCATGCTGTGGGCAGCTCACTGATAACTCCTACCCCCCTCCAAGGTATTGCTTTTTAATCACCTATACTGGACTGGATATGAGCAATCACTCAAAGGAGAAAACATGGTTACTTACTAGTAACTGTTGTTCTTCGAGATGTGTTGCTCATATATTCCAAACTCACCCTCTGTCCCCACTGTCAAAGTTGGCAGAAAGCAGGGACTGAGGGGCCGTAGAGTCGGCGGTGCCTTATGTATCGTGGCATGAGTGCAGTGCTCCAAGGGGTGCCTAAGCTGATCCCCTTCCCTCCCCCCCCCAGGGTCTGCTAAGGGAAAAAAGTTCCAGGAACCCATGCACAATGGCATGCACTCACTTATGCTGGAATTGATATGAGCAACACATCTGGAAGAACAACAGTTACTGGTAAGTAACCATGTTATTTTTTAGCCAGGTCATCTTTGAAGTGCTGTCTCAGAATGTTAAGTCTCATGGCTGTCTCCTTTTCCTGCCTACACCATTGCAGTATCAATTGGATTCTCAGTGCTCCTAAGAGGAAAATTTAGCTCATTCTCACTTGAACCCCTCCAAAGGGAATATATGTAACACCTTTTAAACCAGACAGATGTGGAGCCCCTCTTAAATAAATATTGTAGATAAATAAGAGAAACACCAGAAGAGGGACCTTTTTCTGTGTCTTATCAGGATCTCAGCTTTTTATGTAGGTGTTATAAAAAATAAATAAATAAAAGGAGGTAAATGAGAGACTACCTTGTAATGCAAACTATTGCAAGAATCATAAGTCCATATTCTGTGCTGCTTATGGTTTTATACCATAGTATCTGAGCACCTTCCACTTCCACATAGTGACATATGTCTGGAATTCAGTTTCTAGTATGCCCCAACCATCACAAGATATCAGCTCTCCCAAGTGGTGCTTGGTTTTTCTACTTATTTGTAGCTTTTATACAAAAACCTGGAAATCAATGGGTGAAATATAAAATTGGTTCAGGCTTTGGCTGATGATGCTGTAAGTAGCTCTTAGAGTCTCTTCATCAAAAAGTATGTTATTGGGAGACAAGTGGCCACAATCTTTTCTCTAGTCTTTCCACCTGTAGTGAAACTGATTACTTGGAAGAGGGAGAATGGACTAATGTCACTCAACAGTAGTACACCTTGTGAATCTTCAGAAATCTTTAAAGCTGTTTCTGTTAAGTATTTTCTCATCAAAGATAGGAAGGAGAGAATGATTAAAAAAAAAAAAAAAGCAAGCATATTCTCTAGTACAGTTGCTTTTCAGAGAATAAATTAGTCCATATGTAAAATAGTTAAGTTACAGTATTTCAACATATTTGTTCTATGAAAAAAATCATATTTAATTTCCCCCATCTTCTAAACACCCTCCCTCCCACCTCCTCCAACCCCAATCTTTCCTAATTGGCTTCCAAGTTTTAAATTCCCTCTCAGTAAAACACTGTGTCTTTCCCCTTCTCCCCAAACACACACATGAAATGTAAGGAAGGCCTCACAGTAGAATTGTTCTTTAATCTTATGTTTTTAGTGAGTGTTTTATAAATCACTTTTTTTTATTTGCAGCAAAAATGTCAACAGCACCAATTTTGTACTCGGTCCTTTATATTACAAGGTACATTTCATTGTAGATTCCAAAGCTATTGCCTGCCTATTGATGGGCTATCTCTGAACCTGTTAAATTGCCATTTTCTTTTTCTCTTTTGTCATTTTTTCTCTCCCATCGATTTTTGTCAGTAGTGTAGACAGTGATTAAATGTACAGCTGAATCAAGGTTATTTTTAAATTACACTTGTAAATCTCTTGTATTTGTTTATCTGGATACTTATAATAGCCCTCATCATGGTAGCATTTTCGCTAATTGCATGCCATATCTTTTTTGTACAAGATGGGAACACTGTAACAGATGGTGACATTCTGGTTGCATTTTTTCCATTCTTGAAACAGTGGAAATGTCTCAAAAAGTAACTCTGTACACTCTAAAAGCACCTAGTCTGCTTCTGATCCTACAGTTGAAAACTAAGAATCTGGCTTCAGGGTTTTACTTTTTAAAATATATCTGTCTCTGCTAGTGCTCATATAACTCAGTTAACTTTGGAATTGTGGTGTTCTTGAGTAGTTTTATCTGCTAGGAGGAAGGCATATACTGAGCTGGGTTCTCCCTTAACTTTCCACCAGTGTCTTTCCATTGTTCTGATTTTTCTTTTTAATTTAGAATCAGTTTTCTTGAGATATAAACCTAATATAATAATGGCAATTAAACTCAAATCAATACCTTATTAAGCCTGTAACAGAGTGGGGGGGGAGGAACAGATGTACTCCGCCCTCGTGGGTCTTGCGCTCTTCCGGCCCGGCCGGTGGGGCAGCTGGGGGAAGGTTTAGGGAGGGGATGGGGCCCGCTCTGCCCGTGAGTACTGCTACCTTCCCTTGGGGTAGTCTGCAGGCTGCCAGGCTGCAGTCTCCTAGCTCCAGGCTGCCAGCACCAAGCTTCAGGCTTTTAAACTGCAAGCTCCAAACTCTTAACTCTTAACTCCACACCTCCTCACTCCAAACTCCACACCTCCTCACTCCAAACTCCACAGCTGCCTGCCTGAACTGAAGGCTTTTAAGTGTTTGGGGCGGGGCTCCTTGATTGGCCCCAGGTGGCCTAATTAGCTAAGCAGCTCCAGGTGGCCTAATTAGCTTAAAGCAGCCCCAGCTGGATCACCCAGGGAATAAGGCTTTGCTAAGCCTGGGGCTAATATACATGCCTTCTAGCACCCTTGCATAGCCATCTGGCCTGGCCCTGTCACAAGCCATAGAAACCATTCACGTAGGATCCACACTAATCCGTTACAAGCCTGCTGTATCCATTGCGAGCTGAGACACTGCTGCGAAGGTAACAGTCCCTGTAGAGGCACTACTTTTTAACTGCAGTCAAACACCAATTGAGATGTATAATCCAAGTTTTAACCTATTTTCATTGGACCATCTCACAGGAGTGGTCACCGTCTATACAGATAGAAACCCCATGTCCTCAGCTGCTGCTATGTGTATGTGCTTTTAAAGGTGCATTCATCTTGTTTTCTGTTGCACCATTTCTGTCCATCTCTTGGCAAAGCAAACCACTGCCAGGAGATATTGTTCCATCAGTAAAGAATATCCCATTAGTGATGACAAAGGTATTATGGTGAAAGGTGCTAATGGCTTGCACGCTGAAGGTCAATGATGTATAAATGCGCAAGATCAAATTCTTCATAGAAGGAGTTAGAGATGCCATGCAGTAACCGCACACTGAAAGAATTCTCTGATAATGCTAACGTCCCAAAAACGCACCTGATTGCTGACCCCACAAAAGAACTTCCAGGCTTCAAGCTACTGCAGAAACAGTGGTCCATATTGAAACATTTCAGAACACCTTGCAACTCTGGAAGATGAGAAATAACACAATGTGACTGTGGACACCAGTTGTGAACTATGGACTTTACTGTAAAACCAGGCTTGCTTCAGTCGTTTGCCAGCAGCATCTGAAGATGTCAATTGGCTCATTCATGTGGGCTTGATCAGTTGAATGTTGCTAAACCCTTCTTGGTGTACAAAAGAAGATGAGGACCCAGAAAGTTCTTAAGGGTATAGTCAGGGCCTTAGACATTTCTGCGTTTCTTTTGTGTTAAGGAACAGCTGAACAAAAGAAACATTAATGTGTATGCCACCTTTCCAGACCATGCAGTCTGAGGAGAACGTTGGACTATTGGTTTTCAGCAGTTGTATAAAATTTACTACTTCATGTATCGCTTGTTTTTAGTTCCCCTGCTCATCTTCCAGGTTTTTTAAAGAGATCAGGGGTCTACTTTTTTTTTTCCTTGTTCTGCTTCTCTCTCTTTAAAGTCTTATTTTTCAAGACAGTAGTCTCTCTCTTTCTCATTTGGTATTACTTAGTCATCGCCATCACAGATACCCAGGGGCAATTTTGATACAGATGCTGAGGGTGACAAAAAGGTGCAGTGTGTGTTTAAGTAGTTGGATTTGTATGAGATCAGTTTCAGTCTTGGAGAGAAGCAGAGGCCCAAGGCAGCTGCTTCTTCAGACAAGACAGTGGTGCACATATGAAGGTTTCTGTTTGTTTTTGTTTTTTTCAAAGGGGCATTGCCTATTTGCAGTTTTTACCACCTCTATACAAGGGAACAGACAAATTCTGGTAAATCAACAAATTACCCTAGAAAATACCTGAATTCTGTATCACCAATTTGTGACTGTGCCAAACAGGAAACTGACATGCCAGGCATCAGAATCCTCTGCCATTTGACAAAGGGGGAACAATTTCATAAACCGCTATATGGCTACATATATATGAAAATATAATTTAAAGTCATGTTTACACTAAATGTAATAAATGCAATGATCTTGCAACTACTTATATTGGACAATGATTGGCAACTTTTAAATGTTTGTAAAACAATAGGCATCATTTAAAAAATATTGCCTGTGGGTGTGTGCTATAGCGATTGCTACGTAATACCAAGTGAGATAGAATGAGACTATTATCTGGAAAAATACCATTCTAAAGGGAGAAGCTGAACAAAAGAAAGAGTGTGCGTGCGGGTGCGCACACGCACGCCCTTGGTTTTTATGTATATTAATTGAATTTTTGTATTCATAATTACTGCCCATATACAGTACATGTATTTATGTAAACTGCAGTTGAATGCCAAGAGCAGCATTAACTTGGCTACTCTACAAATAAATTTTGAACAGAGCTATCCAATAATAAAATTTTCATTCCATGGGAAGTTCTGACACTTTGCAATCTGGAATGAAAACAAATTTCAATGAAAAGCCAAAGTTTTTCAACAGAATTCAAATAGGAAAAATCATATTTTGATGTAAATCAAAATGAGATGTATCAAATCAAAAAAGTTGATGTAAAACACTTTTAGCTTATCAAAACAACAACAAAAATTGTTTTTACCTTTTTCCTGTTGACAATTTCTTTTCCATGCTTTCTGTATCATTCTAGAAGTCACTCCTTTTGTGGGCACAAACTAACCATCTACCCATGGGCCCTTTTAAACTCCAGTATATTGAAATATCAAACATTTTTACCACCTGCTCACATTACTTCTACCAGAAATATATTGACAAGGGCGTACTGAGGGTAGCAATATAAGTGTCCTATTTCCTTTGTTGCCCATATAGAATGGGTCATTTGTTGTTTTATACATATGGCTTTATTGTACTTATGTTTCAGAATCTCATTGTCTCCTTTGCTGTTGCATTGAATGATTCCTGTAGAGGGAAGTAGAATTGCAAACTGGCAATTTTCTATCTCAGCAGTGGTTTTGAATTTAGTGTTATATAAAATTAAAATATTCTCAAAATATTAATTTGGATTTTTTGTATACTTTCAACAAGATCTTTTCACAGATGGTTAATATCCCATTCATAGCTCAACATTCTCCCTGAAGCAAAAAGAATGTTTGGGACAATCTTCTTCTTTTCTAGTGTCAGTATTCTGCATTTATTTTCATCTGCAATGTACTGTAAAAATGTGTGATTTAGCTTTGAATCCTCCAGGCATGGTTATTGAGTGTTAAACTTGGAAACTCTTTTGCTGAGAGGAAGAAACACAATAAAAATTTAAATGTCTTCTTGCTAAGTGGTGGAGTTGAAGGTGTTGTGGAAAGAAAATGCAGTATGCTAAACAGTAATACTGCTGAATTCTAGCAGTTTATTCATTGGCTCACTGAAGAAAGTCTCTTTCTTCAAATGAACTATTTTAAATGACCTCTTTAACAGAAACCTGATGCACAAATGCTGTCGATGTTCTGATCTGAAAGGCTTTACCTGTTCTAAAATATTAGTAATGTGTAGTGCTGGGCCATTTATTCTTAGTTACTCAGGAAGCATGCAGCATCTTGGAATCATATCACATTGTACTTTTTTTGATAAATTGCTATATTAATTACAAAATTCAAATGCACACTTCAATATTTTGACATGACATATAAGACTTGCTACATGGCCTGGCTATCTACCTTTTGTACAATGTATCAGGTACCTACCCTGGAAGAGGCTTGAGAGTGTATGTATTAACTTTTTATTAACACTTGCACACCTCATTAGGATGAAATAATTGGTAATGCTCAGTTTACATGTGTGGCAGAGTGGGATATTCCTGGGTGAAATTGTTAGCTCAGTTTTGTACTGAAACTTCCATGTTGGATTTGGGCATCCATCTTGAGTTATGTGCTAAGCTAATATCTAATCTTGCCCAAGGTAAGGTTTTTATGTTGTATTCTAGTCAGCTACCTGACTAGTCAAGCCCTGGAAAGGTGCTTGACACCTAATAGAAGGACTATCCCAGAGAACCCATCAAGAATATATTTATACAGAAAGCCAGGTCCCATGGCAGTGAATCTCAGAGCCTGGGTCTACAAATTCTGACTCATGGGGCTTATGCTACAGTGCTCGGGCTCGGAAATACTTGGGAGGGAGGTGGGCTTCACAGCCCAACCTTCATCCTGAGTCTGAATGTCTATGCAGCTGTTCTTAGTGCTGTAACACAAACCTCAGACTCTAGCCCTGGGCTCTGAGACTTGCTGCTATAGGATCCTGCTGCTGTGTAGACATGCCCAAGACAACAGTGTGTGTTATGAGCCTGTCTCTCATGGCCATCTCCATGGAACAATAAAAGCCTGACTGAGGGAGGGGGCTGAAGTTTACCTGCCTGGCCACAAAACTATAAGGAGAGAGGCTCTATTTAAAAGGGCATGTGCGCTCTAGGTTGTGGGGTCTGTTCACATGCACAGAGAGAGGGCTGGAGAGAGAGCAGCGAGGAGGAATTCTGCCTAGCCAGAAGTACTAATGACATCAGACTCACAGAAAAGGATAGAGCAGATTGGGGGGAAGGATGCTTCAGGATTTTGGTTAATTTGCAAAGATCTGTAACTCTCTAGTGCTTTATATGAATAATGTGGTTAAGACATTCTATTGTTAAGCCTGCTTCCTTTCTTGTCACATTGTCCCGGAGGGATTAAATGAGAAGCCAGAGTGCTTATATCTAGGTGGATCTATGGGGGAGCATGTGTCAGTAACTAAGGCACTCAGGTGGTCTAAGTCAATGGTTCCAGGGTCCCGTTTCCCCTAATTTGGGCATGTGCCCTGGAGATTCAGAACTAGGAACAATGATCAGATTGTGCCCAGATTCAGATCCAGGTGTTGTGGCAACTCACAACAGACTGGTGTTGCTTCACAGGGGCCTGACCAGATTGCAAAACCAGGCCTTGCTTTGTAACAATCTACTTTCTTGCTTTTTTTAAACTAGTCTTCTAAGTGACTGATTTTTTTTATTGATTTTTTTTTTAAGCTTTGACTCTAGTGTTGTATTTTGTGACTTTTACATACAAAGAATTGTTTTAATCTGACTTTTTAATCCCTTAGAGCAATATCATTTAGTGCATTGTGGTGGAGGTAGTGTATGCTGCTTTGGTTGGGAAAAAGCCAGAAGCTTTTGGTTGATTAGGAGGCTATGAAGCATTGGCTTCATGGATAATATTTATTTCAACCCTGAGGTTTGGACCGCTAAACCATTCCCCACCTGATATTTGCCTGAGAGAGAGCACAATAGAATATGAAAAATGTACAGTCACTGCTCTTCCTCCTTAGAGGGGATTTCACCAGATAAGTCTAAATTTGGCCCCTAGCACATCTGGGGCACTACTATATTATAAATAATATTGTTTTAGGTACTTTATAAGATTCTAAAATGGCACCATTAAAAAGAAAAATGAACCTAGCTAAGGTAAAGCTAATTAAGGTAAAAAAATACTTCCTCTAAACTATAATTAAAGTAAATCTTCTTATCCCTTATAAATATCCCTGCTATTCTAAATGGTCTTTCAATCTATAAAACATTTTCTCCTTAAGATTATCTAAAAAAAAAAAAAACAAATTTGCTACATTATTGTCTTTTTTAAAAAGGTACAAAATAAGGTGATCCTGTGAACTTCAAACCAAGTACTTTTCACATCTGTAGGAAATAAAAATACAATTATAAAATGCAGAGTATAAAAAGAGATCATAATTGTTGCATCTAGTTAGTTTGAGTATACCTGAGGCAAGAGAAAGAGGGTTGTCTTGCATATAACAAAATATTAGCAATCAGACAGGAAGCCAACATACTGATAGTTTGAAAGGATTGTCTTTGCGATTTTTTTTCAAAACTGGAATGCAATAACTTCAAAGATCTTTAAAATGACATTTTGGTCAATTTAACGGTAGCATGAAGAGAAGCTCAAGTGGGTTTCATTATAGTATTTCATTTTTTTGGCTGAAATGCTTGGGTTCATGAGGTTGTCTGGGTTTACAAAATTTTTGTACCAGTGAAGCTACTTCAGTTAGGGATGCGATTTTTTTGTTTTTTGTTTTGGATTGTTTTTACTGGTTTATCTATAACAGTATAACCCCTAGCGTAAATGCAGTTATATCGCTGGAAAGGTATCTATACCAGTGTATTGTTCATGCTTGTTCCTTTACAGGATAAACTGACTGGTGTATGCCCCTTTTATATCAATACAACTGCATACGTACTAGGGGTCTTGTGCTGCTTTTACTATTTTGGAATAGTTGTCACAAGGCTGCTTGTTTGTAGAGAAGCCCTACAAGTGCAAGTTTCTTTTCCTCCTTTGTCATTGTGGTGTTCTAATGTGACTGGTTTGCTTTGAGGGCAAGGGAATACCCAATACCCAAATGTACCTCACTGGCTCCCAACCTTTTTCAACATAAAGATGAGGATGGTGAATCTGACTTTTATCATGCTACAGGTCTGCCCACCTGCCTACATTGCATCTCCCATTGCTACATTTTCCCACTGGTCTGTTATCACTTTCTTTCTACTTCCTTTCCATGTGCCTGGAACTGCATGTTTTCCTCAGTCAAATGACTCCTCAAAATGCCCTTGTCCATTGATGCCTGCTCTTGTGCTGTGTCACTTGCCTCCTTTCTTGTTCTGTCTCAGTCTTATCCTTCCTTTCCTTAATGCTTTTTAGTTGTTGTCTATCTTCCCCTTGATCTGATTTCAGACTGTGATCTCCTTTGGACAGGAATCATGAGTTTCTTTTTTTTATTTGTTTGTTTTTTAATATCTATGAAGCACCAGGAAAAGTCATGTTATTATATAAGTATTTGTTGTTAATAGCAATAAAGTAGGCGCTTCATGTGCGAAGGTTTTGGTGACATTTTAAATATATTTTGAGTATAATTTTCCCTGTTGATAATTTTGAATGTCTGTTACTTCATGAATATTTATATGTTCATGAGTCCTAATTTCTGTCACTTGAGATGTTCAGAATTTTTTTGCATCAGATACGTGACAAATATAATGGCTCTTTTTAGTCAATCTGGAGGAGTTTGCAAAAATATCCGAATGTTTGCAGCATTTTTGCACCCAGTTGTGAAGCTCCCAGATAGCTTGGTTGCTTGACAATTTTGACACCTATTACAGTCTTCTTTCTAATATAATATAGTATCTGGTGGATCTCTAGGCACCCCCGTGAAAGATGTTGGTATTGCATTTGAACTGCTTCTTGAATCATTTCAAACTTTAATTTTCAACTTCTCAATTTTTGTGCAGTTCCAATTAAATGCACTTAAAGGGCTTCTTTAAGTAGCTTCATTCCTACTGCAACAACCAAAAAAGGCAATTTTTATCCTTTAATTTTGAATTTACGCTGTTTCAAAGCTAAAATATTTATGTAACTTTACTGTGCATTTGAGTTTTTCAATTTTGTCTTTCATCCTCCTCTTCTATATTTTGTTTCTCTCCTCCATAAATACCTGTTGAAGCCAGTAGCAAAACTTCCATTGATTTCAATAGGGCCAGCATTTTGCACACTGTATATTAATCAATAGACTTTCCTGGTTTAACGCTGTCTTTTAAGATCCATTATCCTTGCAATTATGCAGAACTACATCAACACCTTATACTGTGTTATACATAAAAGAAAATATTTAGAATCTCTGTGGTCAAAACTTCAGTTCGTAGTATTTTTTCTCTACATCTATCACTCCTCTGTCTCATATGTTTGCAATTTAATAGCATAAATGATTTGGTGTGGAATATTTTCACCATATGTTCGTAAATACTTCAGGACTCTCTAGAAAGTGATTTTTAAATAATATATGCTACATATGTATGCAATGAAAGCAATGAAGATGTGTTAATTTGAAAGCCATCAATGTCAGTAAGATGCATTTCCACAAGCCATTATTAGTTTGGAAATTATGGGCAGGACATTATAGTGTAAAAATGTCAAAGCAGCATAAATAATTCACATTGCTACTCTAATACCTTTTAAATGTGGCATATTTATGTATAAGTAAAAGGGCTTCTGAAGTTTCTCCAGAAAGGTGGAATGAAGCATTATTTGGGAAATTATTAGCCGGACTCACTAAAAAATACTACTAGAACTCTTTGCTCTTCATTATTAACAATGAACATTATTATCTGTGTTGATTTTGACATCTAATGCTCCACTAAATATTATTAACATGGGGTATTTGGTGATAGAAACCTCCAGATAAGTGCGTTAAAATTGAAACAAGCTTTTTTTAAAAACTAAATGTTATTTTGGCATGTTGCTCTTACAGTTGGAATGAAGCAGTCATATTTTGTTGCATCTGGGGTTTATTGGGAAGTAGTAGACGTTACTCTGAATAATGTCTTGTGAAATGACCACCATTGACTTCAGTGGGCTTTGGATGTGACTTTAAGGGCTTTTATGATATAGCTATGCCAGTCTATTTTGCTACGTAGACAAGTTCTAAGTCACCTGGTTCTCCCATGTAAAGACCTTATATAGAATAGAGATTTCTCAACAGAATTGTTCTTTTTGTATCTTAGCAGATAAAATGAATAGTGCAATTATAATTACCTGGAATGTGAGGAGTCTTATTGGCATGAGTTTGCGGTTTTGTTTTTTGTTTTGTTTTAATTCCTATGTAAGGCCAACTGTGAAGTGGCTCTGACAAGAGACCAATTAATCAGAAATAAAATATGAGAAACTGAGAGACGGCTAGGGTGGGACAAGATTATTTTAAAAAGGAGAAAAGGAAAAACTCATGATGATATTGATTAGGATAATCCAATAACTTCTCCCTCCGTAGAGTCTGACAGTGAAGGCAAAACAACTCTGATGAGAGGAACGGGAGGAATAATAAATACTTATACCATAAATAAGAAAACATAAAGCCATTTTTTAACTGCAGAAGTCATTGTAGATGAATAGGGGGTGACTAATGAAATTCAGATGCATTTAAAACAGGACAGTGGCCTGAACAATGTAGCACATTCATTCAGTTTGCTGTAACTTTCAAACTAAGTCTGATTTATACCTGGGTGCACAAGAACCCTCAAGCAAGCTACACATACTTTTCAGTAGTGTTTAATGCCCATAACCAGGATAGATAACTCAATGATGTCCACAAACAAAATCTAGAGAATAGAAAAATGCAGAATTGCATGTTCTGCATTTTGAGTTGATAATACAGTTTGACTTACTCTGGTAAACAAGTTTAAAGCATAGGATTGAAATTTTTTATTAGAGCAAAAGGAGTACAGAAAAACTTCAAAAAATGGAATAAAATATTTGGAAAACAATGCAAAGGTATATATCAAGGTAGGAGCGAAAACCCCTCTGGAAAGGACTCAGAGATATAGGAGGCAGAATAAGTAGCTATACCTCTAGAAAGAAAAAGTTAAGGAAAGGGAAATCAAAATCTGCAAAAACACAAGTGGTAGGGTGGGGAAAGGTTTTTTTGTCCCCCCCCCAAAATCTTTTTCTGAAATGAAAAAATTTGGGGAGGGCATGGTATCATTACAGAGAAATAGCTTTAGTAGTATTCCTCTTATTTGCTAAACCTCTGTTGGACGTGGATTACAATGAATATGATTTGCAGAGAGTATTTTAGAAGTACTTATCACTGTGAAGTTGAACAGTGCTGTGATCAGCAAAATGTTTACATTAAAAAAAATCTGAAGAATTGCAGACAGTGGTATATGTCAAAAAATCAGATCTTCTGATGGGGGGAGAGATTTTGTAACATCTAAGCAAAATTAAACATTAACAGTATTTATCTAAGCTGACAACCTGTGCACCAAGAAATAACCTGATGTGCTTTGAAATAGCCAATATATTAAACTGGAAAATGAGACTGATGGACCTTTCAAAAGTAGAATAAATACTAGTTTAATACAACATCTTGCAATAGTGCAGACTTCTAAGAATCCTTCTGCAGGAGATGGAAACAGTAACCTATGGAGTCTCTTGAATTTAAATATAATGTTTGATATCAGGTACAGTAAAGGGTGTGGTAATGATTTATTTGCATTAACCTGTGCCCACTTGCCTTTACTACTGAAGAGAAAATACAACAGCTCTGTCTGCTTCGTCAAGTAAACATTTATTGTAAGTGACATATATTCCAAAAGGATTCCTCTTGGAGGAGAAAAGGTCAGTAACAACTAAATGCCATATTTTTAAAAAGTATCAAACGTAATAAAAGCCACCACTTACACTCAGTATTTTTCTTCTAGGCAATGTACCATAAATACTTTTGTGCTGACAAAATGGGTGTGTGTGTGGGGGGGGTGCGTGTAGCTGTATATTATTTTTCTAGAACTAGGGCAGGAAACTCATTTTCCATCCCATGAAAATTTTCAAGACTTCAAAATGTTTTCCCATTCCATTTCAACACAGAAGAAAGACCTCTTTTGGGAAATGAGAGAGACATGCACGCATCTCAACTCACAGACCATCTCACCTACCTAGAATAGTCAATACCCCAATGATTAGGGTATTTATCTATGATGTGAGAGATCCAGACCAGATCCAAGTCCCCATGTCTCCCACATGCAGGGGAGTGCTCTACTTGCTGGACAATTACTTATTCTGAGATGGTGTCTCTCTCTCTCTTTGACCAGCAATTTCATCTGGGCCTGCAAAAAGTTTTGTTCAAAATGATCCTCTCCAACAAAGTTTCTCTTTTGACTCATTAAAATTTTGTGACAAAAACCCATTTTGTCAAAAATTTCTTGATAAGTTTTAATTTTTTTCTAGAAAGAGTTGGTTCTATATCCATATATACATTATACTCCACATGTGGTAATAGCTATTTGAAAAAAGGGTGCATTTTTCATTCACCTTTCTATCGCTTCATCTGCTTTCCACCCACTACTCCATTCCATCACGATTACTACTAACAGCTGTTAAAAATATTGAGCATCCTCCCTCCACCCCTTCACTTGCTCCCCAGAAAACTAGCTTACTATGAAAATGTGTCCTCCTTTCATTAAAAATTACATAGAATGGATGATATGTAGTCACGGACTAGTCACACATGTATGATTGGATAGCCTCTGATTCTTTGGAATCAGAACTGAAAGCTGTATGCCTTTAGGAAGTCAAGAGTTCCCCTTTCCAGAGATTTTTTTTTTTCCTAGCACTAATAGATCACAAAAGATCTCCCTTTAAAAATGACAACAGTTATACATATAAAAAGTTAGTTTAGGCCACTATGAATTTCTTGTTCTTTATTTTTCCTTAAAAAATGCAGGCAGTTGAACTTGTCTTACAAAGAGAGACTGGCATAGCAACTAGATGGTTATGAAAAAGAGTACTATTTAAAGTTTTAGAAACTTGTTAAAACACTTCTCTAATAGGTTTTTATATTGAATGTGACATATTCAGACTACAGGAGGGATTTTTTTCAAAACACCTTTGGAAATTTGGATGTCTAATTCTGATGGAAAACCAATTGGAGTCGCATACCTAAATTCCTTAGGCATTTTTGAAAATTCCACCCTACATGATTATGTAGTGTGGTCTAAAGACTTCGTTGGTACTTAAATGAGATGATCTGCATAAGAGACAAAACTGATTGTGAGATATGCAATCATCCTACATTTATGCCAAATTCTTGTCTTTTGGAGAAACTGTGTACATCATAGTGAATAAAATACAAAGTGAGGCAAAGATGCACAGTATTTTCATTGAGAAGGCTGTTATTTCATATTTGTCTGTCACTTGCTAATTGAACTGTCACATTAACAGAATAATCCAATATATATGTAATGTATGAATCCTTCAAGCCTTCAGTGCATTCAAATTCCATTGAATATTGAATACATGGATGATGAAAATCAAACCAGAAGTACCTCAGAAAAGGAAAACAACGGGATTTCTGTGTTGAAGCTGTCCTTGGAAATTGTAAGCGTGAAAAGGGATCAATTTTTATTAATTTTAAAGCTGAAATCTAAAAGACTAGATTTTGCAATTGGATAAATGTTATAGCCCATATGGAATGGAAACTAATAGGATAACCCCTTTTTGAGTCCATGGTGTGTGTAGCTTATTAATTTTAATGCTATGTTCTTTTCAGGTCAACTTCTAACTTGAACAGAATTTCTCAAATCTGGATACTTGGTTATTTTTAACCAGTTAACAATTTATCAGTTCACCCAGAACAACATTTGTATGCAATCAACTGTTCACCGTAAAAGTGAAGACAACGTTCTGGGTGTGTACTGCACACACCAATACACTCTCTTACAAACAGTTGTCAAAAGCTTGGGTTGAGTCTCAGCAGTTACACCAAGGAACATTGCATATCACCAACATTTCTAATTATGTATACTTACGATAATCAATTCTTCAGTACCTACCACCACTTCTTTGAATGATGGTCTCTATTGTATTCCACTGTGAGTTATACGCATCTGCCACACTAACAGCTCACTGTCTTGACTGCAAATACCTCATCTGATGCATCCAAGGATGGTGGTAGCTTTTTTCACGGCCACATCACGTTGGCAGATGTGATCAACCAATATGCCTACGTTCTTTTCCGCCTCTGTCACTTCCAACTGATGCATCCCCAGCTTACAGCAGAAATTCTTGTTGTTAGTACCTAAATGCATGATCTTGCACTATCCACTATCAAATTTCATCCTATTATTCCAGTTTACAAGGTCATCAAGATCTCCGTATATGATATCCTGATCCTTCTCTATATTGGCAGTACCTGCCAATTTTGTATCATCTGCAAACTTTAGTAGCACGTTTCAGTTCCAAGACAGTCCTGCATTGCATTTCCCGTTCCAGTTCCAGTTCTGCCTACGGGATGCATACCATTGACTCCAAGGACACTTGAGTCAGCGCCCAAAAACTTTCTGCTCTGGTCGTGTCTCCACATCTTCAAGTGCTGTCACTTTTTCAGAGGGAGCACTCCCCTATGTTAGGCTTGCCGCCTTTAGTCCACATTCCCACCTGCTCCCCTGAGGCTTCTGCGATTCTGCTAGTTCTGCTGCCATTGCCATTTGAACTGAGCTCTCTCATTGCTTGGTGTCAGAGGACTTGAATGGGTGCAGGGTCCACACCTCCCATACCACCAATATGATTACCCAAAGACACGGCTCAATGGCAATACCCTTTCTTTGTCCAGCACCAGGGTCATTGGTTCCTGGCTCCTTGGGGCACTCTGCAGCATTCACCAGACCGTCGATACGGGGGTCATGGCCTCAGTATCCACCATCAGAACCTTCCTGCTCCACTCATTAGGAGTCTTCACTCTCATCTCTTCCACTGTCATTGAGTAGATGTTCCAAATCAATGTTGGAGGATGCACCCCTTAGTCCACTCTGACGGTACCACTGGAACCAGAGCATTTCCCTTCATCGTCCCCAGGTGCCACAGTGTCTTTGCCTCCTTCCTCATCCTTGGAAGGGATCTGTCAATTCCAAGAACTGCTATGTAGTGATGCTGATGCCCTCCACATCCCACTGGACTATTCCCTTCACTCCTTCAAGGACTCCAACACCACTCTGCGATCTTTGGGTATTTTCACACTGGCTCCCAAGCGCAATTTCTACTTCCTGTCTCTGATGCAGAGATTTAGAGCACCCCACTTCCTTCCACCACTGGCCCTATGATCCTCCTCACAAACAGCAGAAGACCCCACAATCCCATCCCTCAGGTTCATCATCACAACTTTCCTCATCTCATGCCCATCTTCCCAGAAGCATTATTTCTCAGAACAAATAGAGAGCCAGCTATCACCCTGCCTCAGGCCGTGCATGCCACTCATCCCCTTTGAGGGGGGCCTCTAGACCTCTTTTTACCAGCTTGGAGTGTGATGATAATGCACAAGTGGATCCTGGATATCATATTAATCAGATATTGATTATGGCTACGTGATAGAGTTCAAAATGCTACCTCATCCACATCCCCTGCCCCAACCTAGCTTTAGGGACCACTCTCAACAATATTCTCACCCTAAAAGTAGATTCGCTGCTGCAAAGGGGAGCAATAGAACCTGTTCCCATGTCCTATGAGGGGGCCAGTTCTATTCCATCTATTTTCTGGTCCCCAAGAAGAAGAGTGGGTGAAGACAAATCCTTGACTTCTGCTGCTTCAACTGCTTCATATGAAAGCATACATTTCATATGGTCACCCTCCCAGCCATCATTCCTTCCTTAAAAGGAGGCATGTAGTTTATGGCCCTCGATATGCAGAATATTTATAAATGCTAAGAAGGGTGAATTTGAATGCCTTGTGTTAAATGAGGATATTGATATAATAGGTCTCACGGAAACTTGGTGGAATAAGGATAATCAGTGGAACACAGGAATACCAGGATACAAAATATATCAGAAAGACAGAATAGGTCATACTGGTGGGGGGAGTGGCACTGTGTGTGAAAGAAATTGTAGAGTCAAATGAAGTAAATATCTTAAATGGATCAAACTGTACCATAGAATCTCTATGGATAGAAATTCCATGCTTGATTAATAAGAATATAGCAGTAGGGATATACCAATGATCACCAGACCAGGATGGTGATATTGATCATGAAATCCTCAGGGAGATTAGAGAGGCTATAAAAATAAACTCCAATAATAATGGGGGATTTCAACTATCCCCATATTGAATAGGTACATGTCACCTCAGGACAGGATGCAGAGATAAAGTTTCTTGCCACCTTAAATGAGTGCTTCTTGGAACAGCTAGACCTGGAACCTACACAAGCAAAGGCAATTCTTAATTTAGTCCTAAGTGTACCACAAGATCTGGTCCAATAGGTGAATATAGCTGAACCGCTTGGTAATAATGACCATAACGTAATCAAATTTAAAATCCTGGGGGGGACACCAAAGCAGCCCACCCCAGTAGCATTTCATTTCAGAAAGGGGAGCGCCACACAAATCACAAAGTTAAACAGAAATTAAAAAGTACAGGGCCAAAAGTGAAATCCCTGCAAGCTGCTTTAAAACTTTTTAAAGACACCATAATAGAGGCTCAATTGAAATATGTACCTCAAATTAAAAAACATAGTAAGAGGACTAAGGAAGTGCCACCATAGCTAAGTAAGTAAGTGGCTAAGAAAGTAAAAAAAGCAGTTAAAGGCAAGAAGACATCCTTTAAAAAGTGGAAGTGAAATCCTATTGAGGAAAACCAAAAGGAGCATAAACTCTGACAAGTGAAGTGTAAAAATAAATTAGGAAGACCAAAAAAAAGAATCTGAAGAACAGGTAGCCGAAGACTCAAAAAGAAACAGCAAAAAATGTACATCAGCTGCAGGAAGCCTGTTAAACAACCAGTGGGGCCACTGGATGATCAAGATGCCAAAGGAGCACTGAAGGAGGATAAGGCCATTGCAGAGAAACTGTATGAATCTATATGTCAGTCTTCATGGCTGAGGATGTAAGGGAGATTCCCATACCTCACCTCATTCTTTTTAGGTGATAAATCTGAGGAACTGTCCCAGATGGAAGTGTTAGAGAAGGTTTTGGAACAAATTGATAAATTAAACAGTAATATGTCACCAGGGCCAGATGATATTCACCCAAGTGTTCTGAAGTTGTAGAACTACTAACTACTACTAATGGTGGAATATAACCTATCATTTAAATCAGCTTCTGTACCAGATGAGTGGAGGATAGCTAATGTGATGCCAATTTTTTTTAAAGGCTCCAGAGGTGATCCTGGCAATTACAAGCTAGTTAGCCTAACTGCCAAATTTTAATACCAGGCAAATTGGTTGAAACTATAGTAAAGAACAGAATTATCAGACACAGAGACTAACATCATTTGTTGTGCCAAGAGTAAAAGTTGTTTTTGTAAAGGAAAATCATGCCTCACCAATCTACTTTGAGGGTGTCAATGAGCACATGGACAAGGGTAATCCAGTGGATATAGTGTACTTAGATTTTCAAGAAAGCTTTTGACAAGGTCCCTCACCAAAGGCTCTTAAGCAAAGTAAACTGTCATGGGATAACAGGGAAGGTCATCTCCTGGCTCATTAAAAGATAGGAAACAAACGGCAGGAATAAATTATCAGTTTTCAGAATGGGGAAAGGTAAATAGTGGTGTCCCCCAGAGGTCTGTGCTGGACCCAGCTCTCAAAAAAGCTAACAGAATGTTGGGAATCATTAAGAAAGGGATATATAACGAGGCAGAAAATATCATATTTCCACTTCATAAATCCATGCCCACATTTTATATATTGCATGCTGATCTGTTCGCCCTATATTAAAAAAAAAAAAAACAATAAAAACCAGATGTATTGGAATTGGAAAAGTTAGAGAAAAGGGTAACAAAAATGATTAGGGGCATGGAGCAGCTTCCATATGAGGAGAGATGAATAAGACTAGGACTTTTCAGCTTGGAAAATAAATGACTAAGGGGTATATGATAGAGGTCTATGAAATCATGACTGGTGTTGAGAAACTAGCTAAATAAGGAAGTGTTAGTTACTCCTCTCAACACAAGAACTAGGGGTCACCAAATGCAATTAATAGGCAGCAGATTTATAACTATATGCACTGCCAAAGGCAACTATTTTGCATAAATTGGTTTGATTTTTGTCAGAAACAGCAAAGTCGCCTCCAGAACTTAACTCCCTAGCATCAAAGACGTCATTTGCTGTTCTCGGTCCTCACTATTCGGACATATGGCAGGCATGGACAGTTCTGTCCCGGCCCACAGAGCAATTAAGTGCGCCCTAAACATATGCTCGGGTCATCAGCCACTTCCAAAGTGGAAGAAACTACCTGGTTCCCCACGGCTAACCTGTCTGCAACAAATTGGTGATGGCTCACCTGCCAGCATCATATGCAAATGGAACAAAGAGGCCTTGGGATTGTCACAATGGACCTCTGTCCATCTCTGGCATCAGTGAGTCTTTACATTCCAGGTGTGACCAAACCATGGCTTGAGATCTGCATGTGACTCTTTTACAGTTAAAATGTTGCTTGCAGAGCCCCCCCACCCATCCCTCATTCTCCATTTACCAGGTGGGGTAGAAGCAGAAGCTCAAGGCTTCTGCCCTGAAACAGTTTGATGGGGCTAGGGTAGCAGTTCCCAAACTGTAGGTCGTGACCCCAGTTAGGGTCGCTTCATCAGCAGATGGGGTCATGGCAATCCCGAGCGTGCAGAGTCTTCTCCACATTACAAAACAGTTACCTCACACACACACTGTTACAAAACAGTCTTCTCCACACAGCGTTACCTCACACACACACCATGATGCTATTTTGCTCTACAAAATGGCGCCCCTCAGTGTAGCATGATCTCACACACACCATATGTGTGTGAGATTAGGCAGTTCAAAAGATACCATTTTGTAAAGCAAAATGGCATCCTTCTTGCGATGTGACCTTGCATGTACAGGTCATACTGCATGAAGGACACCATTTTTAACAGCAACTTCCAAGCTGTCTGGGGTAGTGGAAAACAACATAGCTGAAAATGATCTCATGCAGGGAAAAGGTTTGGGAACTACTAAGATAGAGGTTTCTGCCCTTCAGAAAGGGGGGTCTCAATTCTTCAACTCCAGCGCAAAAGTCCTGAGCCTAAGGCAGGTGCTGCCTCACAGGGCAGGTTGAGTGTCTTGTGGCTCTCGAATTTCTGAAGATTATTGTATGCGGTTTGAAGGGTCAGTAAGTTTGGCTACCACAGAATATCTTCCCTTATCTCAACAATTCGCAGCTAGTAGCACGGTCAAGAAAGGAAACATCAATCTTGACCTCCATGCTACACACACTCTTCCCTGGAAGTGAACATAAACATAAACAAAAAATCAACTTTGGATCCCTCACAATCCCTACAATTCATTGAGGCATGCATCAATGTTGTCTTGACATTCGCCTACCTACCAGAAGATGAATTCCAGACCCTTCAAGAGCTTATTTACAAGATCATCTCAAGTCCTGGCTGGAACAGAAGGACTAGCCTTTCTCTTTTTGGCCTTCACTTATTTCTGCTGATGCTGCCTAAAACTGGCTCCAGAGGGTCTATTCTCCCATGCACCGCACTATGGACTTTCTACTAACAGTTTTCCATGATATTCTCTCCTCCCTCTGGTGGTGGACGAACCCAGGTCAGGTCTGCACCAGATACCATTCCTTCCATCTTCCCCTTCCACTACTTTGTCACAGGCTCGTAGGATGGGAGGCACACAGGAGCAAGTGTATGACCTAAGGGACTAGGACTGCTCAAAAATCCCAAGTCAGACAACACCACCACCATCTACTGCATCACCAAACAAGGGGGAACAAAGTTGTGCACAGAAGCAATTCACTTTTGGGACTGGTGGGTTGCCCACAAGATCATGATATCAACAGCATACTTTCCTGGGACTCAGAATGTGATTTCAGATTCTCAGCAGAAAGTTCATGACCAACCACGAATGGGAGCTCCACAACAGTGAGTCGCTAGCATTTTCAACCACTGAAGGGCTCTGACCAACAGCAAATGCACCCAATACTACTCCAGGACATGGGGCTTGATACCATTTCACAGTGCAATTCACTGGTCTCGTTTTGATTGGATCAGCTAAATTATGCCTTTCTTCCACTGCTGCTCCTGCTCAGTCCTAAACAAGATCAGGCAGGAGAGAGCAAGTCATTCTGATCACCCTATTCTGGCTTTACCAGTTCTGGTTTCCCCTTCTTCTTTGCATGTTATCACAGTCCCTTCTTCCATTGTCACCCCTTCTGGAATTCCTCGTGCAACAAGACAGATGGATGTGGCATCCCAATCCCTAGATTTTTTATCTGAGAGCCTGGTTTTCAGATGGTCATCAGTACAAGACATCCTCTCGAGTACCAGAAGGGAGTCCACAAGGTGATCCTATACGGCCAAGTGGAAGCATTTCACTTCATGGGACCAGCAGAAGAGTCTTACACTGAGGATGTGAACACTCCTCTTCTTTTCTTTTTTTTTCCTTTTTAGACGGTCACCTCTCCCCAAAGACATCTGGCCTCACTCTAAATTCCAGTTCCATCAAGGTGCACAGGACTGCTGTCGGTGCCTTCTACCCCACCAGTTGAAAGGCTCTCTGTCTTTACTCCCCCCTTGATTACCAGGATTTGGAAGGGCCTCTTATGAATTTATCCTTCTGTTCAGCCCATTTATCCCCAGTGGGACCTCAGCCTTGTCCTGTCTCACATAATAGGAATCATTTTCTTATTGTCTTCACCTTCTCATTGGATCCTATTTTGGGATAAACTGACTTTGGTGAGTACTGAATTAGATTCTCAGGCCCAGACTTTTAAAAGGCATTTCATTGTTGCTGTACTCAGACTTGCAACTCCTAACTGATTTAGGTGTTTAAATCTAATTTTTGAAGGGATTTAGGCACTTAGGAGACTTAGGCCTTTTGAAAATTAGGTTTAGAGACACAGTTAGTGTCACAGTTAGTTAGTCCAGAGTTAGTCCACAGTTAGTCCAGTGTCACAGTTAGTCCTTGAACGGCTGAATGCAGCAATAGCTAAATACATTTAAAAATCCGGGCCTAAGTCTTTGTCAAATAAATAAGTGAGTGTTCTGCAGCAACTGCATTTTAAACTTTAGCTTCCTTGCTTTATCACTGTCTGATTTTTACTCTTTTGGACAGTGTTTATTAAACAGTTGTTTGCATGCAGTTTGTTTTTCTGTTTAAGAAATACCAAGTAATTGTCTTGCCAGCATCTGCTTTGTGCACCAAACAGATTGGAGAGATCAGCTCCCTCTGATCCCCAAACCCTTTCACACAGGTATTTCAAGGGGAGGTGACTTGGGAATTGACTTCATAGAGAGAGATTCCATGTGGGAGAAAGCATCTGCCTGCAAGGAGTTTATTAGAAGATTGGGGCCTAAGCTGATATATTTTTAAGGCAATGCATGGATGTTTTAGTTGTTTAAGTGTTAGTTAACAGGTTGAAACAGATCTGATAACAAAAATAAAGATACTTTATACGTGTGACTTGTAGAATATTTTGATTTATCTTACCAAGAGTATCAGAATTTCTAGAGAAAATGAAGATTAGGCTAGGAATCTTTTGAAATGTTTGTTTTCTGAAAAGGATGCCATGATCTACAGGATCTGACTTCAAATGCTTCAGAATTCCCCATTTAAAATAAATCTTTTTACCATTTGTGTAATTTCAGGTGATCTTAAGCACTTATTCTCTGCTACACTAAGTAACTACAAATAAATAAATAAAAGGTAGCAGCAACGTTGTGTGATCCAGCATAACTGCCCTTTTGTCTTACCAGTTTAGCCTTGCTCTTTTGGAGACTGCTGGTATATAGAACTGTTATCAAAACTGTCTGAAAAGAAAAAAGATCAACACAATTCTAGCAGCCCCTTGGGCTTTAGCCAAGCACTAACCAGCATTAGCTATAGATTGCAAAGTAATTTATGTTGAAGGTTTAAATGTATTTATAGTTTAATATACAAATGCGGTGTTGGGTAAATTGTCAGCACAGTGAATAAGGCAGTAATGCACAGGTCCCATTCGAATTGTGAGTTTGATAATTTGTATACAGCAGCTTACCCCATGGTGTCAATAAAGGAAATGCATAATATCTACCAGTGTGTAGGCAATGGTACACTTTAATTAATTCCTAAATAAAATTATTATGCATTACAGTGTAGAGAAACAAAATAAAAACATTTGCTAATCAAAATGTTCAGTTAACAGAGCTTCCCCCCCACCCTTAGTTTCATTGTCTTGCATTGCATCACTTGTACCAGCTGGCTTGTCAGTTTATAGTTTGGACCTTCACATCAAACAGCAAAAAATTAATTACAGGAAAAGAAATCCCAGTAGTACTTCTGTGCATAGAGATTTTCACAATTACTCTAACATGCATTCTGCTATACATGGAGGAAATGAAAACTGGATGGGATGACCTAGCATATACTTTACTGGAACCATCATTGTCTCTGGCACTGTTAGTTACCTGTTTCCTTCTGTTTTTGATTCAAAGTTAAATTTAAAAAGCCTTCAGCTTTTTTAAATTGTCAGCTCAGTGAGCGCTACTAAGATGACAATCAAGCATGACATTCTGTGAGCTGTGAATTCTCACTTGAAATGAAGAGACTTGATGTCTCTGAAATGACAGAGTAATTGTGATTGAGTAATGTAAAGGGTATTCCTGCCCCAAATATGAGCTATCTTTATCCACACCACAATTCAAAAACTACTCTTGGTTTTTATGACTTAATAATTGGAAACATTTTTTTCATGGAAGAGCAAACATTTTCTTAAAGTCCACTCTTACCTTTTATTTATGCTATACCTGGACTACTTGATGTTAAGACTGACTTTATAAAGCAAGACTATCCCACTTCTCATGTTACCCCCAAAATGCCATAAAAAAGAAATAACAGATATCAAAAACAACATATAGTCCACTAAACTTTGCACCAAAAGGATATAAAGCCCATTTTATATAAGCTGTACTGCCTTCAACAAGTTACCTAATCTTTTATTAAATTTCTATACTATATGAAGTTCCATTTTCCCTGTCAGATCTTTCTGTTCATGCCATCTGTTTCAAAAAGGATCAGTTACTGTTCTTTTGTATTTTTTAGAAATACTGCATTGTTTCTATTTCTATTTTGGAAAGGTGGAAATACAAATTTGGAGTGTCATTGTCTAACCCTTTCATTATTCTCTATAACTAAAATAAATATATTCCATTGTTGTTTATTTTATCCTAAAATGAACAGATTTTGATTTCTTTGCCTGCCTTCACAACACGTGTAGTATGTGACTTTTAAGGGTTTGTTTTTTGTTTTGTCATCTCTCACTGTACTATTTCATGTGCTCCAACGTATTTTAAATAATGGGGAGATCACAGCTGAAGAGAATAACTAAAAGAGAATATTACATTTGATTATTGTTGTTGATATTGATTATTGCGTATTCTGTTGTACCTCAATCTTTTTAATTTCCTCAATATATTGTCAGCACAGTTTGCACAGCACAGTGCAATCCACTATTATTGCAAAGTCATTGTTAACAAAGTCTTTTGATTCTGACCAATTCATTTCATACTTTTGTTTATGCTTTTGAGCTGAATGTGAAATTTTATGGTGATATTTGTCAACATGAAATTCAGTTTGCTACATGTGGGCTCATCTACAATGCAGATAACATTACAAAAGATTTTCCTATATTATTTTCTTGAGTCTGTCCCTTTTTTTGTTTGTCATTTGTTTGACCTAACTAATGTTCCTATAACCTGAATGATGGATATTCACCCAAGTCTGTTTGATGACCCAAATTCACATCTGCTGTCATTGGCCCCTCCTCTGGGCCTTCCAGGTGCCATGTACTGTGGAAGGCAGCTTGAGTAGATATATGGAGAAATCTCAGTAATTTGTCATTTTCACACACATCTTCATAGACTCGACATAGGATCACAAAGTTCAAGGGATTTAGTGAACCATCAGGACTGAAATAATGCTATGAGTGTATTTAGTAAGTGAGGGGGAGATCTCCCAGACATGGTGGTTTGTTTTGTTTATTTAAATTATTTTTTTTTAAAAGTTGTGCTTTGGAGCTATTCTACACCATATGGAATTGCTGATGGCAGTGGATGTTTAATGCTACTAATTGCCAAAGGACCAGACACAGGGGGACCCCTTCCTTTCCCATTATTCATGTATCAGATGCATTCCAGTAGCTGACATGGGAAAGTCTCCACCTCCCCTTTTTTTGTAGGGTTTGGGAGAGATGTGAAAATAGTGGGAAATTCTCTTGTTCTCTTTGGTAAGTAGTTCTTTAGTAGGGGCCAGGAGACTTGTTCAGGTTTCATAGCATCCTCCAAAAATTTTATAGCTTCACTTACATAGTTTTAATGTTCTGGAGAAAGTAGATCTTTAAGCATTATATAATCGATGGGGGTAACCTTCCCATCAATATGGGCAACATATGGCCTGGATAGGAACTCGTAGCACTTGTGTGGTCCAGTGGTCACATCAGCCTACCGCAATTCTAATACCACATCCAGAAGTTCTGAGAAGCTTTTTAATATTTAAGTAAACTTTAGGTATGAAAAAGATGTTTAGAATCTGTGTTTTGGAAAAGGGAAATTGTTATGTATGTATGAAATGTATGTATGTTCAGGTTCTCAGTATCTCTTACTCATGTCTACGTGTATTTCTTATCATTCTCCATTGAATATTTTTAAATGCAGGTAATGAATTTGGGCATCCAGAATGGTTAGACTTCCCCAGAAAAGGAAACAATGAGAGTTACCATTATGCCAGGAGACAGTTTCATTTAGCTGATGATCACCTTCTTCGCTATAGATTCCTAAATGCATTTGACAGAGAGATGAATAAATTGGAAGAAAGATTTGGCTGGCTTGCATCTCCCCCGGTAAGCTATATACGCTGAATGTTACGTTTTAGTCACTAGTAGTATACATGTTCAGACTTACAATAATATAAAATCTACATGCCAAAATTTTAAACAGCAGTTTATTATGCACTGTTATGCCCTGTTACGTATTTCAGGTTGTCAAAACATGTCACTGAAGTCTCTTCTGCGGATAATGAAAATCTGAAACAATGTCCTGTTTACTTTCTTCTTATTTTTGCTTCTTCGTTTAAAACCTTTAATTCAGATTGGTTAAAACAAATAATAAAACTCTGCCTGAAATTCAGTTGAAAGATTGCTTTGGGAATGTCTTAATTGTTTTGACAATTTTTTTTATGTCAATAATTATTCTGTCATCAAGAAATCACTTTTCATGTAATGTGTCTGATGTTATAGTCTCCTGATTTTCAAGCTGTCAGTGCTGTATTTGCAGTTATACCTGGATATTGTATTGTATTGCTTTTGTTATAAAACTGACATTAAGGGATATTCTGTTCATAATCGTTCTCTTGAAATGACCATTTTCTTTGGTGTGTGGCTTTAACAAATGGATAATGCTAAGGTATTGTATATGGAGTAGTTTTTTTGTTACAGGTCATACACATTCGATATGCTTGATTGTCAATGCCATTTCCAGCACTGAGGGGAAAATAATGATCCTTCCCCACAAGCACATTATGCAGTACAAAAAATCATCCTGCTTACTTCAAATCTTCTGTTCAACTTATAAATGACCCACAGTAGCAATGTTGCTGATCCGGACTAGAAAAAGCTCGTGAATTTCCTTTTGTTTAAAATATTAAACCATTTTTGGGAAGAAGCGTGTGGACATTGATGAATAATTTATCTTTGCTTAAAGAGAATTCTCTTCAGATGTTTTTTTTTCCAGTTGCCACAGTAAAATGTATATTTGACTTTTATTCCCTTTTCTTTCTTTTATATCTTGCCTCACTGTTTAAAAATTAAAGATCTAGTTTTGTGATCTGAAATTTTATATGAAGTTATGTACCCTATGAGGGAATTTTGAGAATTTGAACCTGTACTGATGCTGGAGTTAATCTTCTTTTATTTATTTATTTTTTTAAATATTTTTGACAGTTTTGCTTTCAGTTAAATTCAAGCAAAGTTTCAATGTAGCTTCTTGTTGTTAGACATTTTATTTACAAATGAGAAATATAAGAAATATATTATTTTTGTAACAATTGAAATATAACTATCTATTTTCTTCCCAGGCTTTTGTGAGTGAAAAACATGAATCAAATAAGGTCATCGCTTTTGAGAGGGCAAATCTAATTTTTATATTCAATTTCCATCCATCTAAAAGCTATACTGAATACAGAGTGGGTGCTGAAACTCCAGGAAAATATCCTTTCTTTTACTATTCTATTCTGTCATAGAAGTTAAAAGTTTACCTTTTAATTTCATTTTTTACTTGAATACAACCTGTAATGAAAAGGTAAGAAATAATGTTTTGTTTAATTTTTTATTTCAGCAATACGTTTACATTGATCTATATCATATAGTGTACAGTAAACAATGCACTTACTGTAAGTTGAATGTAGATTCCTAACTATCCTTATTTGTGATCATCCAGCAGTGAGTACAAGTAGAAGTAGAAATTTGAGAATGTGTGCAGTCCTTGTTCTAATGACCTATTTTTAATAAGCGCGTGGTGGTGGTGGTGGTGGTGGTGGTGTTACAGTATGGAAACTGAGTCAGTAAAAAGTTGTGAGGAGCCTCCCCACCCTGCAGTCCAGGTTAGGCTTTGGCCTGCGAGTCAGAACACAAATTCTGAAAATTTGCTTTGTGAATTTGGGCAAATTACTTCATTTACCTATGCATAAATTCTTCATCTGCATAAAATTATGCTAGTCTGCACTACCTGATTTTTTTATGAAGTCTTTTGAGATCTGCAGCTGGAAAACAACAGATTCTTATTAAGCCCATTTTAAAGATGGCAAAACAGAAACAGAAAAATTAGTATGACTTGCCTGTAACCCTGTGTTACAATGGGTTAGAGCTTGGCCTGCAAGCCAAAATACTCTGCAGAGTAATTTCGTGGCTGTCTATCACAGTTATAAGCCATGGTTAAATCCAAACCCAATACCTTATTCTCTCCTTGCTTCCAAGCCTCCTTCTTAGATTCCAGAGGTTCAGTACCCAAATCTGGTTTTGGACTTCTATGAATTATCCAGTCACTGTTGTAAGAATTACTGTGTTGTTCAGTTTAGAGCCTCTAATCCCAAACAAAACTGCTTTATTTGATCTAATTCCCATAGTTCCTGCCTACTGCAGTATTCAATGTAACACACTTTTTATTTTAATTTAATGGTCAAGATTTTTAAAAATGAACACTACCCATAGTAACTCCAAACTCTACACCTGGAATCAGGACTTTCCTCAAAATGGATGGGGTATTGTCATCAGGTACTTGTGACACTAACCTGGCTTTCTTTACATTTATAAACAAAACTTCTTTTATGGCCAATCTTTTCATAGTTCCTATTGTTCTGTAGAAATATTTCCTTTTTTTTTTTTTCATTTTTAATGCCCTTTGTTTTACAAATGGAATTTTATTTTTTCAAGCATCTCAAAATAATTTCTTATATCCATTTGTAGCATTAGAAGTTCCTTTCTCATTATAAATAGTACATTTATTTGTACTCGTAGAATCCAGGCTGTATTTTTTCTGCTTAAGCTGTTCTGCTGCATACAACAACAGTTATACAGGAAATTCCACACTTCCATTCACTGGTTTTAACATGCAAGTCCATGTGGGTTTCAATAAATTGGCCCCATGCTAGTTTGTCCTGGGCACCTAAGTAGGTTTAGAACCGTATCTTGGCTCCATACATAGTCAAAGTGAATTTGATGGGGGTTTTTTATTCAAACAAATATTCAAGGAAAATTTGTTTTGTGTTATTCATCCAGTAGTATCATTTTCTCCTGTCTCTTCTTTTTTTAATTGGTTTTGTGTATGTGCGTGTACAGACAATTGAGGCTTAGTGCTAGATAGACCTCTGATAAGCCAAGGCTGTTGTTGAGATTCCAAATTAAAGTTTTTTCATACTGTAGTCTAATACTAGTGTCACTATATTTAAGCCTATTTTTAGAATTTTTTTTCTAATGCATTTGCTTTTATGAAAGATGCCATTTTATATATTTTCTCCTAGAATGTAGTTCTTCTGGTTCAGAACATTTTTCTCAAAGCATGATACGTTTGATTTGCCGCCTCTGCTAGGAATTTGGGGCACTCAATGCTGTTGCAGGGATGCTCATCTGCAAGACACAATCTGTGTCTTACTTCCACTGGACAGAAGTCCTGCCTCTGTTTGCTGAATTAAGTCAGGAGTTGGTTTTCTCCTGCTGTATTGTGCTATATTGAAATTTTTTTTTTCAATTTATTTTTTTTAAGCAGTAAAAACTTTGGTCCCTTTCTGCCTGGGGAAAAGCTGGGTGAGATGATGTCAGAATACAATGACTGACCACAAGGAGCTCTTCTTCCTTTAGAAAAGCATAAGGAAGACCAAAGGTTATCCCTTCTCCCCTTTTCAAACCAAAGATGCCAAAGAAGAGATTTCCAAGAAAAGTCCTGGGACCAGAGAGCTAGAATTAACTCTAAAAGTCTCCACAGGCTCCACCAAGAGGTTAGCATGACCTGTGTAAGATGTTCCATCAGCCAGGCATATGTCAACGTGGCAGAATCTCCCATTTTCAGGAAATCTGGGCTCAATAAACCTTGAACAGATGGGTGCTAGAATTAATAAGGCACAAGTATTTGTTGGACCACTCCTGGAACTGAAAGCCCCTCATAGCTATTCGTACGTTTATCCAGTTGCAAGAGATCAAGAAAGACAACAGTGGGTATATTAGTGGAGAATGGGTCACAGACTGCTACCACTCTTTTAAATATTGTATCAATTAGACATGCTGTGAGTAGTGTTAGCTTACACAGTTGTTAAAATGCCATTGGTCCCAGTGGTCAATCTGTACTGTTGTTACAAATGTTCCTCATGTTGGTAGAATCAATGTTAGTAAAGGCGGAAAAGTTTTACAGAATTTCCTTAGTGTAGAAAAGGCTGTAAAAAGTATTTTCGGCATTACAATTCTAAAGGAGTAAGCTTATGTTTTGGACCTTTAAGTAGAGAGTATAAACTATTTTATCAGCTATGCAAGTCAATGGGAAATCCTTAGTGATACTCCTTAGAGCCAGAGGACGTATAAATTATGTGCTTTGATTTCTTTTTGGAGCATTAAAAACATAGTTAGCATAGATTTTTCAGTCATTAGTCAACAAAAATAGCTGACTTGGACAGTACCTCGGATCAGGTTATGGGCAAAACAAAGATCACAAAGAGAAGCTTATTTTCTCCTTGTCTCTCTTAACTGAATTTTTTATAGTAGTCTAACATTTATATTACATGTATTATGTAGGAATGTTTTAATGCCAATTTTAAATGAAATATTTCTGCATGTTAACAGCGTATACCCAGTTATTCACTAATCCTAATCTGCTTTATCTCCTGTCTTCCATCATTATCCAAAATGCTGATTTTTAGGCTTCTGTTCTTAACATTGTTTTTTAATGTGGAATGGCTTTTTTTCGTAATTTTCACTATGCAATTAGAACCCTGGATTTTTATTCAGTTTTCTGGTAAAACAGTTTTACCTATAGATAGGTATGTAAGAAATTATATTTGAGGTTCTATAAATGGGAAATATTGACATGCTTTTGTTTTTATCTAAAAATGCTGTCATGGCTATATATATTTTATTTAAAAAGTCACTTAGGAATTTTTCAATCTTCTGAACATTTCTTTCACTAACCATCCCTTAAGTACTTAAGAGCTCGATGGTGGATTTTGGAAACCAGTGGATTTTTTTATGTTGTCAGTTTCAATAGAGAGGTCAAGAATTGAATAAGCTTGATCAGTAAAATGTTCTCATCCACTGTTTCAGTTCTTCCAGAACAAGACTGAGGTATATTGGTGGGAAGAAGCTTAGACTATCCATAGCTATGTTTGGTTAGAGGACTAGATGAACACAGTGGTCCCTTGTAGCTTTATAAACTATGAATCTATGATTGTGCTAGTGCCATTAGTCCATCAGCTTTTAAATGCATCAAGTTCACATTTGTTAAATGGGTGATTTTTGGCTAATATTATTTTCACCGAGTATATTGTTCATTTCTGTATGAAAGATTAGAAATCCTGCCATAAATTCTGCACACATCCAGAGGTCTGCCTACTAAGAGCTCATTGAAGGATTAACTGCAATTTTAACAATGACATTGGCACTAGATTGTGAAGCATTGTACAATGTGAATCTCTATTAGCTCATGTATCGCTAACTAAAATATTTGTTGTTTTTTTCTGAGTTCATGTTTCTCTCATTGCAAGTTCTCATTTACTACTGAAGAATATTTAGAAAAATAAACAGTATTTTAATGTTGCAGGGAAAAATGGTTACTTAATTACAAACCTACCTTTTCCAAACAGTGTGACGTATCAGAGCATTTACCAGCTATAGTGAATGAATACTAAAGGATAGCATGTTAATTGTGGGCATGGATTTAGGAAGAATAACTACAATTGAAGTCAAAGATGTAGATAAGTAAATAAAATTAGATGCAACCTGAAGTCTCAGGAATATTGTAATTAAAACACTGCAAAATATTTTTTCCCCCCCAAATGCAAATTCAGGCGCTCTGACATTTGCAACCTGTACCTAGAACTTCTAATGAGCAAATAAGGTCACTTGAATGAGTCACTGGAGTGTGATTGCTGCAGGCAAAGGTGTTGCTTTGTAGCTGCTTGGTTTGCAGACTGCTTTGAACTGTAGTTATGTAACTGTCCCTGTCTATTAGAATTCATGCTTTATGCAACAAATGAAGACAAAGAACTTAACTTAATTTAGGATCAGCCAAATGTCAAATTCCGTTAATGTAGTTTATATGTTAACGTTAATATCAGTGGATAAGAAATATAGCATGCTAATCTGAGAACGTATCATGAAAGCTTTGATTTAGAGAAAAAAGGCATAAGACTTTAACATTAATCTATTGGATATGGGAGAGGTGCATATATTTCTTAGTTTCTATTTAATACTGTAAGTAAAAGGAAGAAACATTGCTATTTGAATTGTACTTAATAAATTGTGCCTTTGTAGGAGCTGTTTTAATGAGATGGAGATAGTTTGGACTAGCACATTTTTCCTGTCTAACTGGCTTCAGATTGGAGATAGATGGATAATGAACATCTGGGTCAGTCTCCCCTAGCTATGAGATTGCAGTTAGACCTTTTAGAGTTAACATGGAAATGCTTTCATAATTTTCCTTTCTTGAAATATTCAAATTCTTCCTGGAGTTTAATGGTTATGACAGATTTGTGCCTCAAGCTCCATTTGCAATAAAGAGCCAAAGAGTTAACCTTGTTCTCGCTACAAAAGAGGAATTTGATAAAAAGCGCAAAGGGAAAAGTGTTTCATGTGTTTTAAATTATTGCATCAACAGCAGTAATTTCAAATTCACTTAGTATTTATTCACAAGACAGATATACGGTTGCCTATTATTTTTATATACTTTTTTTTTTTTTTTTTTGCAAATTATTTTGCCTCTGTTAGTTGTCTGTTTATAGGCACTTCCAGTAATTTCTCCAGTAATACCCTCAGGCTATTGCGGGGGTGGCCAAACCATGGCTCATGAGCAACATGCAGTTCTTTTACAGTTAAAATGCAGCTTGCAAAGCCCCCTGTGTCCCACCCCCAGACTCTGTCTACCACACCGGGGTGGGGAGCTCAGATCTTCTGCCCTACAACAGAGTGGTGGGGCTAGAGGATTTTACCTAGCAGGGAGATGGGTGTCAGAGGGGAGGGTTAGTAAGTTTGGGCACTCTTGGGCTATAGTAATAATTTTCAAGGACAACACTGATTAGCAGTTCTTTTTTGAGCAGTTTAGCAGCAGAGATCAGGAGCAGGAAGTTCTCATCTTCTGTAAATATAAGAAGTCTGGAAGTATCCTGTGAAAATCTGGAAGCAAACAGCTAACATCCAGCAGTATCAAGGCATAAACAGAGTAGGTGCCCTTTGTAATTCAAACACAGACAGACAAGAATATTACATTTAAAAAGCGGTGAAAGGAATGTCTTTGCTTTTTTTTTTCTTCATTTGAATATAATTTTGCAAGGAAAAATAAATCACTTAAAATTGAAAGTGACATTTTTCTTCAGACATGTTTTGTCTGGAATGTAACAGGTGGAACACATTACAACATATAGACTTTTTTGAACCCAGGCTGCTTTTTTCCTGGATAGTCAACTTGGGGGGGAAGGAACCATTCATGCTCATTATCACAAACTTTTAAATAAATAAGTTTTGACTTCAGTCCTTCGAACAAGGACTGAAACTTCAGCTGCAGTTAGTAGGTGCCTTAGTTGGAAGTTTGGGTATGTATTCAGTACCTTATTTCACATGCTTCCTGTAACTTATTGTGTGTATATTCTTGTTGATATTCTGCTTTTGGACTAAACAGAAAGGCCAGAACATGTAGAGAGATGTTCTAGTGTGCATTCAGCCATATTTCTTGTATGGATATCCATCCAATGTGCATCCAGTTTGTGTAGAAAATATGAGAACAACATAGGTCTGAGTGATATTCGGTAGAATGAAACATTGAAAACATACATAGGTAAATTAAAATAAAATATGTCCCAACAGACATAAGTATCTGCAGATCCACTTTATTAAAAAAATATAACATACAAATTAACTCCGTGTCAATAAGATCTTCTGAACCGAACAAAAACAATGCCATTCTCCCTCTACTTGTTGAACCAATCTCCTTGGAACATGCGTGGGTCATGTTCACAAAGTGAGCAAATGAAAGCTCTGTCAAACCAAGGACGACAAATAAATTCCAAAGCCAAGCTTTCATCAGAGCCTGAGACAAATGTTAGGGAACTTTATTTTTGCTTAATGTACTTCCTAATTTTAAATTGCAATAATACTACTAAAATACCATGAGAAACTTCATTTCTGAATGGCCTAAAACAAGGAATTAAAAGGAATCTTGGTCTTTTAATGATAGACTTTTAATTAAATCTCTACACTTATGATGATTGCTTTTTTACTAATTTGTACTCCTCTATGTTGAATGTTAACTCTGAATGACTCTTTCTGATATGTGAATTTGGAGATATTGTAGTAAATGCTGGTTAGTATTTAGTAAATACTAATTTAGTTAGTAAATACTGGTGCAGTGCTTTGCCGCTTTGCCACTTTACCTCTGTCCTGACCTATGAGAATCTAGCTAATCCAATCCCAACCCTTGCTCAAGTGCAGGCTGCTGGTTGTGGCTGGCCTTGCTCAGGTTATACTAGATAACTGTAGTCATTTTGACTTAAAATAGACAAATCTATTCTTCAAAAGGTAAGGGTGGGATTTTCAAAAGTGCTTAGGCACCCAACTCATGTCGGTGGTATTTTCATTTTTTTTAAACACTCTTAGAGTGCATCTATACTTGTTACTGTATGCGAATAAATGTGCATTGTTGTGCCATAATCCCTCTTTTGTCCACTCTAAAGCTTAGAAGCATGTTCTTGAAGGACAGTCTGGTGTGCGAAAGCTAGCACGCATGAAGGGTGTAGGTATGGCCCTGTGCTGGTTCTATAGTGCAGTGTGTCACTGAATGATAGCCCTCCAGGGCCATTCTCACAATACCTTTTGCTGCCTGACCCTTATCCAAAGGTATAAATGTCCCTGACACTTCATCCACCTCCATGCCAATAGTAGTAAAAATCTGTGCTGAGCATTTCTAAAACAGTTTTCTGCTGAAATCTATCGATCAGGTGATCATGAATCATGGCCTAAGAGCAGCCTCCTGGTCTCTGTAGCATACACATTGTGTAGTTCAAAGTAGACTGTCTTGCGAATGACTTCATCCAGGTCAGCAGCAAACATTCTTCTGTACAAGAAGATTTCATGGAGGCTGAAGGAGGTGACCATTCACTGCATCTTGTCTTAGTGCCAGGAGCGCTTGAAGCACCTCAGGCTCCTTTACCAAAGGGTGAGGGACTCCAACAATCTTTCCAGGAGGAGACTTAGCACATGTCCATGTTATGTTGAGCTGGACTGGGTGCTCTCCAGGGCTGCAAATATGAAGCCTGAAGTGACTTGTGACCTACCCCCATCAACCCTAGTGACCTCATTGTACATCGGGACATTGATAAGGGGGAAAGGCAACAGGACCTCAGAGGAATTCCCAGAGGACATCCCAGGAGACACAGAAGAAGAGGAGCATCTAATTCTGCATCTCTACCCAGCAGACCCAGTTGAGAAAGACCTCTTGGAGGCGTCTGAGGACCCAGAGCCACTGCAGTAACCAGAATTCGATGCTGGTAAGTTTTACAATGGATTCCCATTGTCCCTAACAATATTTCCTCTAGCTTCAGTGCTACCTCCACCACAGCCTGGCCCCCATGACACTTCATCCTTTCTGTACCCCAGCGTGGTGCCAAAGCAACCCATTCAATGATTTTAGTGAAATCCCATTGAACCAATGTAAAACATTGAGCCGACATTAGTGGTCACTGTGACTTCTTCTCTTTTGCATTCCAGTACCTTCAAAACTATGTTCTCCAAGCAATGGTTAACCTTTAAAGAAGAAAAAGATGACTGGTGACGTTACCCCTGAAGGAAATGAACTACATCCCAATAGATCCGTTCATGCACTGTGAGCATTACATTTTAATAAAAGTAATGCAGGAAACCATTCTTTGATACAGCAGAAGCAGCACCGCAGAGAAGCAGAGGTAGACACAGGAGGACTCTGAAAGACCTGTTTCTTGATATAGATAGAAGGAGTCAAGGGCAGTTCAACTCTCTTAGTGCAAAGGAAGAACAGGCTCTTAAGCAGGATGAAGCATTCCTGCAAATGGAGAGACAGCACAGGCAGTGAAAGTGTGCACAGAAGGAATAGGATCATGCAGACCCCAGTCCAGCTGGTGGAAGAACACGTTAGGGACCCACTCACCACTGAGGTCACTGCTCCTCTCCAGGAATAGGGTCATGTCCTATACTTCTTCCTTCAGCTGCTGCCCAGGCTGCTGCTGAAGTGCTGAATCCCACTACCACTCCTGATGTGGGAAGGAACATTCCCAGCACAACATTCTCCTCTGGCATCTGAACTCCCTCGATGGTGAACCCTCTGGAGAGTTCAGGAGAAGAATTCTGCAAATGAGACGAATTAGTCCCTGTAGTCCAGCCTGTGTTCAGCCTTCAAGCGCTATACAGGATACGTCCCCATTTGTCCCCCTGCGCAATGTTCCACGGCCATTTCCTCCCACCTCCTCTTGTCAGGCTGAGGGGCAGGGAAAGGGTGAGGAGGCACAGACATTGTTTGCCCACTTCTCATAGAATTTGACTTTTAATTTTTGGTTAATTTGTTCCTGTTCAACTTTTTATCTCTGTTTCATGTATGTATGTAAATAAAATTTACTATTCACTTCACTTAACTTCTCACAGGTTTGAGATGGAGGTAGCAGAATTATTGTGATTTCTTAGAAGTCGGTTGCCATTAAAATGCAAACCATTTCATCCTTTCCACAGGCCCTTCCCCCCATTATATAAATTATTAACAAACCTTAATGATAATACAGACAAGGGAAACAAAACTAAATTAACATTGAAAATACCAGACAGTGAGCGTACTTTTAGAAACCCTCCTACCCTTGCCCTCTCCGCCTGCCCCCACCCCGCTCCCACCCCCTCCTCCCCATACACACAAATAATAGACAGCACTGAAAACTGAGAGTATGCTGTGACCAATACATCGTGCGGATGGGAGATGCGAAGTCCCTCTCAAAACCACACAGCTTTTTTAAATTACTGTAACAATGCTTAAGGGCTCCCCATAAAGCAATCTAAAACAGAGCAGTTACCATATAATGGAAACATTGCTCAATGACATCCTTAAAGTGCGTTAAAACTCTGCTCAGCACAAAGCCAGTCAAAGGTGTTAACCTTGAGGGCCCTCTTCCAATCATTTGCTTTCAGTTATTACATTAATGACAGATGCAGGGGATTGAAACCCACCCAGGAGTCTTGCAACAGAAGTTTATGGCAGTACTCTATTGACCTTTTCCTGCAGCACCATAGCATCACAATGGTATCTCTCAGCACAATCCCAAATCACTTTCTGGTTCCCTGCTGTTCCATGACACACAAGCACACAGCATCACACATTTCCTGGCCTGCCCTGAACCAGGAGCTGTGCACGTGATTAAGGTATGGCTGCTTTGAAAAACTGATCTCTCATGTGCTCACTCTCCATGGAAGTATTCCCCTTTAGCATCTTGTATGTTGAGCAAGGCAGAGTATCCCACAATAATCTGAACTGGATTGGCCACATTGGCATCTGCAGGGGTCCAGAGGTTCCACTAACAGGATTTCAGCTGCCCAAAGGTGCTTTCCACCATCATACTGAACCTACTCAGTCTGTATTTGAATTCCTTTTTTCATGGGTGTGCGGTGTCAGGGTATTGCTTCATGCTGCATACCTGCTCTCATGCACAATGAGAGCAGGTATGCAGGGCCAACAAAATAAATATCAGCACAAAACACACCATACGTAATCCTGTCGTTTCAACGGAATGAAGGCCCTTTTTTCCACTTTAGGTATAGCTTCAACCCCCTGACCAGCCTGGTGTCATGGATCTTTATTGTGTGTTCAATATTTGCATTCGTGAACCAACACCTGTGGTTCATTAAGCCTTGGAGAACAAGTGAATAGTAACCTTTTCTGTTTACATTTTCAGTAGCCCCCTTTGGTGGACGAAGTATAAATAAGTTTCTTTCATTGGTGGCTGCACACACTTTGGATGTCCCATCCTCTGAAACCCACAGTGATTTCAGGGACTTGGGTTCCAGCAACCACCTTTGATCACAACAGTGATAGCCTGTCAAATCTGTACAACCACTACCCCAGCCTTGAACTGATTTGCAACTGAACAGTCACTGTCAGGTGTTGCCAGCTTCCAAAGAGTGATAGTACCCACTTATGCACTGGTATGGATTTCCAAAATCGAGTGGTCTTGATGCTGGAGGGTTTGTGTAAACTCCTCGCATAACTCATGTAGGTTTGCTTCCTCATTCTAAAGATCTGCAGCCACTTATCTGTTGTTTCTCCAGGACCAGAAGTGGTGGTCCACCCACCAACATACTCTTGCAGTTGTAGCACTCAATTCCTCTGTGCCTTGGGACTGCAGTGGATTTTCATTCCCCTTCTGGTTCAGCCATCTTCACCATTTCAAATTTTCCTGTACTCATTGTGTCCAATATCTGGTACTGTAATACATGAACACTTGTCAAGCAGGTAAGAGCAGAACCACATCCTCATAAACTTGCTCCCTGTCTTCAGTTTGCAGAAGGGAGAGATGATCGGGAGCTGTCATCACAAAATGTGTGAAGGCAGTTCTCAGAATGTCTCCTGTGACACACAGGGCGCCAGGACACCACCCTGTGAATGTAGGTATATGCCTGTGTACAGCGTATATCTATGCCCAGCTTGGCATATGTGGACACTTGGCATAGTTACAGGGTACATGTGCTAACAGTACACAGACAAGTATCCAGAGAAGTGCACAAATGTAGACCTAGCCTTACTGTCTCTGAGGAAATTCATTTTCTTCTTCCACAGACTTGATCTAGAACCAGTTTTATTAAAAAGAAAAAAATCTTTTAGTGGCTCACATGTTTTCTCTCTTCGTGTTACATTGCTTATTTTTTTGGTCGTTGTTGGAAGAGCATTGTAGCCGAAAAGGAAATAGTTTGATTTAGCGTTTTTGCTTCCATATCACTGATGTGTCAGATAACTGTTCTTCAGCATTATCGTGTCAATCAGGACACTTGGTGATTGAAAAAGGTTCATTTTATTTAAAAATGTGATTTTGTTTTAAAATGAAATGAAATGAGAGAGCCTCCTCACATTGTCTACTTGTCGAATATACCATTGAATAAAACTGATGTAGAATTCTTAACTTTTCCCAAGATACCTTTGGGAGGTGCAATAAACTATTCCATTTTCAAGTCTCTTTAGTTGCTTGCATGTATTTTGCCAATTAAGAGACCTATACTGTAGATTACTTTATAAGATCTCAAGGGGATAAAGTAAATTTGATCGAGTTTAATTGCTGATTTAGGGATGAGTCAGACATTAAATGCTTCTAGATGTTCAAAACTAACAGCAGTAATTCTTGCTATTTTTAAAAAATAGATATTAGTTCTTTCAGAATTCTTATTCATTATATTTAATGTTCATAATTAAACAAGGACTTCTGCTATATATAAAACTTAAAAAAAAAAGTTTTGATTGTTTTGAAAATAAGTTTTCTAGATACTTAGGCAGATGTTTCAGAAACCTGTTTCTGGACTGATGTCTTTAAGCCTTTTCTATTAAATGTGGTTCCTATTCTAGGTACCATGTACACATCTCCCTGCAGTAGAGACATAGCTTCTAATAATCCACCTGTATCATTTGTTTAAAAAAAAAAAACACTTAATCTATCTATCTTTTATTTCCCTGCACATAAACAAAATTTAAAATCAGGTCCTCTAATAAATGGGGCTAAGCACTATTGCTTTTTTTTTTTTTTTTTTTGGAAGTTTGCAAAGTTCTCTAGATTTTCAAGTCTGACTGAGGGTAGGTGAAAGAACTTTAGCTATTTTGTCTAATGAGATGCTGGAAGTTATCCAAATAGCAAAGAACTTGAGGTACTGCTAAACAAATCTATGGGAGGAAATTAATGAAAATATTGCAGAATCTTATAACAAAGAAATGTTGAATAACTTTTTTACATTAGGATATACAGTACCTCCCATCTGTTTTCAGACTGGAATGCAATTTAGTTACTTCAGTTCATGTGTACATGATGTAATGTTATCAGAGATATAGACTATACCATAGTACATACCCTAATTAAGGAGGATTGAATATTTTCTGTTCCCTTTTATTTTTTAAACAGTCTTAAATTGTTGCTAGAAAAAGGTATATAATGCCTGCCAGAGAAACTAAGACTGTCAGATGCAGATGCTGAAATTCTCATTTCTGAAGACACATTCACGAGATCTACATTGGTGTCCACTCTGGAGGACAAAAGGGAAAATGCAAATGGTAGTTAAATTGCTAGGAGAAAGAAGCCTACATGGAGAAATTACAAGGAGTAGGCATCATTGAGAGACAGGAAAGTTTTGATCCAGGAAGGAAATAATTTATGGGTCAATTCTATCTAGATTTTAGAGATACTCCACTCTAAATATGTGGATGATGATCAGACTAAGATATGGATGAGGATGGAAAAGTTGATCGGCTAGCAACGCAGGGTGAGTTAGAGGGCAAAAATAGGTACATAATCTTAATTATTTACTTAATCGTGATTAATGTGACCTAACTCTGCTTGTCTTTAATGAAGAGAATGCTGCCTCCTGCGTGCTAGTTCAAGACAAGAAGTCAAAGGATATCATGAAGTCTTTCAGGGAAATTTCTACTTACTCTGGACACAGTGACATTTGATAGAACCAAGAACACATTGCAGGGAATGCAAAGGGTTGTGAAAAGTGGGCAAAACGATCCACTGGAACATCTGTCCACGGCAAAGCAAGAGTGAAGAAAGAAGAAGGCTAACAACTGAGACTAATGTGCGGATATATCATTGATTTTATAAAGAGGAAGGCCTTGGATTTATTTTTAGCTGATACTTTTTAAAACCACAGTTAAACAGTTAATGGCAACTAAACAAATAAAAATACAAGAATCAATATTTCTGTTCCATAATCAGAGTGTTGGTTGTTCGAATTGATGGGGATTCATCTATATGTATCATTAGACTGGTTTCAATTCAAGATATTTAAAAAATCAGCTTACAGCTCTTTACCCTGGTGGTACCAATACTTACTACCTAGATCTATAGATAGTAGGAGAGGAGTGGATGAAGTGAGTGCTGCTGCTTCTTTTTCCACACTACTACCGCCTGCACCAGGTTCAGGAGCCAGCTGACTCCAGGGCTGCTTAAATGATAAAAAGCTCTTTCATCTTCTCTCTGTCCATGTAGCTCCCACTGTGGGTGCACCCTCTTTCCACTCATTTGTCATGACTCTTCCTCCCTAATCCCTTCTTGTAGAAGCACTAGCCTAAGTTGTTTTGGGGACGTTTTTTGTTTCGTTTTTTTTCTTACCGGTGGCAATTTCTCAGCAGTTTTTGATCTAATGTTTTGACTGCAGGTTTCTCTTTCCATTTTTGACCTCAGGACAATAATTCTTTTCCTGCTTTCAGTCAAGAAGTGGTAGTGAGAGCTGAAAAAAATAAAGTGTTACTAAGCCATCCATTATTTTCAAAGTTTTAAAAATACAGGCAGAGATTCAGGTTTATCACATGTAACTGTCAAATGTTAAGTATGGAAAGAAGAAAAATACACATTTGGGATGATTGACTCCAGATACATGAATAGAAAATGCTACATTTGTGGAAGGGTGCTAGAGGAATAGCTGTTTTGTAAGCTTTAACTGAAATTTCTGACTTCTGTATGATGAAAATCTAAAATGCAATTTTGAATTAACCTAGATTCCTGCATTTCATAGTCTCTTCATATGAATCTCAGGCTGACCTATCACCTTTAACTACAGCTCAGATTATCTTTGAAGAGTTCCAGTACTGCTCATTCTTATTGAAGATAACTTTAGAGAGCATAGTGATTCTGCTTATTTACCCATAAGTGTGCTGAATTCCTTTCCTGCATATTGCTCTCCCAATGCACCTTTTTTCAGAGATCTCCCAACGTACTGTTTTTTTTATTTCTTTATTTTTTTATTCACTGCTCTTCTCTTGAGGATCATTCTAATGGCAGGGTTGTATTTATTTCATCTCTTGGTTGAAATAGAGGTGAAAGAACATGTGGCAGTGACCCCAATGTTTTCAGCCTAAGTGGTCAGGCTGTGTACTTGGATTCCTTGTGGGTCGGCAATGAATTCTCCCCCTCTCCGTCCATTTCATTCCGGAGAGTGGATCTGGGACTTCTCTGTAGTCAGCATTGCAGATCTGAGTTATCGCACCTCTTTTGGGGCGCCTCTGGTGGGGCACATTTGTCTTCTCAGTCCCCTCCTGGGTGAAAGTGCCCAGGGAATACTTGCGGTGCTGGGCTCCAGCATATAGAGCAAAGCCTCTAGACTCCACAAATCAGCCCTACCTCTGCATCTAGTGATCTCTAAACCAGTTGGACTGGTTGGTGGGGAAGGATTTGTCCCTAAAGGAATACTATCTGGATACTTGATATGGGCAGGCTGAGGAAAAGAGAACTTCTTCAACTTGCTAAGGAACCTCCCATTAAAAAGTCTGCTTTGTAGGGCTCTTTTATATCTGATACAAAAGAACCAAGTTATTTTAATTTATTTGACTATATTTAATTTGTAATGGGTGTCTATATGAGTCAAGCCAAGCAGTGTGGAAAGGAATAGTTACTTTATGAAGACTTGATAATCTGTGTATTCTATCATTTTACAACAGGTCAGTGCAAGTTCTGATCAGCACTGCCTAAAGAAGAGCTCTTAGCTCAGACACTCTGCTTCCTTCCCCTGACTGAAGGAAGAGTTCTGTGTAGCTCAAACACTTACACCTTCCACCAACAAAAATTGATCCAATAAAAGATATTTACCTCACTTTGTGAGTCTCATAAATAGCACTAGAATTCTGTTTGTGTTAGAAGTTGAGGAACAAAATACAAATTATGCTATTCTGTATGATTTGTATTTACTTAGTAGTCTTTCATGTATCATTAAACATGCATAACATTAAATTTAATTATTTGCATTAAAATACGGATTTCAAAACATCATAAAAGGATAGTAATTCAGTAATTAACATGATAGATAATGACAGCCTTTCCATTTCAAGCTCTCTGTATAGAAGGGTTCACTGGTTTTGTGACTCTGCTCAGTTGTATTTGTTTTAGGACATTTATAGTCAAGGCATCAAACTGAACAGAAACCAGGCTTCCATTCATAGTCTGGTTACAAGTTAGTATTCCCAACACTTCGTTGCTGAAACAAAAGAGGCTGCAAAGTGAAAGAAAATATTTCTGCTACACACTTAATAAAAAGGTATAGCTGTCATGAAAGTTTTAATGTAGGCAGCATTCACAAATTTGGATGCTCACCCAGGCTTAAATTGGAATAAGAATAATGGAGTTTACCAAACTATACATATTCCTAAAGAAATGTATATTTTGCTAGGGTTTTAAACGCATTTGGACCACATTAATTTGAATCACTGAATAATTGTATCTGTTTATTATGGGGTGGGGAGAGATAGTGGTGTTTACTTTATATCTAAAAGCATTGCCACAGATATTTCCATACCCTTTATTAAGAAAATGGGATAATTTGTCTTAATAGTAGCATAGCCATGAAGATTACATTTGCTGTAAATATTTTTAAAGGACTCATTACAAATGTCAGAACTTTCAGCAACATTGATAAATTATTATATATAATATATACGGTAGATCACTGAAGAAAGAGTGAAATGCTTGAGAGAGACATTCTCCTACCATGTTTGTAAAATATACAGTGGTATAACAGCAGCCTTTTCCGTGGCTAGGCTTGGAAAGTTATCAGCGCGAGCTCCTAAAAGGTATAGTTTATGATTATTTATGTGGTTCATGATGATAAACAAGGGGTAATTTAGACTTACTTACAAAATAAAGGGACAGATATATTTGTGTGAGTGTACAATTGTAACCTAAGGCTTTGTGGATCAAAGTTGGCAATATCTAGTTAACACTTCTGGAAAACACACATTGGCTTAGCAATCTCTGGTCCTTTCTCTTCTCTTTCCACACCAGTGTATCCCCTTCCTCACAGGAAATACTGTTCATGGAAGTCATTGGTGTCTCTAATTAAAAGCTTAATTGTTTTTTACATTTTACAGATTTTCTGCTAAAGATCTCTCTTCTTTCCAAAGATATCACTGTAATCATTGAATGATTGGAATATCTCAAAATAGCATTTAATTTACTTTTAGTTTGGTCTGCTTTAGTTTTGTAACTTTTTTAAAACAGTCTTTCTTGTTACTAGGCTCTTAAATTGAGACGATTGTAACTTTCAAGAAAATTTCTAAGCTTCATCAACTGATATAAAGAGAGTAGTGAAAAAGATAAATGATAGCAATTCTCCTAACATCAGAATCCTTAGACTTTTTGAGCAGGCACTTTATTGAAAGACTGAGCAAACATAGAAGCCTTAGAGCAGTTTAAGAGCCATTGAATGAAAGAGCATAGCTTCACTCTGCTGTAATCCTATTAGTGTAGGCCTCCATTGAAACAAGATTCTTCTATGGTTTCAGATTAAGGGAGTGGATTACAAAACACTTTTCAGACATGTTCCTATCTGCTACATGTACTCCAAAACCAAAAAATGTTAGTTGAGCTAAGTTTAACTGTAACTTCAGGGCCAAAAATATTACATGGATCTTAGTTATCCCAAAAAGAAACTGAACAAATTCTGGAAATTTAAACTTATGGTTACAGCTAAAAGATATCTAAACGGGTTAAAGTATGGAAATATACAAGTAAAGGTCCCCAAGAGCCTAAACTCTTCCCTGTAGTGTGTGCAATAACCGTACGATTATAATTGAGGCATCTTACTAAATGTGATCCCAGATTCTATTAAACTATTGATATATGTACACTCAAACACACAGCAGTTGAAGAAAATCTGGGACCACATCCAGTGAAATACCTTAATTGTAATTGCATGATGATAGTGCAGCTGCTAAGGGGCAGAGTTAAGGTTGTTTATATATTTTTCTTCTTCGTGGCTGTCTGTAATAGATGAAAATAAAGTTTTCTCTCCTTTTTCATCTAGATTCATTTTTTATTTTATGCAGTATACCCTGACTTATTATGGTGCTAAATTCATTTATAAAGCACTCCATACCTCATCCCATCCCTTAGTAATTGTTGTGATGCTGGCAGACCAAGTGACAGGCTTGTCAAGGCTGCAAGTGTCAGCTGAGCACTGACAAATTCATAGCTGGAAACCAGACCAACTCATTTGTATGTTAGTGTTCTTCAAGATAGGTGTTAGACTTGTAAGAATGTGTTTAGTGTTCAGACTCTGTAAAACGCTTGTAAGTTGCTGTGTGTATTAATCTTACTTGTAATGTTTGTATCCCATGCTATAATGTAGTATGTAAGTTTTGCTTTATAACTATAAAAATGCCTGCTCTCAACTTGTGAACTCAGGCAGTGGAGGAGTGGTTCCCCCACCCATCAAAAAAGATGTGGGTTGAACGGACCATTGCGGAACATCGTGATACAAAGACTTGGGTAATGGCCTCTCACAGTCATGAAGATGCTATGTGCAAGAAAGACCATCCCATCAGCAAGAATGATGGAAGAAGGAAATAAAAAAAAAAAAAGGAAAACAAGAAGATTCCTCATCACTCTTTTGCTGTTTGGATTCTCACAGAGCTGGAGCTGGGAAACAAAGCAGAGATCCCCAGGTTAATCTGGGTTAGCCCTAAAAGACATTCAATTCTGACAGATTACATTTGTCGCCTTTTGGAACGATTGACTTTAATTCATCTGTGTATATATGCCTGTTATAACCTGTAAATAACTTTCTTTTTCCTAGTTAATAAATCCTTAGTTAATTTACTATAGGACTGACTACAAACATTGTCTTTGGTGTGAGATTTAAGGTACACAGTGACCTGGGATATGTGACTGCTCTCTTGGGACTGATAGCAACCTGACTCTTGTGATCTTTGGTGTATGGCAACCAACTATCACTAAGTCCAGCTTGTCTGGGTGGCAAGATAGGCTAGAGTGTCCAAGGAGGCTGTCTATAACTCCATGGTTAAACTGTTATAGTGCTTCAGGAGTTCACATTTGTTACTGGGTTGGTGAAATCTAATCCTACAACCAGTTTGGGATGTCTACCCTGTTTCTTGACAGCCTGCTCAGAAGTTGGCACTCTTGGCTGTGAGCCACTTCAGACAGCATGAAAGTTATAGCTTGGTAATAAATTATATCCTTGGATTTGTAGACTTGTGGCAAGACACACTGCTATGTTTTTAAAAAAATGTCTTCAGTTAATAATGAACTTTTGTCCCCAAATAAAAACCAATAGGTCTCTGTACTTACCTCTGCACAGAGTTTTATTAAGTAATTTTGTATCAATTTTTTAAACTACAACTATATTTTTTCATCACTATCAGATTAATCTTGATCAGATTAATCACTTGATCCAAGGCTCTGAACCCAGTGTAAAAATGACAATATACCACTAACTCACAACAGCCTGGATATTTGACTATTTGTCACCATCAAGGTACTTAAGAATTACTGGTTTTAATCCAGTTCACTTTTTGTTTGCTTGTTTGTTCCATTGCATGATTGGTGTAACTAATCATAGGTAACTGCATAACGTAAAGTATTAAGAATATCATTTAAATATATATCAATGACAGAAAATTACAGAGGACAGTAGATCATATTTCTCTTTCCTAGGAATCTGTCGTAAGAGGGAAATTTCAGTAAATAGGGCAAAGAAATAGTAGAATTTAAGATATAAGAAAACACTAAGAAGTGTGGAGTTTCTGTAGTTGACTAAGTATCTCTTCCCCATCCTTCCTCTTGACTAGTTTCATTTTTATTTTATTTTTTTAAATTGTTGGAATGTATTGGTGCCATACTGCATTTTTCTGCATGTAACAACAATCTGTAATAGTTCCTTAATAATTTTTTAAGTATAAAATTGTGCTGGATTCTGATGCACCAGAGTATGGAGGACATCAGAGGCTGGATCATGACACAGAATATTTCACTGAAAAATATTCACATAATTATCGACTTAATTCTCTTTTGGTAAGTAAAAGCTTTCATTCTTTTTTTAATTATGTAACTTATTTCTCAAGCAATTTTGATACATTTGGAGTCAATAGCAAACAACTGTAATACACTGAGTTTTTTGTTTGTTTGGGGGGGGGGAGATGTTCCAGTTTTCCAAAATCAGCCTTTGCATGAAAGCAGTAAATGAAATTAAATGAAATTGTTTTGATTTTGGTACAAATGATTTTCTCTTTGACACTCCACTGAAATGTGCTTGCACCTTCATAGGACAAAAGTATTGTCATGTTCAAATATTCTTTTCAAAGAAAAAAGATGCATGAAACCATTTATAATGTGTTTGAAAGATCACTGATATTCATCATATTCATTTGCTTCATTTTCATGTCTGAGTAACCCTGCATGCTTAGCTTGTGATTTTTTTTTTTTTTTTTTTTTTTTTGCATTGCTGCTTCCCCACCCCCACCACTCTTCCACAAATTAGGACCAGGGCAAATCATGCATTTGCAAGAGGCTTCTATCTCCTTAGCTTGTGGAAAAACAATGCAAGGTAGAATGGACATCGTACATTCCCACAAAATAAGTTGAGGGGGCTCCGCCTGTGGGCTGAAATAAGGAACAAACAACCAGGTTCCACACACTGCTGCAGATAGGGTGGGTTATATATTGTAATTTATTTGGACTGAAACCTTGTATACGACTTCGGTTGGTTTGGGTGCTGAGTAACAGAAGTTGCCTTTCAACATAACAAAATATCTATTTTGAAAGCACAATCATTTGCCATTTATAAATCTGAAGGGTTTTTTGTCATTTTTACGTTTTAAGACTTTTGTTCTATCTACTAATGATGCCTTACTGTGTATACAGTATATTATATATCCATTTTCTGCTCTTGAGTGGCATATGTGAAGTGACTTCGTTGTCTTAGCCAAGTTTCTACTGGATAACTATCTACATCACAAAAATATACCGACACACCTGGCATTCTTGTTTACAGTCTCAGTAGAAAGTAAGATTTGAAAAGGCCATGGATATTTTTACACTCACACTTGGAAATGAGCCATGTGGTTCAAGACTGAGCAACATTGGTTTGTCAGCATGAGGAAGTTTGTACTATATCTCTACGTAATAGATTTATATTGTAACATCATAGGGTAATAGATGACACTGTATTATGTGAGTGCCAGTACTGTTTCTGCTTCTGCTATACCTCTTCTGAGTTTAAATGGAGGACTTCAGTTTCCAGGGCTGCTCCTCATTAACTTTCTTGAGCACTAAATTAATTTTATAAACTGACAACAAAAAGCATTTCATTTGTTTTATGGGAGTGATAAGTTTTTCAGCAGTTTTCATTGCAGAATCGTTCTTTTCACTTCATTGGGCCTTTCATCAAAGGCTCATAAAGGCTTTTGTGAGCATTTATTTAAGTATTTAAGTCTCATGGTACCCTTGTGGTGCAGTTAAGTATTTCTATTGATTTTACAGATAGAGAAACTGAGGCACCAGGAAGTTGTGATTTTTCTCAAGGTTCCTTAACAATACAGGTCTCCAGGAATTCTAGCTTCCAGAGCCCTGTTTCCAGTCCACCCCTTAACCGCTGGTGAACATTAATTATTTGTTACTAACTTGTTTATAATACCTATAATTGTTACCCTTACCTTTGGAATGTAAATACCATTTCAGTTTTTATATGAGGTATATGGCAAATTCAGAGTAGAAAAAGGCCAGACACAAAATGAAAAGATGGGATTTAAGAGCATGTGGAAGAAAAGCATGTAAGACATATGTCAGTAAGTAAAAGTAGCTAATTTTTTCTTTGTGAACAAGCTGTGGCATGGAAGTGACAGTTCTATGTCAGTAAGAAATCTAAGAGTTGTTGGTCACATTGCTTTTTTGTATGCCCCAGTAATCCAATTCCCAGAGCAACATTAATGAAGCCATCAGTTGGAGGTAAATTGCTAGTAAAAGGAAGCCAAGTTGAGGAAAGGGACAAAAAGAAAACAAGGCAAAATGTTCCCCTTTAATAGTTGAATCTATTTGGTAGCTAGAGCCTTCAATCCCTAATTTAAAATAAAGCATATCTAAATACCAATGTAGATCCCAAATCTAGGATAAACTATCCTTGATAAACTATCTTTGGGGGGCATCATTACAAATTAGTCAATATTTTCTAAGCTGACTAGGTGATTTCACCAGGGAACTCTCATTCAAATTAATGAAATTTGTATGGCTACCTTCTCCAATTAGTGTTGAAATTTTCAACCATTATTTTTTACTATTTGATAAATCATCTTGTCCTCTGAGGAAGATGCTTGAGGGCTAAAAGTCCCTCATTTCAAAAGTTTCAATTCCTCTCCACTATAATAATAAATCATAATAATAATAATATGGTAGCACACAATCTGCACCTTAGCTAAGACTGCATCTGCAAGGCTTTTTTTAAATAAAGGTACCTGTGAAAGTGCTGTATAACTTAATAAAAACACACACAGTATAATAACATGTTCCTTAAATTTTAAGCCCAAATAATCATGGACAGTTAACTTTAAAGGAAAGATATATAGAAAGTCATTCTAAAAATATAGAATGATGGAAATCTTCAAAGTGATGAGCAGGGATTGAGGAAGACATGTGAAGGGGGGAAGGGAATGAAAATTAAGTTCTGCAGTGTAGGACTCATTCCATTAAACTCTGACTACAAGTGGGATGATGGTATGTGAACCTAGATACCTGTCTTAAGGAGCTGGTTTGAAAATCATTAAGGGCTTCAAAACAAAAAAAATAAAACCTTCTCTATCTTTTCCATTCTTAACTAACCTAAATAATACTGTCATCTGCTAATTTTTCCATCTCATTGCTCACTCCCATTTTCTGATCATTAAAGAGCACTGATCCTACAATAGAATATTATGGCATCCCATTTTACCATGATGAAAATTGACCTTTTATTACTAATTTTATCTACTACTGGCCAGTTTTGAATGGGACAGTACTTTATCTCTCATGCCATGATAGCTTTCCCTGATACCCTCTTGTGAGAGTCTTGGTCAAAGCCTTTTGAATATCTAGGTAAATTATGTTGTTTCACCATTTCCTTTTAAAATTTTATGAAGAGTGGGGAGCTAATTACGGAGCTTACTCATTATAACATATGGTTATCTGATTGGTCAGGTATGAAGCTAGAGGTGTGGGTTTTTTTTTTTGGTGAACAGTTTCTTTGCCTAAAAATGCATTTCTCTGTCAAACAAAGCTGTTTATGACTTTTGGGTCAAATTTGGTGAATAGTTTCAGTCCAATTAAAAAAAGACTTTTTTTTAAAAAAAATTGAAATGTTCTTTGACTTTTTCAAAGTAAAATGTTTTTAACGTTTTATTTTGAAAATTTTGAAGTTTAGCAACATTTTAGAATTTTTTAAAACAAAGTAAACACCCAAAAATGAAACTTAAAAAAATAAATGAAAAAAAAAGAAATTCATTTCAGATTGAACAATACATTTTGTTCAACTGAAAGAAGAAATCTTGTTTTTTCTTTGTGTTTATTTTTCTGTGAGGAAAAATAAAAAATAATTTTAAAAAGTTCAGTTTTCGTTCAACCCAAAACAAACAAAAAACAGATTTTTGAATTAAGCCACCAAACTGAAACATCAAGTATTCACTGAGCTCTGTAGGCAGCACTCCTTACCTACAGAAGAGGACAGATGGAAGTTACTTGATGGCAGTGCATGTGTGAGAGACTTGGAGTTTCAAATGAAGAAAACTATAACATATATTCAAAAAGGTATCCAAATCGTGCCTACCAAATGTCTATTTACTCAATTGAAATGCATTGATTCAGAGCACATTAATTTTTTTAATGGAGGTTTATGGCTGAAAGTATTAAAGGACCAGTAAATCTAGTAACTGGTTAAGGCTTTTGTACAGTAAAAACAGTGACAGTTGTTCCTGTGAGTGTTTTTACTGAAAATAAAAAGCCATTGTTTTTACATTAATTCTGCTCTTCCGTGCTTCAGAGTATAATCAATGTCCACACATACAAAATGGTTGCTTTTTATTATAACCATAGAAATATATGCATATGTTGCAATGTATATTTTACTCACTTTTTTTGTCCATGCTAACATACTGTACTACAATCTTCTCTTTTATAATTGGGGGCTGCAGCAAATAAGACACAAAGTGGGATGGATTTTGTAAAAAAGTACAGTTATATAGCTATAAGTAAAACTTAAACATAACTTTTACTTTTGCTTTAGTTGTGTCTAATTAACTTGAAAAAAATCACCTTTTTTAAGTTAGAGGATTTTTAAATTTTCTTTATGCACTTATTCCTATAGGCCTATGTTCCCGATTATTTATTTGTTTGTTTGTTTGTTTGTTTGTTTATTTATTTATTTATTTGGGTTACATTGAGAGTGTCCTAAATTCAATAGGACCGATTAAATTGCTGTATTAAGCAAATCCTTATTGTTACTTTTCTCCTTGGTCCTTACATACAATAATCAGTGCTAGAATTCAATTTCTTTCATTCCTTGAGACAGTTGATAGACTAAAGCATTTTCGTAGACTCAAATGATCTAAAGCACTTTGTGACCCTTAGCTTTGAAAATAGGAATTTGCATAACTTTCATTACAAGGATTTGTGCATTGATTTTTAGTTTTTAACTGACTAGATTTTTTTATACCATAAAGATTATGTAGAATATGCTTTGTAGTTAGAAAATTAACTGTTTCTAAGAGAGAATGGGATAAAATAAAGGTTAGATCTTTAATACCAGCTGGCTCTTTTGATATCTTTACCTCCTATTGTGTACCTGATGATTAAAGCTTTCTAGTTTCTATTCACACATGTTCATAGATTATTTGACTGCTAAAGGAAAAAAAACATACAGTGGAATGGCTTCTAAAACACATGGTACTTTTCCAGTAGGCTGCATTAGTGTATGATAGTCTTTAGTTCCACCTCATTCCTTGCTTTCCCTTTCTTCTGTGAACAAAATTATAGAAAAATGGCACAGGAGAAAACTGAAGAGAAATCTTGATACAGTCCATCCAGTAGCTGAAATTACTTTACATAACTGAGCAGAGACCATTCCGAAAAATGATTTTCTGCATATTCATGCCTTATAACTGTATATTAAAAAAAAAAAAAAGCATTCAAAACTTCAATTTACTTTTAAATGTAGTTTTTTAGTCTTGCAAAGTACCTAACTGGAACCAAACATTTAACAAAATTTAATTTATATATAAAATTATATTTGAGTTAACACATACCGAAAGCAAAACTATCCAATATCTTAGTCATTGGCTAATTGTATTGTCAATATAATATTAATGCCTGTTAAAAACAATATAGAGGCATGAGATGATTTCCAACTAAAATCATTGTTTTAATTAAGGAAAATGTTGCAACAACATCACTATTGCAGTCTTTTGCACCCTCCAGTTGCAGTACACAGTAGCTGCCTATCAAGTGTTTTTATATAGTCCAATATCATGATATCTATCTTTGAATTCTAGTCATTACTACCTCCAGGGCAAAAATGAGCATGAAATAACTTCTTGAATTGGATTTTGAGCCATCAGAATGAGTTATAGGCTGGTTTCATTGCAACTCAAGCCAATTTTGTTTGATGTTGGAGGTGTTGGCAATTGTTTAGTGTTCCTGTTAACAAATGGTTACCTAATGGTGAAGCTAGCCTGACTGACCAGAAAGTGCTGAATGGGTGCTTGCAAGTAGCAGAGTTTCTGGTCTTCTGTATTTGAGGAATACCACATACTATGGTATTCCTGGTGCTCTCAGAATCTATGTAATTTAGTTGCTCATTTTGCACTGAACTTTGTAACTGCTGCCATTTACTCAATTTTGTCCCTAAGCAAATGAGTAGCTGAAAGAATTTCCATGCAGATCTCTTTTGTGCCAAATATAGGATGTGGTGGTGCACCCTTTAAGTAGAAGGACAATAATGTGATCCGAATATGAAGGGGCGTTTAAGATTTCCTGTGTTTTTGCTTTGCTAAGCTTTTGTTTCTTGACATCATCCAGATGATAAAAGTAACAAATTTAGGGAATAGCGTATGACCAACAAGAACAGAATATCTGTGTCCCTTGCCAATACCAACAACATTTGTACATTTGTGTGTTCCTCTACCCTCCTTGTGTTGTTGTGAGACGCTCTGCATCAGTGTAACTTGCTTATCAAACCCCATGTACCCTAATTGGAAATCTGTTTAATAGTTGTACTAAATGCTTAATGTGTATACCACACCAGTGACCAGCAGTCTGTACTGGGATTGCATTGTGCTTGACACTGTATAAATATGTATAAAGAAACAGTCTCTGCCCCGTAGTGCTTACAGTGTAAAAAGACAAGTAACATGAAAACATAAATCAAATATATAAAAATCACAAATTTTTGTTGTAATAAAGACCCCAGCATCCCCATGTCTTTTTTGCTCATCTGTGACTTAAGGCTTGCCTACACGGGGACACTTGGGCAAATTAATCCAAATTTACTTTTAAAACAGATTTATTAAATCACATTAAACCCTTATGTGGACGCTGTTATTCAGAATTAAAGGGGCCTTTATTTGGTTTAGTTCAATTCAGTAAAATGCCCCTTAATTCACTGAATGAAGCTAAACTGCATTAAGGCCACTTCAATTCTAAATAAGAGCATCTATGGAAAGGTTTAATATAGTTTAAGTAATCCATTTTAAACATTAGTTTGGATTAATTTTCCTGAGTGTCCCCATGTTGGCAAGTCCTAACACCACTTTCTGCTTTCTCTAGCAGATGACCCATTGAGGATGCAAAGACTCTCAACAATGATTAATAGCTACCTTTCAAAGACTGTATTTCACAGACCAGTCTGCATGTCTTTGTCCCAGCCAGTTTCATTACAAATAGGCATTTTCCTTAATACAATTCCTTCCCCTCCCACAGTGATTTTCTGTTATGAAATGTTACTTAGGGACAGAGGTGTAACCCTCTGCAGCATATCATTGATTTTTATAGGCTTTCTGGCAGAGGTGAATTTTGGGCACAGATTTGAAGGAAAAGAGGATAGCCAACTTATGGACTAGTTCAGGGAAGGTAATGGGAGAAGCTGACAAATATGCAGAAGAGGTGGAGGGCTAACAGATGAGGAAGGATAGAGTTAAGAAGGGCCTTGAAGGTGAGGCCAAGAAGGTTGAAATTTATCTAGTGAATCAGAAGAGGATGCAGTGGGAAGGATTCAGAGTTGGGCGAAATTATTAAAACGGGTGAAGATGATCTTAGCAGCCAGTTTTCTGTGAAGAGGAGAGAGATGATACATGTGTTTGGGGTACTGGAGTGGAGGAGATCACTGTAATCCATTTAGGGGATGATGGGACCATGGATGTGATTTAAGATTTTTTGGATATAAAGAAAAGGATAGATCTGACAAATATTGTGGAGGAAGAAGCAGCAATATTTGGGCACAGCTTGATTTTGTGATGCAAACGAGAGGGATAACCTCATGTTATTGTCTTGAGTGATAGGGAGAATGGTGTGGGTGTTCAGTGGCAGAGAATGGGTGGTGTTGAGTGTGTGTTGGGAGGGCAAATAAGGAGTCTAGTTTTATGTCTCTAACTTCAGATGATAGTGAAACATAAAGGAGGAGATTCAGAGACAGGCTCAGATTTGGTATTAGAGGGCAAGAGACTGGTCAGGAGTGGAGATAAAGATCATAGTTGAAACCATGTGAGTGGGTGAAATTACCCAGAGACTATATGTAAATGGGTAAGATACCAAGAAGAGAGCCTTCTGGAACCCCTGCAGAGAGTGGAAGAGGGGGAGGAGGACCCATAAAAATATACTTGTATGATAGCTTAAGAAAGGAGAGAGAGGCAAGATGTTTGAGGGGCATGATCAAGGTCTGTGCTAATGTTAATCTTGAACTCAGCTGAAATCTTGAAGAGTCTTGCCCAAATGCACAAGCATCACCCTAAAACCACAAACTTTGAGCAGACACAGGTCAAGAAATAACCCCACCACTTCTGCAAATCTTACCTTTGTTGACCGCTTCTGGAGTATCTTCAAGGGTCCCAGTGGCAACTTTGCAATATTCAAGTTATAAGGATGGGGGCAATCACAAAGTAGGTTGAGTGCCTTGCCAATCTCTAAGTAATTCTCTATACCCCATATTGCAGTAGTGGACTCCTAAACTCTTTTCCACAGCAGTGGACTCCTAAACTAACAAAGTGAGGAGAGAACACAAGATAAGCCTTAGTGCATGGTTACTAGGAAACCTGTTTGCTTGGAGGTTTGGGCGTTGCAAATCCACTCAAATGGACCCCGCAAGGCTTAGTTCTTGGAAGCACAAATTGGATACTGCAGGGTTTGTTCAGCCCTAATGAGGACACACTTAATACTGTTTAAAATATTTTTTGGCATAAGCAAATGTAAAATATTCAAAGTAACATCTGATAATGCTCTTATGCTAAAATATATTTGATATTTTGCCCAGAGCAGCCTTCTTTGTGTCTTGTACCACTTAAGACGCAGCAACTGATAGATGTTTCCAGAGTGATCCTGATGCTTTAGTCTACATGCTCTATTAAACCTTTGAATAACATCCTGTTCTTCATAAGAAATTACAAATACATGTATTTTGAATAAAGGAATATGAATCCTACAGAGTATAAGAGATGCATGCATTTGTCAAACTAGCATTGTTTACATATAACCTTCTGCTGTCTCTTGTACATAGTCTGTGTTGGCAATTTTCAGATAAAATATTTCTGTTCTAATAGTGCCTTTAAGAAAATTAAAATGGAAAATTAAAAACCTTGAATACCACATTTTAGGGAAGGAAGGGGGGGAGGGAGAGGGAGAGAGTTTGAACACCAAAAAGCTGGCGTGGGGCTCTATACAGACATGGTCCTTGCAATCTAAATTACGTAGGACCTCAACAAATGATAGTAATTAAAGAGAAAGAAGGGGAGGTAGAACAAGGAATAAAAATAGAATTGTATTTTGCATAAATCATGCTTCCATCTTGAGTGCTTCATTGTTTTATGTACATTAATGTACATAATGGTCTCTCTTGTGGATTTTTAAAGTAGGACTGGACAACATGTCTTGGAAGGCATTCCAAAAAAACCCAAAATTATCTTAGTGTGAAGTTTTTAACCCTAAATAATGTCTGGCAAATGTATTTACATTTAAGAATATAATTACAAAATAATGCATCAATCTGTGGTGCCCTGTATCATGGCTATCACAATCTGGCTGAACCCCCCTTGTGGATGGTTACAGAGCAGCTGCATTGGACCCACCCTTTGAATCCCCTGTGCTTTAAAGCCAAGTAGTTCTGAACAGCATCCAGACACTTGCTGGCTCTGACTTCTCAAGCACATTGCTGTGGTGCAGACTCCTGATATGGGACCCTGCAGTTCAGCTGTCCTTGGCCCTGACACTGATGCTGAACCCCCTTCAATCCTCCCAGTAGCTTATTCAAGCTGTCCCCAGAGCCCTGTCTTTGTGGGCACTCTGGATTATAATTCAAGTGTTTGGGAACAAAGTGACAATTAAAGAGGACAGACTTTGCAAAATAACTTCTTAAATACACACATGCACTTTACTCTAGGTCAAATGAAAATAAAAAGCCTATACACAATTCTCATCTCCTCTCCTTACCCTCACCGGGGTTTTCATAACTCCTGAGAGTTCTTGGTGGAGGTTTGGTCAGTGTTTTGGGAGGAAGGTAAGGCTTTCCTGCCCCACTCCTCCAATGCGCCTTCTGCTTTGCTGGTGGTATGGCTTTATGGCACAAGAGACCAGTCTCCTTCTAAATCTGTTGGATGCCATTCTTGCTTTTCTTCTTACTCTGGGATTTTCTGTGCTTCAGGCCTCAGAAGTGGGATTGTTGGCAGAGGTTGTTAAATCAATGGCTTTGGCTGGTGGTAATCTCAATTGTCCCACCAGATCTACTCAAGGTTGTTAGCCCTTTTTCAGCTTCTCAGACAGTCTGTTTTCTACTGTTACAGTGTGTTACAGCTAATGTGGGCATGTGTCGTCTTCCACAAGAGATTAAGGAGTTTGCAGCCACAGTGCAAAGTGTCTGCCTCTGTGTCACAGAATGACTGGCCCTTTAAGAGGTAGCACTGTCCAATGAACCTGTGGTTGATTAGCTGCCTCCCAAGTGGGTCTAAGAAGGCACCTGGGCCATATAATTGGGAGAGAGACTGAGACAGATAGATCAGCCAGGAAAGGAGATACTAGGGGAGAAATAGGAAAAGTAGCAGAAAGCTGGTACAGAGAGCCATTGGGAAGAGCAATTAGTTGAGGAGGACTAACTAGAGCTGGGGGACTCCTGCCAGGCTAACAGAGGGCGTGTGCAGAGGCCCCTAGGAAGAGCCAGCTTGCCTAGGAGAAGCCAAGATCAAAGCAAGAGGGTTGATGCTGGTGGGTGGAATCCAGGAGCAGGCTGGGAGGAACACTGCAGGAAGTTCTGAAGCAGGAGACCTGATTTGGGGCTGCCAGAGAGAAGTTGTGGAAAAGAAGCAGAGCCAATCTGGGAACTATTAGGTGAATGGCCTGGAAAGGGAAGCCCTGAATAAGGGCAGAAAGAGCCTGGGAACAGACTGGAGCTGGATTCTCAGGAAGGTGAGTTGGAAATGTTGTCCCAGGAGTGGGCATTGCACACAGCTGTGAACCTGTTGTACTTTGGGATGATGGTTCTATCATGAGGGTTCTGTGAACTATTGAACATGTACAGGAATAAATTACGTTTATAGGACTGAATTGGAGATTGTGAAAGACAGTGGCCCTTTTATGGCTAAGGGGAAACTGAGGCTGGCACACCTGTCATGTTGTGACCTGTTGAACAAAAGCATCCATAGGGATTACATTATCACACTCTGCCAATCACCATAACCTCTGTCTTCTTTGAGTTCAGCTTCATCTTCAACCAGCTATTCATCCATGAGCTCATCTCATTCAAGCACTGGATCAATTTGGTGTGAGTGGTGTTATCATATATGATAAAGGATATACAGCTGTATATCATCTGCATATTGCTGGCAGTTGCGTGTATGGTGTCCGACCAATTTTGTTAGTTGCTGAGCACCAGAGAGAGAATTGATCCAGGTCTGGGAATGACTCACATTGGTAGATTTCCCTGGACACTTGTAACCTCCTTCAGAAAAGTCAGTAATACTTCATGATTAGTAATGTTGAATGCTGCAGAGAGGTCCAGCAGGATGAGACGAGCTGTCTGCTCTCCATCCATCAACAATAGGAAATCATCCTACAAAGCTACTGATGCTATTTCTAGCCTATGTTCCTGCCCTGCATCCAGATTGTGCTGGTCTAGATATTGGCATTAGTTAAATGAACTTGTTCATGGCCTTTGGCTAGCTTCTCTTTTGAGTTTGATCCTGGGTGATAACTAATTAGGTCCAGTGTAGCAAGAGTGGATTTCATCAGCATTCTATTTTCATTAGGTTCTTGTACAGCCCTATTCACCATAGTATCTGATCAGACTACTGCAAGTTTTAAAGTGGGAAAGAAAGATTCCTTCACTGAGGCCCGGTGTACACTCACCTTTGCGATTCGGCGGCAGTCAACCGGAGATATGCAAGTGATGTAAATCACTTGTGTATTTCTCATCACCTTCACGGCGTCTCCTCTGCGTGCCATCCACACTGCGCTGCGTCGAAGGGAACAGCGTTCCCTTCAACACAGTGCTACGCCACTAAGCTGGGTGGTTTTCCTGGGTCGCTTGCAGGATCGACTGAGAGGGTCTACACAGACTGCTCAGTCGATCCAGAGCAATCGATCTGACAGTGGCGAATTTGCCGCTGTTGGTGTAGACCCAGCCTGAATGAAAATCGACTTCTTAAAAAATAATTTGCTTAAGTGAATAGATATTATATTGGTTACCTGGGAGGATTTGAAGGTAGTTACAAACATGCGTTTTCTGATGACATAAGGCCTGAGTCACAGGGGGCTATAACAGAGAGAGGAGTAAGATCATTTTACACCACCAGAGTTTTGCAAAGTCACTGTTGAGATATCCTGACCTACAGGGTCAACTGAGGATTTTCCGGACACTGGGGAATCCTTCAGTAGCATAAAGATAGCCTTACACGATCCACTTCCCTGCTCAGGCATAGAATGCATGGTGAAAGACAGAAAGGGCAGAGCTGAAATGTAGTATATTGATCCACAGTAGGCAAAATGATTACTACGGAATCATTCTAGCAGCTTAGAACATCCCACTGGTTGCACTAACTTGCACCAGGGGCCAGTTAATGATGTGAAAAGGTGAATTCGGCAAATCATCTTTTCCTTCTCCATCCTTATCCCTGCACTGAGCACAATCTTCACTGAACTCTATGCTAAATGCCCACTGACATTAGATAACTTAGGCTCATCGTTTGTAAACCCACATTAGAAAGTCTTTTATTTTATTTTCCCCCCCAATCAGCTCTTCTCTTGTTGGCTTTTATTGTGCACCTCACTTGGAAGGTGTTTCATACTACAAGCATTCTGTAGCCCTCAAATAATAACTACTGTGGCGTTTCTATATATCAGTATTAGTGAAACATTACGACTTCCACCTAGCTTTGAGATTTTTTCAAACTGATGAATATTTCATTCAGAAATGGATTGCTTTCAGAGCAATCTCACTGAATTTTAACCATACAACTTGAAAAGATCAGTCAGATCCTTTGTGTTTGGTTATCATGTGTATAATGTGGTGGCCATTAAAAAGTCAGCATGTAACAACAGTTGTCACACCATAGTCTCTGCGGTGGAGTAATTTCCCTTCCAGTTCCTATGAGAAATTTCTATTACCTATGTATATCAGCTGGAGAAAGAAGTCTTCCGAATAACTTCTACTGTAGCACTAGAGTGAATTTTGAGCTATATTCATATTTGATGTATTAGCTCTCAACTGTTTTACTACTATTTAACCTTTTTATAAATACCTGATGGGTGTTTGCATAACCTGTGTGAAATCCATCGGTGTGATTGTAGTTTTCAGTGAATAGCCCATATATTTGTCACTGTTGAGGTTCAACAAAGAAGCTGAATTGTGGAAAAGCGTGGAGACTATAACTAGAAATATTTCCTCTAAGTCAGGAGTCTGGCATATAGGTAGGGCAGCGTAAGGTACAGAAGGACTCGTTGAGCTGTGCCTCTCCTGGGGATAAATGGAACATTTTTGTTTCCAAGCTCACTAAATATGGCACATATCCCAAACACTAAAACTGCCTTTAAAAAACATGGTGAAAATTCTGGTTTGTAAGAAAGTGCAATAGTGTCACATTGGGCCAGTTCTTCAACCAGAGGTAATTGACATAATTCCATTTAAATCAACAGCTATGCCAATTTACTTCAGCTGAACATGTGGCCCGTAATATTTTGAATGACTTGTTCTTAACTTTGACGCCAACCTGAATAATCATTATTATTCCCTTTGTGAAGCTTCATTTTTTGTCATCATAATTGTAGTAACTTGTCACATCTGTGGAATCATTTTTACTTGGAAAGAAATTGAAAACTCTTTGATTTAAATCCACATAATGAATTACCTATAAATCCACAATTTCCTAACCTTATTCTGTGAGCTAGCTGACTCTAGCCAGCTTGATTTGGTATTTCCTCTCCTCCTGAGCAGATTTGTAGGAGTTATTTATCAATGAAACCTTAGGGGATATGACTGTGTTCAGTGGTGAGAGCTGAGATACATTAGACATGCTATGGTCTGGTTCGATGAAGATCAGCTGTTCTTTTCTTTTTTCTTAAGCTGTTTGCTTTACACCTTTCGTTCTGTCAGTCAAGCTCTAAATGAGAGATAACATGACTGAAAATAGCAGAATGTGAAGGGAAGGAAAGATGGCCTAAATGCGGACATGGTCAAACTGAAACCAATAGCCTTCAATCCTGTTACTTTTTATAATTGCATTTGAATTAGTTGGCAATGGTTGGAGCTCCACATAGCAAAGTATTTGGTAAACAGTACATATCAGACAAGCTTTTCCATTGTGATTCTAATGTGTGCTTCAAAGGAGTGTTTCATAAATATAATATTGTCAAGTTCTTAATCTTTGAGAACTCTTTTCAAATAAACTTGTTTATCATAATCACTTTTAACGGTTAAATAAAAAATCATGTGAATAGAAAATCAGAATTTACCAATGATCAATTGGATTTGATTTCTGTGTTTAACGTTTTGTTCTAGAGATGTTCCATAGATCTTTGCATGGCTAAGAATGCATTATTGTTATGTGCATTATGTGTTATATTGCTTGTATTTACCTGTGTGAAATGACATCATAGACCTTAGGGCAGCTTTAATTCATAACACAGTACTGTTCAAATGCTGTGGTAAAGTTTGTCATTTATCACTGTACAGACTATCTACCTAGATGTCCTCAAGGTTCTTAAATTGGCAACTGTAAATCAAATAGAGCCCTCTAGTGGTAATTGCGTAAAAATATCACCTATGACAGCTTAAATAAAGAGGGAAATCCTACAATGAGCGTATGATTAAGATTGCCTTGTATGACTTTGACATGGCAAACTGTCCAGTCCATAATTACACATTAAATGTGATTCATATCAATTACACATTTAAAAAATTTTAAACTACCTAAAATGTTTCACTCTCAAATGCATGTTCATATAGTGATTTGTACAGCCCTGATGAAAAATCATATCAAGTGTGATTCATGTTCTGTTCTTGTCATTTTTTATTAGGTGTACATTCCAAGCAGGGTAGCTATTGTGCTTCAAAATATGGATATCCCAAATTGAAGATCTTCAAAACCATCACTGCAGAAGCAAGATGGGTAGAAGAAATGCTTATATACTGTAGCAACACTCAGCATCACAGAACTAAACATAGCGATGTTAGGTCATTGAAATGTAGGATTAATATTTACATATAATTACAGAATTATCTCAAGTTGCTAAAATGTAATTCAAGGAAGCAATATGTGAAAGAAGTAGAAAGAAAAATGCAACTTTACATTTCTGATGTCACAGCATTACATTTTAAAAACATTTTAGAGCAGCTGGCATTCTCAATTAAACTGTCATTTCCAGTGTCATATCAGGAACAATGTTTCACCAAGAGTGTTTTAGCTCTGATTTCAGCAATTTCTTTAAATCCTTTTGATCATTTTGGTATTGAATTCCAATATTCTTTACAGGCCATTGTCTCCTGTTAGGATAAAGAGAAACAGTATGTTGAAATGAAACACAATCTGATAAAAAGCAGCATTATGTGTTTGTGGGACCCCCTTCTGCAGCAAATTCCAAGATACATTGAGGGTGTCCAGTTTTTCAGATCAAATCATTGAGGAAGAAGTCCTGGAAGAATACTGTCCTCTGTCATTTTTATTTAATGAAAATTTCACAGTAAAATCTTAACAATCAGGGGATAAACTGAGCTGCATGTGATTTGGGTTCTCATTACGGCTCTCCATCACTAATCTGTTGCATGATCTTGGGCAAGTCATTTCACTGTGTGCCTCAGGTTCCACATCTGAAAAAGGGGGGGATCATGATCCTTGCCTGCCTTTTGTAAAGCATTTTGAGGTGAGAAGTGCTGTGTGAGAGCTAAGCACTATTATGTTTACTGCAATGGTACCATAATTGAAATTATTTTTAAAAGAATATTTATTCCGTTATATACACTTTCATAAATCCAAAGACTGGTTTCACTGTTTCCTAAAGCTACCATTTAACTTGGAGCACTTGTAATGTTGATCTTGCATTTTTATAATTTAAAAAAACATTTACTTACTAGGGAAGAAACAGTACTAGAAATATAGATATATGTTAATCAAACTAACTTATTTGCTAAGTTCAAGCTAGTGAATGGTTTGGAGTGCTGGCTAAAATTGCTTAAGTGAATTCTTAACTATGCTAGATTCCTTGTAAAAAATAAGATTCTGTATATTCAAATTCTATCTGCAGATATACATTTTAACTCTGAAAAGGTCATACAGATTTAAAGATAAATGCTTTATTTTGCTACACTAATTTTAAAAAAACATATTGACCTTCATATTTGTATTTGCTCCAAAATGAGGTTTTATTTTGCTTTCCAGTCTCTCTTGATTTACAATCCAAGTTTTCTAATTCAGAAATATTCAACAGAGAAAATGTCTACAACAAGTCTTATTAATTCAGAATTCTACAAGTTCACCGTCTTCTATGTAACTTTGTCATGTAAATGGCAGAACATTTATGCCTGCACTAAGAGAAACCTTGCAAAGTGTTTATTATACTTACTAGAACTTTAATTTGGAAATCTTTCAAAAGCAAAATAAAAAATGAGTGGGACAAGATAATGTAACATGATGAGAAATCAGTCGTCTCATAGTTTTTACATTAAAAGGGGGTTCATGAACATCCCAACTCTTATTGTATTCTATGCAATAGATAGATGAAAGACAAATACAATATGCAACAGTGCTATTGAATGTCACAGCTCTTCCCCTCCATACCAGTTAATTCATTGTGCATTAATGAGCTATAAAAGCGTTCCCACACACTTATGCTTAAAAAAGTACACTGAAGTGTTGTAATAACTGGAACCAATTATTGTTTCCAAAGATGTAAACTTTGTAGTGAAGTAAAAAGCAATGTAATTATCTGCTGTATTTACATTAAATTGATCTACTAATATATTCTGTAGATTTTACTGGCAAAAGTTCCAGTGTTCCAAAATGTAATGCAAGGCAATTGCCCTTGTCAAACTTTTGTGCAAGAGAAGCAATAAATGTGTGATGTGAAGTAGAAACTGTAAAATTACATGCAAATAAACTGAGAAGGGTAAAACATAAATGCATATGTGGTTTTCATCACTCATAAAAAGAAGTGTAATAATATAATACTTGAGGCTAACACTAGATGATATTGCTGGGTTTGAAATCAGGAATTTGCCTCCAGCAGTCAGAAGCAATCTAGTGACAATGGTTTGCTGCTCTAGAATGGTATTTTGTTCCTTTTACTTACTGAATACTTACAAAATATACAAAAAATTAATATTCTTTTAATTGTTTTTTTTAAATACTAGGTTAAAAAGTAAGGCACTCAAAAGTTAGGAAATGCCAGAATTAAGGTTGCACGAGCAGCCTTAATTGAACCCCTCATCTATGTATGCGTTATGATACAGTCTTTAATGACATGGTCAGATACTATTTTTTCCAAAGAACTCCTGCCTCATTTATTGCACAGGATGAACCTCCTCTGGGGATGAATCAGGGTTGTGTTATGAAGCAGGCTGCCTCATTGGTTTCAGAAGTTGGAAAGTTGTAGCGAAATCAATTGACAGGAGACAGAAAGAGTTGCAAAGCGGGTGCAGGGGCTTCTTCTGTCTCTCCCCCCAGCACCGTGCTATTTATTATCTTCTACTGATTACACAAGCTTGATTAGATAGGCACATGCTAATTCTTTGAAGTAAAATATCCATCGCCCTTTGGTCAGCCTGCAGGTCACGTACACAATGGCGAAATGCCGAATCATTGTTAAACTACTTAAAACGGGTTATGACCGGCTGTCCCTCTCCTAGGAAGATTTGTCCTCGACTAGGGAGGGGTCAGCAAGCCAATGTTACCCAAATACCACTACAGAAAGTGTATAGTGAATGAGGCAAAGGATAGTCGGAAGAGAAAGGATGGTCCCTTGTAGTTAGAGACAAGGTGGTTGAGGTAATGTGTTTATTGGACCACCAGAAAGTCCAACGAGATTCTATCCCTATCTGGACCACAGAATTCCTAGGTGATGCTGGGCAAGTCATTTAAACCAAAAATTTTACATGTGGCCACTGCATTCCTCATTTTCTTCATATCCAGCTTGTGACATCTGGTGTATGATTTAGCAAGAGTGCTGAGCACTCGCAGCGGAGGATGGCTACTGTGCTCTGAATAAGATAAAGTGCTAGCTAATACAAAGTATTTTGAAAAGTCAGGCCACAGGCCTCTCAGATTGGTCATTCAATATTAGGTGAGACGTTTGACAATTTTGTCTTTAACCTCTGTGCTTCAGTTTCCCATGTGAACAATCAGAATAATATGTCACCTCATAGGGGTGTAATGAATATATATCCATTAATGTTTATAAAGCATTAAGTTACTGTAGTGAGACCACTATAGTAAAGTCCATAAGGAAATTAATAATTATGTATTCAGTTTGCTTGGATGGTGTGCACTAAATATACAGAGGATCATTCATTAAATGTTGAGAATAAAAAGAAATATATATTCAATATCTGTTCACTGAGTACTGTCCATCTGTACACTGAATGGGCAGCAGTTCTGGGGAAAAATTAGTATGTGATCATGTAACTGGACTGTGTCATAAAGCATATGCACAGTGGGGTCAAATTACACAAGTGCTGGCACTTACCAAATTTCAAGTGCTTGACTTTGCATCCTTAATGTTCTTAAAATGTAGGTTTTTAAATGTATTTTTCTACGTTTTAAAAACTTAAATGGTAAAATCAATAAATAATCATGTGGAATTATGTTGACTCACCACCACCATCCCAATTTGTCTTCAACGGGATGTAGAAACTTAGATCATCAGCATTGGCCTCTACTATTTGAAATACCAGACAAACTGGTAGTAGTCAAAATGTTATCTTTTCTGTGGACCAGCAACTGAGGGAGATGGAGAGACACACTTGCCAGTAAGTTCTAGAGGAACTCACTCTACACTAAAGGAATGCTGACTCACAATTATAGGGTTCAATTCTAGGTTCTATGGGGGAATGTTCTCTAGTAGTTTCTTCTGTCCTTGTCCCTAGCTCCTACTCTTATCCTCTTCTGTTCTCTTCTGTTCATATCATCTCCCTTTCTCTGCTCCTGACCCTATCCCTTGCTCTTGTTCTTCTTTTCACTCTTCTCTTTTCTGTCCCTCCCTTTCCTCCTATTCCTCCTCCCCCATCCTTCAACTCTTCCCCTAAATCTCATCTGTCCCTCATCCCCTGCATTTGAGTTGGGTTGTTCCATCCTCTTTTGTGCTGCCTGGATACCAACACCTTTGAGAACACATAAGAAACAAGCTTTCTGCTCTGTTTCTGTACCCTTCACCACAGTGGCCCCCTATAGTCCCAGGAAGCAGCATTGCTCTCTGAGAATGGTGAATGTGTAGTCTGGTCACCATGTATAAGCTGTGAAAGGATAAAACATGATCAGCATAGATGGTATTTAGCTGCTGAATTAATAAGTCTTCCTTGAACATGTGCAAACAGAATTTTCAAAAGCTTATAACTTGGCCGCATTTGTGTGATTTTTGTCAGGGATACAAAAGACACATCCTTGACTCAAAAGCAACCTCCCAGATCAAATTCAAGACTACTCCAAAACCTGAAATGCTAGAGCTTGACAACAAAACAATTGCAGAAATGTGTTAACATGAGCAAAACGAGTTTTTCCTTAATCTCATTTTCAAAGCTGGCTGAACAATTTTGGCTGCAATTTTCAAAAAATCTTAAATTGAGGCTAGTTATCATAAATCTGTGTTTTTCTGGAAAGGACCTCTTTTTTTGGTCCTCTGATCTCCGTCTGAAGATATTTGTTGAAATATGAACAGATTTCCTTTTCCCATCAATTCTGGTAGAACTGCAATTCACGCAGTGCCCGAAGAGCATCATGCATGTTTACTGGTTTGCCACCCACCTTTCTGTGCTGCTGCTTCAGAGCTGGGTGGCCAAAAAGTGGTGGCTGCTGACCGGGCATCCAGCTCTGAAGGCAGTGCCACCATCAAGCAATAGCCCAGAAGGAAAAGTGGCATGGTACTGACTGTTGAGTTGCTGGAAGGGATCCTGCTTGTACAATGCAACATCAGGCACACTTCTTGCAAAGACTTTCATTGCTGCTTGATGAGCAGTCAACCACTGCTGAGAAAGATACATTCTGCAGAGAAATATGCCTGGGCACAATAGGAAGAAGCACAGTAGGAATGGACTGACTGCATGTAAAAAGGTACATCTAAATTTGATTTACATTTATTTTTGAGGCCATTACACTTGTTAGTTATAAATTTTAGATATTCAATGTAGAAAGAAACTGTACTGTAGAAACTGTGCCACTCTCTCCCTCCCGCAGTGTCATCTAATTGGGAACTTGGAATATGGTAACCCTATCTGAGGCAGGCAGGTGACATGGAAAACTTCAGCCTGAACAGTTGAAGTTTGTCATATCGATAAGCATCTAGACACAGAGTTTATAATGGAAAGTATTGAGCTACCTTAACTATAGACCTCACTACCTGTGCCACTATATTTTTTACTTATAGCATGCTCTGGAACATGATGTTGTAAAAATATCTTTTTGAGGTGGTGACATTCCCCTAGCGCAATCTGGACTGGTGAATTGCTGTGTCATCCCAATCCTCCACTCCTGTAGCCCGTCTTACACTCCTCTGCTATGAGAACCCCCCACTCCTAGGCAGTTCAAACACAGCCTCCAGCAAGCCAGGTGCTCTTAACCAAGTGAGTGAGTGCTTGTAGCTGGCAGCTCTTTCGATGACACAACAGAATGATCCCAGCAATACCTCCAGTCCCAGATGCAACCTCGGGAACAGTGGGCAGTGCTGCCCACTGAACAATATAAGCTCATATAAGTTTGTCAATTTAACAAAGAAATTGCACCAGTCTTCTTGTTCCCACTCAAGTCTCCCCCACATTTCAAACCAAATGCACTACTTTAGATAAAATTTGCAAACAAATGTATTAACTACAGAAGGATTTTAAGTAATTATAAGTCAAAAGATAGCAAGTGAGATTTGGTCAAGAGAAAACAGAAGCAAAATGCATTTCTAAATTAAACTTAACACTTTCAGCAACCTTGCAAACGTAGGTGATTCTCACCACAGGCTGGCTGGTTTCTCTTTGGTCAGCATTTCAGTTGCTTGGTGGTGTTTGTAGACGGAGGTGGAAGAGAGAGAGCATGGCAAATATCTCCCCTTTTTAAAATAGTCCCCTCTGGGGCTTTGGGTATCCCCCTCAGGGTCAAGTGACAAACATTGTCCTTCTATGGTTCCATCCATGTCCTCAGGCAATGAGCATTGCCTCATCATGGTTCCAAGCTGGCCATGGGAAGGGATGTGGCTCACTTGAGAGTCCCATTGATTCTCTGTTGGTGCATAGGCCAGTCCTTTGTTCCTGGAAAGCTGAGCTGGGATTGTCGTATACAAACCTTGATGAGGTGTGAACTGCCCCTCTGCTCCTGGAGAGTTTTGCCTGGATATGTATTAAGCCATGAGGACACATCTTTGGGAATATTACATTGCAAAGCCTCATAACCATACATATGACATTGCAACAAAAATATTACTATAACAAATAGTGCTCAGTACGTGATGAGCATTCCAAAAACGCCTTACATGACATACATTGCATTAAACAATACACAATTACACTATCGGGTGAACATGGGGAGTACAGAGCAACACAGAGGTTCCATGTTTGCATCTCAATTTTAACATCAAACAAGCTAAGGCAATATGGCTGCTTGCATAAAGGTAAAAATGAAACCACCATGAGCTATCAAATGAAACAGAAATCTTTTCTCTGTCACGTACAAAGGTAATATGTAGTCTGTAAAGAGAAGTCAGTCTCCTCTAATCTTGGCAGATAAATTAAGGTCCAAAATAAATAACTTGTAGTTTTCATGTTGAGAAAGTATCAACCAAGATGAAACCCATCTACAAAGCTGAGCAAGTTCCAACAGTTAATAGACTTAACCTGGACAACTGCATGCTTAAGCAAAGATGACCACTTCTCTTGGCAACATAACATTGGCAGATGCCAATAATCAATGGAAACTCTGAACACCAGTGTCAATGACACTAGCAGGAGTCATTTGATGTCAGCGGGAAGTAAGCTGGAGAGCACCATCTTCGGTGAGTTGATGAATAGCTCTAAGCTTGCCATATTCACACAATGCAGGTAGAAAAAGGTGATTTTGTAGATGGTTAAAGACAATGACAGTAGGCAAAACCTGTACTGCTGCAAGAGCGTCCCTTTTATAGGTCTTATTCCTAAAGGTCCACTCAGAACTCTTGTAACAAGAAAAACTCTTCTGTGGCTAAGTATTCACTAATGCCCCTGCCCCTCCCGAAACATGTTTTTACCATGGAGTAACAAATGTGTTAGCTATTCCACTGGAAAACATAATGGAGTTTTACTGCAAGGTAAACTAGGCAATGTCAACCAAAAGGAGGGGACACAGTGCTGATACTTCATCTTGCTACCTCGCAGTAAACACTGGAAGTGCCTTGTCGCCACTTAAGATTTTACAATGAATTCAATACCGTATGTTAATTATCTTGGGTTTTCTTTTAAAGAAAAGGCACTTTTGTATCAGTGAAGACAAAAGCCAGTGAGTTCAGTCTTTTCTGTGTTACAGCTCCAAGCCATTTCCATTGTGTTACTCCTGGCCTTGCCAGCATGTGATTACAGCTGAAATATAGCTGACAAATATGAATAACTTCTCTATTAGTGAACATAAATAATTTTCACACTTAATTCCTCTTCAAAAAGTTTACCCAGCATTTTTTTAAAAATTGGAATTTCCTTCAAGTGACTGTTCTGTATTACAGTAAAGATGTGGAAAATTAAATTAGCTGCGGTGAAAGCATGTCCTGTGTAGCATTTGAAATTTTGTCCATTACATTTTTGCAGAGTTTCTGTCATTCGTTGACCTTTGCATGCTTTTGTGTATTTTTTGTTACCACGGTGTTGGGCCAACAGAACATTTTTTGAGCCTTTCTAGATTGTATAACCTATATGGGTGGCTGCTGTCTGTCAGCTTTAGGCAAGAGGAATTTCAGTTTTCAGCTGCTGCTTATATTGACAACACCCTTTTCCAATAATAATTTGAGAAATAGTCCACTTGCCTTTGCAATTCTAGTAATCACTTTGTTCTCAAGATTGGAAGCTCTTTTTCTCCTTCGAGTGATTGCTCATATCCATTCCACTTAGGTGTGTGCGCGCCCTCATGCACAGCTCTCGGAGAACTTTTCCCTAGCAGCCCCCTGTAGGGGCCGGCTCCAGAGCCCCTTGGAGTGCCACCCTCATGCGGCGGTACATAGGGCGCTGCCGGCCCCTCCCCTCCTCAGTTCTTTCTTTCCGCCTTGCTCCTCGCAGGTTTTTTTCTGGTAAACGTGAGTAGTTAGTTAGCAGTTTGCCCTGAGTTTAGTTAGTTTATAGTATAGTAAGGTATTTAGTTAGTGTAGGAGAGCCTTCGGGCTCTAGGCGACCCGGCTATGCCAAGCTCGCCCGGGTTTAAACCCTGTGCTGGCTGCGGGAAGGTTTTTCCCGTCAGCGACCCCCATGACCGTTGTTTGAGGTGCTTGGGGGAACAGCACTGTAAAGACCGGTGCCGTATCTGCAAGGCCTTCAAGCCTCGGACTCAGAGAGAGAGGGACGTGAGGCTGAAGGCGATCCTCATGGAGTCCGCATTGCGTCTGGCATCCGAGCTGTCGCGGACTCCTTCAGTACCGAGAGTGTCCTTGGTGCAGAGTGCACCGCCGGCACCGCAGGCCTCGGTGCCGAAGAGGAAGAAGCGCCGTCCGCGCTTACAACGCTCCCCCGCACCGCAGGAGCAGCCGGGGTCGAGCCCGGAGGTGCTTTAGCTCTCCGATGTGCCGCCTGCTCCGGCACCGGCACCGATCAGGGAGGTTCCCCCGACTCCTGGGAGTGGGGGACCCCCTGTACAGGACCCTTCTACGCCGGAGGCATTGGAGGCGGCTCGAGCCTTGTTGGCCTTGCCCACACCTCCGGCCTTTTCTCGACTGAGAGAGTCAAGGCCTGTGTCCCGGGGCAAACCCGCGCTGGGTGTCCCCAAAGGGTGGGCGGCTCCGGCACCGGAGGATCGGCTGCCCACCACCCGACACCGGAGAGTCGAGCTTGGAGGCTCTTCTCCTTCTTCGTCATCGGACGAGGCGTTGCGGCACTGCTCCAGGTCACAGCACCGCTCCTTGACCTTGAGCTCCAGCTCGACACCGAGACGGCGTTCTCGGCACCACTCCCCAGTCCCTGGGAAGAGGCGTCACAAGTCGTCGCTCTCCCGGTACCGGTCGTCGTCAGCGTCGCCCCGTCGGCACCGCAGACAACGGCGCCATTCGGGATCGTCACAAGGCGGGTCCCAGAGCGGCTCTTCCCGGCGTCATCGCTGGCACTGATCTCCTGGCTCGGGATCCTGGACCCGGCGCCAGGAGCAGGTACCCCTTCTGGCACCGCAGCCGGCACTGGCATTGACACCTACACCGGCAGCGGCGTTGCCCTCGGCACCGGTGCTGCCCCTGAGCTGGCTCCAAGCCACTTGGCAGTGGCCATTTTGGGGATCGTGGGCAACCCAGATGGGGTAGGGAACTACGTCGGCCCCTGCCTCTGTCACCCAGTTACCTCCCCAACAGGCACCATCGGTGCAGGAGGGTGACCACTCCTCCTCAGAGGAGGAGGAGGACCCTGGGAGGGCCCCTCCACTGGACCCCGCCACCCGTCCTATTCTTCGTCGCCAGACGAGGCAGCCGTCAGGGACCAGGGGGCCCCTCTTATTTACTTCAGGGCTCACCAGGAGCTCCTGAAGCGGGTGGCCTCGAACCTTGGCCTTGAGGTCAAGGTTCTGGAAGAAGAGGTGGACCCCCTCTTCAGGCGTGTGGGGACTCAAGGACCGTCCAGGGAAACCCTCCCCATCCACGAGAGGGTCCTGCGCCTGGCTAAGGCCGTTTGGCAGATCCCTTCCTTGGTCGCCCCCATGTCTAAGGACACCGAGAAGAAGTATTACGTGCCAGCTGAGGGGCACGAATACTTGTATACACACCCTGCCTCAGGTGCTCTGGTTGTGGACGCTGCCAACCAGAAGGACAGGCAGGGGACTCAGAGAACCTTCCCTAAAAACAAGGAGGGTAGGAGACTAGACCTTTATGGTAGGAAGGTCTACTCCACGGGGGCGCTCCAATTCAGGGTGGCCAACCATCAGGCCCTCCTAGGCAGGTACAATCTGAACTTGTGGGACTCGATGTGAAGGTTCGCAGAGTCCCTGCCCCAGGACCAGGCTGCGGACTTCGCCACAGTCCTGGAGGAAGGATTGCCTGTGGCCAGTGCAGCCCTTCAGACTGCCTCTGACGCTGCAGACGCGGCCAGTAGGGTGATGGCCTCCGCCGTCGCCATGCGGCGTGCAGCGTGGCTGCAATCCACGGACCTGTCCCAGGAAGTGCAGCATTCTATCCAGGACTTGCCCTTTGATGGGACCGCCCTCTTCTCCGAGAGGATGGATGAGAAGCTGCACGCCCTGAAGGACTCAAGGGCGACGCTGCGCTCCTTGGGCCTTTATACCCCTCAGGCGGCTCGATTACAAGCTCACCAGCAGCCGCAGCAGCCGCCACAGTGGCAGTGGCAGCAACCTAGGCCACCGCCTAGGCCTTTCCCCCCCGTGAGGGGCAGGGATAGGAACAGGGGCTCTGGACGGTGCGACCGCACGGCGTCGTTCAATTCCTCCCAAAGAGGACCCTCTCAGGGTGCCAAAGGGAAGCGTACCTTTTGACGGTGTGCCCGAGGGTAGCACCGTCTTCCGTTCCCTGGGTTCCCCCCCCGCCTTTCCAGGACAGGCTAAGACCCTACCTCGGCCTGTGGCGGGCTATCACGTCGGACCACTGTGTCCTCAGAACCGTGCGCTGGGGTTACGCCCTACGGCTGGTGGCGTCCCCCCCCCCACTCACTCCCTCCCACGTCCCTCTTCAGGGATCCCTCTCACAAGCATTTACTCTTTCAGGAGGTTTGCTCCCTCCTGCTCAAGGGTGCCATAGAAACGGTTCCACCGCTCGAGGTGGGGAAGGGCTTTTACTTGAGGTACTTCCTCATCCCCAAAGCCAAGGGTGGCCTCAAGCCTATACTGGACCTGCGCAGGTTGAACAGGTTCATAAGGAAGCAAAAGTTTTGCATGGTGTCCCTACCGTCCATCATTCCCGTATTGAACCCAGGGGACTGGTTTGCCACCCTCGATCTGAAGGATGCGTACTTTCACGTCTCCATCCTTCCCGCCCACAGGCGGTACCTAAGGTTTATGGTAGCTGGTGTCCACTACCAATTTACGGCCTTGCCCTTTGGCCTGTCTTCCTCCCCCAGAGTGTTTACCAAATGTATGGCTGTGGTGGCGGCCTTCCTGAGGCACAGGGGGGTCCAGATATTTCCCTACCTGGACGACTGGTTGATAAGGGGCAAGACCAAGTCGCAGGTGCGTGAGGCGGTCTCCTTCATCCAGGCCACTTGCCATGCTCTGGGGCTGCTCATCAATGAGCAGAAATCGACATTGTCCCCGGTACAGCACATAGAATTTATAGGGGCTTCCCTAGACTCGGTGCAGGCCAGAGCCTCCCTCCCACTCTCGAGGTTCGAGGCCATGGCAGCGATCATATCGCAACTTCAGAGGTGCCCCACGACGACAGCCAGGCAGTGCCTGCAGCTGTTGGGCCACATGGCCTCGTGCACCTATGTGGTGAGGCTGGCCCGCTTCAGGCTGAGGCCCCTCCAAGGTTGGTTGGCCAAGGTATATGTGCCCAGCAGGCACTCTCTGAACAGGGTGGTTACGGTGCCCCCCGCGGTGTTGGGGTCACTGAGCTGGTGGCTGGACCCCGGGACAGTGTTGGAAGGGGTTCCCTTCACGCCCCTCACCCCCTCGGTCACTCTGATCATGGACGCATCAGACTTGGGGTGGGGAGCTCACATCACTGGTGGTCTGACTCACAGGGGCGTTGGTCCCAGGGAGAGACTGCCCTCCACATCAATGTCAAGGAACTGAGGCAGTCAGACTGGCTTGCAAAGTATTTCGCCACGCTTTATTGGGGAAAATGGTACAGGTGCTGACGGACAATACCGCAGCGATGTTCTACATCAACAAACGGGGGAGCGCGCTCCTCGGCTCTGTGCCAGGAGGCGCTTCGTCTTTGGGACTTGGCAGTGAGGTACGATTTCTGTTTAACTGCCTCTCACCTCCCCGGGGTCAGGAACGACGAGGCGGACTGCCTCTGCAGGTCGTTTCTACCCCAACACGACTGGTCGTTGCATCCGGAGGTAGCGGCCAGGATTTTCCGCGAGTGGGGTGTTCCCCGACTGGACCTGTTCGCGTTGTCTTGGAACACGAAGTGCCTGAGGTTTTGCTCGCTCTGGGGTCGCGAGCCGGGCTCCCTCTCCGACGCAATCCTTATCGATTGGACGGGGACTCTCATGTATGCGTTCCCCCCCCCCGCTCCTGCCCAGGGTCCTCTTGAAGGTCAAGAGGGACAGAGTGGGCGTGATACTGATCGCCCCAGCATGGCCGAGGCAGTACTGGTACAGCCTCCTACAGGACCTGTCAGTCGCCCCGCCGATCGAGGTCCCGAGGAGACTAGACCTGCTCTCCCAGGACCACGGTTGCCTGCTGCATCCCAGCCTGGACTCCCTGCACCTGACGGCCTGGAGGCTCTCTGGCTGATGGAGGAGGAGAGAGCCTGCTCAGAGCAGGTCCAGCGCGTGCTGCTGGGAAGCAGGAGGCCCTCCACGCAGATGGCCTACAGGGCCAAGTGGAGGAGATTCACCTGATGGGCGGAGTCGTGGGGCGTAACCCCCGGTACGTCCCCCGTGCAGGCGGTCCTCGATTACCTGCTGCAGCTTAGGCTGCAGGGGCTAGTGCTAGCCTCCCTCAGGGTGCACCTCGCGGCCATCTCAGCTTTCCATCAGCCAATGGGGGGCGGTCCCTGTTCTCCCACCCCATGTCGGTGAGGTTTCTCGGGGGTCGAGAGGCTCTACCCGCAGGTCCGTGACCCGGTGCCTCCGTGGGATCTGAATCTGGTCCTCGATAGACTGACGGTGCCCCCCGTTGAGCCCTTGGCCACCTGTCCCTTGCTGATCCTTTCCTGGAAGGTGGCCTTCCTCGTGGCCACTACCTCAGCTAGGAGGGTCTCTGAGCTAAGAGCTTTGACTTCGGAGCCCCCCTATACCGTGTTCTTCCGGGATAAGGTACAGCTGAGGCCTCACCCAGCGTTCCTGCCTCAGGTAGTCTCCCAGTTCCATTGTAACCAAGATATTTTCCTCCCCGTGTTTTTTCCTAAACTGCACGGGTCCGAGGACGAGAGGAGACTACACACTCTTGACGTGAGGAGGGCACTGGCGTTCTACCTAGACAGGACGAGGCCGTTCCGAAAGACCACGCAGCTCTTCGTCGCGGTGGCAGAGAGGATGAGGGGTTCCCCTGTCTCTGCCCAGTGCATCGCCAAGTGGATCACCGCCTGCATCCGGCTCTGCTACGAGCGTGCAGGCGTCCAGCTTCCCGGAGTGGTGACGGTGCACTCGATGAGAGCCCAGGCCGAGTCGGCGGCCTTCCTGGAAAGGGTCCCCCTGGATGACATCTGCAGGGCTGCCACCTGGTCTTCGGTGCACACCTTTGCCGCACACTATGCTGTCGTCTAGGAGTTGAGGGAGGACGCGCGGGTTGGCAGAGCCGTGCTGAGGGCAGCTCGCCGTTGACTCCTACCCACCTCCAGGTAAGGCTCGCTAATCACCTAAGTGGAATGCATCTGAGCAATCACTCGAAGGAGAAAACATAGTTACTTACCAGTAACTGTTGTTCTTCGAGATGTGTTGCTCATATCCATTCCACACCCACCCTCCGTCCCCGCTGTCGGAGTCGGCAGAAAGAAGGGACTGAGGAGGGGAGGGGCCGGCAGCGCCCTATTTACCACCGCATGAGGGCAGCACTCCAGGGGGCGCTGGAGACGGCCCCTACAGGGGGCTGCTAGGGAAAAGTTCTCTGAGAGCCGTGCACGAGGGCACGCACACACCTAAGTGGAATGGATATGAGCAGCACATCTCGAAGAACAACAGTTACTGGTAACTAACTATGTTTTTTGACTGATGGAAAAGCCCATGTCCGTAGGTTAGCTTTGGAGAGCTAATTAGGAAAATACACCATGTCCAAGTATAAAATGTATTTTTCCATGCAGGGCTGTTCGTGTGAAGTTGGTGAATGTTTGCTTATTCACTGTACTAAAGGATCTGAAGGGCTCTGTGTGGTGAGTCATTTTAGTCCCAAAACAGGTTTGTAAAAATATCACACACTAAGAGGAAAGTAAACAAATTTGCATTTTCTATGCAAAATGCAGGAATTAGCTTGGCTGTTGTGTATTTTATATGTAAAGAACAAACTGATTGTTCAACAGTACATGACTGGCATGTACAGGCTTGAATGAGAGTGCACTTTGGTTACTAGAAAAAGAGATGGTGAGTCAGAATAGATCTAGTGTATTCTTGGCTCTGCTACCAACTATCTGGGGTTGAAATTCATCCCTGTGTAAAGCCACAGCAAGGCCTTATGTGGTTCTTAGTGTCTCTTAAGCCCTATTTTGGGGACTTACGTAGTGCATAGATGTGTGCTAGCCCTCTAAACAGAGATGAATTTCACCTTGTATGACTTTGGAAAGTTTAATTAACCACAATTCCCCCAATCTATTAATTAATATCTTACCTAAATCACATGGCTTTTGGGTTTTAGTTTTTGTAAAGCCCATTGTTTTGCAATTATCACATCTCCCAGACTCCATTCTCCTAAATTTTGAAAGCAGTTTATAGAGTCTTGTATGCATGGCTTCCTGATAATTTCAGTTAGGTTGGCACAGTTTAATGCGTGAGCAATCCTTTGGTCTCTGAGTGCACCACCACCCCTCCTAGATGACAAGCCTCCTTCCTGTTTTTCGGGAGTGGGGGGAGGAGAATCTGGCGATTTTTCAGCTCTTAGACCGTGCCTGGGCTACAGCCCCTTGCATACCTCCCGTGATTACTCAACAGGCCTGACTGTGATGAGTCCTTGCAGGTCTTTTCCTTTGGGCTGCGACAGCAACTAATGCACTGTGACCAGATAGCCTTCTCCAAAACAAGGAATTGCTTATCCTTCACAGTAGGAATGCAGCTCCACCAAAGAGAAATTGAGCCCATTGTATAGTCCCTATGCATGTCTTTTTGTTTGTACAGCACCTAGCACAACAGGCTGCTGGTCCATGACTAAGAATCCTAGGCACTATAATAATACAAATAATAAATAATGTCTAGTCTATCGCCACCCCTGCAGTTGTTAAGTAGCCCACCTTAGTCAAAACCTTCTGCAGGAATCTCTCCGTGGAGGGTTTGTCTCGGTCTGCTCCAGGTGGGCAGTCTTTGACCACAGATCCCACTTCTTCTGTAGGGGGCAACATGTTAACTGTTTAGTATCCTTTTGATCTTGACATTCTGGCATAGACAGGACAGTGGTGTAATTCTGGCTGGAGGCCGTAAGTGGGCTTCTCAGAATTGATGGCTCAACTTTGTCTCCTGTGTTTGCCAGGAAGTGCACCCATTGTCTGGCTTTTCTGGTTGATTTTTGCAGCCTGATATTAAATTGAATTAACCTGTGCATCTAGCTTCCAGTTATGCAAAACAGAAAAAACAATGAGAGTCCTGGAGCACTTTAAAGACTAACAAATTAAGTGCTACAGGACTCCCGTTTTATTTGCTGTATACAGACCAACACAGCTACCCCTCTGGAACTTCTGCAGTATAGCTACCCAATACCTAACCCTTACAACAATCATATGCAATAGATAGCATTCATGGATTAATACAGGGAGGCCCCATGTTCTTCACAGCCAGGATCTATTCTTTTAAATAATCCCTGAGGAATCATTCAATAATATAATTAAGGTCTCTAAAATCAAATTAAGCATGGGCTGCCCAATTGGGGAAGGCTGGTGGGAAGTGATGATGAAAGATGTTTAATGTTGTTTTATTATATTTTTGCAGACGATATGGAACATGCAGAACATCACTCATGTTCATTCAGACATCCCTAGCAGTGCTGTCACCCAACACATTTTAAAGGAAAATAAAACCTTGTTGGCATGGAACTAGAAATTAACCAAGGACAGCCATTCTTATATTGATAACCAAAATCTAGCTTCTCCACCTCAGCCTCTCTGTTGGATTTAGAACAAAATCCCCATCCACCATCACCAGAGAGACTGTATTCTTCCCCCTCAGAAAGTATCAAGTTATCCATACTACAAATGTGGAGGGAGGGAGTATCCTTGATTTACAAATATGCTACAATAGTGAAAGCTACCCTTAGAAAGTCTAACTTGTAGATATGTAATTATCAGACTAATTGATTATAATGGTCCCTTCTTATCTTAACATATCTGGGGGAGGAGGTGGAGGAAGAGAGAGAGATAGCATATTAAGTGAAATGTCATGCAAGAAAGTGTACATTGAAGGTGTCTAAACATGAAAGGTAATTTATTGTGGTTGTTTCTCAGGTAAGTTGTGTTTTAAAGCTCCAATGAATGATTAACTGAATCTGACCCCTATGCATTAGCTACCACTGCTGTATTAACCCCCCCACACACACACCACCACCTATTGTTTACTAACTCTGACACAGAACCTAGGAAATCGCCATGGTGGAACAGAACAGTAGTTCAGCCTTTAGTAGAAGGTGCAAGATACTCTGCAATATGTGGCTGCATGATAATCTTCACACAGGGGGAGGCCTGTTTGGGGCTGGATTGTATGTGAAGGAGGAGTGTGAGCCTGGTGAAGGTTACCCAAAATACTCCATTAGTTTTCAGATAGTCTTGGTGTTTATCTGGACTGAAGCCAAACTCTGACCTTTTGAAGGTTATCACTGCCCTTTCCCTCATGTGCTCCCTATCTCAGTGATTTTCAGTTAATTTCCCTCAGATCAAAGAGTTCTGCAGTTTCATTGAATTTTTTTTTAAATACCCACCCTCTTGTGTGGCTTTTTGTGTGCCACCCACGTACATATTGCATTTCCATGAACGATGCTGCCTTATTGACCAATTGGCATCTCAAATGTTGCATGCTTTTTTCCAGGTGGGTTACTTTCAAGACCTTTAACTGTTGTAAATTATGACAAAGGACTAAGTGCCTGGGTTGTCTTAACCTCGCAGCTGGAAGTCGGGGGACAGACTGATCATCAGGGAGACAGAGACCAGCATCCACAGGTCTCTTGGAAGGCTCTTACCAATTTCACTTTCAGGAATGTGTTATTTCAGTTTCCATGATGGAAAAATCTGAGCTGCTCAGCAAAACCAGAATTTGCCCGTGCCAAAATATAATGATTTTTCCAAAAGGATTTTTCTGTCAGAAAATCATTCCAGTGGAGTATTCCCAGCCATTATACTCCTGATCTTGTTGGTACTCAGATGAAGTTACTCCCAAATTTACTTGGTTTACCACCATCAATCTGTGCTCCTTGCCATTCAGCCTGTACTTGCTCTGAACACGACATTGAAACGCAAGCTAAATACACAGAAATGAGGCTTAAAATGTTTACACAGAATTGATGTTGTGAATCTACAATTATGTTTAGAGTTATTTTAATGTAACCATTCTGTTATAATAGCAGCCTTTAGTCATTGTTCTTCTGCCTGCTACGGCAAATAATTTGCTTCTCTCATATAACAGAAACTGCAGAGAGAAGCAAAATGTTTAATATCTAATTTGCTAACCCTTATTTTGCACTTTTTCATCTGAAATGCAGATTTATAAATTGAAGCAGTAGATGTAACATTTCAGTGCACAATATCATTACCAATAGGAGTTCTGGTTGTTTGCTGCTTCTTCCCCGCTTTCCTCCTCTCTCCCCACCGCACAACTCCTCCTTCTGAGGTACTATGTAAGAAACGGATCATCCTAAAGTTCTGTATGCTTTTTAAAAGTTTTCTTTATAAGTGGTAGATAGTAAAACAACTAATTCCCTGTGTTTTGTTAGCATGCTGTTAGCCTAAATACTTACAGCATGAATTATTCTTTTTCTTTAAAGTGCTTTGGTCAGCTTTGCTCTGTGGTTTTCAATGGAAATAAATCCTACTATTGAATGTCATTGAATTTACAGCCTTGCATTTGGCATTTTTGTTTACATATAATTGGTATACTTAGCTCCCCAACAGATTCAAGCTCTACAGGAGTTTGCTTCATTATTCAAGACTCATGATGTTTGTGTCACAGTTCCTGGGTCAACTGCACCTCTGATCCTTCCAGGTCTGTCCCACTGGGTCTCTGGCTTCTAGCAGTTTCTTGCCTCTGCGGTTGGATCACACAATTTTCCCACTCTCAAAGCGGACCCTGGGTTGCAGTCCCGAGTATCAGTGATGATTACCTCAGCAAGTTTCACTACATATGGATACTGCAAATCTGCTCCCTATGGAAGAAACAACAGTGGTACTCAGTGACCAGATATCCTTTTTAAAGCAAAGTATTAGAACAAAAGCGTTTAAGAGAAAAACAGATCTTAAAACAATAAAACTGACCATTCATGTTTAGCTTGATAGTTATCTAACAGTCTTCCACATGGGGATCCTGGTAGGTCTAAACTTCTTATACACTAAACCTGGTTGGAAAATTTTTGTTGAAAGAGTTTTCCATTGAAAAAAAAATGCTGTTTCATTTTAATTGTTTTTCATTAAATCACATGTATGACAATGAGATTTCATTTCAGGGAAAACATTTAGAAATTGACATTTTTGGAACAAGTCTTTTGATTTGGGTGGGCGGTCTAAATTACTTTGTTCTGAAATTTTGTGTGTGTGTGTGCGCGCGCAAAATAAAATCAGAGTGCAATGTTCTGAATTCACCTAAAAGAAATGTTTTGGCCTGAAACAAAACTTTTTTAAAATTTAATTTTGTGAATATTTTTTAAAATTTTGGCTTTTCTTTGCTATTCATGGTTAACTTCTTTAAATATCAGAATTCTCAGGACAGAAAATCCATTTGCAAAACACCTATTCTATGGAGCCCTGATGCCCATAGGCTTTGGCAGGCATAGCTGATTCCCCTAATTCACAAACCATTTCTCTTTCTCAGCCTCAGGGCAAAGTTCTTTAAAAGCTACTCAGGCCTTTTGATCATCACCCCCCTTTCCCTAAGACCAAGTCACTTTTTAACTGTTAATAGCCCTGTGATCTGTTAGTTCCCAGCTGGAATAAGGCTCTGCAACTTGTTGGAGACAGTGTGTAAAATAGCTGATAGCTTTGTCCATTGTCTTTCTATGTCTTGTCATCTTCCAGCCCCTATTAAGGTAGATCTATTAAAGGACTTTCCTACAGGAAAGTCTTATAATCCAGTATACAATAACTTCCCCTCAACAACCATCTTACCAGCACATCCAGAAAATGTTCAGAGCTTAGAATTGCATAGCAACTCCTACAGTATTCAGAACATTATTACAACATATCACCTCCACTTCTGGTGCAGCTTGTTGTACAGATTTCCCTTTGGACATCAATGACATTCCAGGGTGAAATCTGGACCAGTGCAACCTGGGCTGCCTCACATTGCTTTGCTTCTGTAAATCCCACCTAGGCCGCTCACAAACAGCCAGACATCAGATAGGTGACTCCCTGAGCATCTGTGTATAGCCACAGCCCTTGTCCAGCAACTCTGACCCCAGCAGCCCATCGGCAAACACCAGCCACTCTCTGGCTTCCAGTAGCCTTGGTTACTACTACATGCAGGGTGACCCCAAACACACTCCCAGACTTGAACTTTCCCCCAGAAAATGTGTTATGCATTGTCCAGCTCTCTCCTGGATAGCACAGATATATTAGACCTATTGCCCCTCCAAGAGGATCAACAGTCTGCTGCTTTTAAATGGAGTTACCCAAAGAGTTCACAACACTGGATTAGCTTTAATTAAAGAAGAAACATTTATTTAACTACAAGGAGATAGAATTTGTGAGTATGGGTATAAGACATTAAAGTCAGAAATAGTTGCAAGAGAAATAAAAATAAATCACTTTCTAAATTTAACAAACTAGATTTGGTTCAAGATGAAGTTCTTACCAAAGGTTCCCAGCAACATTGCTGACCAAGTTTCAGGTCCGGATCTGCTGTCAAGTCCAATGGCTGTTTCTTTTGTTATAGGTGAAAAAGAGAGTGAGAACTCGTGGTGGTTTTACCCATCACTTTTATAGTTCAGTTACCCTTTGAAATATATTTTCCTGAGAGTGACCCCTTTGATAGAGTTCTTTCCAGCTGAGAGCAAGGAGATATGGAGTCTGGTGGGGGAGAGATTTCATGCTGTTGCTTGTTAAAATCCAGATTTGTCCCACTTCTTTGCCAAAGAATGGCCACTTGACAGTGATTGCTCTCAGCTTTGATGAACTCTGGCTAAAGGCGTCAACTTATTTTTTGTCTTCAAGAAACCAGGTTGTCCACCCCAGACTCGCTTGGTAAACACACTTCAGTCATGATTCCAGCTTACATGTATAAATTTACATATAATGTTGATACATATATTATGTCATGATATTATTGACCATTGAGTTATAAGCTTTCAGATGATACCTCACAAGGCATATGTTGTACAGTGTGTTGGGTATGAACACAGGAGTAGCTTTGGTCACAGCAATAGAGGTAAAATAATCTGAAGAATATGTATAATATATAAATTAAACCCAGAGCTGACTTTCAGGGTAAGGAATTTAGTAAAAGTGCTTCTTTTTCTCTTAATTCAGTTATCTTATTTTTTGTTTTTGTTTTTTAAATGTCATCAGATGAGTTTCTTTTTCCTAATGACCTCCCATTCCCAAACAGCTACTGATATTGTTTAAATGCAGACATTGTTACACTGATACCTTGTTATAAAGCACTGTTTTAAAATCTGCAACAGTAGTACGCTCTGAGGGCCCATTCTGCTAAGTACTGTGTAAACACAGAGTCAGCGTCCAAAGAACTTTCAGTCTACACAATCAAGACAGGCAAAGTGTGGGAGAAAGGATGTAGTATTGTCACATTCTACAGGGGATCTGTGTCACAGAGAGATTAAGGGACATCAGTTGGTTCCCCATATTTCCATGGCTCAGGTTTCATGGAAACAAGCCTTTCGCAATGGTGGGAATTGCCACAATGGGAATTTCTTCAGAATCAGTCTTCTCTTTCCCTCCTACTACCCCATATAGAGCAGTAGCTTCTTTTTTCCCATCCCCACTCCTGCAGGGCAAAACTGGTGGTGGCTGTTGATTGTGGATACCAGGGAGACACGGTACTCCCGATTTGCAGATCAATAAGGTTTAATGTGCAAGGTTTTCTATAAATATACTAGTTAGATACAAAGCCTAAAATTAACTACAATATATCACACTCACTAAGCCTGAAGAGCTAAGCAGTTACTCAGAA
>ML675610.1:16806640-17030836 GCA_007922155.1 Mesoclemmys tuberculata
TCCAGGTCAGATTGGCAGAGACCCTGGAGGTTTTTCACCTTCATGTGCAGCATAGGACATGGATCACTTGCAGGTTTAAACTAGTGTAAATGGTGGATTCTCTGTAACTTGAAGTCTTTAAATCATGATTTCAGGACTTCAGTAACTCAGCCAGAGGTTAGGGGGTCTATTACAACAGTGGGTGGGTGAGGTTCTGCGGCCTGCAATGTGCAGGAAATAAGACTAAATGATCATCATGGTCCATTCTGGCCTTAAAGTCTATCGGTTTAGAAGTAGATAGGTGCTGTAGGAATAAATTTTGCAGTCACTCTGAGACTAGAGGGTAGAGAAACTAGGAGGATCAAGGGGCAGAGTGGTCCTAGGAAATTTTCCTGAGCAGCTAAGTCAGGCAGGAGCCCAAGAGAGAGAGACAGCAGCTAAAGGGGTTGAGCAAGTAATGGAGGTGCTCAACTGATGCCTGATCTACATATAAAAGTTAGGCCAACATAGCTATGATGGTCGGGGTGTGAATAAACATACCCCTAAGCACTTTGGGAGCTGGTGTTCCTACATTGATGGAAAAATCATTTCCATCACTGTAGGCTGTGTGTGAACTACGAGGGTATACCAGCACAGCTGTGGTGACCTAGCTCTACTGGTACAGTCTCCATAGTGTAGCCATACCCTGAATGACAGAAAGAAGAAAGGTCAAGCCTGAAAAGGGCAGAAAAACATTTACATTTGTGCTTTCAGCTGGTGATTTTGTTGGTGATTTTGATTCCAAGGGACAGCCCTGTGAGTCTTGGCTCCAAAAGAAGGGTGAACCTAGAGAGGTTGTGGGGCAAAAGCCTGAAAAGAGACTATGGTAAGAGTCAAAGCTAGGGAGGAAGCAGCAAGGAGTCTCATAGAACAGACTTTGAGTGCTGGTTCTAGGGTCCCTAGAAACAAACCCAGTGTAGTGGTACAGCCAGGGTTCCCCTACCAGCTGCTGCAGGATGGTAGGATGAGGTGGCCTCTGAGAAGGGGACAAGGATGACTGAGTGCCTGAGAGAAAGACGCAGACCCCAGACCTTTAGGAAAAACATTAGACTGTTTTCTATTGGACTTCTTTACCCCAGAATAGATGGGATTAAAGCATGACCTGGTCAAAGGGTTGAATTATAAAAAGAGAGACCACAGTAGGGCTGGAGCAAGTATAGGCAGGGACCACCTAGATACAAAAGCTTGCTATCCCATGCCCAGCCACAAGGATGAGTGAATCTTTCTACACTTCTATTTTTTTATATTTGTTTTTTTTAATGTGTCTATTACACACCAAATTGCGGAAACTTCCATCGCCCTGGAATAGCAGCAGAAGCTGAAAGTGGTATACATTTGAATTAGTATATCTGAGTTTGCCTTATCATCAGTACAGTGGCTGGGGAAACTAATGGCTTAGTTTGTTGGCTCACTTCTGGCACCATGGGGCTGGATCATCCATTAATTTCTAGTTAGTGATATCAATGTGTATTCTGGGTTTTGAATATCTTGCATTTACCTGGGGTGAAAGATGAGATAAAGCCAACAGGAACATTCATATGTTTCTTAAAAGCAGAAGCAAGCTGATAAATGAATTCTGCAGCGAGCTCCTTGCAGTTAATTAGCACAGTCCCCACAGCTGGTGGCACGATCTGAAGGCGACAGGAATCACTATAGATTGGTACAGAGTAGGAAGGATCATTTGTCCACACAGAAGAGACAAAATCTATTTTATCTATATTTACTGTTCATCTAATTTTCACTCCTTTCTCAGGTGAAAAATAGCTTATTATTGTAAAGGTCATCGAGTTAATTGTCCTTTTTCCCTGTACATATTCGGTGGGAGGGAAACCTTTATCCACTTATGTATGTAGCATGTGGAGAGTTAGACATTCATTACTATTCTGTATTGCCTGAAACCATCTCATTTTAAGAACTGGAGTATGCACTATTGTGTGTAATTTCCCTCTTATATACAAACAAAGAAAAAACCTGTTATCAGAGTTTTCCTTTAAAAAAACCGTTGCCACATAAAAAATCATTGGAAAAACAAGCTGTTTAGGAACAATTATTTTGACATTTGTGCTATATTTCTTCACTCACTATTTAAAAAAGATGCATGAACCCATTACCTCTTTCTTATGAGTTTGTTTGCTTACAGATGTGTTCAGTCATCCAATCCATCCCCCTGATATTATGCAGGTATTACATTGTGTCTTGACAAAAAGGCATCAAAGAAGTGATGACCTATCTGGATTTAAAGGGAAGATAAGGAAAATGATCATGCAAAGTTTGTTTCTAAGCAGAACTTGTTGTTTTCTTATAGATGTATCAGTTGAACTTGGAAAAAAAATATTGAAAGCTTATGTAGAACATGCAATAGTTAAGATTGGATGTAGAAACTCTTTTTAAATCCCTAAACCCTTTCCTAGTTTACTTTACTTGTTCATAATTTTCTCAAATTAATTTCTTTAGGCCTTATATTTTTTTGGTTGATCTCAGTCCAGAGGTGATAATTTTTGAATGTTTAAGCAAAATCAGTGAATCAATTTTTGGATTATGTATGTAGGAAAAATACAGTTTTCCCTATGTTTTACATCAAGGCTTTTGCCCATGTAAGTATAATGGTTGACAGTAAACACATCAGACTAATGCTTGATTCTTAGATCTGACAGAGTATAAGAAAACAAACCAACTTTGACTGACATACATTCCATAGGTTTAAAGTTAAGAATATTTAACTTAATCAATTAGAATTCTTTTCCTTCCATTTTTTTTTAATTAACCCAAATTTACAGCAGTTTACAAACTTAAGATTGGAATAGAGGGAAGGTGGGGAGGCATCTGTGATGCACTCAAGTTTGGAGCTGGCTTCTTTTTTAAGTGTCAAACACTTCAGAATTCAGAATGCCTGAGCTAAAGGAGAGAAAACATAAAGCACATGACTGTATGTCAGGATCTAGAGATTCCATACATGGCTCTGGAGGTGGTTTATTATGTGACCTGGGGCAAATCCAGCCAAATTCTCTATGCCTCAGTTTCAAATGTGTACAGTGAGGAGGCATGTAAACATTAATTAATGGTTATAAAGCATTTCAAGGTTATTTGATGGAAAGTGTGCTACAGAACTGTGTAATGTATTTTCTATTATAAAGGGATGTTAGCATTAAGGGTGCCTCAGATTTAAGCCAAATTAAAAAAAATATTGTCCATGTAAATTTAAAGTGATACATTTTTTTGTTAGCAAGCTGAAAAGCTTTCATTTCATTTTTAAATATCTGCTCAAACTTAGTGTAATTTAGAATGTGGAACCATCTCTAGCAGATTATGGCCCTCAGACTGACATCATTTCAATGTCAAGGTCGACTGAAAGAGTGTGCTGGCCAGTCCTAAATGTTAAAACTGCTCAAAAGATATCCTCCAAATTTGGCTTCTTTTGTAGATCACATCTAGATTTATAAAACAAACTCCATCTGAACACTGTGGGCATATGTGTACTACGATTAACCCTCCCCTCTCCCTCCCACAGCTCTAAGTCTCAGAGCCGAGGTCAGTGGACTTGCGCTCGTGGGTTCAGCCTGAACAGCTAAAAATTACAGTGCAGGTCTTCAGTTTCAGGCTGGAGTCTGGGCTCTGAGGCCCCCAGGTGAGGGAAGGTCTAAGAGCCTGAGGTCCAGCCTCAGCCCGAGTGTCTACACTGCAATTTGTAGCCCTTCAGTCCAAGTCATGGGAGCCAGAGTCAGCTGACTCGGACCTACTGCACCACAGGTCTTTTATTGCAGTGTAGACATATGCCGTGAGGCCAGTTCTCTCCTGCACCAGGGTTCCATTCACTGCAGCATCAAAGATCAGTTTCCAGTTCCATGATTTCTGGGTCCATCACAGGCCCTGCTACAACTGAAAGCTACACTAAGGCAGCTTTAAATCGCAGCTCAGGGTAAGTGTCCTGCAAATTCAGGAAAATATCATTATAAACATTTTCCAGTGACCATGTTTTTGGTAAAGTTAATCTAACCTTTATTGTCATCATTTGTCACCCAACCTTGTACTTTTGTGAAGCCAGAAGGAAATGAACTGAGCCGGGGCAGTGCTTCAAATTCTTAGGATTTTCTTGTAAGATGTCATGGTAGCTGGTGTTTTTCTTGAAGCCCCAGCACCTAGTCATGTTGTTTTGTGAGAATCTTAGACTTCCTTTTGTTTCTTTTTAAAAGTATGTTTCTAACTCTCCTGGTTGTAGAGAAAACATGAACTCTACAGACACAAAATCAGAAGAACCTGGAAAATTATTTTGTTAAATCTCATTATTTTAAGCTGATCTCTTGTTTGGTTTTTTTTGACAAATGGAGGTGGCAGTACTGCCGATGACCTGCACATAGGACTACAAAGTTCCTTCACACATATACCTAACGAAACCCTATGAATACCAAAAACACTATCACACACCAAATGATTTAAAACCATAACCAAACTTCCGTACTTTCACAAAAGTAAGAGGAGAAAAGGGCCAGGAGCAGCAGTGTGAGTGGTAGCAAGGAAGTTCTGCTTCCATCTTGTGCCATGTAGCATCAAGCCATGTATGCCCTAATCCTGGCACTTGAGAGGATTGTACTAGTATTATCCAACTTCAATTTTTCTTAAAAAAGAGAGGATGTGATATTAGTTACCAGAGGTGGCGCCATTTGTCCATCCCTCTCCTAGCCATGCAGTGAGTGTGCTGGTATCCAGTTTCACTGATCCTTAGCTTGCTTTTATTTTATGAAACATTTTAGTAAGGCCAGTGAGTAGTAATTAGTAATTATGGACATGCCATACTGGCTTCATAATTAAGGTTGCACTGAGATTTGCACTTAAATTTTATGCCTAAAGCTCCCTTGCTATCCCCCATCAATGCACCACATTTGAAGTATAACAACAATTAAACCAGCATAAAACACAATATAAAACCAAATAAAATAATGAAAGGCAACTTGAACTGATGTGATGTTATAGAGAAATAGTTTTCTTATGACAATTGCTGCTATCAGCATCGCTTGTAGGTTTGTAAACACTCATTTGTTTGGGTTTTTTTTTTTTGCTTTTCAATTAATAATATAATTTGTCACCCAAGGCCCTGTTTTGTCCAATTATGGTAAAACCCCTTATAATATGACACAAAGGAAACGTAATCATTTCTGCTTTGTTTTTTCTAGCATAATAGTACAGTGTTTCTGAAATGCCAAGGCACAGCTTTGAATGCTGCTATGCAAGAGTCCATGAGTTGAATATCTTGTACATTTTCATTCTCTTTTTTGATATAGCCATTGTTTTGTTAGCCTGGATAGTCACATCAGAGGCATTTTCCAGGGATCAGGAGGAGCATAAATAGTAACTTCCCACTGTGCTGATGAAGTCCAGAACATCTGTGAAAAGCCACTGGCGTTCAGAATAACCCTAGGGCATTCTGGGGTTGTTTTTGTTTTATGTAGTATTTGTTCTTTTCCTTTTTTCTGTGTCTTTCTGAATAAAGTGAACTGTATCCTTGACCTGTTGGAATATAAGCAGGAAAAACAGAGGCTTAGTTTTAAGGAATTTTTTTTTTACAGTAGTTCTTATGTGTTTATGGAATCCATCATCTGTCAAGTGAAAGTTAAGCCTTCTGGGTTAGATTTTCAAAAGCACTCAGTTGCCATTTAGATTCATAACTGAAGTTGCTGGATTTCCAGCACCAATCATTATTCTTGATGGACCCTGTAGGGGCTGGCACTGCTGAAAGATGGCTGCTAGGAGTCCGTGGCTAAGTCTACATTATGAGCTAGGCATCCAGTCCTCCCTCCTTGAGCTTCAGGGAGTAACTGACCCTGTTTTGTCCTGACACTCTTCTTATATGGGTTTGCCGGCCCTGACTGGCTGCTCCTGTTGGTCCCTCTCTAATTGGCTGCCTTTTGTGCAGCTGCCCTAGGGCTCTATTAACCTTGCAGAGGCCGGTGTGGGGCCAATGCCCCATCACAGCGCCATTCAAGAACCCCTTCATTAGCTTTGTGTATATATGGTGAAAGACAACTGGAGGGAGAATGCTCATGTGCTATCTAGCCTTCTGCTGGAATGGGTGTGTGTTGTGGGTCTTGTACACTGCTTTGTGACCCTGCAGTTGGGTATAACTTCCCACCACTGTTTCAGAACAGTTTGGTCTACTGGCCTGAGCCAATATGGCAGCCCTTTTGGTCAGGGTGATGTGGCCTAACAGCTGGATCAATAAAGTGGCCCGTAGGTCAGGGCTGTGAGGCCTAGTGGTATGTTGAGGAAGTGGAGTGCAACCTGGGGGTGTGTGGCACCTGAAATAGGGGGCTTAGGCCTTCCTTGCTCCTCTGAGTCCCAGCCCAGAGCCCTGGCCGCGGGGAGTGTTTGCCACTGAGTCAGCGGGGATCTTCCTAAAATATGCTGACTGGTTCTCCAATTCCCCTACTGTAGCAAAGTTTTAGTTCCCTGGGCTACTTCCTACCCCTTTCCCAAGGGGTGAGGCCCATTGCTCTCCCAGATCTCTGGGGTTGTCAGCTGCTGCAGCTCCATTCCCTCAGGACCTCCTTTGTGGTGTCTTCCTGGGTTGTGGTGCTCTCAACCTGCATGGTCTAGGGTTCTGGCCACTCTAGGGCCAGAGCCTGCATGGTGTGTCCTCTCTCCTCAGCAGTCCACCCCAGGTGAGCTGATCTGCTCCCTTTTGTACTGAGGCTACAGGTGAAGCATGCCCAGTAGAGCTGAGGGGGGCATGACCTCCTCAGCCCACAGGGTCGAATTTACTCCGTCCAGACCAGTGCAGGATTTTTACACCCCATCACAATGTGCTTCAGCTTTCCTTCTTTGAGCGTGTTTCTTTAATTTGATCAATGTTAATAATCAACTATAAAATGGGGTGAGGGAAGTAATGTGCAAACATTTAATCCTTCATTTATTCCCTACATTTCAGAGTCATAATAATAGAGTAATTATAATACTGGTTTAGCAAGACCCATCACAATTTAATGTAATTCTTTTGTGTGGTTGCTGAGATGGAATTTGAGAAGTAAGTCAAATTTTATTTATCAGACATTCTTCTTGTAAAACCACTCAAAGATCCATACCATATAAGCAATCTGAGCATACTGCAGTTCTTATTTATAAAGACCTCATTGACTGCAGGAGAAAGATAGGTTACTGTAATTTTTTTCTGCAGGCATGTCTCCTGTTCTGGAAAATATCTTATTGCTTTAGAGTACTGTTTTGTTACAGCTGACGAAATTGGTTGCAGCCCATGAAAGCTTATGCCCGCAGAAATTTGTTAGTCTTTAAGGTGCTGCAGGACTCTCATTGTTTATGTTTTGTTACTGTTGTTTTTATTCTCCCTAGAGTCTTCAATGCAGTTAGGAAGGGATGATATATTTTATTCAAGGAAGATTAGTAATAATCAGAATGTTATTTATTTAATTTACACTTTGCACTACAAAAGCATGAATATCTTTTAATATCTCATTAAACTGACAATCATTATAGCAGATGAATTAAATAACATTGGCAAAATCCCTGCCAACTATGCACCGAGGCCAAAATGTCTGTAATCATAAAAGTTTACTAAAGTATGCCATCTAGAGGTCTTTGACGGAGCAGAAATAATGCTTCAAGGTCTTCAGACAAACAACACAATATACCCCTTGCAAGCATTTTGTTCTAACTATATAAGAACCTTGTTCTCCGCTTCACTTTATAAGTGAAACAGAGAGTGTTTTTTGCTGGGGGCCAGGGAGGAGGTAGAAAGGTTATTTTCTTTATTTCTAAATCTAGTAAAGTCATTCCACATTAAATTGTTGATTTTAGATGAGATTTTTAATCTTAAATAGAAAGCATGACTTTCAGTTTCTATTCCCTTAATCTTTTTGACATGGAACATAAAAAGGCATTTCAAGTACAACCTTATAATAAATATCTGCATTATCAGTATAGTAAAGAAAAATAAATGAGTGCATTTTGTGAATGTAGGTGACTAAAACTGTCCAGAGTATCAAGATTGAATGTCTGGTAGTGATTTGCATTTCTAGAGGCTGTTTGTATTTCTGTAGGAGAGACAAAGTTAAACAATATAAATGTCTGTTTAAAAATGAATACTTCTGAAGACCAGGTCAGTAGAAGAAAAGATTTTTCATAAGGTTTAGTGTGCAATAGGCCTCTTGACAGCAATCATCCTAAAATAAGAACAATGAGAGTTCTGGAACCAATTTTCTTTGCTCTTCCCCCAAAACGGCTGTAATCCATTAGGTCATTTCTTCATTGATTAAACATCTAAGGCTCTTGTCAAGATGGAAATGGATGTTTCATTCATGTGGCAGGGCTATCATCATGTCAGCTATAAAACCTAGGTTACTGAACTTTAGAATGTAGCTTGCATGATCAGACTGTGGCACAACTGTAATGAAAACTTTAAAATATCTGAAACTTAGTAATGTTGGTAATTCAATACATTTTACAGAAGGGTTGGTCTTGAACCTTCTTAAGGGGGAGAAAAGTTACATCACAAGTAGCTGCTATTGTTGTTCTCCGTAGCTGCTTTTATGATTCTTGTTGTTGTTATTGTTAGTTTATATTATTAGAGTACCTAGGAGCCCGAGTCATTCACCCATTGTGCTAGATGCTGTACAAACACAGAACAAAAATTTCACACGTTTCTGTCCCAGATATGGACTGGCTACAGAGCTTGCATTTACACATCAGATGTGTCTATCATAAAATCATAAAAAGACCGTGATACAGGGTGAGGGAACGGGTATAACACACAAACAGTGAACTACGTAATGGCAGCAAGAGAATGTTAGTTCCACCGTGTGTGTGTGTGTATGTACGGGGCGAGGGGACTTAGCAGGGAAGGGAGAGGGGAGACATCTAAGGGAAGAGAGTGAAGGGGAGAAGACACTAAAAGAAGTGAAGCTAAGGGAAAGAGATTGAGGGATGGGGAGAGGGAAGATTGAAGCTAACATCCAATCAGCACGAGGCAGAGAAAGTCCAGTCAAAATCGTAGAATTTTTTCCAAAGGACCAAATGTCCCTGCCTTGGCTACATCTGCTCCTACCGGCTGGCGTCTCTAGCTGGCTCCTCTTTGCAGTTTTCTCTAAAGTCCACATGGTGGCAGACAAAGGGGACACTGTTTGGATCTTGATGTTTCTAGAGAGGAGGCGTAGGTCTCCCCTGCTCAGTTCTGGGTCCAGGGGTTTGCTGGGGTAAGAGAAGTTCCAGTTTCCCCCCCACCTTTCCCAGCACAACAGTCTACGCTTTAGCTACATTTGTCTCTGGAATCTGAGGTACAATTTACTGTAGCATTAGATGGGCTTAGTTCATATATTAATTTGGTAGGGAAGTACCTGATGTCTTGCACTCTATGTAGAAACTATATATATTAAAACAAAACAAAAAGATGGGTAGGGTGGTTAAAAAAGTATAGAAGTCTTCGAGGTTTCAGTACAAATGTTAATATTAGCAAACTGCAGGTTTCCTAATTACAATGTTTAGATTTACTCTCACTTGGGATTGTGGAAAAGGGAAATCTTGATACAGTGCCTACAGTTTAAATCATTTGTATAGGGCATTTGCCTACACCAAATACACAGAGAAGATGCATAGATTTAAGTAGCAATAGGCCCAAAAGTCCAGATCCAAAGTTCTGATCCAAACTTTGACTAACTCTAGATGTGATTAATTGTGTGCACACCCTTTTCTTCAAGAAGAGGTGATGGAAAAACATTAGTTAAAAAGATTTTCTCTGTTTTTTTTAATAGTTTATACTGTTGTGATTTCATTTTCTATGTGGCTGGGTCTACACTGATGGCGGAAAATACGCTGCCGTCAGATCGATCCAGCAAGCAACACAGGAAAACCACCTCGGTAAGTGGCATAGTGCTGCATCGAAGGGAACAATGTGGACGCTGCGCAGAGGAGACGGCATGAAGTCGATGGGAGATATGCAAGTGATTTGTGTATCTCCCGTCGACTGCTGCTGAATCCTGAAGGTAAGTGTAGACTGGGCCTGTAGTAATCAAATAAATCTGCTGATGAGCACAGATTAAATATGTCATCCTGCCATTAAGCAAATTCAGGGTAAGTATGTAGAATGAAAAGATGTTTGTTCTTTCTTTCTTTCTTTCTTTCTTTCTTTCTTTCTTTCTTTCTTTCTTTCTTTCTTTCTTTCTTAAATCTGATAAAAAGCAAATAAACTTACATATTCAACAACTGAAGTCAAGTTAAACATGGAGTACATACGCCATATTTTTTTTTGCATTGCGCTGGTGACAAATGTGGAGTTTCTCAATAATGAATATTAATCTGGATTCCAAAATGTGGTCTATGACTGGATTTCTGAGATGGTGTGTGTCATAGGGGAACAGACACTTTCAGCATACTCTGCCACTCTCACAAGGCCTGTGATTTCAAGCTATTGAGCTGGATGGGCCTAACTGCCAAACAGCTATTATCATGGGGCACTCTCCTAGAAGGTCTGGCTGGTAATCTGGGAAAAACAGCCTGGGGTAAAGGAAGACATCATACCTGTGCCTTGTAACAAAGGTCATTGAGGAATATAGTAAGTAGGATCCAGAGATACACAGGGAGGATGGGGGCTGGGAGTTTTTTGGAGAAAAGCTAGCTTCCCTGAAAAGGAAAATCAGATTGCTAGAGAGACACTCTGGAAGACAAACTAGGACCAGGCTGGGGTCCAAGAGAATTACTTCCCTTCTGTTTTTTTTACTAAAACTGAAGAAGGAAGCTGTCTGATTTAGCTTGTAGAGAAGTGTCAGATTAGTTCAGAGTAAATAGGGGTGTAGGCTCCTTTTTAAAATAATTTTCTTGAAAGCTTTGTTCTATTTTATTAAGAAATACACATACTTCTTTCAGAAAGTTGGTCAATGTACAAGGTCACAGGTTCCTGAAGAGAGACTATCAAGCAGGTGTCTGAACCCCATTTGGGCCTGCATGGTAATAAAAACAGTTGGCAGTGGACAGGGTCTTCTGATCTGAGTGGAAGAACTGTGAAATTCCCCCTCAGTATAGGAATGGGCAAGTGGCCAAACACCTGAGGCAGTGCCCTTAGAGAGACCAGAGAGGAGACAGAGGTGCAATTAGCCCTATAACCATGACAGTGATATTAATAGGTAACTAAAACTAGATTACTTTTCCTCTTCTTAAAGCATCCGGCCATATATGCATAGAGACCTCTATGTTACCACAGTGAAATTCCACATGCTGCAGTGAATCAATAATTAAAAACAGGAAACTAAAAGCCTAAACACTCAAGAAATCAGCAGCAAGATGCTTGTTATTAAAACAGTCAATAAAACAGCCACAATTTTTCAAACAAATGTTAATTAATTTATTTTAAAGGTGCCCTGTATAAATCAAACACTATATAAATTCTTAGATTATACATCGACTTTCTCTGGGCTGCATATCAATTACATAATCAGCTTGCCCTTCACCGTCCTTTCTACAGGCCAACCTTGTCTCCTTGGCATGCAGTGATGTTTTCTGTAATTAATATTTCTCTTGTTATGGACACAGCTATAGGAAGGATGAAGACGAACTGTCCCTGCAAACTTGTTCAACAAACGTTTACTTTTTTCTTCCACCAAACATTTGTATTAATATCAACTATACTTTCTCGTATAATATATGCTTTATTTACTTTTTGGTTGGAAAGAGTTAAATCTAATTTTTTAAAATATAGAATCATAGAATATTAGAGTTGGACGGGACCTCAGGAGGTCAACTAGTCAGCTGAAAGCAGGACTAGCCTCAGCTAAATCATCCTGGCGAGGGTTTTGTCAAGCCTCAGCTTAAAAACCTCTAAAGATGGAGATGTCACCACCTCCCTAGGTAACCCATTCCAATGTTTCACCACTCTCCTAGTGAAAAATCTTTTCCTAATGTCCAATCTAGACCTCCCCCACTGCAACTTGAGACCATTGCTCCTTGTTCTGTCATCTGCCACCACTGAAAACAGCCTAGCTCCATCCTCCCTGGAACCCCCTTTCAGGTAGTTAAAGGCTGCTATCAAATCCCCCCTCATTCTTCTCTTCTGCAAACTAAACAGGCCTAGTTCTTTCAGCCTCTCCTCATAAGTCTTGTGCTCCAGCCCCCTAATCATTTTTGTTGCCCTCCGCTGGACTCTCTCCAACTTGTCCACATCCTTTTTGTAGTGGGGGGCCCAAAACTGGACACAATACTCCAAATGCGGCCTCACCGATGCCAAATAGAGAGGAATAATCACTTCCCGCGATCTGCTGGCAATGCTCTTACTAATGCAGCCCAATATGCCATTATTATATATTAATAAATCTTAGTTGCCTTTTCATTTTTCATGTCTGTGGGACTGAAAAGTTTTTTGGGGAAGATGTTTTTATCTCCTTCTTTCCATCAATGGATTTTTTTTCTCTTTTTCATCTGCTATGTAGATGGCCTCAACCTGCCCTACTAATTACTACTACCTAACTTAGTCTACAAATAAAAAAGTACATAAGTGACTTCCAAGTCTGTGTCCCCTTTTAAGCTAAAACTTAGGCATTTAGGAACCTAAGTCTCATTGAAAGTTAGAACTCTGAAAGGGTATTGGATATTGATATGGACATAAAGAACATAAAGAGTTATTGTAATTAATGATGACAAACTGGTTGGAAGGGATATTAAACCTTATGCTTCAGAGTTTAAGCCGATCTCTAACTATGAGAAACCAGGATGAGATCTCTGGGGGGTGCAGATTATTCCACAACCTTTTACTATGAGGGTCTTTGACCTGCCTGTGAAGCATCTGGTGCTATCAGAGATGGAAATCTGGACTAGGTGGACCTTAGATCTGATTCAGTGTGGCAATTCCTATGTTTCTATTACTGAGGCTCTTAAATCACTTAGGTACTTTTTAAAAAATTCCATGTCTTCACTAGAAGAAAAGATATATTAACCTGTGAACATGTCATCTTTTTCCTATTTTAGACATAGCCTTTTGGGGTGGTGGTGGTGGTGGTGATCTTGTATTATTAAAATATGACTATGCATATCACTGTTGCTACCACTGTTACATAACTGCAATGAATCTCGTATAAAGTATGTCATTTCAGGCGTCAATGGAAAAGTTATGATTTGCTGAGTATGATTATCCTGTTTATATGCATATATCATATCATTTTTGTATCAGAAGTTATAGATATTGACTATATACTGGCACCTTACATATATACTGTATTCCTGAGTAACAGCCACCAGGTAAAATCTACATGGAAGCCAAACAGCACATTGGGAATGGACTATACAAGTTAATTGCCCATTAAAGGACACTTCGCTTGCGCAGTAGACTATAGAAGAAGCCTGTCCCCATCCAATAGGCTTGCCTGTGGACGTTTTAGACAGAATATGAGTAATGGCTGCTCCTATGACTCAACAAAGCATACAAGGACGTGTGACGTGCTCATGTGACCCTGGACCCCATCTTGTGCTTGTAAATTTCCAAAAACTGAGACGAGAACATCCACCCACATGGAAGAAGGTATATAAGTCCCTGGAAACATCTCCATTTTGTCTTCATTTCCTGCTTTGTTCCCCTGGACTGGATTTCTTACAAAGAACCAGTAAACAAGGATTGTTGACCCCCCAAGCTGTTTGGGTGATTTCCAGAGACTTTGCAAATTAACAGTTTATTCCACCACTAGGACAATCCAAGAACTCTGCAATGACTGTATGTATTTGATTCCTTAACCATTTTAACTCTTTCTTTTTTCTTATAAATAAACCTTTAGATATTAGATACTAAAGAATTGGCAGTAGCCTGATTATTGGGTAAGATCTGAGTTATATATTGACCTGGCTGTGTGGCTGATCTCTTAAGATCAGAAGAACCCTTTGTTTTATTAAAATGGTTTTAAATAACCACTCGCCATAGAGTCTAGTATTTGGGTGGTGAATAAGGGCTGGAGTGCCTAAGGAGACTGCATTTCTGGTTTCTTGTTAACCAGTCTGGTGAAACAGGAGTTTACTGGCTTGGCATATCTAATGGTAGAATCACCACCAATCTGAGGTGGATCTGCCTCACTTTTCATCAGTTTGTCCTGAATCTGGTTCCCTCAGCTGTGACCCACTGAGACACAGTGATGGGGGGGCACTCTGGATGCAAGTGAGAGTGATTCCTCTTGTAAACTAAGTCCTGATTGCTTGGGAAGAGAGGGTGAGTTCTGTGCAACATTCTTTCTATTACTGTAGCAATGTGGAACCCTGCCACTGATATGGAGACCCACCCAATTTAAAGCTCTTAAGAACTTGAGCTGGATCTTAATCATGGCCTTGGAGTTGAAAGGTGGGAAATAAAGTATTTTTCAGAAGTTCCACTGTAGGTTTTATTTCTCAGGTCCTCCTCTCATCAGTTGCATACTGGAGCTGCGTATAAGTGTTAAGTGCTCCATCTTGTGCTCTTTCAAGAGTAAGACCTCTCCTTCCCTCTGCCATACCACACTCATTAACTCTTTATGTTGCAGTAGTGCCAAGATGCCTCAATCAGGATCAGGGCCCACGATGTAAACTTCTGTACTGTGAAATATGAAGGCATGGTCCTTGCTCCAAGACCTTACAATCTGATAAGACAGGCAACATACAAAGGGTAAGGAAAGGGTGAGATGGTCAAATATATACAATGTAATATACATATGCAATTTATCTATTATAATAATAATAATAGTCTGAATTCTTAGGGAAATCATGGTAGAGATCAGGTTTAAGGAGATATATGAAGGAAGAAAATGTAGCATTAGTCAGAAATATCAAATATTTTAACCCAGTACTTTAATGCTCTCTGTTACCTTCATTCTTCTTTTAAATGATTACATTCAGATAGGGTTATTTTTGTTCACTTCTGCCTTTTTTTCTGAATCCTATTGTTTCTTCTTGCTCTACTGGCCTGCCATCCCCTTACTTGTATACAGTGTTTTTTCTGTAGTCAGCATGAAGTATGTTTCTTCCCCTTGAGCATTTTCATTTCCCTCTCCACTTGCCTGAGACTTTCAATCATCAGTTCATAGCAGTGGTCTCCAAACTTCCCTATTCTCATAATGCTGTACCTGGCATTGTAGGAAAAACATATTACCTCACTAATTTTAGAAACGATTTTATAGCATGTCAAGAGAATAAGGCCTGTGGCTATAAACAAACTAAGAAATATTCCAAGATCAGGTAGACATAATTAGAACAGAGAATGTTGATTAGATTGTTTCATTTTGCAATAATGTGAGTATAGCCCATTTCAAATGAGCTTAGGTATTTCTGTTGCATTTTAGTCTCTTAATTACCCATGAACACTGGTTGTTTACTTTTCTGGCTCACACTTTATTTTTCTAAAAAATGTGCAGATTGTTAGTAGGCCTCTCATTCTTCAGCTCTTTGGTTTGTCCCACACCCACATTCACCAGTGTTGGCTTCTTCACACCACTCTGTGGGGAAAATGATCTTTTCTTTTACTGAGTACTCAGACCATTTCCTGCTTCCTCACTCCTCCTCCTCTGTGATCAAATTATCTGTCTATTCCCTTCTGTCTGGAGCACCGATCAATGATTGTCCTCAGTAAAAGTTACCACATCTAATTCAGGCTGACATAAAACATTGCTTACTAGCAAAAATAGAGAGAGAATAATAAAATACGATGTACTGACTGTAAACACAGACATCTCTTTGATTAATATTATTAAAAGTACTGCTAGGCAGGCAAAACATTGAAATGGCAATGGCAGAAACATTTCTTTTCTTGGCTCACATCTCCAAAGCTTGTACCTTCTGCAGTCTGGGAGTCCTTAGGAAAATTGACACTCAGTTTGTCAGTGTAGAACAACATAAATAATAATTAGCACAATGAACAGTTCTTTTCATCTAGAGATCTCAAAGTGGTTTACAAAAGTGGGATAGCTTTAATAACCCCATTGTATAGATGATGAAACACAGACAGGAAATAGAAATCAGAGTTCTTAAATCCAGGTATGGTATCTTATCAACTTTGCCTGCTGCCTCATATCCAGAAAGGTCTCAGGGAGGTGTGGTGTTAAATTCCCAGGAAGAGATTCTGAGTATCCCAGTGTGGTTCTTGATGCTTTACAGGGAAAGCAAGCTTTCTTTGTTTTCCCTTAAGTCTCCCATCCCTTGTATCAAAGTAATTCAATTACTCATGATATCACCTCCCTCCGCCAGTTTGGTGTCGGATTCGCCCACTGTCCCAACTCCCATCTTTGCATAATTTGTTATGCCATCTATCCTTTAATTCTTTAAATTTGACGGTTGGTCTTTCTTTCCCCATACCCTCCCCAATATACCCAATCCATCATTAGAGATATGAAATCTACGTTGCAAACCTTTGCAAGTCATCTGCCCCAAAACTACCAGTACAAATTTCCATGTGGATAGTTAGTGCATTAGCCTGATACTGTTACCCATTACAGTGGTAGATATACTGTAGGTACACTGTATTGTGAAGCAGGTATTTTTTTGGTCAATATGATGTAAACTCTACTTTTATAATGGTTTTGAAGGACCTCTAAAGCTTTCATTTGATTGGAATTTGGATTTTTAAAAAAGATGGCTTGATCTAAACCAGTTTTGTAAATGGAGGACAAGAAATTAATTGTAATTAAAACTTAACCTGGATCTGAAACAAAATTATTTGCCTCTTTCTTCAAAATGTGTACTTAGAGCACCAATCCTGCAACTCAAGTCAGTGGGGGTTTGCATGGATAGTCTTCCTGCATGCTGCCAAATGACAAATTTAGCCCAGAATCTTACATAAACAGTCTACATAGCCTCTTAAAATACAAGAGCACCATGCATATATAATCCTACAGAAACGATGTCATTTTGATTGCTATTAAAACAATTAAAGGTGAAAGATTTTTTTTCCCTGAAATTCCAATCCACTTTTATACTGTAAATGTGAAAGTTTGATGTTAATTTGTGTTCACATTATTGGGTTCACATTCTTGATAGAAAAGACTGTTTTAAAAGAAAAGAAATAAATAAAAAGGTGGAGAGTGGCAGAGAGAAGGAAAAACCAATCCAATGGAAAAATATTAAATGGAGCAGAAAGCAAAAATGACCAAAAATTCAGAGAAAAATGTGTGTGTTTTGTGGGTGTGGGGGTCAGTGCCAATTGAAAAATGGGGGAGAATATTCCAGTAAAGAAATGCCATCTATATACAAGAATCCCACTTGTGCTAGGCAATTTTAGCAATGCTTCTTTCTCCATAAATCATGAAAACAAATTCACAGAACAAAAGGGTAGATTTTGGTGGACTACATAGCGATAAGTCTAAAGGGCATGGGCTTTTTTGTTTGTTTTTTTGTTTTTTTAAGGACATGTGATGATTTAGGAATCTGTCTGTGTAATCTTATGAATGCCGGTATTATTATGAAGTTGTTATGAAACCGCTGCATCACAAAAAATCCCCTGTGTCAGTGGATATCCACCATGACAGGACCTGCAACAGATTCACATCAGACTGAAGGCAATGGGGTGGGGTGACTTTAACTTTAAGAACTGTGCTTTGACTGAAGAATAGATATACTCACTGGAGTGGTGAGGATACGGAGGCAGGAAAATAGGGGTAGGATTAATTATTTTTGTAGAGATATGCTTATTTGTTGTGTGATTAAGTAAAGAGCAATAACGTGTTAGACGTCTATGCAAAGTATTTGTTGTGTGCTAAGAAAGCTAATTTGTAACCCAAAAGGCTGTCATCTTCGGTGGGATTTTGCAACATGGGCTTAGTTTAAGGGGCCAATACCGAGTCTAGGGGTAGGCAGATGGGCTGTGTGGTTGCAGCTGTCAGGAAAGGATGCTAGACAGAAGGTCTACACCCAGAGTGTGTGCCTAGAGATTCAAAAACTGGAACAGAGTTTAGTTTCTGATCAGACTCTGGAGGCTTAAAACACCCAGTTGGATTCCCCCACAGAAATCTGGTGAGTTTCTGTCAGGAGAATCCTGCCCAGAACATCTCTGTAGCTTTTCATCTTAGAAGCTGAGCTCTCATTCCTCATCTACAGGTTTTCTCCACGGAAGGCTTTTTGTGCCAATACGATACTCCTTTTCACCAGGTTTCTTCTGCTGTGGCTGCCCACCAGTTCCAGAAGGTTCATAAACCATGGTATAGCTCATGGGACCATCTTTTACAAGCTGAACTGGCTTTCAAAAACCAGTGATTTTCAATTACTGGAGAAAATGCCTCACAAACTCACTGTCCCCTGTGAACCAAAAAAATAATATTAGAGGCTCGCAAAATCTGCTAAACCTAACAAGTTTTACCTGGCCCTAGAGTAGCTGTGGTTTGAAAAAAAAAATCAAAGAGGCACAGCATTTCAAATCTGATGCAGGGGAAACTGCAGAAACATTAATATTAAATAAATAAATAAATAAAGTGGGGGACATTGGTATATTTTCCTCAGTGATTATTAAAACAGATATTTCATAAAATTGACAACATAGATGTTGATAAACCAGCTTTTCCAGGAAATGTTCTGTATTATCTTCAGCTAGAGAGGTCCAGAAAGAGACAGAAATAAGGTGTCAGTTAATAGGCACACTCAGTAACTGTTTCTGAAGCTATGTAAGAAGTTTTAATTGAGAGCAGTCCACCTGGCAGGTCATACCATAGGCTATGTCTACACTGGTGTGCAGTACTGGACCATGTACATGCTTGTGTGAGCTCCCCATACCCATGCTGAGTGTCCACATTATGCTGTGCTGGACATGGGTATGATGCTGGGTATATATGTATACCACATCCACACTGCTGCTGTCATGGTACATTAGTGCTGCCATTTCAGAGGCGGTAGCCTTAAAACTGTGCATCATGGGGAATAAATCCAGGAACTGTTTTATGGTGTGTTGTTGGCACTGTCCCCTACCATCACACATTTGCTGATGGCAGTTCCTGATCATCACCCCTCACTGTTCTTCCTTCCAAAATGGGTGCAAGACATGGAGTGGTGAGATGATGATTTGGCTCTGTTCCTGCTCCTTATTGCTGTGGCTTCAGCACTGTAGTTCAAACTCAGACAGATGTGGCAATGCATTAGAAACATTAGTGCAGAGTACTTCAAATCCCCTGGATCTTAAAATCAGGAATTCAGCACCACAGTAAGAAGGAATATTGGTGGGGAGGGTGAAGGTCTAGTGTAACTTACCAGCCACAGGTTCTGGCTCCTGTCACAGCTCAGGGCACTCCTCAGGCTTGTTGGGGGGCATCCTCAACCAGCTCCTCCAGGCAGAGGTGCAAAATGCCAAGCTCTTCCTCCTCTGGGGTTTCCTCCATGGTTCCTGCTGCCTCCTCACCTTAGCCCTCTTAAACATCATGCCAGACAGTGAGGCTGCCAAGGTTGAGGAGGGAATTGTGAGCCACTCCCTATTGGGAGCCTTTGACAGCACCCACTACAGCTTCTCATAGAAGGGGAATGTAAGATGAGCCTTCCCAAAGTGACTGTTTTAGTCTTTGGCCTTCCTGTACAGGAGCTCCATTGTCTGCTTGCTTCCGCCTTCCTGAAGTTTCCCAGTAGAGGTCAACATTCCTGCTTCTCTGGGAGAAGTCATGAAGGACAGTGTACTCTGACCACACAGTTATCAGTTAGTCAGCCAGCCAGGCAGCTGCTCTCAGAACAGGATCCCTGTTTATCTGGATTAATCTAAAGAATGCAGCAGAAAGCAGTTTGGATGTTGTGAACTCAGCTCGCTACTACCAGTGAAAATGGGGGACAGGAACCTTTATAGATTGGTTAAGGGCCCAGAAGAAAAGGCTTCAGTGCATTGTGGGAATGGGGCTGGAGGACTATTAAAACTCAAGATCTTGTACACATCCCTTATCCCTGTCCACACTGTGCAATGGTTTTGGGCCATGCCACAGAGGAGGCATGTACTTAATCACATTCCTCTGTTGTTCTAGTTACTCATTTTCTGGGGTTTAGGTATGGGCTATTGGAGTCTTATGGCCCAATCACATGCATGGACATGTGCACAGATGCTAGTGTAGTTGTAACCCTACTCACCCTGCAATCAGTGCAAGAGGAGTTAAAGATAGCCCTGTGGAATCAGTGGCTGATTGATGCAGGACCAAAAGAGGTTCTGATGAGAGGTTCTCATCTCCAATCCCTGTAACACTTTGACTACAGGCTATCGCCTTGTGTTTCACCAGCAACTGAGAGGATCGGTCAATTATTAATCCAAGAGCTGGAATGCTGCTAGCTTCAGAGACCTCCCCTCCCAGACTATTTGTTTTCTGACAGAGTTCTGAAGCGTTAATAAGGACTGAGATGCTGGTATTCTTCCCAAGCTCTGAAGAGTCCAGCTGACACACACACTACATATTATGACCATACAATGAAGAGTGAGAAATCATCTCTGAGAGAAGATCTGTAAAATAGAAGGCAGCACTTACCTACTCCTTTACTAGCAACAACCCCTTCCCGCCTTCAGTTCTCCCCTTACTGGAAGCCATTGCCATCTGGATCCAGTGAGGGCTAGGGAAGAGGAGAAAGTGAGCAACTAGCTGACTCCAACTCTTCAGCTGCTTCTGTCAGGGGAGATATGCCAGAGGTGGGGAAAAATTAAACTTCTTTCTAGTTCAGTCTTAAAGCCACACTGCATACATTGTGTGTTATTTTCTTGATACTTCTGTATATGGAGAGAGTGGCAGAGAACAGAAGATTCCCCAGTGCCCAAAGACAGGACAGCACTAGGCAGTTGTGTGGTGTGTACCTTATCTATGCCACCTTCCTTTGTGAGCAGCACTCCAACAATAGTGTCTTCCTCAAATGGCAAAATATTATCAGAGTACATGACACTTGTGGAGGATAGAATGGCTGATCTAGGACTCCTTGAGAGTGCAGAGGATCCTGATATTTCGTGGGGCTAGTTGATCTAGCTGAAATCTAAACAAATTTGGACATCGGTATTGTGGGTGTGGAGGACCTATTGAAGAATGTGAACAATTGCCCAGAAGAAAACCAGGTCCACGTGGCAAATGTGCTGGGCCACCTGAGAGGCTGCATTAAAAGCCAGCGTGGAAGAAACATGGTCTAGTGGTCAGGAATTGGTAGTGGGAGATCTGAGTTCAGCACTCCAAGAAGCGTATGCCTTTCTTGAAAGCAGGACAGTGATGCTGATCAAGCTCATTTATACCACTTGGTAAAAATACAATTATTTAATAATAATGATGCTTTGAATTTCCAGATACTCCTTCAATCCAAGAATCTCAGTGCCTCAACAACGTGATATCCCTTGGAGGATCGTTTTTAACAATGAAGCAATGAGGCACAACAAGTATATGTGACTGTCCTGAGGACGCACACAATGAGGCAGTGACAATGTCAGGAACAGAAACCTCAACTACTTTATGTCTATCTTATGCTTTAGCCACAAACTATCCTTTCTATTTGTGGTGACAATTATCAGGGCACGAAGGAGACAGATTTGCTAGTATGGGGTATGTTCCTGTCCAAACAAAATGGTCTTTTGCTGTTGCAGCCAGAGCCTTGAGTTTGGACAAACCAACAATCACAGTCTGAAGAATCTGGGCATTTTGGGCATGAGGACAATCTCTGGGGGGTACAGTGTAGCAATGGTTATACTGATCCCCATTTACCTGTGGTAGATTGACTATTATTGTTTAATAATTGTATTTCAGTAATGATATGGCGACCACCTCTGTGCATACATATAACAAAAAGACAGTCCCTAATCCATACAGCATTATACAATAGACATTGCTTTCACTCTTTAACTTTAAAATAGTCAGAATTTTTAGATGTGTTTTGACCTCTTCAAGCTTTATGAATTTAAATGCCTAAATTCCATCCGGAAGTATTTTTTTTTTCAAAAAATGATATTGTTTACTCAACACATAGAGAGGATGTGCAATTATTATATATGTCCTATGCTAATGAGCTATAAGGAAGCTCAAAAAGTTTAATGATTTCATCATCACTCAATTCCAATCCTTGCTCTTATGTATAGTGCTAAGAGCATAAAGTAGAAAGGACAGATGGTTGCACTGGAATTATTTTTTATTACTGTGGTAAATAGGCACAAGAATAAAACCAATCTGACAAATTACACCAGTTCACTTTATAACAAGCACTTGCTTTATCTTTCAATCTTAAAATGTCACCTTTGTATAAAGCATTTCCATTTTTCTTTCTTTCTCTAAACCTTCTATAAGTCCATTATGATTTAAAAGGAATTTGATTTCTAACACCCACCATACAGAGAGGTAAAACCAATTTCTTTAGTCCCAGGAATTTTTAAATGGGGCTAACTTTCAGAATGATTCAACTGAAATTCATATGAAGACTATAGCACTCAATTTCTCCTTAACAAAAATGACTGTAAATTTAACAATTAAGGCAAAGTAAAGAAATTGTTTAATTTACTATCATAAATCATATCCATAAATATTGTTGTTACTTGAAATATTTAAAATATACTAAAGAAAACAAATAATGTTGTGGTTCACTGCAGCAACCGACAGCTGGCTGGCTTTAAATCTTAGTGGCAATAACATTTCTGGATGCTAGGAGCTTCCACTGTTCCATTTCAGCTGAAGGCAGGATTACTTGAGCTGTATTATATCCTCCATCTCATTGCAGCTCTATTGCACCAATTATGCAGCTTGGAGGCTTATAGAAGCTTTTATTGAGTTTCAGATAGATATAAGAAGGCAGTCTATATTCTTTGTGATAAAAAATAGTCATTAATTACTGAGACTTGTAAACCGCTTAGCATCCATCTTAATGTGGTACATCGGACACTTTATTTCACTCTATAGCTAATCACCAAAAATGTGAAGAGAAAAATCCTTCACGAAGAATATGATGTTTCTTAGTTTGAATTTAATGTTGGGGTTAGAGGGATCTATGAAAAAGACTTAGCCACTCCAATATGAATTTGCTTTTCAAGTGCTGCATTGTTTGTTTCTGCAAAATTGACTAAAAAGTTAATGCACAAAACACTCTCTTGTGAGGTGGTCCCTACTAAAATAAATCTGAACAATAGTATGATTTCAGGGGGAAAAAAACTACAGAGCACTTCCTGGTGGTTTCATAACTGAGGAAAAATGTTTATGAGGAGCACAAGGAATAATAAACAACTAACTAAAGCAATCTGAAGCCTCTTAAAAGGACAGTGACAAAAGGCCAAAATTTGTTAAATTGTATACCAAGATGGGACTGGGGAGTCAGCCAGTCAGCTGGATGAACAGCTGACTGTTATTCACTGATTGATCTTTCACAAGATGGAAAATAGCCTATGCATAAACACATTCAAACCTAACCTTTTACAGAGAAACCTACATTCTCTAAGCCAGTCAGAATGCACCAGGCCAGTATTGATAGGATGAAAAGCTCTCCTAATTTCCATGGTTTCTAAGAACAGGGACTTTAGTTATTAAAGGGAAGTATCAACACTTCCTTTTACATTTTTGCCTTGAATCTTCCTATGATGAATGATTTAATCACATTAATAAGGGACCATCTATCTTAAGTTCTTATATGGCCTCCATGACCATGGTATCTACTTGACTCGCTATCTTTAATCCAATTATCCTCTGAGTCAGAAAAGTATTATTTTCCCTATTTTGTAGATAGTGGGGCTGGAGAATATCTGATTTCTCCAGGATCACTCAAAGTCTATGGTGGAGCAAGGAATACAGCCTGAATGTCTCAGATTCCAGGCCTTCTCCACTAACTCTCTTTCCTGTATTAATTCCAGTCCCCAGGCACTACTGGTTTGCCTGCCAATTTTCAACCAAAGAACCATGAAAGTGAAAAATGTAGGTGTCACCAATTAAAATATTATTTTATTATATTATTGCTTGTTGTAGCAGTGCCTATGAATCCTTATTAGGGATCAGAACCCGTTATACCAAGTAACAAAGATGACAGTTCCTGCCCCAGAGAGTTTACAGTCTATGTGTCGACAAGATGTGGCAGAGTTTAACAAACTAAGGGATTGGGAAGATGAATTAATAATAAAGAAAAGAAGGTTAACAAAAATGATAAACTATTCTGAGTTTAACAAATTAATAAAATATCTGAAAACAATACGAAGTCTCTGAAAGTTTTAAAAACTTTTCTGCTACAAAACACAATCATGTGCAAGAGTTGAGACTGGGAAAAGTTCTTTTTCAGGGAAGTGGGGGAAGGGTGCAGTTCACTGTTCTTTTAGATCTATCATGTCAAAAGCTGTCCAGCTGCAGCTGATTTAAGATAAATAAAATAGGACACTCTTGAGCTAAAGCAGGTGTCCGCACACAGAATTGTACTGAAATAACAAGAGGTATGAATTAAAATTGATGTAGTTATTAGTATATGTTTGTGCGAAGACCCAGGTAAATTTAGATCTGAGTTTGTGGTCTTGTTTGTGGTCATTGAGTTTGTGCCTGAGTTGACTGTCAAGACCACAAACTCTGACAGTTAACTCAGATTAAAACAAGGCCACAAACTCTAATCTTGATTTACCCGGGTAGTTGTAAATTAACTCCTTTTAACTACCAGAGATTCCAGTGCTGGGGGAAATAAAATGGAGCCCAGCCACTGCCACCTTTCTACCTAGTAGCCTTGTGGTCCCAGAATTGCACTGGGGAGACTTCTTCCCACTCTGGAGGCATAGGCGCTCAGGTAGTGCCTCTCTACATTTCCATCCCCATGACTTGCAGAATAATGACAGAAAGCCAACCAGAAATTTCAGGTGGCAGGAGCAAAAGAAGCCAAAGCAGGGATCTTTGGACATTTAGAGCCTTTCTACACTTTTGACTGGACTTTCTCTGCTGTGTACACATTGGATATTTGCTGCGACTCTCACACTTCCTCACAGTGTCTTCACCTCTGCTTCACTTCACGTCTCTTGCCCGTTTCTCCCCTGGCCTGTCCTCTTCACCCCTTTCCTTCTCTTTTATTTCCATTTAGCTGATCATCCCCTACTAACTAAACCTATCTCCCCCACTCAAACAAGCTACTTAGTTGATTTGAAGCTACAGTATCTTCTGCGTGTATTTGCCATTTCTCTAATTTTAATATTGTTTTTATTGACCTTCATATCTGTTGCAAACAATCTATATTCATAGCATTACATATCAAATTTGTTTGCTGTTTTGTATTGGATCTAAAATTACAGGTCTGATCTAGCTTTAATATGAATTTTTTTTTCTCTGTCCCTGGTGATATTACAGATTATTTCACCAGTGTGCCCTGCCTCCAAAAATATATTTCCAGTGCTGACAAAAAAGGACTTGGACTTATTAAAAAAAAGTTTCCACACCTTTTTCATACTTCCGTAATATCCCTTTATTTAATTTTTAAAAGTAAATAGGACAATTTACTGGATCACAGGTTTTGTAGGTTTTCTACATTAATTTCCTCCCTAATTCTTGCCAATTTGCTGCAGTAATATAATAGCACTGTCTGCATTATGATGAGTGGAAAAGATTAGATATGTAGCATTCCATTGTTTCTGACAGCTTGATGCACTGCGACTCGAAATGTACAGGGCCTTTCATTGTAATTCTCTCCTGCTTGTTAAAAACGAGAACTGGGCTCGGGCATTGGGATCTAGTTTTCTTGACGGACTTTAAAGAAGACCTGGAACAAATTGTTTACATTGTTGACATACCCCCTGTTCAAGCTTGTAACGTAACTGCCATTTCAGTTTCATCTTCCATACAAGTCTCAGACTGAAAACCTGAAGGTAGATATGCTAAAATGACACTGCAAGGTGGTAGAATCTGTTGCTAATTGTGTAAGGAAGCTTTCTGCTGTTTAAAAAAAAGGGGGGGGGGGCGGTTATATGACTCCTACACCAACTGTTCTCCTGACACGTGGATGGAGGAAGTGAGAATAGAGTCTGTTCGGACTTCATGGGGATGAGATGAGAGCAAATGCATTAAGTCAGTTCACAAATGGTGTACAGTCCCATAAAGCCTATAGTAAGATGACATAATTTAGAGCTGCTCGTAAGAATCTCTAATTTATATTGATGGGCTGGGGCTAGCACAAATGCATTAAGAGAATCAGGGAGGTGTAACTAGCTTCCAGACAGCCTGTTCCTCCTGCACTATATGTAGCTCAGTGCAGGAGAGACTCTTGACCATGCCTCTCTTCTCCCTCCCCAATGAGATTTAAGAAGGAAAGCAGAGCCATAAAAAGTTAACTCAGCAAGAAAGTATGCAGGAAGAGGTATAAATCACAACCAACACAGAAGTCCTATGAACAGGAAAAATACCCCAATTTTAAAGCTGAAAATATTTATTTTTTATCACTATACTATGTGAAAAAAGTGGGAAGAGTGTTGTGTGCCCACAGAAAAAAGATCATTTGGAGGTAAAAAGCCAACCATCAGCTAGCTAGTTGAGAGCCTATGTTGGTAATGTAACCCCCACCCAAAAAGAAACTTTGGACTCTGTTGGTATTTACTGGATCATTGAAGGATATCTGTCATGCGGACTGCATTAGGAGGGGGGGCATTTGTGTTATTTGACATCAGTATGTCAACATCATAGTAATTCATGTGAGATATACCATGTCAGGTGCTGTTAGAAAGGTTATAATGTGCTGAGCAAGAAGATAATATTTGTGTTCATGTGTGATATATGTGAAGAAAGTTATGGAGATCTTTGATATCCCTGTATTTCAAACTGTGCTGTAGAAGACACACCCCAGACAGAGAGGCTGCAGGACAATAGCCCGCTTAATGGCCCATCAAGACCTTTACAGAAGTCAAAGACCTAGGAAGAAACTAAAGGCATACCTGAAGAGTTACCAGGATTGGCCCATGTGACTATGGACTCCATTTTGGTTCCTGTAAAGTTCCACAAGCCACATGGCCAGTAACAGAGGGTATATAAGATCAAACCACAGAAACCATTTTGTCTTTGTTTGGTTCTTTGCTCCTGTCCAGCTGCGGACACACCTCTGGATCAACACACTTGCAACTGAACTGAAGGACTTAGACCCATCCAGGTACTGGATGTATACCAGAGGAACTATACAACTCCACAATTGTTCTAGAAACCTGATGTATATGGACTTTTAAATCATTTGTATATATCTGATTGCTTTAAGCCTTTAACACTTCTCTTATTGTTTGTTTTTCTTTTATTAATAAACCTTTAGTTTTAGTTACTAAAGGATTGGCTGGCAGCGTGGTATTTCGGGTAAGATCCAAACTTATAGTGAACTGGTACTGTGGCTGATCCTTTGGGATCAGAGGGAATCTTTTAGTAAAGAGCATAGAGTTTAAACAACTGGTCTCTTTACTGGACCTAGTGTCAGTTTGGGGAGCCAGAGACTGAAATGCAGTAAAGGGGGCTGTGTGTATTTGTACAGTGGCTTCTTGATAACCAGTGTGGGGGAATCAGAAGCACTGTTTGTGGCTGGTTGGGAAGTCTGACTGCAGTGTCACCCACCAGTGCTGGGAGAATTCGCTTTCCTTTTGCAGCCTGCCCTGACCCTGGCATTATCAGTGGGCTACCCTGAGCACGGTTGAGAGCCTATGTTGGTAATGTAACCCCCACCCAAAAAGAAACTTTGGACTCTGTTGGTATTTACTGGATCATTGAAGGATATCAATACAGCAGAGATCAGGAACCCAAGAGGGATTCCAGGCCAGGCTACCAAGATCTAGTCTAATTTTCTATTGGATTGCAAACCAAGAGGCCTCAGGACAATAGAGTTGAAGACCTTGTAAGAAATCCCATGTATATTTATTTTGGTTATTTTAAGTCAGCCAATTATTACAGCGCTGCATCATCCACTAAAAAACTGATTGTCAGCTCACTAGCTAATGAGGCAGGTGCTGTGAGAGAGCAGGTTGGTTGAGGCCCCTTGTAGGTGTTAGGAGGTAGCATGTTTAAAGTATTGTTGATATTTTATTATTCTAGTTACTCCTATTCTTTCATTATCCCTTATCCTTTGTTCCTTGTACTTAATAAAGTTCCTGTAGTTCTTGTATTGTTACTTTGAGGATTGTGATAATTATTTTTTTCTGAGCCTACTGGACTACACTCCTAGTATATTATTTGGTAATAAGCATTTTCTCAAGAGACAGCACCACTTGTATTCCAGGCAAGAAGAGGCAGGGCTGGATTTAGGGGCAGGTGAGCGAGGCAGCATCCTGGGATGCTGGGTTTGGGGGGCATTAGGTGTGAGTTGCTGTATTTGTTGTTGGCAGCAAAAGGGAAAATAGAATGTTTTGAAGTAAAATGTTTCAGGTATTCCATATCACTAACCTCCTTCAAAGAATCTTGTCTGGAAGGTTCCACTTTATAAGAACTACATTTTCCTCAAACCTCCTACTATGTTGTCAGCCATGCCGTCACGGATATATATAAGGGACGGGGTGCCACCAGTCAATTGCTGAGATATAAGAATCAGCTTCAGGCTCATTAAAACATATCTGACTGACGATGGCTGACAAGATACTGACCGCTTGCTATTTTAAGAATGTAAGAATGGCCACACGGGGTCAGACCCATAGTCCATCTAGACAGTATCCTGTCTTTCAACAGTGGCCAGTGCCAGGTACTTCAGAGAGAATGAACAGAACAAGTAGTCATCAAGTGATCCATCCCCTGTCGTTCATTCCCAGCTTCTGGCAAAGAGAGGCTAGGGACACTTCAGAGCATGGTTTTATATCCCTGCCTATCCTGGCTAATAGCTGTTGATGGACCTATCCTCCATGAACTTATCTAGTTATTTTTGAAACCCTGTTATAGTCTTGGCCTTCACAACATCCTCTGACAAGGAGTTCCACAGGTTGACTGTGTTGTGTGAAGAAATATTTTTGTTTGTTTTTTTTAAAAACCTGCTGCCTATTAATTTTGTTTGGTTACTCCTAGCTCTTGTGTTACGAAATGGAGTAAATAACTCTTCCTCATTTACTTTCTCCACACCAGTCATGATTTTATAGCCCTCTATCATATCTCCCCTTACTCGTTTCGTTTCCAAGCTGAAAATTCCCTGTTTTATTAATCTCTCCTCATATAGAAGCAGTTCCAAAGCTCTGATCATTTTGGTTGCCCGTTTCTGAACCTTTTTCAATTCCATTATAACTTTTTTTTAGCTGGCATGTGTGATTTTATTGCACCAAAGTGCCATTGGCCAGTCTTTGGAGCTCTCTGATCCTGTGCTTCAGTTCATAAGGGCAAAGGCAACATTTTTAACTAAAGGACTAGGGTTAACATTCTAAGGCTTTCACCTACTGTAACTCTATTTAATACTGGTTCATCCAATGCTGGTGCACTTTTAAATTGCTTGATGTTAGTACATTTCAGTTAGTTACTTTCTATAAGCTTACAGGAAATGAATTTTTTAATTTGCTTATATATGTCATGAATAAATACAGATTTACAGATTCTAGCATGCAAATTTATCATCTTATATGACAGGGATAAATCAAGCATGCAAATCGTGCATTCAAGTCATGAAATCATCTACAAATGCAATAAAAAATAAAGTATTCAAAAGTTGAACAAATGGGGAGGGAGACACTGAGGACACTTATCACTGTATTGCCATTTGGTCTAGGGCAAGCCCTGCTAGGATGGGCCTATTGGGGTGAAGAAACTAGGCTCCATGAAACAGAACCCAAGCCCCTGAGGTGAGAGGGGAGCAGCTGCTCAAAGCACCAGGCAACAGAGAGACAGCTTAAACCCAGAAATTAGATTGAGAGCTGTGCCATATGTCAAGAGGACATCTATTGCAATATGCCCATGTGAGGTTCTGTGACCTAGGGGGTTAGGACTGGACTGTGCAACCGGAAGGCCTGTATTCAATTTTTGGGCCTGACACTTAAGTTCCTGGGGACTTATGTACCTAAAGAGGAATAAGAAGCTGAACAGAAGCACCATAGCGCAGTAGAACAAAGCAGAAGATGGACTAAAGTTTCAGTAGATAAATGTCTCAATAAGTCAAAGTGACTTTTCCAGTGTGATTTTAACATCTACTGTACACCAGCCAAGCCATTCTTTTAGATTTAATAGGACAAACTCTTGCCTGCATGAAAGTTGCAGTTCCCTGGGCATAATTCCAGAAAGCATCCATCGCTGCTGCTGAAATGACTTTTAAAATCAAATTGTGCTTTGCAACTCTGGATTTCATAGGAGCTGTTACCCTATCAAAGTATAACACTAAGTAAATGTGGCTCTCCTCTTTTTTATTTTATCATCATTGATAATGGAGGCATGACTATAAGGGCAATGCCTAGTGGCAAATATTCACCTTATGCTATGATGAAAGCTGCCTGAATCTGACAATGCAAGATATTAAGAATGGCAATACTACATCTTTCTTGGCAGAAGTTTTCATGTTTCTGCACTCACTTAGTAATGGAATTTGAAAGTTCTAGAGAACTAAAGAAGACTTTTGGGTTAAGTTAAAATATGTACTATGAAAGGCCAACTAAGCATCTAAATGCAAAATTAAGGTAACCTTAAGAGGTTACTGTGTCGGTATGAGTCCTAGGAAATGTAAGGAGTTAAAAAGACTGTATTGAGATGATCCAATAAGGGACAATAAGTGTTAAGTGGGGGAATTCCTGTTAATGCAAATTCCCCACCTCCACTTGTGCAAAAACTCAGCCTTTTGAAGCTGTGCCCTGAGGAGAGGGTCATTGACTCGTGATTGGAGACCAGGGATGAAAGGCCTGAGCTGTATAAGGAAACAGTTGAACTGTCAAATCAGGGTTCTTGTTGCTGAGCTAAAAACTGACATAGACTTGTAACCAAGGGGCCAAATCCAGTTGTGAGGTTTGAAAGACTGGTGCCTATTAGAGCCTTAGGTTGGAGTTGAGGGGGTAAGCTTTTAGCATGCATATAGGAACTTGTATTAGTTTTTATAAGTTTTTTCTGTAATACTTTTTACCTTAAAAATAAATGTAGTTTACTTTGTGAAGGCTGGCTGGTTACTCATGTACACCATTATAGCCCCTGGAGAGAGGTTAAGCACAGGTGCTGGAGTCCAGTCAGATCTGCTGGGGAAACCCAGAAAGGTGCAGAGTGACTGTGAGCTTAAACTCCTGGTCTGGAGAGAGAGATAAATGTGTGTCTCCATCTGAGAGAGATGAGATGACTGTGAGCCAGAAATCTTTAGCAGTGCCCTGGAGGAAAACTGAGGAGGAAGAGTCATAAGTGCAGTTAACATAGAACCTGTGGTCATTATTTCCCATAACCAAGATGAAGTCACTAGAATGCAGGAAGGAATTACCAGGTACAGCGATGAACAAGTTAAACAGTGTGAACTTAGTTGACATGATCTAGAAGAAAACAAGCTTCACAGCCACTTAACTGGAACAGAACTCCTTGGGTTTTCACCTAAAGACTTCTATTAGTGGGTGGGTTGTGGCAGGTACAGCTAGGCATATAATAGGAGAAATGATTGAGAAACATTCTGAGGAATTAGAAACTGAATTACAGCTCATCATATTTGCCCTTTTTTATATTTCCTTTTTGCAAACATTCTTGTGTGTGAAAATTTGTGTTTTTGAGAGTTTATGGGAAATGAATGTAAGAGTGTGATGGGGTGGACTAGGTCCGGAGGCCCCACTGCTGAAGGCCTCAGGGTCCTGCCACACCCCTCCCAGGAAAAAAGTAGTGGAGCTAAGTCTTCCAATTGACCTAGAGAAGCTGCAGAAAAGAAGCCAGTCAGGGAGATGCTGCAAGAATCTAGCCAATCATAGTGTTGCAGGCTAGTATAAAAGGAGCTGCAGTGCAGCCCATAGTCAGTTAGTGCTTGAAACCTGAGGAGTGAAGTCAGTGCTCCTAGTGGGCTCAAGGACTGCAGCAACACAGACAACTCAGTGTCAGCAGGAAGCAAGAAAGAGCTCTTGGTTGGCTGCTGGGCTGAACATAGAGGAGCCCTCGGATAAGGATGAAGCAATGGTAAAGGCTGGAGCTGTGAGAACTGGCCTAGGGAACTGAAATCAGTTTAGGTAAAGGTGAAAGGCAGCATGTGGCTGCTATTCTTAGAGTCCATGGGCTAGGACCCAGAGTAGTGGGCAGGCCCGGGTCCTCTCCATAAACCACTGGGGAAGTGGCCTACAATTGAACAGTGATTAACCCCCAAAAGGGGATCTGAACTGTTAAGAGGTCCAGCTAGAGAGCTGGGGCCAGAACAGGCCAGAGTGGGCGTAGAGTCTCCAGGGAGGAAGCCCCTGTGGGCATGGCTCCCTACGAGGGCCATAGCGCTTAAAGACTTTCCTGGGCTAATACCTTGGGATGTGTCTCTGTTCCATACAGACTGTGTGTGACTTGGCTGGAGGGCTGTCACTAGAAACTGCCAGAAGGTCTCACCATAGACTGAAAGAGGTGTGGACACACACGAACAAGGGGGTGTTCACGAGAGATGGGTGCCACCCTGTCACCGGGACCCTGTAACTGGAATTTATTTCATGGTGAAAGCAACTCCATTTTATGTAAGAATAATAGATTCCCGCTTTTCTAAGCCAATTTGTGAAAAACACGTCTCTCCCTCTCTCTCTCTCACCCTTCCTTCCCCTCCCCCTCCAGCTGATCATGGTCTGCTACATGCATTGATGTGAAGAGGTTGTTGTGCTCGTGCTATCCATATTTGGCATGGCCTCAGTCTGCATGAGGCACAAGGATGTTGTCTTGGCAGATCCCGTTTTCTCTCTACTGCTACTTCCCCTATTCTCTGTGTGTACTGATGACCAGGAAAGGTATAGCAAACAGGGAACTGCTTTAACGCAGGAGGTCAGACTCGTTGAAATGTTCCCTGAGACCCCGGCCAAAGCCCTGACACAGAAGATATCACAGGGACCAGGCTCTTTTAAGTGGAACTTGCCTGTATGCTCCTGAGTTTATTACTTGTTTGATTGTTAAAATCAGTGTGGTGAATGTGATGATTGTTAGGAAGCTGAAAACCAGTAAATCCAATAAATGGTAAGTATATGAAGAAGTGCTGCATGGGGCTTTTCCACCACAATATCACGAGGATAGTCTGTTCCCCAAACCCAAGCCCACAACCTTGGCACAAATACGCTTAGACAAGAGAATGCAGCCATACCTTCTCTGAGAAAGACTGTGCAAAAACTCTGGATGGAACCCTGGCTTGGAATCAGTTATTTAAACCAAACCAGGGTCTGGTCACACCCTTTCGTATTTAGCACACGTAGGTACATGTAGTTACCATGTGACGGTGATGAGAGTTAATTTTAAATCTTTTTTTTTAAAGAATGCCAGTCTATACTATTATAATAGGCTAACTTTTCTAGTGGTGGTGTTTAAAGTGGCCCAGAATAAAACAGGTTTAAAATGCCCTAAAATAATCCTTATTTCAGTTTTCCTCACTGCCTTCAACTCCACAAACTGCTCATACCCTCTCCCTGAGAGAATCAAATACCCAATGATTTGAGTATTGTTTCTCTTTATTATAATTAATCACCCACTAGAGAAACAGGAAAAAAAATGTGATCAAGGTGACCTACCACAAGATGTTAACAAATAAACTCCCTGAACAAAATTTTCAAACACCATACGCTAAACTTTAACTAAGGTCTCCAAATAATTATAGATAACAACCAAATTCATAAAAATCAAAGCATGTTTGTGAATAATTCATTGAATAAATTGTTTGCTAGAGGTAGTTCACTGAGATCGAGTGACCGTATAGGACGTTCAGTGCAGGCATTCTGCTTCCAGAAGTGGTTTTTTAATTAGAGCCAAGGTCCTGGCTTCCTGTGGTCATTAGATTCCATGCCCAAAATAATTGGATAAGAATATTGGATCTTGTCTCTGACTAAATTCTTTCTGTAACTAATAATTACTCAAATAATTACTAGAACATTCTGGTTGCTTAAAATTCCTCTTGTAGATTCAGATAGATGTAGCTTTCCTCTCTTATTGTGTGGTTTTGCTGTGTGCTATAAAGCAACAGTGACAGTCTCCTCAGAGGAAGTTGTACTACAGTGGTGGTTGAGGTGATTTTGGCATATGTGAAGCACATGAGATTTGTCCGCATGAAAAACACTAATTAGAATTCATTTTAATTCTTATATATTTGTATTTTAGTCAGAGCAAGTTTTAAGCTTAAGGCTAATATTCAAGACACACTTTTGGAAAAATTCAGAGTGTGCAGTAAAATCAATTGCAGCAAGCAGAGTCTGAATCTAGAATGGAAATAAAGAAAATCAGCTCTTTCTGCTTTTTCCAACATTTCTAGAAGCTGCTGCTTCTAAACTGTCGCTCTGATCTGAAAAATACAGAACAGCATTTTTTACAAACATCTGTGGGCCATTTTCTACAAGGTGTGTGTATTGTAAACCTACAGAAAAGATAAAGATGTCATCCTGCAAACTTTCCACACAAGAAAATACTCTTGATTACACTTGGAATTCACGCTTGAGCACTTTCAAGTTTCATGCAGAAATTTGCTAGCATGATACACTTCCGTGCTGGTTCACAAAGTTCAAACCTGGGTCATTCTAACATTAGCTGTTGGTGAGCATTTGTAATCATTCCATCATTTATTTAAGCCCACCTTCTGTGGCCTTGTCATGAGGGATGGTGCTAACCATATCAGAGAGCCATAGTGAAGAATGACAACAGAGAATGATTGACAATCTTAGAGGTTAACATGGAAACCCTTCACCCAGAAGATACTACTACAACAGATGAGAATATAGTTGCTGACATTGATACTGAGGATGAGTGGTGTATCTTGTCAGTTCAAGACATTAGTGTAAAAGGATCCTCTGAATGTTAATCTCATGACACAATAGCTTCACTTTAGGGTTCTAACATTCCTGAAGAGAAGCTGACTGAGGAAAAAGCCTGACAAAAAGGCATAATTTACTATAAGCTCCTTTTAAGCACAGGAGTTTCTTGTTAAATTTGTTGGTTCACTCTCCAACCACCCCCCCCATTGCGGCCCCCCACCTTTCTTTAAGCAACCTCCCAGCCTGCTCATTTAGGCTCATCCTCTGCAGCAGCAAATACTTATAATGAGTAGGGGGACACATACAGTTAGATTCTCTAATGTACAGGAAGAGATTTACCATTTCTATCAGCAGTGTCTAGCAAACAAAGGCTAAAATATCTGCTCTATGAGATAAAAGTGGGATTTTCATTGGAACCTAAGAGTTAGGTGTCTAACTCCCGGTGAAAACCAGTGGGATTTGGGCTTCTAACTCCTTTGAAATTCCAGGCATAGATTCATTTTTAGGGGAATTAGAAGATGGATTTATATGGAGCAGGTGTTCCCAGCCCATCTTGCCCCAGAATTCCTGCAATACATAATTCTTTATTTTCAACACATTTCTGAAACGAATGGTGTCAGGGACTTTCTGGTTTATCATAATCTAGTATATTTTTTTAATTATTTTTTTCCTTGTCTTATTCTTTCTGCCTCACTTTCACATCTTCAATTGACTTTAATTAAACTTTTCTTGGGCTTATGACCATAGTGTGCTTTTAAAATAAAATAAACTGACTTGGAAGGTGATATCCTCCCTCCCCAATCTCTCACAGCCCTGCTGGAAACTCATTGTGTGTGTGGTGTTTGATAACACAGACCTTCCATTGTGATAATGCTGGATAGTGTGCACTGAGTTACAATGAGAGAGAGAGAGAGAGAGAAAATGAACACCACAAGCTCTCCCCTTTTCATTCCCACATTTAAGTTATCATTTCATTCCCCCATGCTTTGACATTTTCATCCCCCCAGAACATGCCTACCTACTTTTGTTTTAAAAAGAAAGAGGAAAAAAACTGTTCTCTCCAGTAGATAGGAATAAAAAGATTGAAGATTTGAGAACATCCCCTGGAGTGACTCTCAGGACACTTGTGATCTTCCTTAATGTTTTCCCAGTAATATCTCAGAATAGATTGGCAGGAGCAGTGGATATTTTCTAATTCAGTTTATAATTGCATTCCTGCCTTTGTAGGTCTGATTCTTAACTTCTTGTCCTGGTTTTCTGTACTATGGAATCTACATATAAATTACTGTGTACAGTCAAATGGGTACGGTCAAATATATTCCCAAAGTTATTAGAGAAGGGAATGACTAAATTGGACAAATAATCTACTAACCTGACCTAAATTTTTTCAAGGTTTTAAGAAACAAACAAACCTCCTTCTACTGTTTAATCCAAAATCATTTATTCTGTTAATATTCATTTAGATAAACTTTTATTACCCAAAACATTATTTTTTATTCTATTGTGCCCTTCAAGTAAAAGCAGTACTTTGAATGGTGGGTACAGAGTCACCATCCCACTGTGAGCTCTGTGAAACGTTGTGGCTACTTTACAATTGCAAATTCTCCACTTCCTTCTTTTCCTAGCCATCTTATTTGATGATGTATAGGGGATGGGCAGGATCATTCCTTTACTCCTTCCCTGCCCATTTTGGGCTTGAGAAAATTACATCATGTTAGAACATAAGCCATGTTTAACATTATTAAGGTTGAGAGATCAAAGTTCAGGACCTCCCTGGTAACATTCTCTAAAACGCTTCCAGTTTCAAGTACAGGGCTGGTTAGAGGAGCAGAACTGCAGAGTCTCAATGAGTGGGTGAGACAATGGTGTTTGTCTGGTCGGATTTAGGTTTATTAGGAACTGGGGAACCTTCTGGAGAAGACTCTAGAGGAAGATTGGGCTACACCTAAATCAAAATGGGGCCAGATTGGGATGGTAAAAAGGTCGTAGAGGAGTTTTTACACTAAGGGTTTGAGGGAAAGCTGACAGGTGTTGGAGGAGCACATCGTTTGGGCAGAGACATCCCTTAGGGGAGGATTTATTGAAGGAGTTACTCTATGTCCTAGTAAAGAGGAGAGGATAGAAATTGATAAAGTACAACTAGCAACTCAAGGTATACAGTGAAATGAAAAGGAGTCCCGTTACATCACATGAAGGCAGACAATAAATAGATGCATTTTATAAGTGCTTCTATTCAAATGCAAGAAGTCTAAATACTAAGATAGGTGAACATTCGTGCCTGGTAAATGAGGATATTGATATAATAGGCATCACAGAAACTTGGTGGACTGATGATAATCAATGAGACACCATAATATCAGGGGACAAAATATATAGGAATGACAGTACGTAGCACTGGTGGGGGAATGGCACTATATGTGAAAGAAAGCATAGTCAAATATAATCAAAATCTTCAATGAATCAAACAATGATCTATATCAAACATAGAATATCTATAGATAGAAATTTGTTGCCTGAATAATAAGAGTATAGCAATAGGAATATATTATCAACCACCTGACCAGGATGATGATGGTGACTTTGAGCTCAGGGAGATTAGAGAGGCTACAAAAACAGAAAACCCAATATTGTTTTGGACTAGCCCCTTATTGATGGGGAACATGTCATCTCAGTATGGGATGCAGAGAAAAAATGTCTAGACACTGCTAAAGACTGCTTCTTGGAGCAGCTAGTCCTGGAACCCACAAGGGGAGAGGCAATTCTTGATTTAGTCTTAAGTGACACAGAGGATCTTGATCATGAGGTGAATATAGCAGAACTGCTCAGTTATAGTGACCGTAATGTAAGGGGGAAATATCAAAGAAAATGACTATATTAGCAATTAACTTCACAAAGGGGAACTACATAATAATGAGGAAGCTAGTTAAATGAAAATTAAATGGAACAGTCACAGGAGAGAGATGCCTGCCAGATGTTTGGAAACTATTTAAAAACACCTTAATAGAGGCTCAAACTATATCTCCCAAGTGAAACAAAACAGTAACAGGACCAAAAAAATTCCACCATGGCTAAGCAACAGAGTAAAAGAGGCTGTTAGAAACAAAAACACATATTTTACAAAGTGGAAGTCCAGTCCTAATGAGGAAAATAGAAAGGAACATAAACTCTGGCAAGTCAAGTGTAAAAGTATAATTACGCAGACAAAAAAAGAATTTGAAGAGCAACTAGGGAAAGACATAAAAATTAACAGCAATTTTTTTAAATTACCTCTGAAGCTAAACAATTGGTGGGGGCCAAGGTGTTACCAGAGTACTCAGAGAAGACAAGGCCATTGCAGAGAAGCTAAATGAATGATTTTTTTTTTGCATCAGACTTCACTGCAGAGGATGTAAGGGAGATTCCTGTACTTGAGCCATTGTTTTTAGATGACAAATCCGAGGAACTGCCTCAGATCGAGGCATCAATAGATGAGGTTTTTGGAACAAACTGATAAATTAAAAGTCATCTGAATCAGATGGTATGCACCCAAGAGTACTAAAGGAATTTAAATATGAAATTCCAGAAGTACTAACTGTGGTATGTAACCCATCACTTAAATCAGCCTTTGTGCCAGAAGGGTGAGGGATAGCTAATGTGATGCTGATTTTTAATAAAGGCTCCAGAGGTGATCTTGGCAAGTAAGCCAACTTCAGTAGCAAGAAAATTGGTTGAAACTGTAGTAAAGAACAGAACGTTCAGACACATAGCTGAACATGATATGTTGAAGGAAGAGTCAACAGAGCTTTTGTAAAGGGAAATCATGCATCACTAGTCTTTCAGAATTATATGAAGAGGTCAATAAACATGGACAAGGGCGATTCAATGGATATAGTGTACTTGGACTCTCAGAAAGCCTTGGACAATGTCCCTCACCACAGGCTCTTAAGCAAAGTAAGCAGTCATGGGACAAGAGGGAAGGTCCTCTCATGGATCATTAAATGGTTAAAAGATAGTAAACAGAGGGTAGGAATAAAAGGTCAGTTTTCACAATGAAGAGGGGTACATAGTGAGGGTCCTCTAAGGATCTGTATTGGGCCTAGTGCTGCTCAGCATATTCATCTATGACCTGGAAAAAGGGATTAATAGTAAAGTGGCAAAGTTTGCAGATGATACAAAATTACTCAAGATTGTACATCTTCACAGTTTGCTTTGGATTTAACTAAGGGCTGTCACGAAACTGGGTGATTGGGCAACAAAATTAGAGCAACAAGATGGGTGAGGTAATATCTTTTGTTGGACATTAACAAAGGGATACATAGTAAGACAGTAAATATCATGCCACCATATCAAATCTATGGTACATCTTGCATCCTGGGTGCAGTTCTGCTTGCCCCCATTTCAAAAAAGATACATTAGACAGAAAAACTATAGAGAAAGTAAATAAAAATGGAACAGCTTCCAGATGAGGAGCAATTAAAAAGCCGGGGACTGTTCAGCAAAGAAAAGAGATGACTAAAGGGGAATATAAAGGTCTATAAAATCATTGATGTGGAGAAAGTGATAAAGGAAGCGTTATTTTTCCCCTTCAGATAATACAAGAAGTGGGGGTCACCCAATGAAATTAACAGGCAGCATGTTTGAAACAAACATAAGGAAGTGCTTCTTCATGCAGTGCACTGTCAATCTGCGGAACTTGTTGTCAGGGGCTGTTGTGAAGGCCAAACATATATGTGGGTCTGATGGAATTCACTCACCAGCATGGTGCCTCCTGCTGACCATCTTGGGGATTAGCTCACTCAGCTGCATGCTTTCTCCTGACGGTGTGTCTCCCACCACCTTCTGTGCCTACAACCCCGCCTCAGCCCAGGGACTGCAGTATCCTTTTCATGACTCAGCCTTCCAGCTCTACAAGTACTGCTTCAATTTCCTGGGCCACTTCCTCATGGCCCCAGCACCTTCTTTACCAGGTCTTCTCAGGGTTTCCAGCCTACACATCCCAGCAATCAGCCAGGCACTCCCTCCTGGTTCCCCTGTTCTTGTCAGTAACTGCTCTGTCCAAGGTGCTACCGTTCTGAATCCTGTTTGGAACACAGTCTTCTCTCTGGGCTCCCTGCAGCCACAGACTGACTCTGGCTCTGGATATCATTTTTAGGTAAGCTCGCTGGGCCCTGTTTGGCTGCTCCATGCAGCCTCTCTCTGATTGGCTGCTTTTAACTCCTTCCTTTCCAGTATGGGTTGAACACCCCATCACCCTGGGTTTAAAAAAGAATTAGATAAGTTCAGGAGGTTAGTTCTGTCATGCTGCCTGGAGTGGCTCATGACCATGAGTGTCAACCTGAGAGCAGACTGTCAAGATGCAGGACAAAACCCCCAAACTAGTTGTATGTTCCAGAATTAGATTTCATCAACCCAGTGTGAACTCCTAAAGCACTATAACAGTCTTGCCATGGAGTCACAGACAGTCCCTTTGGGCATTCCTGTCTATCTTGCCACCCAGGCAAGCTTGACAATGTGATAGCTGGTTACTTACACCAAAAATAACAATAATATTCAGGTTTCTCCTAGTCCCAAAGGGCCAGTCACTTACTATCAATTGTATCTCAGATCTCAAACCAAAGGCACCTGTAGCCAACCCTCTAATAATCTAACGAAAGATTTATTAACTAAGAAAAGAAATGAGTTCTTTACAAGAGTAAAGTGGTAACACACACACAAATGAATAACTGTCTTGGGTTTCAAAAGAGAAGAAAAACTTCCATCATAAGCAGACTCTTTATATCCTTTGTGGCTAACACAGGCCAAACAGCTGCTCCTTTAGACTCCAAGCAGCAAAAAGAACCAAGTTTCTCCATCTCAGAGATTTTTTATCCCCTTCACCCAAGTCCAAGCTGATGGGATGAGTTCATGCACAGGTCTCCCCTTCCTGGTGGGTGTGAGGAACGTAATCAACCAGGTCTCTGTCCTTTGATGCTTCAGAATGGCTCATTTGCTTTCAGTGGGCCTTCTTTTCTGCAAGATAAGCACTTTACTTTAATTAATGCTCCTTTACTGTTTGGTAATTTTGTGAATTTTGTGTGTGAAACACAATTATTGATGTTGCCATTGCAAACATTTGCTATCATTCTAGAATATGGGGTGCAGGTCAGCGAAACTAATATATGCAGCCTACAAGCCATTCATAAGCACTAAACACATTCTTATCAACTTACCATCTATTTTAACAATGCTAACCCACAGGTGAACAAGACTGATTGCCAGGATATTTAACTAGAAGGACCATTGGTCTGACCCAATATGGCTGTTCTTATGATTTACCACTCAGAGTGCATCTGCATTAGAAAAAAGGAATGTTCGTACTTCATGTTAGCTAACACATGGTAACTAACATGAGATACAAACCTAGTGAAGACAAGATTGTTTTTTGTTTTCACACATTAGCAGGTTGAGGTAAACACCAAGGGGGATACCAGAATAGAGTTTACTTTCATTGTAAGCTCTTTGGTGCAGGATCTGTCCTTTTGAGGCAGGCCGTCTGTACACTGATTAACACAATGGGGTTCTGGCCCATAGAGTAATATAAGTAACTAATACTAAAACCTTAACCTTCTAATACCTGTTAATACCACAACTCCTTTCTCTTCACTTGGATTGTACCTCATGTTAGTTAGCACGTTGCAGCTAACATGAAGTAAGACCACACCTTTTTTTTCTAGTGAGGGCAAGGCTTCAGTAGCAAGAGGGGATGTTATATTGAAGAGTGTCAGCTGGTTGTGGTTAATTCTAGGGAACAAGAACCCTAGAGTTAACCATGGCTAGTAGACACACTGTTAAACACAACAATCCTTCTCAATACAGTGTGTGTAACATTTTATTAATTACCATGGTTCCTCTAAATTGTATTCTAGCATGCTGCAATTGGCGGGTATGGCCAAGCCATTCTGGGAGACTCTGAAAAGAAGGTCAGTGTTGTTCAGATGCCTAAGGCTCCAGCCCAGCAAAGCACTTAAGAATGTGCTTAACGTTAAGCAGGTGTCTAGTCTCAGTGAAGTCAATGGGATGACTCACTACTTGAAGTTAAGCATGTTAAGTACTTTGCAAAATGGATTTAGGAGCAAAGATTTAGTGACATCATTTTTTTTAACAAGCCACATTAATACTGTAATAAAATTATTAACATTGAATACTGAACCATTTAAATCACAGGTATGTGATTTTCTTTTCTATATAAGCATCGGGTGTTCTTTCTTTTCTTCTTTTTAATCCTCCCGTAGCAATCTCTTGCTGTTGTAATTATTTAGCTGGGAAACTTGAAAAACGGCTGGCAGCAAATAGGTTAATACATACTTTCCAAGCTTTCGTGTTGAAAGAGAGTTTCTGGGCATTTTAAAGGACATCTCCAGCAGTGAATCCCACTCTGAGGCGCCCATAATAAGTCCTACTATTTCCTGAAGTTTTGTGATTTCAGTATCTCACTATATGGAAAGGAGCTTGGTGCAACAACAGTATGAGGTTGTCATTAAAGTAAATATTTCACTGACCTGCCTGTGGCTGCATTTAGAATTAAAATAGAGGCATTTGATATTTGCCTTGTGTGATGTCATGGGAATGAAGTGTGCCCCCTTTGCCTACAGTTTTTACCTCAGTGGCTGCTATGTAAGATGCTACTTACTGTACAAACATTTCTCTCTTAAGAAGCAAAAGTCTGTCCTTCAACAGGCTTGAATTAATTCAAAGAGGGTTTTTTTGTTTGTATGTTTTATTTTATTTTATTTGCAGATTAGTTCAGGGGGCAACTCTTGCTTTTGTAAAGAGATGCACAGATGCAAACGTTTTCTAGACTTACCAAAGAGGACTGGCAGGCTCATAAATCTCTGAGCACAGATACATGTTTGATTTCATAAATCCTGCAGATAAGGGTGGAGCTGTTGTCATCATGAGTTGAGATATGTACAATATCAACAGGAAGCCTTCAGGCAGCCAGATTTTGGTATGTGTTTAGCTCAACATCTGTTAAATGACTTAGAGATAAATTGTCATGTTCTTATAGTCCTCTTTAGAATCCATTTAACATTCAATTTAATGGAGTTCAACTCTCCCAATCTTGTTTATGCTACCTAGCAGTCATAAAAAGCATAAATATTAATCTAGTCTTCCAGCCACGTTGGGAGGAGGGTTCTCTTTGGCAGAGCCCTTTTTCTCTAAACGGATATATCTAGATCAGAGCTATTTAGAGTGGCCAACCCTCCAGGATTATCCTGGAGTCTCCATTAAAGATTAATCTTTAATTAAAGATTATGTCATTTACTGAAACCTTCAGGAATATGTCCAATAAAAATTTGTGTAGCCATTTACACATGTGCAAAGTGGTTGTAAAATACGACCAAAATACAATTGGCAGTCTGCAAAATACAATCATTCTGCACAAGAAGAAAGTTACAATGCCTCATGCAAGGCAGTGGCAAATCAGGCCCTTAATAACTTTGAGGGTTCAGCCCAGCACTCAAACAGGCTGTGCAACTTGAAAAATGTCTATTGTACTCGTAAGCAGAGCCAGTTTTAGAGGTATTTCCTGCCCATTTCACTCCCTCAGTGGTCAGATTTCTGAGCTGTTCCCTTTTGTTGGGAATGAAGATGGCAGAGGGAACATGCTCATTGGGGAGAGGGGTGCGGGTTGAAGAAAATGGATCTGGGTCCCTGTTGATTCTTGCACTTCTGAAAATTTGTAAGGTCAGCAGTGCTCCCGGGGTAGGGAGTGTAGGTGACGATCCTTTTGAAATGAATCTGAGTCTTGCCCAAAGAAGTGAGATCATGCTCAAAGTAAGTAGCTAATTTTTTCAAGTTAGGTAACAGTGTAAAATAATGTTGTCTAGAATACTGGTAGGTCCCAGTAGCTTCTATCAGTGGTAGAAAGTGAACACCTAAGATATGAGGCCTAATATAACAGGCCAAGTATGGGGCCTGAGCTAAAGCAGCACTCAAGCCCTGCCATTAGCAATTAGCAGCAATCAGGCTGTGAGCCTGCCTGTGAGTTCACAGAAACTGGCAAACACACACATGCCTAAAGAAGCACTAGGTACAGAGCACTCATGCAAGCACATCCCAGAAAAGCCCAATACTCCAGAGATAACGAGGGCTTACTAACCCCTCAGAATGACAACATGATGGATAGAGATGTTTTGGCCAATCCATCCAGTACAAGGTAAAAGGTGGTATCTTATCACATCAGAGGGTAATACCTTACCACATCAGATGGTGGCAACTACACACGTCAGAGGGGCAATACACAACCTATTTGTATCAATGTATAAAGGAGGGTTTCAAAGGGAGTGTCTTTGTCTGGCCGAGTGAGGAACAGAAAGTCCCACCATTTACTGAGCTGGTCCATTGTCATGGGCATACGTTATTAAGTGTACTTGTAGCACGTACAGGGTGCTTTTTACTGTGCTTGACAATAAACCTGGCCTGGTGACTTTGTAACCAAAATGGATCTGTCATCTTATTGGGTAATCCAATTGTGGTTTGGTGTCCCGGTTATCTGTGCAGAGCTGGGACAATATACACGCTGGAAGAACATACACGCAGTCAACAACCGACAATACTATCAACCTTTTTGTTTCTCGTTACATAACATGTTCTTTGGGTCTGATTCTGTTCTCTGTTGCATGGTGAAAATCCCAATTACTTCAGCAGGGAGTAACCTTGTGTAACCAAGACCAGATCTGGCTCCTTTCACTAAATTTTTGGAGAAGATAAATGTTAAGTAATTTTTTAAAGCCTTAGTAAATTAATTAGAGAGTCAGAAGGTGATATATGCAGTATTTCCCCTTGTATAAATGAGGACAGTGATATGCTGCTACATTTCTTTCCTCTTACCTTCTAACTGAAATCATCTGTATTCTCAAGTATAAAGAATAATAATAACATATTTAAGTCAAAGCTCTTTCTGAATTCATTTTGCCCTTATCATATCTTATCTTATGATAAAAGAGTTTGACTTTCCAATATAATAATTTTATCAGTTGGCAAATTTCCTTTTAGTTTCAGCTGTCAACTGAACAGTTTTTCTTGGCATACTTTTTATTCTTTGGATCAACAATTTATTCTCCCGTCTTTTACTTTTAGTGTATTCTTAAACATTTATCTGACTGGGACATAATTTAGATTTAATGCACATATAGTACAGTTGACATATTCTTAACCAAAACTGGTTGCTGAAGCTTAACATTTGGAATCTGAGTAGTATCTACAAGCCTATATGAAATGAGAAAGTTGTGTGTGTGTGTACATAATATGTATAAACTCCTTCCCATATCATATATCATATCATTTAAATCCTTATAATATAGCCAGTGTAATTATGTCAATGCACTGGTACAAGGGAGAGGAGAATCAGCCTAAAGGTTTTTAAGGAAGCTTTTTTCTTTGAAGCTCATCTTCTTATCTACAGCACCCATTGCTGCAGGAAACAAGATATTGATAAACTTAAGGCATGTCTTTTCAGAATACTCTATGGCAGCGGTATGTCTAAGATTTCCAAAGGGATCAGCACCTCTGTTTGAAATTTTTTAGAGGTTGGCAAATGAAAAAAAGGTTGAAAACCTGCTCTATGGAATTTTAACTATTAACATCCATTAATTATCAGTGGAAGCTAAGTATCTAAATTGATAAAGCTGAAAAATGTTCTTTAAGAGTGGAGGAATAGTATCAATTAGAGCTGGTTGAATTTTTGTGTGTGTGTGTGAAATTCTTTTCTATTGAAAAATATTATTTTGTAGAAACAATATGGCACAGAAATGACTATTTTAAATGAAAATTTCATCAGGAAAGTTTCTTGGGTTTTGAAGGAGGGAGACCCCAGAATAGTTAATATGGTTAGGTCACTCCTGTGGGATGCGGGAGACTCAGGTTCTAGTCCCTGCTCTAGATCCCAGGCAGAGGTTCTGATCACCAGACTATAGATTCAGGCTTTGTTTCACAAACTCTCATGTTGAAGCTGTTCCACTTTGCATAAACAATTAAATACTCATTGGACAAGAGAACAAGAGACTGACTCTATAGCCTAGTGGCGTGGGAAATCCAGATCAGGCAGAGCAGGAACCTGAACCTGAGTTTTCCATAGCCCAGGTGAGCACCCTAAATACTAAGCTATTAGCTATTCTGGAGTCGGTGTCTCATGCTATTTCATAGGAAATTTCAAAAGCTCTTGTTTTTGTTCTGCATTGGAATGGAAACAAATTTCAAAACTGTAACTTTTTCATGAAATGGATATGTTGTTTTCCAGCCAGCCCTTGCATAAAACTCTCTGCTGATGTTTTCAATCTGCTACGTTCTGTATGTCCCCATACTCCAGTCACTGGTGAATCAGTGTGCCTGGCATGCTTCTGTGCCAGGGATCTCTCTTATTCTTTCCTCCGGCTCAGAGAATTAGTTAGAGCTGCAACCAGCAACAATGAGAGTCAGAGTAAATGAGGGGCTTCTCTAACCTGTGCCATTAAGGTAGGGTCCTTAATCAATCCTCTGTCTCTGGAGGATAGCTATGAAGGGGCCTCTGTCTCTGGAGGATAGCTATGAAGGGGAAGGGCTCAACCACGCCCCTACCTCACTTATGACTTGACCCCTGTGATGGGGTTGGGCAACTGGTAAAGGAGCCATATCTGACAGGTTCATGCCAGCAGGGAGTTCCAAAGAAATTATATGCAGCCAGAATCTGGATCATTTTTGATGCCTGAGTAGTGACGAAGGGAATGATCTCAGCTGAGAATCTGGCACCTCAGTTTTTTATTGTGCATACATTACATGCATGCACAAACTTGCTCTGTGTTTAAATATAGTGGACCGAATTTTTAGGCTAGCATTAACAAGCCTTCTAGATTGCAGGCATTAATTAGCACTCACAATTACTTGAGCTTGTAATTTAGATCAATTAGATGTCTAAGTCCTACATTTGTGCACGCACAAATCAGGAACACAGATATCTAACTACAGAATATATGCAATATTTGCAATCTCAAAAAGTGAGGCCAATGTTTGAAAATGAGGCCTAGGAGGAGATTTGGAGCTCATTTCAAGTCATTCATATCCAGCCTTCTTTTTCAAATGCACACAGAATACAGAACACAGAATATCATCACTGAATTGAAGATGATTTGCCTCAATAAACAAGAATTCCTTTGCTCATGTGTTTTCTTTGATAATAAGAACAGGTACATTGGTCAGTAAACGTGCCATTTCTGGGAACTGAAAGTGAACTCAAGCTGTCAAAATGCAATGGAAATGCATGACAGGCAGTCCCTTCACAGCAAGAGAGAAGAGAGGCACATTGACCACTGGCATCCTAACAGGAAATGTGCATAGCTTAACTCTTTTGAAAGCAGATCATCTGAGTATCTTGAGATCTGTCTTTCAAGGCTGCCTTTCTACTCTTGCTCTACTTACACTTACTTCAGGGGGGAAAAAAAGACAAAATGAATAGCCCATAACAGGTTTCTGGTTGATAGCCTGGATTCAGGGGCTGTTATACTGAACAAATATTACCTTCTGCAATAAAATTTTGCTGACAGCAGGAATCCATATTTTTAGTGAGAAATAAACCAAGATTGTTTAGCCAGTTGTATGACAATAAACCTTAGAGTGTGACCGGAGAAGAACACATGCCTCGTAAAGGAATAAATCTGTAAGAAGAATGTATTTATTGTCGGTTGATATAATGAATTTTTTTATGTCCTGCATCACTTTAAATGTAATGCCTAACTAAAAATGAATGTATTCTGAATTGAACTTTAAAAACAAACAAAAAACAAAAACAAATAAAACCAAAGGAGTGTTGAGGTATGATTAAAATCTATGATGGCAAATTTGGAAATTTTCTTTTGTTGGGGGCATGCTCAATATTGGAGAACAACCAGAGTAGAAGTTTGAGATTACAGCCATGCATTAATAATGGCTTTGTGTGATTAATATATGTTTCTAGAGCAGCAGAAAAAGAAGGAACTATTTAGGCAGGTAAGTGCTGCATGATCAGTTCTAAAGAAGATTTGTGTTTAACCTCTTTAATGCATCTACTAAAACTCCTATTATAGATGAGCCCAAGACATTAAGTTCAAGGCTGAAATTTCCAAAATTTGTGATGGGTTTTCAGATTCTGGGCTTTGCTTCAGGCACATAACTACTTACTATGTAACTCAGCTATAGCAAATACCAAAATTCTGAGTCCAGTTTTTTATACCGTAAATGTTATGTTGGGAATGTTACTTTTGCAGCTGAGACTGAAATTCTCACCCCAGTCCGAAAACTTTATATGTGGTAAAAGACCTGAAGTGGCAGAAACAGACTCTAAAAGTCCCAGTTCCAGCTGGGAAAGAATTCATCTGGCTCAGGAATTGAGAAAGATAGTCACAGGCTTCCTCGCAAGGACCCCTTAAAGATGATGGCCTTGGGGAGGCCATTAGAAGGCTAGGGCACAACAAGTAACGTTGTGTTGATCCTGGGTAGTTGCTCTCCAGATACAGGTTGGCATGATTTATGCAGCTTCTTGGAGTGTGTATGTTGCATTAAGGGGCTTCTGGACAGCCTGCAATCAGGAGGACTCAAGGGTGGCTTCAAGGTATCTTAGTCCTCTCTGTTCTTCCCCCTCCTCCCCCACCATGAGTTCTGTGCTGTGTCTTTTAAAGGAGAAGCCCAGAATCTCACTTATAGACCTTTAAAAAAATTGGAAAAGTAACACATATTATTCAGTCTCAGTAAAGACTGGATTTACTGAGATTTTTAAAGGTTCCCATTGACTTTCATTGGGACTTGGGCTCCTTCTGGCATTTGTCAAATAGTTGCAAAAACAGACCAAACTAAATTTCTTCTGCTATGTGATTTAGAAGAAAAATATTTAAACAATTTCAGACTATGAAAATCTGTCATTTCAGTTTTATATTGCTTAAGATTACTTAAATGTTGTCTTGTTTTTATCTTTCTCACTTGAAGTATTTAAAATTGCTGTAAAATATCAGTGTTAGTGAATGATGTATTAGTGAGGAATCATGATATAGCAAAGAAGAAATATGGATTTCATTCACAGCTCTGACACAGATTCACTGTGTGACCAAAGGCACACAGACCCAAAGATTTTTAGACTTTAAGGTCAGAAGGGACCACAATGATCATCTAGTCTGACCTCTTGCATGTTGCAGGTCACAGAACTTCACCCACCCACTGCTATAATAAAGCCCTAACCTCTGGCTGAGTTATTGAAATCCTCAAATAATGATTTATAAACTTCACATTCCAGAGAATCCACCACTTACAACAGTTTAAACCTGAAAGTGAAACATGCCCCATACTGCTGCAGAAGGTAAAAACTCCAGGGTCTCTGCCAAACTGACCCAGGAGAAAATTTCTTCTTGACCCCAAATATAGCGATCAGTTAGACCCTGAGCATGATGGTCGCACACTTGGGAAAGAATGCTCTGTCGTAACTCAGAGCTGTCCTCATCACCAGCAACTGGAGATATTTGCTGCTACCAGTCACAGATCAGCTACACGCCATTGTAGGCAATCACATCATACCCCTCCATAAACTTATCAAACTCAGTCTTGCAGCCAGCTAGGCTTTTTTGTCCCCACTGCTCCCTTTGGAAGGCAGTTTCAGAACTTCACTCCTCTGATGCTTGGAAACATTTGTGCAATTTCAAGCCTACACTTGTTGATGGCCAGTTAATATCCATTTTGTTCTTGTATCTACACTGGTGCTGAGTAACTCCATTCCCTCCCTGGTATTTATCCTTCTGATATATTTATAGAGAGCAATTATATCTCCCCTCAGTCTTCTTTTAGTTAGGCTAAACAAACAGAGCTCTTCTCATAATTAGATTTTCTATTTCTCCGATCATCCGAGTTGCGCTTCTCTACATCTGTTTCAGTTTGAATTCATCTTTCTGAAACATGGGAGACCAGAAATGCATACAATATTCCAAATCAGGTCTCACCAGTGCCTTGTATAATGGTACTACCCCTTCCCTGTCTCTTCTGGAAATATCTGCTCTGATGCACCCTTGGACTATATTAGCCTTTTCCATAGCTGCATCACATTGGTGGCTCATAGTCATCCTGTGATCAACCCAAGTCTTTCTCTCCCTTTGTCACTTCCAACTGCTAAATCCCCAGTTTACAGGAAAAATTGTTGTTGTAAGTCCCTAAATGCATGACCTTTCGCTTTGCACTATTAAATTAAACTGATTTCTATTACTCCGGTTTAAAAAGTCATCCAGATATTCCTGTATGATATTTCTGTCCTCCTCCGTATTGGCAATGCCTCTCAACAATGTGTCATCAGCAAATTTTAATAGCACGCTCCCACTTTTTCTGCCAAAGTCAGTAATAAAAGTCTTAAATAAGATTGGTCCTAAGATCAGTCCCTTCGGAACGCCACTAGTAACCTCTCTCCAACCTGACAGTTCACCTTTGTAGTCTCCCCTTTAAACAGTTTCTTAATCACCTTTCAATTCTCATATTAATTCCTATCTTCTCCAATTTAATGAATATTTTCCCATGTGGAACTGTATCAAATGCCTTACAGAAATCCAGGTAGATTAGATCCACTCTGTTTCCTTATCTTTGTGTTTCAGTTATCATCTAAAAAAAAAGTGATCAGGTTGATCTGGCATGATATACCTTTTGTAAAGCCATTTTGTATTTATTCATAATTACCATTAACTTCTATGTCCTTCACTATTTTCTGTTTCAAAATTTGTTCCAAGAAATTGCAGACAACTGAGGTCAAACTAACAGGCCTGCAGTTTTGTTATACTTTTAAAATAAACAGCAGGATCTTATTCAGAGGGACAAGGCAGTATGCCACGTTTATTGTGAATACAAAAATTTCAAAAAGCAATTGTACACACACACACATAGAGTTCTACATACATAGTTACCAGTCTCAGATGCTCAGGTTAGTCCACTGGCCAGGTGGCTAAGACACGAGAGGGAGCAGGGCTCTGCCAGTGCACACCAATGCTCCTGGAGGATGATTGTAGAACCAAACCCAAAGTCCTTATCTTTTCATCCCCTTTTTATAGGGGTAAGCTTTTATACCACTCTATGGGTTCTGCTTTGTCATGCTGCATCTGCATCTTGGTGTGATTATTAATCACTCATGTTTTGCCAGCATGACCATTGTTGTTATTTTTCATAGTTCATCTTGTTTTCATCCTTTGAGGTGGATCCCAGGGTCATCAAGTTTGACAGCCTTTGGCTATCTGGGTAAAAGTTATCTTCACTCCCTTGAACATCCAAGGCTGGTATCTTTTCCCATCACTCCCTGGTCTCACATACACAGATCACTCATTCATCTGTTCACACCCTAATCACTTGTAACTGGAAGACACAAGTGTCCTTCAGAAACAATAATATTTCTTTTTATCTAAAACATTCACTACTATTACAAAACATCCTCATTTAACATCAAATCTTTCCGTTTCAGAACATTTGCTGATGTTACTTTAAGCAGTGATCTTAAAAAGTGTACTTTAACAATAGCAACAGTTTCACAGAATGATCTTTGGTAACTTTACAAACAGAATAATCAATGACCAAATGTTAGTTTCAGACAAACAGATGGTGGTTTCAAAATAACCTCATCAATAGTGAACAGATCACCCTACATTCCCAAAATGCAAACCTCACAGAGACTGCTATGGTAGTTTGTCACATACCAAAAGAATAAGGGTATTTCACATAGAATCAATATAACAGAATCAAGCTTTGGGCCTACAGTTTCCTGTATCATTTTTTCTTTTTCTTAAAAAGAGGAACTGTATCAGCAATTCTCCACTCACATTGTATGACCCCTGAGTTTACAGATTCATTAAAAATTCTTGCTATGGGTTTGCAATTTCACGTGCCAGTTTCTTTAATATTCTTGGATGAAGATTATTTGGGCCTCCAGAGTTAGTCCAATTAAACTGTTTGAGTTTGACTTCACCGTCATATGTGGTCACAGTATTAATAATGTTTACCTATTCCTATCTTGTGCCAGATACTTCAGAGGGAATGAACTGACCAGGGCAATTTATTGAGTGATCCAACCCCTGTCATCCAGTCCTGGCTTCTAGCAGTCAGAGTATTAGGGACACCCAGAGCATAGGATTGTCTTTTACTTTTTAAGTAAATCTAATATTAAAATCTACCAAAAAAACAAATATTCGCTAAAGCCTGATGTTAGTTTCCAATGGATAATGAAGAAAAGTTTCATTGAAGAGGTTAGTTACATTATTTAAAAGTTCCTGGAAATGAAAGCCAGTGAGGTTTCCCACAGGAGGTAGACAGAAGGTCCATTTGCCATTGAGTTGTACTGAAGTCATTTGTAGAAAACAGGACATGGGGTCATGAAAATCCAAAAAACAGCTAGTCAAACTGGAACACTCAGAAACATTGAGATCAGTAACCAAAGTTCTCGTTACTAATTTTTGTAAGAGACAAATGAAAAAATATTACTTACTTCATGGCAGAATGGAACTGCAGAACAGTTCTATACAGATATTTTTATTGATGAGTAGTATAACCAACCCTCTTCATTTCTACTGTCACTTGGCATACATGTTAAGGACCTGGACGAGGCCTGCGTACCTGTTACGTCCCACATAAGGCCTAATTTGAGATCTCAAATTGTTTATAGGTCTTGTGGGGGTTCGGTCTGCAATGAGCTGAATTTCATCCAAAGTACTTTACATAAAATAATAAACTTCACAAGACACCTGCAAACAAGGGGATTTTCAAAGGGACCAAGGGAGTTCTATATTCAATTGAGCCTAATTTTTATTCTGTTAATAATATTACTATCGTGATTCTGCTCATGTTATTACAGTTTACAATATCTTACTTCATGTTTTAGAAACATTTACAAGTACCTCAGAAGAAACTCTGGGCTAAGTTGGTGATCTGATTAAACGGAAAGAGGCTCTTTTCTTCCCATTTACTCCGTGTTTCATTCTACTTCCTGAGTTCTAAATGCAGGGGAAGGGGGAGGAAAAATGATCTGGGCAAGTCCTTTGATCTATTTGGCTATACTCCATATTTAATAGAACATGCTATAGTAGTGAAATGGAACAAGCCCCTTAGGAAAAAAAGTACAGATATATTGAATGCCCAAGTAACCCAGTTACCTTTTGGTCAAGCCCAATTACATTGACACACAAGAAAATAAAGACAAGATTATTAAACAAGTTTGGACAGCTTTAGAATGGATTGAAAAGTGATCAGGGAGGTTTTATGTCTCTTTTAGGCCTGCAGCAGACATGACCTCATTAACAGGAATGCCCAAGTTAACTATATTAGCCCTTCAAATCTGTGTCAGGGGAATAAGCAGATCCCCTTAATTAACCACATTAAACTGTTGACAGTCTTCACTGTACTTCCAGGATTTTTCAGCTTTGTTGCTATGCCAATAGAGTTGCATGAGGAGGGCTCATGCAAATGTATGATAGCTTTTCTTTTGGCATGTCAAGAATTCAGTGGATTGCTCTAACAATTTTCTGTTTCAACTGCTCTGTGCTTGCAGAGAACTTCTCCAGCATCTAGTTGCTATTTTTAAGCAGCTACAAGAAACTGATTTATCTGTCAGTGCAGAAGAATGTGCTTTGCAAAGCAGTAAGCTACGTATCTGGGTCACATAATGTACGGTGTTAGGCAAGTGTGTGAAACTCAGTCAGAAAATTGGACAGAAAGCTATCAACATTTTTAAAAAATCCTCAAACAGTGGGGTAGAAATGTTCTTGGGGCTAGAAATTACTGCACATTAAGTTTCTCTTTGCCACTTTGTTAAATATTATGGCTTATTAGACTATGTCTCCAATGACAAAATGCATCGGTCACTTTAGTTTCTGTAATTTAATTAGTTTTGTGCAGAAAGGCAAGCAATCTTTGGATTTTAATGGACAATATTCTTGTTCCAGATAATGATGAGCTGGGATTGCACAACCTTCTTGTTAACAGTACTGGCCTTTGGGCACCATCTCAGCTTACATTTAAAATGAAAATAAGTTTCTAGCCTGTTTCATCACAGAAATGGTGTAAACTCATCATTGGGAGGAAAGAGAATACACTGGGCTCTGTTTCTGTTGCAGGAATATGAGCTAGGAATGCCTAAGGATTCCTTCCCTATCCCTCCACTACACATACACACAGAATTTTAATATAAAATGAGTTAGTTAAGCTTGTACTGTACCCCAAACAATACTCTTGCTAATCCTCCCCCGAGTCCTTAGGTTAGTCTTGTGCATAGTGCTATGATAATGGAGGACAGGAGACATTTATACTCGGCAAGGAATAACAACTATTCTCACAAGCCTGCCTGAAAAGGCTAACCCTGGCACCAATCTGTAAATTGTTCAACCCTCTCTGAAACTGGGACCAGCAGGCTTGTAACAGGGTGGCTTGCCTAAGGACTGGACTAGAATCTCAGGCTAAATCAGCCTTGATTACAAGATGAGCCCCACCTGAGACCAGTGAGGCCCAGTGACTCTAATACAAAAGGCAGCAGGCAGTTGTAAGGAAGGGGTGTGGTTGATAGAGAGACTGAGACTACCAGAGGCAGGAGACCCTGCAATGTGCTGCAGAAGGTCAGGAAATGGGAGAATGTGTAACTCTGGCTTTGTTGAAGCAGCAGCTATGAGAAGCAAGTTGGGCTTCTGCAGTGCCCTAGCCAGCTAATTCCTGTGAGTGAGAGTTAAAGAAGGGAAGATGAACTGAAACTTTGTGCTTGTTTGAACTTTTGAGTTCTGATTTTTGATGCCCTCTATTGACTGCCAGAGGAGAGCTGCTGACGAGTGAATTAAAGGATTGAGCTCTGAGGGTCAGTGGAGACGGAGTTCTTAGAGGGGCCTGAGTGAAGCAAAAATAGACGTGACATGGACATGGAAGTGACCGTGACCAGAAGGGGGAACTCAGGAGGCAGTAAGCAGCTACCACACCCTAAGGGTGTTGCTCACTCTGGCAACTGCCACCACGGTGATATTGCTGCTTCAACTGCTGCCATGGGAACTCCAATTCTGAATCCCTCACAGGCACCCCTAATTAGGTGAAAAGTCTGCACTTCCTTCTCCTCATCCCTGGCCACAAAATCTGTGCATGAGGAGGAGAGAAGGCAGGGACAATCCATTGCTGTACTGAGTGGGAGTGTTGCAGCTCACCTTTCCCACCTTCCCATCAGTGTCTGCCTGACTGGTCCCTGCCTGGAATTTGAAGAACCTGTTTTGGAAGGGAGTTTGGAACGTCTGACTCTTGATCCTTTCCCCCCCCCCCATATGTCAAATCCTGCTCTGTTGATATCTAGGGGTTATGTGCTCCCCTACTTTACCCCCTATCAACAAGACGAGACCACCTTAACCATTTATTCTCCAAGCCCCTCACCTGGTCTTTCTGTGCCAGTGGGAGGCCACCTACCCAGACCAAGAACAAAAAGCATCCATTCCCCAAATGGTCAACCTGCCTACTACCTAAAGGAACCCTCATCCCATCCAGACAGTCACTCACAGCCAGATGCCACAAGATAGCTTACCTGCTGCAGCCACTGCCAGTTGAGGCCCTAGGACACACAGCTACCAGGTAGGGAACCATCTAAAAGGCACTCCGTGATGCTGCACTGGGGAGGAGACAGTATGGTGTATTGAAATGCGATTGTCAAGGCTTGGGTGGTGGTAGGACATGTGGTTTTGTGTGTGTGGTGGGAGAAGAGTATGGAATTGATAGATTTTTGTTGTTGTTAAACAGGGAAAAGTGTATTAACCAGGATTACCATGTATATCATCCAATGAGTGAGATACATTTTTTAAATTAAAAATGTTCAGCATATCTCTGCATTGAACCAAATTCTTTGCTCTCTCGTGAAACTCTATTAAAGCCCACACATCAGAGTTTGACCACAAGTGTTAGGGACTTTGGCTCAGGTCCTCAAAGGTATTTAGACTCCTAATTTCCGTTAAAATGATGATTTTCATGGCAACTATTTTTAATTTCCATATGAACTGCCAAATAATGTATTTGCAAGGTGTGTTTTTTTGGGGGGAGGGGAGAGGGGGAAGTGTGAAATCTTACTTTGAATTCCTTGGCTTTTTTATTTAAAAATAAAAACCAAACAAACCCATGATACTCTTGTAAGACATCTCCTCCTGAGATTAATAATATGTATTTTCAACTTTAATAGCAAAGATTCTCTTATTTTGAAAAACCTGTTAATAAGATTTGCTCTGTGATGGGTTTATTTGGACATTATAAAATCCCTTTTGGGCCATGCAGTGAATAAATGTTCATGAAAACCACATGCAATACTTTGTTTATTAACTCCACATTTTTCTAAACTAGCGAAAGACACAAGTTGTCATGGAAGTCACTGGAGGAGGTTTTACCACAAGCTCTTTTGAGATGCAAACCTTTATGCCCAGCTCCCTCTGCGCAAGCTAAAATCAGGAACTAATTAACAAATACTAAGAACAACTCATTTTCAAAGAAGTAAAATACTTTGTCTGGTTTGCCTCAAACTTCCTCTCAAAATGAGTAAACTACTCTGGGATTTTAAATGGTGAGGTTAGCTTCAGATTTAAGTATGGAGAAATTAGTATCTTTCCTTCACTGAGCATGTTCCCTACCTGGGAATTTGTATTGATCATTTGTGGACCATTCCTCCTCATAAATCTGTGGTAAAGATTATCCATTCTGTGAGGAAAATTTTTTTTCTTACTTGCAGTTTCTCACAGGTTCATGTAGAGGCAAATACTTTATGCCAATACACTGAATGCTTCCACTCACTTTCTGATCATTTGTGGAGTGCAAGTTCCTATAATTACTAATTTGACTTAATGATCCCTATGCCATAATCACCAAAATATTAGTAAATTTTATAGATGGTGAAATGCTACAAGTAAGTCCGGAATAAATCTCCTAATCTGGATCGAAGAGCACTAGGGTCGTGTAGTGCGCCCATAACTCAATCTTCTGATAGTGTTTTGACACACAATGCTCAGATACTAAGGTCTACTCCATGAAAATGCAATATCTTTCCCAAGCAGAGCTCCAAGACGTTCTATGCTACTCTAACAAAGTTAGTTACTGATCTCAAGTAATGTAGTCCTAGGAAAGATTGTAGGGTAGTAGAACCACTTGAGTTAAGTGCTTCCATGATGGAATTAATATGAGCTAATTCAGTGTTCCTTTGTGTAATTACATGACTTAGGAAACTTGGTGAAGTGATGTTGAACTTACAATTTTCATTCTGTTTCATCCTCACTTTGTGAAGTCTGGTGTGTATAGTTCTCAAGTTGAAATCATGTTCTCTTGGTGAATGGGTATAGATAACTTTTATTACATAAATAGAACTTTACACATTTAAAGATCTGCAAGTAGGGGTACAACATCTCTACCAGCTTTAAAATTATAAGTTGAATGCCTGCAAATAGCATTAAGGAAAGGTCCATCCATGGATATTTACCTTCAAATGACATTTAAGGTCCCTTTTCCCACAAAGTCTGCTGTTTGCCAAATCCTTCTTGTGATAAACTGGTTTGCGTGGAATCCTACTGGAAGATGAGATTTGTGGGATAGGAGAGGTGACTGGCCAAACCTCCTTGTATAGTGCATTTTAGAAGTTTGCTTTTCCTCTTAACTTTTTTTTTTCCTCGTTTACAACACTGGGTAGAAGAGCTACTAAAAAATAAAAAAGTCTGAAATATATATTTTTAAAGGATCCACAGAAATCAAGGAAAATGAGTGGAATCTGTTGTTAGCAGAAAGAAAGGATGTTAATGCCATTATCTCATTTTCAAGTTACAGCTAGACCACGTAAGAAGGATGGTTATGTGATCTGGAATAAACATCAGAAATGTAGGGAAAAACGAGATTCCTGTGGCACTTTAAAGACTAACAAATTTAATTTCTGCAGGCATAAGCTTTTGTGGGCTGTAGGGATTTCCTTGGCCAAAATGTCCACTCGCCATTATTTATTTATTATATTGGGTGCAGTGTGCCTGTTTACTTTTGCTTTCTGCCCCAGCAAAGGGCAGCTTTTTAGTGGGGGTATGAGTGTGTAGTTTGTGATGCATATTGGGGTTTTTCAGATTGACGCTTTCTATACACACATGCAGGACCTATTACTTACTACCTTTTAAAGAAGTAGCTTTCTAGTGGTTGCCACTGTAGGTTAGCAGTTTTTAATAATTACAAAAACTGCCCTGTGCTTAGAAGAGAATATAACTGTTACCAAATGCTCATTCTTTTATGGCAACCACTATGCTTAAAAAATAACCGTTGCATTAGAGAGACATGTTATCTCGGTATTTGCAAGACTCATTGCTTAAAGTGTAAGGAAGCATAGGTTAGCATGGGTATAAATAGCAGTTTAGATAGTGAGTCACAACTTAGGTGAGTACAATAGAGTACCCTCCACTGCTCTCTGTGCACCCAAATAGTGCCTCCCAAATCTACATGCTATTTTTAACAGTGTCCCACTGCCAAATCATTTTCCCACTGCATGGAAAGGCTCCTGAAGTGCTAAAAGGCTTAGACAGGATGAAAGCAGTGAGGAAAGGTTCTGGCAGTAAAAAGGCTCAGGTAAGGGGGAGCTGCTTGAGCCTTTCCCTGATGCTTCCTCCCTGCTTGAACATTCATTGCAGCATATAGCTACACATCTCAGTGAGTGTGGACGCAGCCTGCCTTCTGCTGTGTCTTGTAACTGTGTGTACCCTGCCCAAAGGGTAAATCAGGTCTAAAGCAAGACCCTGCTCCAAAGTGCCCACAATCCAAATAGAGAGAGATGTGTGCTTAAAAGTCTAATCTAGTAGCCTTGCTGCAGGTATTAAATGCGTTGAAAACCTAAGACTGAAAACACAACAATATCACTGTGTTAAGGCTGGACTACATCAAAAGCCCTCAGTGAAGGTTCATGAAGTAACCTGCCTCTCCAATGGATTCAAGGGGCAGCAGCATGTTTTAAAAACTATGATCCAGACCCAGGTGGTAGGAAGTTTGAGAATATCTGAAAGTAGGAGATAGTTAGCAGGGATGGGAAATAGAATTGAGATGATTCCTGGCTGAATAGTCCAGTGCAGGCCTATTGCATTCTTTTACAGTGGAGATTGGGATTTTCTTCAGGGTCCCTCTGCTTGTCTCTTATTGAAATTCAAAGTGCTCCCATTTGACTTATATCAAGTGGCACACGCTGTAGATAGACAGTTCTTAGAATTAATTTCAAGCAAAGACACTTCCTCAGTCCATGAGGAAATAGGCCAGGGAGCCCTTATTAGACACAAATTTAATAAAGCAATTATACAAATGTGCATGTTGAAAGTAATTTTTTTTACTTTTTGTTAGCAAGAAGAAATCCACACGTTTATATTAATTCAGTCAGGATTGTGTGGGAGGGAGGATAGGGTTAGGAAAATGGCTTTTGGCCATAACTCCATCCAGTGAACTACCAGAAAATAACATCCTCATTTGTGACATAAGTAATAGACTGTGTTACCTCCATATCCTGTGTGGTACTCATGAAAAATGGAGTTACTTCACTTGCACCTACTTCACTACACTGTGATTCCTGGTAATATCCCTGGTATCTTGTGGAAATCAAAGTAGATGTGCTGGCACTGTTACTAAAATTCTTTAGCAAACATTTACAGGAGTATATCAAGCCCACTGAATCATAGCTATTAAATTGCTAGAAATGTACTCCTGAAAACAAATCCTGTTTGTGTATGAAAGGAGTCACAATCATTCTTTAAACTGTACAATAAATCTTGCAGCTCTGAAAAGGTTGAAAGCTATTTGCATTTGGCAGAGGTAATGAAATGCATCTTAATAGACTTAAATGTTCAGCCTTGTTAATAAAGAACAGCAGAATGTAACCATTTCATGGTGTGATCAGGTGGCTGTTATGAAATTACAAAAAAATTTGGTTTTGCTGTTAGATTTTTTCATTCCCAGAACTCCTATTTCCTTGCTGCAGCAAATAAAGCTATACACTTGCAGACAACTATAGCATCAGCACTGTTGTCTTGTGGAAATAAACAAGTCACTTGTTTAGTCAGCAAATGCATGCTTAATAAACAATGCAGATTACTGTAAGGTTTTCAAATTGCTGTTAGCTTGATTAGTAAAATACTCTTTACAAAGAGTTTCACTGAACTCAGGAACAATAAAATATAATAGGATCTGTATCCTGAGTGGGTTTGTATGATACTGTATAATTATGTGGAGTTGGTTTTGTCACAGCAACTCTAGCCAAAGGCAGAATTCTTTACATGTAGGTTTTTTCTTTTAAGAAATATGAGATTTGAAAATAAGTAATTTTCTTGACTTTTTTTTTTCTTTAAAAGAAATAGGCGAACTTGATTGAGGTTGTAGATTTTTAATGCATATACTACTGTTTTTAGAAAATGTTGCCATATGCTAATGAAAGCTGCATGGTATTTTATAATTAGTATTCAGTACTCGTTTGTGTCAGGGAGCATTATTGTCCCAATTGAAATGTTTGTTCCCCTAAACAGAAAGAGAGAATTATTTTTCTGGGGTGCTGAACTTGAAGGTATGCACAAAAATGAGAGTGAAATCTTCTCTATTAATGGATCTTGTGTGCATGTTTATTCAGTGTTGCTTGAATAATGATCTTTGACAAATGTAAACATCATTGCACAAATAAAAATGTCTTCTGTATCCAAAAGAGCATCGTGTTTACCTCACCTGGCTTTCCTTCCATCGGTGTATGCGCATGCGATAATGTTTAGAGATCACGCAGTCACTGATGAAGCCTGGGAATGAAGCTATTTAAAATTCTGCTGACTATCACTATAAAAAAAACTCTTCACTGAGATTCAGCCTTTCTTATCCATTAAAATAATTGATGCATACAAATATATAAACTGATATGCCTGTAACCATAACTTTAGCCTTTAACCATCATTATTTGATTAGGTTAAGGCCCAAGGTTTAATGAGTATCAGAAAGTTTAATAAGATCTCTTCACACTTTTTTTGGAAAAGTAAACAAAATGCATGGGATCCAGCAGCATTAGTCAGCAGCTGCACTTTGCTGCCTCTGCTGATGTTTTAACTCTAGACGTGCTAACTAGTAATGAGCAAGCCTTTTATCATTACAAAAGTGGAACTTCCAGATGTTGAGCAAACCTTTCAGCTCACTGAAAGTACACTCTGAGGCAATAACAAGAACAGAACCATAGAGAATATTTTGAATATTTCCGATCTAAGATAGAAACAATTTTCTTAATAGTAAAGGAAGATTAGAAAAACTCCCCTGGCTCAGATTTCAGGGACAGAATATCACCAGAGTGAGAGAGAAAATCAGTGGGTTATTTTAAATCTGCAAATGCTAAGGAATGAGATTTAGGATGAGTTCAAAAAATGTTTCATCCTGAAGGGCTGAAGATTGCAAGTTACGGGGATTTCAGAACAGCAGGAAAACAGAAATTCCATGCATGATATAGTAAGTAAGGGCAGAGCCTGAGGTTCTGGTCTGAATTTGGCTTTTGTGCCTTGAAGCACACCCTGAAAACTTACATTCTATTGTTTAAATACATAAAATTGTGTGAGAATAGAAACTTCATAAAATGTTACATAGTTGGAATGCTGTCATTGCTCAGTAGAAACCATTAATACCTGTCAGGTAAATGCAACACTGATTTTAGAGTCTATTAGAAAATGTAGCTTGTAAATACACATTATCTGATTATCTTCTTTGGAACTGTTATTGTCTATCATGTAAACCTGTGTCATCCTTGTGCTAGTTGATGTCAGTAGCAACAAGAGCTGGTTCAACATCTAGGATTCCTCATAACATTACAAAACAGCACCAACTTGAGCCCTCATACAGAGATCTGGGGAAACTGGCACGCAGGCATGACATTTACAGAGGCAATACTTCCATATTCATAAGTACTGAGTCTGTGTGTAACAAAAAAAGCTTTTAATAAAATTGACAGCATTAATTTGGGACAACACTGTAACTATTATTGCGCAAAGTGTGCAAACCACAAGTAAGTAAATATTGCCCCTCGGTATTGTGGGCATGAGTTCTTTGCCTCAATTTTCTCCTTTGCAGTGTGAAAGTTTGATCAATGTTGCTTGGACACCTCACTCCCTTCTAGCATCCACTGCCCACTGGTTACAGTTGATTTCCAAAATCAGCAAAGTAAGGATGATAAATTTCATTACTCCTGCATTCAAATATAAAGTGAATTTTAACCCCAAACTGCTCAAATCGATCACTTTGGCAGAATTGATCCCCTCTGCAAAGTACATGCATCAATGCAAATGTGCCTGCTCTTGAGTTCTTCTCCCCCGCATTTTATCAGTAGATAATAGAAGAGAGCTCATTCAGACTCTGGCTTACATTTGTATTTAAGGACTTCTTTAAAAAGCTATTTTTTTTCTTTTTACTTAATAGATGTTTTTGGAGCAGCCATAGTGCAACATATTAATGTGTACAACCCTTGAAATGTATAAATTATTCACCTATCAATACATGTACTAGGCCTGCCAGGTGAAAATCCCCATGAAAGTATTAGGAGAGAAGTTACTGCATCCTAAACATCACTTTGAAATAAAATAACAATTATCAGACATCCCAAATGCCCTTTTTTAAGTACCTAAAAACAGTTCAGGGTTTCTAACAACTGGTCTGCAGGCCTAGGGTGAAGGAACTGGAAAACTGGCTTCCCTGTCTATAGAGATGGTGTAGTGATTCCTCCTCCACCTCCCTGGACTACAGTGCATGACCAGGTGAAGTGGGTGTAACCAAAAAGCTTCTGCAAGTTGTTGATCTCCAGTTGCTGCGATGGCTCTTTGAGGGCTGGATGTATGCAAGTGGTTACCATCTGGAGCAACCGAGAAAAATCATATGAATATGCTACATTGTGCCTTTGGACTAGCCAGGAAAGAGGCACAGTAGTCCTTGCTGACATCATAGAATTGAGAGAGAGAATTCAGAGGGAAACCAATTTTGTATGTTTTCTACAAAGCAGAGATCAAATAGATGCTTCTAGTCTGAATTGTTTTTTTTTTTTTTTTTTTTTAGATTGAGAGCAGCAGAACAACTACTTGTTGCCAGCTCTCATAATTTTAACATGGGCTTTGTGATACGATGAGTTTTAATTTAAAGCCTCAGCTTCCAGAGAAAAGGGTGAGTACATTAGAATGTTGGCTTTCATTTTTTTTTAAAGTACATTCCTAGCCTTCTGATTGCAGAGAAAACTTGAAAAATATGAGTGTGCATCCTAACAGTTCAAAATGTAGACTGGAAATAGTGCATATTTTCAACATTGAGTATAATTAAGCAATGGATAAATGACCCCTCAGGATGTGGAGTATTCCTTGTTACTTGAAGAAGTTTCTAAACAATATGCTCTACCTCAGGCAGGATTAATGGGCTTGATGCAGAGTAAAACTCTGATTTGTTACACAGGAAGTCAGAGTAGATTATCATTACAATTACAAGTCTCATAGAAGACCAGAAGTCAGACATTGAAGGACTTACCTTTTTTTGTTTCTGCTCTGGTGTTTTAATTGAACCCTACACATTATGCATGAAAGGTATGGTTTTTTTAGGTACAGTAAAACTATGTTCAATGACACAACTTCTGACTACTAATCTCTCTTCCCCCCCCATATTTTGCTTTTAAAATATATTTTTAAAGTAGTTCCTTATCCAGTTCAAGACACGAATGACTTCAAGCTCATTGGACAAGATTCTCAGCTGGTAAAGTCAATGGAGCTATAATGACTTTATACCAGCTGATGAACAGTTCTAGAGTAAAACATAAGCCTTGTTGACACTAAAAAAAAAATAAGTCGATATAAGAGTTGTTGACTTACACCAACCGCAATAATTACAGCAGTGGCTGATACACACTGCTCTCCTTGGGTCATTGGAGTGTGTCCTCAACAGGAACACTTCAATCGACCTAAGTGGCTCCCGGTCTCCCTGTGGGCTACCCCCTGATTCCCTGGTCCCAGCTGGGAGCCCAGGGCAGCCATGCAGGGACTTGGGCAGGAATGACAGCTCCTCCACCAATGTAAAGGGACCAAGTGTCTACACTGAGGTTGTGTTACCCTAGCTATGCCGAGAAAAACCCTACACCTCTCATGGAGGTGGTTTTATTTTGTCGAAAAAACGGCAGTTTTGATGTGGCGGAGGTGATTGCAGTGTGTACTCCAGCACTGTTTTGTCAACAAAAGCTGACTTTTCTTGACCAAATTCTTTAGTGTAGACCAGGCCTTGCCAAGCTCTTCGACCCACCAAAAATATCATTTTTGTATTAAAACATGGCAGATATTTAATAGCAGTGGCATGAATGACAGTTCTAAATCTTAATTTGACAGCAGGGCGTTCTAGGCAGCGGAGCGCTGGCACTGGCAACACCAACAGTCCAGGGAGAAATGGTAAGCCCAGAATGATCTTTCTCCAGATTGCCCCCTCCTACTTTGACTCTCTGTGAAATACTTTGCCTGTGGTTAGGCAGACAGAGCTACAGGTCTTCTCGAAGGCTAATGTGAATGACAGCCGTTCCATTACTTGATCTCTTGGGAGTTGTGCTCAGGATGCAGACTGCAAGAAATAAGGCAGACAATCCCCAAAGCCCAATTATCTATAATTAGATTCACTAAGTTAGGAATAAAAGAGCTTCTGCAGCACCACACTACAGTCCTCTTTAGGAATTCCAACCCTTGGCTCCCATCCAAACAACCTAGTCGAATATAGTGAGAAGTTATTGAAAACCCATTTCAGCGTATGTGAATTTCTTACTAATCCCAAAGGATAAGACACATTCTCAGGTCAGTATGAATCTTAAATCTTACCCAATCCTGTCAATTGGCTGTCGGCCAATCCTTAGTTAATTAACTAAAGATTTATTAGTGTAAAAAAAAAAAAAGTTACAAGCGTTTAATAGGTTTTATACATACAAAGTCCTTAACAGGTTTGTAGCAGTGATGGAATAGGTTGCTTGCTTGCATAAGTCTCTCTGGTAACTTTCAAAAGATTGGAAGGTCCTCAGCCTATTGTTCAAGAAGCTCCTTTTAGTTGTAAATCCACATTCCTGAAACAGAGTAGGAAAAAGGCAAAATGGACGTGTTGCCAGTGTCTTCCATATCCTTTGCCACATGCATGAAAATGTATTGTCCTAAACAAAGTCCACAGCACAGGTGCATGGAAAATTACTGGCCAAAGATGTTGTCCAGGGTCACGTGTCCTTACATGCTCTGCTGACTCACAGGGCAGCCATTGCCCATGTTCTTTCTGAGGTGTCCACAGGAAAGACTTGCTGGTTGAGATGAATTTCTGCACTGTTCCATTGTGAACTGATTGTTCTTAATGATCCATCAACATATAGCTTTGTTGCCCTGATGTAAATCTGTTTGAGTGGGTGTCACCCAGGAATACAACACATGTTTAAGATATAAATATATAGCCAATATTCATAACTTTAGATGCAAAGATGATACATGGCTTTAATCAGGATAATCATATTTAGCAAATCATAACTTTTTCCATTGATACCCTACATGACATAGTTTGTACAAGACTTATGGAAACTGTGTAACAGTGGTAACTGATATAAATGGCCATCTTTAATCATACGGCATCACAGGTGAATATATTGGTGAATATAGCTTCTCTGGGCAAACCTAATCTCAACTAGCCTGGGGACCAAAAACATGAAGTTAGCCATTTTGGTTGCTCTATAGAGAGTGAGCAGATTTTTCCTTGTTGCTTAAAGTATTACTATCCTCCTGAGTTCAAGTCAGAGACTTTTGATCATTCATGCCTTAATCTTGCTTCATATATTTTCAACCTTTTTTCCCATAATTTTGAGTATTAGGGGGAGGGGTTTGCAGATATTTGCAAAACATTGCTTTTAATTCCCAGTCATTCCTCTGTACATTTTTATATAATTTACAAGAAATTTGAATTGATTTGCCTCCAAGAGGCTACTAAGGAATAGATATAATCAGGATGGGAGGTGAGGTTCTAGCATGGATTGCAAATTGGTTGCGTCACAAAACACAGTGTTAGAATGTTCACTGTTACCATTATTATTATTATTTTTTGCCAGGGCATGTCACATGGGATGGGTGTTAAATACATTCATTTTGTAAAAAGGTATGAACAATGAGGTGGGAAAATATGCAGATTAAAAAATAGAGTAGAGAAGACAATGAGAAACTTTAGAGCAACTCATTAAAGTGAGGTGAATTGGTAACCTGATGGCAGATGAAATCCTCTGTTGCAAATGCAAGGCAAAACACATGAGGGAGTAGTGGGGTTTTTTTGGGGGGAGGCTGGTTTTTATGGAAAATGAAGTCTTCAAACAATGTGTATGTGTGTCTGCTTTCTGTGGAAAATTTTGACTCTAGGGGAAAAAAAAAAACCCACCAAAAATTTCTGGGTTTGTTTTTTGTCAATCAAAATTTTCCTCAAGGGATAGTAAACATTTCCCAACCAACTCAAATAGTCTTATTCACGTGGGTGGGATAAAACAACCCTTAACCACATAGGGGACAACTCAGTAAAAAGCAACTTCTCAATGTGTAATAAGCAAATAACATTAAGATGTACAAAGAATGGACTAGCAAATATTATAATTCATTGTGTTTGACAGAGCTGTGCTCTGTAAGGTCTTTCTGTACCTCTGCGTGCAAACGGTTCAGGGAGGCAGGTTGAGAATATCAACCTCTGTTGTTTGAATCCAGTATCCACTTCTTCTGTTCCTCCCGGGAATGAGCAGACAGAACCAGTGGAAGATGCATTTGCTCATAGGTTGCAGAAGAAGTTGTGAAATGACTTGTCTGCAAATCCACGACCTGGGGGAAGAGGAGGATTTTGCTGTTGTAGAGCTCCCTTTTGTGTAGTTATTGTTGTTCAGTCTGTGCACAGGTCTAAGGTTTGGTACCACAGTTCTTACTAGGTTTTGTGTATCTTTCCCTTAGACAGATCTGTGCTGGTATATTTGTTCGCAGTGCTTTTATGTATTGTTTGTGCTTGAAAATCAATAAAAAATTTCAGACTATGTAGCTGTCTCTGTTTCCTTATGTTTTGAACCAAGATCACTTTGTAGTGCTAGAATCATCTTCAAACAATTTCTCTTGTTCTGTTTACTGTCTAAGGGCTGTATTATGCCATCGATTACTTTTTTTTTTAAGAGCTCCTTATTGAAATCAACAGGGAGTTCTGCTTAAAAATCAATGGTGTGATAGGCCCCTGAAGCCTAAGACAATGATGACTCTTAAGGACTTCATGTGATGTGATTAGGATGCTCACACAGAGCACTAATATACAGGCAAAGGAAAGGTTACCCTATGTTTCTCTGTTGTTTAGTTTAGTATGTCTACACTGCAATTAAACACCTGTGGATGGCATGGGTCAGCTGACTTAGACTTGCAGGGCTATGGGGCAGAGGCTGTGGTGTAAACATTGGGGCTGAAGTTAGAGCCCAGGATTTGGGACCTTTCCCCTTCGTGGGGTCCCAGAGCCAAGGCTCCAGCTCTGGGGGCTGTGCACATGCACCTCAATTTTACAGTCTGGCAGCCTGAGCCCAATGATCCTAAGTCAGCTGACCCAGGCCAGCCCTGGGTATTTAATTGCAGTGTAGACATACCCATTAGGGGGCCTACTCCTGCCATATATACTAGATCCTTAACTCACGTCAGTTCCAGTGGGGGTTTTGCATGAAAGAGAGCCACAGAACTGGGCACAAAAGAGGCAGCAGCAACAACAGAGGAGTTACCCATCAAGCAGCAGCTGTCACAGAACTAAGCTTCCATGCCGAAAACAAAATTACCTTTAAACAAACCACCCCGGTAATATCACTGATTGTTCAATTCAGAGACATCTGATCCTTTGGGACCAGGCGTGCCAGATATAAATGCCAGTGTTGAGAGCATCCAAACTGCTTGCTTCAGGCAGGACTGCTTAAGCAGATGAAACAATTCTGAGTCCTTGTCAAAAGACCTTTTGGCTCCTTAAGAAGCAGGATGGAGTTTGACATGTATAGCAGGGATTTGTAAAGGGGATCCCTTGCGATTTAAAGCAATGAGAGCTTCTTCTTGCTCCTAGTTGTCCCCAGCTTCCTCACCCTCTAAAATATTATATGTTGCTTTTATATCTGTGGGCTTTTTTAAATAAAGATAAATGGAAAAGACTACTGACAATATTCCTCCTTAGAAGTCCCTATCAATTTACTTGTTTGTTGTCCTGTTGCAGTCTGTGGCCTTAATCCTCTGTGAGCAATCTCCAATTGAAATCCCATTGAAGACATGTGGGGGTGGTGCATGGAACTCGTGGCAGGAGCAAGGCCTCCAAAGGGCCACTGAGAATTCATTGTTCATTAGGCCATTGTACAGTGCCCTTTTCCCAATCAGCACTTGGGATTTAGTGGAGTAATAGGGTGGAGTAATGTGGCTAGTTAACTGGGTTTGATAACAGCTGTGAAAGCTTTATGGCAAAGTCAGAGATACTCGTGCCTTTTGGGGAAAATACAGAAGTGGTGACATTTTGTTTTACAGTTTGCAATGGTAAAATTACTCTTCTTAATAAAGGGAAGCATGTGAAAATGCCCACAAAAGGAGAATAAAGGCAGTACTCAGCATTTTTTGGCTCTTTTGGGGCTTTTCACTACCCACATCTGGTTGTCTTGTGTTGACCTGGACCCCATCCACCTGTTCATCAGCCAGATGAGGTATCAAAGCAGTCAATATGAATTTTGCCATTGACTTCAATAAAAGAGGAATTAGGCCCTAGTCTGTCTTTTTGCTATATCCTAGATCCATTTTGACGCTTGGAGGACTGATCACAGAAGGAATGAGCTGTTTATTATTCTGATCAACTCTTTTTGCTCTACTGCTACAAGTGAATTTAGAAAACTATCCCCCATCTTCAAAGGCTGGAACAAGAAGCCATTGGACTTTTGGTTAAGTGTTGTATCCCCTAAACTAAGCATGAATTTATTTTCTGAAATCTGATTTACTTATTTTATAAAATAATACAGAGTGAGGCCATTGTTCATGTTCTCTGCATGGTCAGTGTGGCAAACAAGTCAGTTTAATTTGTGTTGTGAGCTTATTACGAGAGGCATGGTGGGGAATAGAGGCTGAAAAGAACTCTTGCATTTGTAGTTTTAATAAGAATTGTTTTCACCAGGGAACTCTCAGCCTGTCAGATTAAAATTGTAAAGAGACCTTTTACTGTAGCAGCTCTGACAGTTATCCTCTTAGTAAAGTTTGCTTTTGGGATAATTACATTTTACATCTACTGTTTACTAAATGAATAGGTTTTTGGCACTGCTTTTAACCTTGACCAGGTTTCCCCATGGTGACGTGTGTGTGTGTGGATATGATGGAAATAGAAATACATTTTGCCTCTTTATTTTTGGTAGGTTGTGTGTTGTTTTTTTTTTTTTTTTGGTTTTTTTTTAAGAGAGTGTCAAGGGGGTTTCCCTTTGAATTCGTGAATATGGGTTTCAAGGATTCTTTTAAGAAAACATGAAGGTTGGTGTCATTTGCAGTGGGAGAGGAAAATGCAGGCTCATTTTCACTGTTTGTAGAAAATGAATCTCTCTATATAGAAAGCTGCTGGCTTTTAAAATATTTTGAAGAAAGAGAAGTCCTTCAGGAACACATCCTACCTCGATGAAGGGGATAGATTAAATGACCTCTTGAGGTTCTTTCCAGGCTTATGTTTCTCTGATTTTATGTCCATACTGCAGGATTTGATGATGGACAATGACCAGGTGGAGGAGAGAGCAGATTGTAGAGTAAACCTCCCTGGTATTTTTATACTTTGTGTAATAATGCTTGACTACCTGCATTTCAAAGGGATACTGGATCTAGAACACTACGCCTAGTCCACAGAGGCCCTAAGTAGACATTGATCAGTCGTCTTAGAAAGTAGTAGAGACAGTAGGATCAAGACTTACTTACCGAGGCATTGTTAACTCATCAAACAGTGATGAGTTAGCCAGCAACAACTAAATGAAGCACACAAGGCTGGTTCAACCAAACCTGGGGCCTTTTATATGGTGAATTAGAGCCAATGGCCTACTAAATTTGTCTGAATTTCAGACCCATTTTATAGGATTTATTATGAAAATGCTTAGGGTATGTCTACACTGCAGAGTGAAGTTTATTTACTTAAAGTTGACTTTCACCCGCTGATTATTAGAAGTAGCTGCAGCATGTACACACCACACTGTTTTTCTCTCATCAACACTCACCACGCTTGTGCCGACATTCAAAGCAGTGCACTGTGGGTTGCTATCCCACAGTGCAACTAGCGGTGGTGTCTGTTGGGACGAGTTTCATCATCCCATGATGCAATGCTCCTTCCCCCTTCCTTCTTACCCCAAACAGACAGGAAACCGATTTTCATGCTGTTTGTTTACGCCATGCACTCGCCATTGCTGTGGAGACATAAAGCAGAGTTGAGCTGGCTCCATTATTGTGAGCGTCACAAATACATCATGGCTTATCATTGAGAATTTTCAAAGTAGAGCAAGAAGCCGAAGCACAGGCAACAACGATGCCACTGAGGCTGCCCTGCTACAAGCCATGGAACAGAACAATTCCCGATTGCTGTAGGCCGTAACGCATCATCTGCAGTCTGTGGAGCGCCGATTTTGCTCCTGGGAAACAAGCACAGACTAGTGGGACTGCATCATTATGCAGCTGTGGGATAATAACAAGTGTTTGCAAAACTTTCGTATCCAAAAGGCCACTTTCCTTGAACTTTGCTCGGAGCTGGCCCCATCCCTGATGCGCGTGAATACTCACTTTAAACAAGCTTTGATGGTGGAGAAGAGAGTTGCCATCGCTCTCTGGAAGTTGGCACCCCCCGACTATTACCTCTCTGTTGGGAATCAATTCAGAGTCAGTAAATCTACAGTGGGTGCTGCTGTGATTCAAGTATGCAGGGCCATCAATATACTTTTGCTATGAAGGATAGTGACTTTGGGAAATGTGAAGGACATAGTGGGTGGATTTGCTGTGATGGGGTTCTCAAACTGGGGGGGAAGGGCATTGATGGGACACACATTCCTATATTAGTGCCTGCTCACTTAGCAACCAAATACATAAATAGCAAGGGGTACTTTTCCATGGTCCTGCGGGGCCTGGTGGATCACAGGGGTAATTTCACTGATATCTATGTAGGGTGGTCTGGAAAGGTGCATGACGCATGTGTATTTCCGAATTCGGGGCTGTTCTCTAATATGCAGGTGGGCACTTTCTTCCCTGACCAAAAAATACATGTTGGTGGTGTGGAAATGTCAATAGTGATCCTAGGGGATTCTCCTTACTCCTTTGGCTAATGAAGCTGTACACTGGTCACCTTGAAAGCAACAAGGAGTGTTTTAATAACAGGTTAAGCATGTGCAGAACAGTTGTTTAATGTCTTTGGGTGTTTAAAGGCCAGATGGAGAAGCCTCCTCAGTAGGCTGGACATGAGTGAAAAGAGCCTCCTGTCCGTAATATCTGTATGCTGTGTTCTTCATAGTGTGTGTGAAGCGAAGGGGGAGAGGTTCCCCCAGGGTTGGGCTGTGGAGGCAGAAAGACTGGCCGCTAATTATGAGCAACCAGATCCCAGCAATACGCTAAGAGCTCATCACGGAGTGCTTTGCATTGGGGAAGCTTTGGAATCCAGGTTCTGCAATGAGACGCAGGACTGATTTCTGTTCCTATATGTTGTTTGCCTTTGCTAAACATCCCCCTCACCATTGTTATCTGTACCCTCCAAATCTCTCCAAAACAAGATATGATTTAATAAAGAAACATGTTGAAATGATGTAAACTTTTATTTTTGAACATTCAAATCTTGGGGAAGGAGGGAGGTGTTCACTCACAATCTCAAGGGGTAGTGTGGTTGCTTGCAGGCCAGCTCTCAGCAGGGCCGCCACTGCTTTCTGCTCGCCTCCAGTGGGCTGGAGTGTATCACGTACTGCAGCTTGGCCATTCTCCTCTGAGATCTCTTGGGGCTGGGGTAGGGGCAGAGCAGGGTAACAAAGCCATAGGTGCAGGAACATTATGGAGGGGCTGAAGTGGGACTCTGTCTGGCAGCCACTCCTCCTGAAGCTCCACAAGCTGCCGGAGCACGTCTGCCTGGTCGTGCATGATTCACAGCCTCTCCTGCGTGATACTGCGATCATGCGCCTGCATTGCTCTGCAACTCTCCCTGTCCATGTCCATATTCTGGGACAAAGTCAGCCGCCACACTCTGAGCTCTGTCTCTGCAGCCATGGAGGTGTTCATGAGCTCGCCAAACATGTCATCTTTTGTTTTTTGTTTCTTTCTAATCTGTGATAGTCTTTCTGCAGCATTACTAGAGAGTTGGGCCAAGGCTGAGGTGTCTACATAATGAAAAGAAATTCACAAGGTTGCCATTGTTAGCAGACCGAAAAAATGATACAACTGCAAGAATGTATAAAATATTCCCTTTGCAGTGCACAAGGCAAACCCAGACCCTCCTTCCATTCCTAACATCTCAGAAGGGGCAGTTCGCTGTGCCATTACAGGGATAAGCCAGTGGAACCACACTGTGCTATAGTGAGGATTAATGATCTTTAAAAAGCTCATTTCAAATGCCTTGTATTAGAGGGGTGCCTGGGCAACATGGTTTAATTTGGATGACCATTTTGTCGCGAGATGGCCACAGGGGATCTGAGGACAGTGCAGGGGTTTATAGTCTCTTCTGACACCAAATCCAAATAATTAAAGTGACTTGGTAGGACGCTATAATGGGAATACAGAGGTACAGGGTAACTGCTGTATAGCTCGGGTATTTTAAACATGCACCATCTTCCCTAAGTGACCATGTGCGATATCAGTCTCCTGAGGTTAGCGCGTGAGGAAAGGGAAGATTTGCTGAACGCAGTGGTGTACCAGCCTGACCCTTATGCCACTATGCTGTGTTCTGCCATGATGCCGGTTCCCTTGATTGAAGTGTGGTGCAGGAAAGTATCCTTCTGGGGAGGAAGGAACAAGGCAGCCCTCCCCCGAAACCTTGTACGAAGGATAACAGATTATCTACATGAAAGTTTCCGTGAGATATCAACTGATGATTCTCGCAGCATATCTCATCAGATAAAAAATCTGATCCAGGGGTAACCCCGCAGTAAAGTCTTCTAAATGCCTGAAATCCCCTTCCTGCCCCACCCCCTGCATTTAAAAGGACAGAACTGCTAAGAAGAAAAAGAACTAACCAGATGTGCCTTGCCTGGATCATTATTGCTATCCTGTGTGCTGCTGCACTGCTCTGGGGTCAGGAACAGGTCTTGACTGTCTGAGAGAATGGACACCCTTCTCTCCTGCACTCTGCTCTCCTCAGCATCCTCCTCCTCGTCCACGGACTCCTCCTCATTGTCCATGGACTGATCTAGAAGGAGGTATCGATGCTGTGGGGCATATCCGTGGTGGGGTTGCCACTGAAAATTGCATGCAGCTCCCCATAGAAGTGGCATGTTTTTGGCAAGGAGCCAGAACAGCTGTTAGCTTCCCTGGCTTTCTGATATGACTGCCGTAGCTCCTTGATCATCACGTGGCACTGCTGTGCGTCCCTGTTGTGTCCCTTCTCCAGCATGCCCTGAGATATCTTCCCGAAAATGTCCAAATTCCTTTTGCTGGCTCTGAGCCAGCCATAACGGACTCCTCTCCTCACAGACTGATGAGATCTAAGACTTCTGATTGACTCCATGCTGGAGTGCATTTGAGCCTTGCAGGAGCCATGAGGAGTACAGGGACAAAGCTGTCTCCACGCTGGCTGCACAGGAAATGAAAGTTCAAATTTTCCTGGGGCAAGAGAGAAGGGGCCATTTTAAGTAGCGTGACCTGTAACAGCAAAGCACGAATGTCCAGAGAGGTCACAACAGGCATTGTGGGACAGTGCCTGGAGGCCATTAACGTCGAATTACATTATGCGCTCTCTACACTGATGCAAAATCGACCCAATAAATTCCAATTAGGTGCTATGCCACTTGTGGAGGTGGTTTTATTATGTCGACTTTTGACATGATTTAAGTCGACGGTACTGCCGTGCCAGTTTAGACGCAGGCTTTCGGAGATGGGTGTAAGTGACGTTATGTCGACCTCCATCGCCAGTGTAGACCAGGCCTTAGTGTTTTGTGCAGTGTTGTACACCCCGGGTCACACTAATATAGCCATTTTTGCATTGAAAGTTGCGAATTTTCATATGCTTTACGTAAAGCCTCTCTCTCCCATAAATCAAGCCAATTTACGCACAAAATGCTCTTGTACCTGAGTGAAGTCCTAGATCTCAGGGCCAAAGCTATATCTAAGTGCAAATAAATTTGTGTCCACTGACACCAGTACTTAGTTCCATGTCTCGCTAAAGGCCACATTTTCAGCAAGCATCTATAAGGCAATTTAGATTGAGCAACAGAGACTTGCTAATTGTCTTGTTGAGGGTAGAATGCACACTTATGTCTCCAAACATTACATTGTCTATGTCTACATTGATGGTGGCAAAGTTGCCACCGTCAGATCGACTTATCTGGATCGACTAAACGGTCAGTGAAGACCCGCTCAGTCGATCCAGAAGTTGACATTATTAATCCACCCCCGTAAGTGGCATAGCGCTGCATCGATCGGAACGTGGTTCCCGTCGGCGCAGTTTAGTGAAGACGGCGTGCGGAAGAGAAGCTCAGAAGTTGACGGGACTTACGCAAATTCTTTCCATAACTCCCTTCGACTGCCACTGAATCGCAGAGGTAAGGGTAGTCCAAGCCTTAATGATGTCAGTATTCTGAGTCGTGTGTGTGTGTGTTTTTTTTCTCTTCGTAATTTATTCCCAGATAACAGGATGGTGTGATGTAGTGGGATACAATCCAGACTAATGAGCAGCTGTCACCCTCTGCCCGGCAACCTTCGTTGCCTGACAATGCTTTGCCGAAGGAGTTCCCACCTGGGCCAGTCACAAACAGCCTTCCAGCATGCAAGCCCCACACTGCGTGTGCATGTGCGTTTGTGTAACTGCCGCCTGCCATCCACACTTGAGTTACACTCCAGCTCTCACCAGCCTTGGTTATGCTGCAGGGTGACCCAACGCTCTGTCTTAAATATTTCCTCTGAAATGTATGTTCTGTAGTGCCTAGCTCTTTACTGGACAATTCCAGTTTATATTAAGTCTGTGATTGCTTTAATAGAAACAATATGTACCCAACTTGCCATCCCAAATGTAGTTTCCCAAACACTTCAATTTAAACGCACTGGATTAGATAGAACAATAAAACAAGTCTATTAACTACAAAGAGAGATTTTAAGTGAGTACAAGTAATGAGGCATAACCATCAGAAATGGTTACAAGAAAATAAAGATAAGTTAGGCAGGCACCAGTTGCATTTTAACGAACTGTTAAATTCAAAGCAAAGTTTTCTCACCACATGCTTTCAGAAGTCTTACTGACCAAACTTCTTAGGTCAATACTGACCAGGAAATAATGAGTCTTCAGATAATACCTTATAAGACATGCCCTGTTCAAAAATTATTACCATGTTGTGAACATGGGGGTTCAATCTGTCTGATGGCTTCAGTAATGACGTAGGACTCCAAGCCCTAAATCTGTCACAAATGCTGGGCTTTGAGGATAAATACTGGGTATATTTCTGATGACTGATATGCATATCTACACCATTGCAACAAGCCAAAAAAGGAAACTGGAAAAGCTACATTAAAACAACATTAGGATGAGCCAAACAAGAAAGAGAGGGAATTCTGAGACAAGGCAGTCAGTCCCTAATTCCCTCTCTAGCTATAAGACTTTCAACTGTTGGCAATCAAGAGTCTGGTCACAGCTCTGCTCATATTCCACGGTTAGTCTGTCTATGCTCAGCAATATTCTGCAGTCAATGTGGAACAATTTACCTGCATTTTAAAAACCTTTTGTACTCAGTCTGGTAGTGATGAGCATTATTTCAGGGGTAGAAGAAAAAATCCTGAACTACTTATTTTACATGTGAGGACTGGCATCTTTGTTAATAAATATTGCAGTATGGTAACTTACTGCAGATAACTCCTGCCCCCAGAGAACTTACAATCTAAATAGACAATGTGGGGAAAAAAAGGAGAAAAACAGTATTCCAGTTCTTCTGTTTTACAGATGTGGAAGTGGAGCCCAGATAGGTTAAATGACTTTATTAATGGCCACACAGGGAGTATGTGGTAGAGGTGAGAGCTTAATTGAACCTAGATCTCCTGAGTGCAAGGACAGGATTTTAACCTTTTTCTCTCTTAAAAGCACAAACCAAGTAAAACAATCCAGCACAAATCTACTGTAGAACTGGGACTTAAATCACATGTAGGTGTGGTATAAAAAGCACTATAAGAGAGGACAGAATTGCAAGCATCCTGATGGTGCTGCACTGTGATGCTTTCTACTTGTCAGCAGAAGTATGTGAGATGCATCTCCACTCCACTCCAGGTGCTGGTGTTAAAAGGCCCCTGCTGTGATATGCCGATTCCCAAAAAAGATGACTGACTCACTAGCCTGCTTTCTGGTTATGTGCTACAGAAGGCAGACACACACACAGAGAGAGAGCAAGTAATTGAAAATCATTTTAATCTGCCCCTAATGGAGTTCATAATGATTTTCTTCCTATTTGCTCTAGCTATTTTCCCCCCTCCCTAATTGCTGCCAAGCAGCTAAAATGGAGCCTCCTAATTGTTTTCGCTTTTTAAAAAGTACAAATTCACAGTTTGACATTGAGCTTCATTCTTGGAGATTTAGCCTTTATTGTTTTTTGCCTTTTCAATCCAGGGAAGCTGGCCTAAATTCAAGAGCATGTGCTTTAGAAGTGATCTGAGACACACACAAATAAACAGAAGACAAACAATTAGGCAGACCTTTAGACTAGGCAGTTGTCTGAGCTAACTCGAAGAAAACACATTAAATCTGGGATCTGAGTTAGGTGCATGCTTAAATCTAAAAGGAGTGATATAAAATTATTTGAAAATCCCAGAATAAAGCCCTATATTTGTCAGTTTTAACAGTAGAAACAATTGTATATTAAAATTTGTACAACCTGGATTGTGCAAAAATCTGTCTCATACAGCCTAACCTGTAAAAGATTTGGCCTTGAATCTTTAACTATTTTTTTTTCACCTTCAGCACATACAGAAAGTATTGCTGCATCTTGCATCTAGCATCCTGGGCAAATTTGTCATTGTGCTGTGTATACAGGGTTGCCAAGCTTTAAAAAAATCCATGGTTTGTGTCACAGTTCAGGGCCACCGAACCTGTATTTCCCCTGTATGGTCCAGCAAGGATGCACTTACTTTGAGGCTTCTGGCTCCCAGCTTCTAGCTCATCTCTTCTGGGTTGAGCCCTAAATCTCTCTTCCTCCTGATCAGTGTTTTTCCAGGCAATACAGTTGCTAAACCTGGCAAAGCAGGCTGCCTAAAGAGGCCTACGTGTCTGCTTTGCTCTCTTTTCAAAGGCTATGGACAGAGTAACGTCCCACATTAAGTTACCACACAGCTTTTTTGACCAAATGCATTTATTTTTAAGGTGAAAAATTTCCAGAGAAAACATATGAAAAACACTAAAAGAATATAAACACATGCTAATAACTTACCCAAGATCACCCCTCCCCATCTCCACAAGGGTTCTGGTTAGTAGCAGTCCCTTCCTTAGGGATTCGGAGGCCTCCCGTTGGACAGAAGGTCCTGTCCATTCTCTGGATCAGAAAGAAGGCCCTGAGTCAGTTTAAACTCTGACTGCTAATCCAAAAATTCTTTCATTGTCTGTTGGCCTCTTGAATTAATATAGGAGAGTCTCCCCAAGAAGTGGTACCTCTCTGGAGATGTTACAACCTGAATAAATTTGCCTAATTGCTACTCCTACTCCTCTTAGTTGTGTTTGTGTGGGGGAAGGCTATGCCTAGCCTCCCCCATGTAATTACGTACATTCTGTGGCCCACAATGATATATAAACGTAATACAGAAAGATCTCCCAAAGACATCACAGGAAATTGCCATATCTGTCATAGTTAGTTACATGTAATTTGATTTTGTGCCTGTTGAAGGGACTTCGTTTAGAAAAGTTCATCTAAAATGAGTATAATTTAATGCAGATAGGTTTTTGCTTCTCCGGACAATCATATTAATACAGCTCTTTTCAAGAAAATTTGGCTGAGATTTTCAGAAATGACAAGTAATATGTCCCTCAATTTTTGAGTGCCTAATTTGTGATACTTTAAAAAGGTTTGATGTTCAGGTGGTGGAGTGCTGAACATAAAAACAAATAAAATAAAGACAACTAATGCTCCCAAGTCCATTAATTAAGATGTTTGAAAAGTAATGGCCTAGGTTTCGAATAATTTTTTTTTTAGAAATGGAAAAATAGCCATTTAAAATATTTCTCATTGTACATCAATTCTCTTGAGTCTTCTAAACACAGAAGGCTTATTGTTTATGTATGTTTCTGTTAGCAGTCAAACTTGTATATTTCTAAAACCAAGCAGGCAATTAAAAATAAAAATTGGATTCCTACGGAGGGGGAGAACTCCACAAGTTTTTCCTATGAAACAATGATAAGCAGTGAGGAGTTGGATAATACAGTGCTTTATCTCTTTGCCTGCTGTAACTGAGCTAAGAAAAAAATTCAATAGGAAATCAGATATGAAATTGCTCTTCCACGTCTATGGTATGAATGGGGGTGGGGAGAAGGATAAGGCTGCTCTTTTTGGAAAAGCAATCTGCATGTCAAAAGAACCCTTATTCAGATTGTTTGATGAAGTGTCAATTTAAAATCCTGTCTTTACCGTGTGACCCAGGCCTTGCCTCTTCTCACAGACACTAACATGAACTCTGGAGGCATTTCTTTGCTCTGACACTGACTGCATGTTTCTTATTGTTCTGCTTGTTATGCGGTGAAGTGTGATCATTCAAAAATGTGAAATGTTATTACTATTTGGTAGGGAAAGATCAGCTACATAATAAACCCCCTTTCAAGTCTCTGTAACCTGCTTTTGAATTCCTTCTCTCCAGAGACACTACAAATTTGATCTCTCTTGTTTTCTGCCCCCTGACCTCCACAGGGCAGTGACCAAAAGGGATTGTGGGGTTTTTGTTTTTGTTTTGTGTGTGTGTGGGTGGGGGGGGATTACATAGGTGAATTATACCTTTTGACATTTGTATGGCATCTAATTGCTACCTGATGTGCTTAATTTCAAAATCCATTTCTGCAATTAAAATAAAAGCCCCATTTGCTCTTTCATCTGGGTAAACATAACATCAATGTTCCCTCCAGATAGCAAACAAATGACAATTCCTCATCTCTCTGTGTGGTACAACTCATGGATGTTTTTTGAGGTGTGCTCAGGCTTTACAGTAGTAGCACCTAGAGATAACTAGTTTAGAAGCAGCTGTTGGAATTGGGGGAGGAAGAGGAAAGGATCATTTAAAAGATTCTGCTGTATTCTTGCACCATTTATGACAGATACCGTAAAACCTTTTGACATATGGAAACCAATCTGTTTCTTGGAGCCAGACGCCTGATGTAAGGGAATAGGGCTGGTTTTAGGCAAGACTGTTTATTTCATGTACGTTCTTTTTCTTTTTATCGGTAGTGGTTAATCTTGTGCTCATAAAATTTTGCTGGTAATTAATAGAGCAAACCTCTTCTGTCATCATTCTCCTAAAAATTCTTCAATTCTATGATTATTTGCTAACTTAAACATCCCTAGTTTAAGGGAAGGTGTGGTCGTTCCTTCCACAGCAGATGGTCAGTTTATCCAAACAAATGAAAATAGGGGTCAAGGCAATTTAGGGAGCTGTTCCCTGGGCTGTTGAAGTCTAGACTGAAGACAATAGGAGATTGCATTTTTCTGGTTGTGTGTGAAGTGCGTATGTTTTTCCTTGAAATATTTGCATTCTCCCAACTGACTTCTGGTTAAAGCATTTAAAGAAATATCTATTTGCTTATTGATTTGTTTGTTTGGCTCCTTCCTGACTCATTACACTGGACAACAAATTTTTTCGAAAGTGTTGCTTCCTCAGAAATTTTTTTGATTATGCTAGACCGCTTGAAGCTGAACACAAATATAATTTCAGACTACTTGTATCATGTAGGAATTTGGAGAAACAAGAAATTGACTTTTATTGAATGTAAGGTGTTTAATCGGATAACGCTCTGCAATAGTCCAACTGAGCTAAAAATGTTTTGTTGTTGATTTTCATTTGTACTCAGTGTCTGCGGCTTCTCGTTTAAGCGTCCAACAATAATCAGCAGAATTGATGGATTCCAGTTGCCCTGATACCGTTTTTCCATGATTGCAATGTCCTGGTGAAACCTTTCACCATGCTCGTCACTGACTGGGTATTCAATGGATTTCTTGTTTTTAGCAGAGAACCCAGACACATTGGTCAGACAGAAGTAACAGTCTATCACATGATCCTTCTGCTCTCGCCATATCATCGGGACAGCGAAGGGCATTGACTTCCAAGTACTTCTGAGCCAAGCTCTAAGATCAACAGTGCATGTTGCGCAACAAATGTGAGGAGCCCAAGCTTTGTCCTGATGACTAATTTTATAGCCAAAGTAGAGCTCATACGCTTTCTTAATACATGCAGTCATACTCCATCTTTTGAGGTTTAAGCGTATATTCGCCACAAATGTAACAGAACGTATCGCGGCTGTTGCGACATTGGTGAGACATTTTGCTATCACGAATCCTCCTGAAAATACAGTTGCTTTATTACTGTGAGTACACGCAATATGCTATGCGCATAGAGCATGCGCATCAACATGAATGCAAACTGATATAAACGCAATGCATAGAACTGCGTGTGCGAAATGCTTTTATAGCCTTTCTAAAACCTGTCCTGCCAGCATCTGCCTTAGCATTCCCACTGCATGTTGTGTGGCCTGCACTAGGTGACACAAGATAGAAAACATTTCTGCTTACATTGTGGGCAACATTTTAATAGACTTAAATTATTAATTGAAATAACAAATATAGGCGATTTCAAAAAAATGGTACGTGATAGGGAAATGTCATGGTGATTTTCGTAATCAGCAGCCCTTATCGTAATCCATAAGATACACCCAAAAGTATTCAGGAAACAAAATCTTTGTTGTCCAGTGTTATTGCCTGACCTTATTTTCCAGCTCTCACCACTTGAGCTGCCAGCTAATCAAACTGGTGCCATCTGGACACTGATCCGAACAGGAGCTCTCTGTAAACTCAAAAGCTTGTTTCTCTCACCAAGGGAAGCAGGTCCAGTAAAAGACATTACCTCATATACCTTGGATTGTTAGACTTCCAAAGGACTTTCAAATTGTGTGAGGACCATTCCTGGAAGCTAATCTATGTCAACGGACTCCTTCACCTTCAGTCAACCCCACTGACCATCTGTGCGTTTCATTGATTTCAAATGAGTTCCATCTGGGTTGAATTTCATGCAACTAGAGCTGGGCAAAACTTTTCAGCTGTCCTCCCCTCCCCCCAAAACATGCAGATTCAGGCCAGGCAAAACATTTTGTGAATTCTTGCCAATGACAGAGGATTGTTTCGGTTACAGTTAATATAGAAAAATAGGAAATGTTGAAATGAATTGTTTTGACATTTCTAATACAAAAGTTTCAATTTTTCAGGCTATAGAAATTGTGCTGCTGCTGGTAATGCCCACTAAACTCAGTAATTAGGGCACCGAGTGGGACATTGGTCTACGTGAAAGAAGATGGGAAGGTAAAGGAGAATTATATCCTGATGAATACAGGACATTGACATCAGAAAAAAAAGATGGTGGACACCATGATGAGGTTGAATTGGAGCGAAAGCCAAAAGCGAGTCAGGCTCTTTGGCATTTAACTCAATATCTTCTCATATGTTGAAAAAGAGACCCAAAATAAAATCTGGTACAGTTAAGATAGTACATGTATATGTGCCAACTTCAGCAGTGCACAAGGAAGAAAATGAAATATTTTATAAGGATCTACAGAATGTAACATGAAAAATTTTAAGACAAGCTGTGATGTTGGTGGTAGGAGATTTTTAGGCAGAAAGTGGGATCAGACTGAAATTCTTTAGCTGGAGTAATAGGCAGATTTGGGCTCAGGGAAGAAACCAAAAGAGTGGAGAGGCAGAGGTTTAGTAGTCTAAACAACAACCTAATGATAACAAGCAAGCTATTTCAATAACAATAGCTGTAGAGGAAGTTGTGACACTGAGTCCCATTGTGGCCTACTGGAAAAGGGTTCACTGTTCTTTACAAGCAACTTGTGTGTCAGACCTGACAAACTCACTATACCTAATAGCTTTCATTGTATTTATCCATAAAGGATAGCATGTGAGGTCTCTACTGAAAGCTTGTAATGTTCCTATATTCATAACTGGTGTGAGATATTTGTGTGGGTAATTAAGAAATCATTTAAATATAGCTAAAATTATGCCCTAATTGTCTTGGGTCACCAGGGAAATGGTAAATGTCTAAAGGAAACATTAGCAAACCAAGGTACACTGTTCCTTTGGGAGCAGAAGACTTGTTAGTTCTGTGGATATCCAGTGATCAGGGACTGGACACCACAAAGGGACACTGTGAAGGGAATCGGGCAGGGTGCATCTCTTGTCAATCTCCAGCAACCACAGACGGGCTGGCATTGCCCAAAGGAGCATGCTTGTGTGGCTTACAGGTTGGTTGTGTTAGGGAGCTGACACCCAGCTAGCATAGGTAAGTCTCTCTCCTGCTGGCAACAGGTGGCAACAAGGTGATTCATGGGCCTGGATGCTCCAAGAAGCATCATTGAAATAGGCGTAGATATCTCTTAGTGAGCAAACAAATCACATGATAAACTTCATACTTGTGAATCACAGATGGAAATCCAATACGTTGTCATGTCAATCATTTGTGGCCAATATTGGACTGGGTCATAATTAGTGCTGGCATCAGAGATGGAGGCTGAGAGCAACCAGAAAGTGTCAAGAATTAAGATACAACGTGCACAAATTGAACGAACCAAAGAGGTCTACAGTGTGGGCACTGCATTGGGCTCCATGGATCGATGTATCAGGATCAATTGAGTGGTAATGGAGATTCACACAATCTATTCCAGAAGTGCTCTTTGGCCAATGCAGTAAATCCCCACCCACCCGCCCGCATCCTCCCTGAAAAGAGTAATGCTGCGTCGACTAAAGGGTTTTTCCTGTCCACTCAGCTCAGTGGACACTCCAAGGTAAGGGAATGTTAGTAAATTGACAGGAGATACGCAAGTTTCAGTACACTGGTAGTGTAGACTAGGCCAAAATATCTGGAAGGAATATGAAGAAGCCATGTGGAAAAAACATTGTGTCTGGTGAAAGAAGAAATGAATGATGGAAAAAAATATGGGATTATAAGAATGGTTGAACAAAGGTTGGACTACAAGACCAAAACAAAGAAAGCAGGGGTGGATAACGGATGAAGTGCTGCAGTTGAACGACAAACACAGGAAGCTGCAGGAGAGCAAAAAGGAGGATGCAAGTCTAAGAACTGAGTATAATAGGTTGACTAGAGAGATAAACAGATAATGTAGCAACAGGAACAACTGGATAAGCAAACAATGTAAAGAAGCGAAAGAATACATGAAGAGTAATGAGACACGGGTTGCATCACAAGGTAAGAGAACTAAGTGGGGTGTATGAATTCGTCAATAGTGAAAGACAAGTGGGGGCAAATAATTGAGGATAAACAATCAAAAAAGTGGTGGAAAATATTTTGAAGAGCTGTACAACATGCGGAACACAGTAGATAAGACAGTGTTGGAGAAGCTTCTAGTATAAATGAGGAAGAGCAGATGCTGGAATTCTCAGAAGAAATAGAGATTTCAGTAGAAAGTTTGAAAAAGACACTGGGGGAAGTGACAACAATCAGAGTTGCCACAAGCAGATGAAAAACACACAGTAAAGGTGATGCACAAGCTATCAAACAAGATTTACAAGCATGAGCAAGTACTGGGCAAATGGGGGGTGGGAAGTAAAGAGGAGATAAGAGTGAGTGCAAGAACTACAAAGGAATAAGCTTACTGAGCGTGTTCCAGAGGAGCAGGTAAGATTCATATCAGGATGAAACATTAATAGATCAACTATTTGTGATAAAACATATCAGAGAAGTACATCGGATGCAAGCAAACCTGTTAAACAACTTTATAGATGTTAAACAGGCATTTGATAGCATTTGGCAGAAAGGATTATGGCAAATCTTGAATGTACACACATCCCTGAGAGATTGATCAAGCTCATAGAAAATATCTACAGTAAGTCAATGAGTGCAGCAAGAGTAGACAAGAAACTAAGCAGAATGGTTCAAGACGACTGTAGGAGAGAGACACGGGTGCATATTATCATGACATTTGTTCCATTTGGTACTGGAAGCAATAATAGATGTAGCACTGAGAGATTAAACAATAGTAATCATGTTATGTAGGAGGACATTGAATAACTTTAGATTTGCAAATGATATTGACCTCCTAACATTGACCAATGAGGATTTACAGAGAATAAGTGACAAGGTAGACTAGGAAAGCAGAAAATTTGGACTGAAGATCAGCACAGAGAAATTAAAAAAATATGGCAATTAGAAAACCAGAAGAAGTAGTAAAGATCAAACTTGGAAACAAAGGTCTAGAACCAGTGAGAGAATGTGTGTACCTTGTAGGATTAGTATTGAAGAAAGGGAATTGTGAAGATGACATGAAAAGAAGAATTGGACTAGCCACTATTGCATTAAAAAAGCTCTTGGACGACTTCTACTGACTTTTTCTTTTTTATTGAAATGTCTATTTAAAACTACTGTCATTCCCATATCCCTGTATGGGAATCTAGGAGCATGAGGAAAACCAATAAACAGATTTTACATTGACTTTATTCTACTAAGAAATTTCATTTTGCTCACATGAATAGGCCTCCTGGGCTCCTAAGCAGATTTTGACTCTTCATCTGACCTCAGTGGGACCAGTCACATAAGATAAAGTTACTCACTGCCCACATACCTTTAAAAATAAAACAACAGTAATACAGTCAGACTATATGAAATATGTATCAGTCCGAGAGGTTCTCCTAGGTAAATCATCAGTTTCAGTCTTTTCACACACAGCACACAACTTGACATATTTCATAAATGTTGGGAAAGCTTCAAATTGGACCTCCTGCCAAACATATGGTGCATTTTTCTTATTGTTACCTAGACTTCATTGCAAACCTTCAAAATCCTTAGTATCCAAAAATTACGGTCCCTACTATTTTGTTTTGTTTAAGTTTGATCTGACTGTCTTTAACCAGTTCTGTTGCCAATATTCCTTTAATAGTTATTGGTACATTAGCGATTTAGATTCAGACACTGGCTTTATATTTGTTTTCTGACCTTGCAGGTTCTCATGCAACATTTCAAAGATAAAATATAGGTTTTCTTCAGTGGTCCCTTTTTCAAATTAGATTTCCATGTACAGTTCTGAGACGAGTATCTACTTTCTGTGCATCTCATCAATTTCCACCTTCAGAATAAAATGTAGAACCATCTCCCTAGTAACCCCCCAGCAACCTCATTCAAACACACAAATGGTGACCACCTTGCTACCCAATGGGGGAAAAGAGAGACGAGATCTCCTTATATTCACTTTGAAGGCTTTGTGAAGTGTTCAGATGTCATGGTGGCAAGCATGGTGTGTGACAGACCTAAAACTGTGAATTCATTTTTATATAGCATATAGTAAAGTTAACCGGGAGTTAAAGAAAATGTCTTTCTTCTTTTAAATCAGACCGTGAGATGAATTCAGATTAACACATGTGACAGCCAGACAATCCATGTGAAAAACATGGTTGTTGGATGAGAATTAAGAGCAGATAAATTCAGGGAGTGGGAGGTGATGCTTATTTGGAAGTAAGCTGCAAATTTGAGGTGGGAGACCAACATTGTGTTTTTACATCTTTATTGTAACTTTAAGTTGTGAATGTGATATAAGAAAAACTGAAAGTGCACCCAAAGCTGCAAATACTTGCATGAATGGACTTGGAAAACAAACAATGGAGGTTCCATAAGAGACTCTAATCTTTGAGGACTACGTTTCTGAGAACATTTGTATAGAAGATCACAGGGCCAGGTCGTGGTGATTGGAGTTGAAAGCTTTCGCTTGTGGATCCATAACTGGAAAAAAACAATATGTTACCCTAAGCCGCTGTGCAGTAGAAGATAAAATATCACAATGGGAGTGTCACATATTTGATTCAAGTGGTGTGACCACTGCAATTCTTCTGCTAAAGGGAATCAGCTAACCTGAAACCAGTAAGAAATGTAATCCAAACACTCCCCTCCCTCAAAACTAGAAGGGAGAAGCAGTGATATCAAGACAGAAAATGGAACAGCTTTCCAGTGTCTGTCCACAGCTAATGGCTGTGGGACCAAACACTTTCTTGTCTGGTTTAGATTATTCTGAGACTCTTCAGAAGTTGTTCAGTTGGTGAATGTAATTGTTTTGACACAGGGTAGCAATGAGGAAACATTTTGTGCTCATGGAGTGGATGAAGAAAGTATGCAAGGTTGGAGAAATGCTGTAGCATTTTTTTTGGCTGTTCTGAAGTGACAGACCCCTTCAAAGTGCTCCCAGAAAAGCATAGGACAGTTCAAAGGGTAGTTAGCTGGCACCCTTCCAAGTTGCCATGGTGAAAGTGCTCTTAAAATGAGGGAACCAAGGGATTTGAGTTGCGCTCTCATCTGCTGGCAGGAGTTGAGGGATAATAGTTGCCTATAGTCAAAACAAGGGAGTTCTCAAGACACAGCCTATGACTCTGCTGTCAGGCCAACAGGAAAAAGCAGTGACCCTGTCAGTGATCTTTTTCCTGCAGTGAGACTTCATGCCCTGAAGCAGCAGCAACTGTGCCAGAGGTGGAACCCAATTACTCAACTCTTCAACGTGGGGAGCAATTCTTCTGGAGCTGATCTGCCTCCTGCTGTGGCATCTCCAGCATCTGGGATTATGCAGGAGAAGTGCAGCAAAAGAACCTAGCGTGAGGAAGGTGTGCTAATCTTGATATAGACTTAGATTTGTTTTACCAGGATGCTGTTTTCAATACTTAAAGCTGACCTTTTACAATTGTAGAATGTTTCTTCCCCTCCAGGACCCCATAGTCCTTTATGAACTGAACGTGCTGTTCACAGGAATCACTGAACACATGCTGCCACTTAATAGGCATAGAGCCACGAACCATTTAAAAATATCTGTATAATTTTAAACAGCCAAATGGTATTTTTATGCCTATTTTCTAATCCAGTCTAAGATTGAGGGTTCTAAAAGGGCAACTTGAACTCTAGAGTTATCGGAATAGACTGAGACATGTCATGGACTTTTAAAAAAAAGAGTGAAAAGGGCCCCCAAAGCTGTATCTTCGTTGTTAACACTGTATTGAAATGCCTAGAGCATTTTGCCCCTCTCAAAACTTTTGTTTTAGGCTCTCTGCAGAGATAATGCTGCATCTGTTATGCTCAGGTCAGGTTTTCAAGCTTTTCTTTGCAGTTGTGATGCTTGGAAACTTTATTTTCAATTTGTTTTAAATGAAAGCTGAGATTTTGATGTAAGCACATGACTCTCTTGAGAGGTTTACCAAACCCTGGTTTCATAGATTTTTAAGGCCAGAAACACTCCATTATGATGATTCAATTTGATGTTCTGCATAATATAGTCCATAGAACCTCACCCAGTAATTTCTGCTTCAGGACCATAACGTCTGTTTGAGCTAGAGTATATCTGTTCGAAAGATATCCATCTTGAATTCAAGTGCCAGAGACTTCACCGTGTCCATGTGTAAATTGCTCCAATAGTTAACTGTTCTCACTGTCAAAAATAAAATAAAATTTGCACCTCATTTCTAATCTGAGTTTGTGTGGCTTCAGCTTCCGGTTGTCAGTCTCCTTTTGCCTTTTTCTACTACATCTGGTATATTAGGCAAATTCTGTCTATTGTCAAATCTCTTCCCCATGTAGGTACTTGAAGACCAAGTTCTTTCTCAACCTTCTCTTGAATAAAATAATTTTTTCTTGTTTATAAGGCTAGTTTTCCAGTCTTCGGATCAATCATATTGCTATTTTCTGAACCCTATCCAATTTTTCAACCTTGTTTTTGAAATGTGGACATCAGAACTATACACAATATTCCAGTAAGGGTCTAATGAATGCCATACCTCCCTGCTTATGCATATATAAGTAGCCAGAGGAAATATACATGCTCTTTCCTCCTTCCTCAATCAGAGCTAGAAGGCCCAGGCTTCTCCCTCCCTTACCAAAGGCCCCCAAAAGGAGTCCAAGTGTTGGAGGAGACCCTTCAAAATGCAACAGAATTTCTGCTGGAGCTTCATAATTGCAAGCCATTATTAGAAAGTGAGAAGTCATCTTACTTGCAAATGTGTTGAATCCATCTTGTAAAGGCATCCTGGGAATAGAAATATTTTGAAGAGCAGCCAGTACATTTGGCCAGACAATAAATCCCACTCTCCTACTCACTTTCTACAAATATACTTTACTGAGCTCCAACTGCTGTTACTGTCTGAAATTTATCACACTCTGATATTAACCTTCCACCCCAAATCCCAGTGAGTTCACAAACACAGGCAGACAATATCCTATTAACTTCTCCTCCAGGCAATTCCTAAAGATGGGCTTTTAGCTTTCTATGCTGCAGTATCCGTGCAGCAATTTGTGCCAAACAATTTGTGTACAGGATTAAAAAGACACTTTCAAGGATCAAGCAAGTACCCTAAAATATAAAAATGTGTTTTGCTTGTCCTTAGTTCTCAAAACTTGTCCCTGAATCAGTGAGATGAAATGCAGGTTACTTATATGCAGAGTCTGAATCAAGATTGTACCTGCCTTTAGGAATAATAATTCCACTATGTTTAGAGCTGTGTATGCTTTAATTTACAATATTCAAATAAAAAGTGGACTTTTTAAATAAAAAGTGACTTTGCAGAAAGTGATAAAATGGAGACTGATTCAATTCAATACAATTAGGAAAGAGACAGGCGTATCTGGTGTTGGTAAACAGGCTTGGTCTAAAAGTGTAGAACTGGGATATCAGAATTTCTGAGTTCCATCACAGACTTGGGCATATGTCCTTTGACATGTCTCCCTCCCTACCTCAGTTTCCCAGGGGAAAATACTTAACTCCCTCATGGGGGTATTGAGAGCTTAACTAGTTAATGTTTCTAAATTGCCCTGACGTGCTAATTTTATTTTTATTTATTATATCACTATTCCATAGCCCAGACAATCTAAAGAGATCGAGCCAGGCAGCATGCCTGTATTTTTCCTGGTCTGTTGTTTATCTATAATGCCAAATTGTTCCTGTAGACTTTGGTCTAGAGATCAGTCTAAAGCAGATGAAGTAAAGTTTAACCCAAAAATAAAAGACGGAAGAGAGAATTGAGTGTGTGTGTATAACACCAATAAAATGCATTTAAAAAGAAAAGCTTTTCATTCTAGAAAACTTCAATGGACCTGCCATATAGTAAGGAAAATGAAAAATATTTTATACAAGTCAAGCCTACAGCATGTCAGTAGTGGATCAAATATTAAAAGCAAATTTTAATAAGTAGGAATCAAAGAAGTATTTTTTAAAAGCTCAAGGGATTTGGAGATGAGAGTTCAGTTCAGGGAATTCCACAGCTCAGGGACATAACAGGTGAATGCTCTGTTACCCATGGATGAGAGACTTGACAAGGGGGCTGATGGATTTCAGATTTATTATTAGAAAGTAAGGATTGAGGGCATGTGTAAATGGAGACCAATTCTGATAGGTCTAAAAGGGACGTTTCAGGTAGGTAATGAAAAATCTGAGCAAAATTTTGAAGTCAGTGCATTGACTGATAGGAAGCGGGTGTAAATCTGCCATAGCTGGAGTAATGTGATTGAATTTATTGCCATGAGTAAATGGATGGGATGCAGCATACTGAACAATGGGGTCGTTTGTGAATATTATTCTATAAAGTGTCTGCCTATTAGTGTAATCTAGAAGCAATAAAGATATGCGTTAGAACAGGGCAAGTAACATAAATAGTAGCAATATTACCTATATAACACTTGAAAAATCTGGAAACATGTCACCTGAAGTGACTGCTTTTGAGAAAAGCTTTTAAGAAGTTAACAGTAATTGGACTGAGAAAGCAAAGAAGAATACAGAGTTGAATGTTTTCAGGCATTTATCAGGTCTACTCAACTGCCACCAGATGGGAGAACAGAGAATATGAAAAATAGGTAATCAAAAAAAAGAAAAAGGCAGATGAGAAGTAGAAGAGTGAATTTGGGGATTTGATTTCAGAATGCAGTGCTGTCACGTATTCATCAGAAATAATGCTTTCCAGTTCATCCCTCTCATCCTATGCTTCTCTCCCATTCCCCCCCCCACTGTCTTCTTTCATTGGCTTTGAAGTGCTTGAAAACCCACAGTTTATGTGAAGAGAAATTCATACCACCTTGTCCTGAATAATAAGTTGAGGGGTCTCATGACATAGAAGGTAAGCATAGGGGGGGTCCATGCAGTATCTGGGTGGGAGCTCTGTGGGAAAGGTTCATGTATTGTAGTCAGTGATCCCCTGCCCACTGAGTTATGCCAAAACAACCTGTTACCTGGAAATGATGCTAGGAAGCACTGTGCTTCTAGAGAAAACATCTTTCCTAGGGGACCCAAAGCAAAGTCCCGAATCACTCTGACCATTAAAGATCCCTTGTCACTTTTCCTAGAGGGGAAGTTAATTTCTGAGTTCCTGACCAAATTCTGTCTTGGGTAATTACATCCTAACTATGCAAAGTTCCCTTTATAATTTTAGTTGACGAAGATCTTCCTTTCTAAAATCTGTTGGGCAGTGCTGCTGATACGAAGTGGCTGATGCGTCTCACTCAAGGGAAGCTGCACAGACTTTGATCCTCAGCTGAGTAAGGAATTCAGCCTGTGTATTAAGAGCTGTGAACTGCTTACATTCCGTTCCATTCAAAACTTTACCCTAAATCCTAAGAAGAGTTAGAAATCTCATCAAAATTAGACATGTTTGATTTCGATTCCAGGACATGAGAGACTGGAGTGACCATACCTAGCTGGGTGAGAAAAACTGTTTGACTCAAATCTTGATAAAATTTAGAATTTAGCCTGATTTTATTTTATGTAACCAAATTTGACCTCTATACCTAACACCTATAATCACTTTTCTATAGTTAATGAACTTATTTTAATGCTTTATCCTTACCAGTCAGTTTGTCTAAAAGGCTTGGGGAATCTGTTCAGATTACAAAAGCTAGTGCATGTCCCCTATCCTTTGACAAAGTGGTGAGCTAATTAATGAGCTTGTATTGTTCAAGAGACAGGGTCTTGAGCAGTGTAAGATTGTACGTTTCTGGGGGGCAGAGCTGGGGGAAATTTGCTGGAGTTTAGTTCGTCAGTGGCTTAGAGAGCATTCATGCAATTTAGCTTGTTGTGTCCCTGCATGTTGTTGCCTGCGTGACCACAGCACCTGGAGGGGCTTGCTACTTGTCACTAGCATTGTAAGAGACAGCTCAGGATGGAGGGTTAAGGGGGCACAGTGGTTCCAGGTTGTTCCCTGGGGCGGGGTCTGTCACACCTGGGCCATATAAAAGGGGCAGTGGCTGAGAACAGACTGGGAGAGAGAGAGAAGGAGCAGCAGGAGATGAAGGAGGGGAATAAGTGGCAGCTGATGCTGCCACATCCTGAGGAGAGCTGTTAGGAAGATTGGCAAGAGCTGGAGAATCCTGCTGAGTTGCAGGAAGGCTTTTGCAGAAGCCGCTCAGAACCAGGGGCAGAACCAACTTTGTCAAAGCGTGCTGAGCCCACAGGCAAGGGTAGGTCCCCAGCAGCAAGGGTAGGACTCATGGGCTGATGAAGGGGAAACTGAGAGAGTATGCACCTGTGCTGCTGAGGGCGACCAGAGGGTGCCTGTATTGAGGTTTCCTGTAATGTTGCTTTTTGGAGCAATGCCCTGATTTTACTCGATGTAAATCGCCTCCTACTGATGGACAAAGTTCAGGTATTCATGCTGATTCTTCTAGATCTGTCTGCAGCCTTTGATTCTCTTCCAAACAATGTTTCATGGATTCCCATTATAGATCCCAGCAGAAGCAGATAGGATTGCCTTTACATTGCTTCCTTCCTTCCTTTTAAAGAGAGCAGCATTGCATGATTGCTCAGCTATCTGGAGGGCTTGTCACTACTATTGTCATACCGAAAAGCTAAAGACCTCATCGGTTGTATGCCTACTATGTTCCAGAACATTGTGAAAACCATGTTTACTTAACTTTAATTAGGAAGCTTCTAGGTAACAATATTTTGACTGCCTTTACATTTTTAAAACCTATTTTAAAAATCCCCGTGGCACTCCAATATGTATGCAATGTTGATGGGAGATAAGGTGGGTGAGGTAATATCTTTCATTGGACCAACTTCTGTTTTCAAACCATGCAGAGCCCTTCTGATCTGGGAAAGGTACGCTGAGTGTCACAGAAATACTTTTAGAGTCCAGATTAATCCTGGAACCCCAAGTGGCTTTGGTAGCCACTTCTAACTTGCTGATCTCTGGCATCCATTTATTTTTGCATATGGACTACTTTTGTGACCTCTAGGTTGGATTACTGTAAACCCACTCCAAAACTTAAAACTAATTTAATCAGCCCATGGGAGCCTGTTTGCTTGGTGGTGCTGCTCCGTATAGAAAGAGAACTGACCTGGAGGGTGGAGGCATCATACAAGGAGCAGGAACTTGATGCAGAAAATGACTGAAAGCTGGTGGCTGATGCTGTAGGTATATGAAAATATGACACAAGTTTTGTAGAACAGCAGTAAAATGAAACACCTGCCCCTTTTTTGTGTTAACTTTGTGGACTTATTTAAGCCAATGAAGGTGTTTGGGTTCAAGCTTTGTAGGTGATGTATGCTTAAAATGGTATTGAGAAGGGACAGCCTCATGGCCTGTTGAAAAATTGTGATATACCCACAACGTGCTCATGACAGTGTGCGTTACCTAGCCTTGGAGAGGATGGGTGTGCCGAAAAGGTGACGCACTGTGTTTAAAGGGAGGAAAATACAGCAGTCTGCACATCTTGTAGCTGGTAACAGAATGTTGCTGCCATCTTGAGGAGAGACTCTGTAGTGTCAGCCTCTAAATGAGTAGGTTGATTGTTGTGACTACAGAGACATGGGGATGGAGAAGGGGACTCTGTGGAACAACAGTGTAGAAATAAAAGGGTATGAAAGACTTAATGCTTTCATTGAGACTGATAATATCTTCAATAACTCTTCGAGGAGGCTAATCGCTGATTCCTAGGAGATATAACCTGTTAGCCAGGACAGACCAAATAATTCATTCAGCATCAAACCTTTCCCCTATGAGTACAGGATTGTTTAATATATTTTCTTGAACTTTGTCCTATCTAATATTAAAGAGCTCCCTTGCTTGACATTTGGCCTTTTATGAGGGTTATTGAGGTCATGGGAAAGCTCATGATTAGATCCCAAAGGCTTTAGCTACACACACAAATCCAAGATTGAGGATGTAGCTTGCTATGACTATAGCAGAATTAGAAGAAAAGCAGACCAGAGGAATTTTTTTCTTAGTTCTTTTGCATTTCGGATTGGAGTTAGAGGATCTTGCATGATAAAATAGAATGCCATTCAAATAAAGTAGGGCACTTTACTCGAAATAGAATGCATCCAAATGTTATCACCAGTAGGAGGAAAAAGATCAGTCATCTATGGTTATCAAGAAAAATGACTAGTAACAAAATATTAGTTTTTCTGATAAAGTCTAGAAATGACTCAGACAGGCAAAGCCTATGTTTAGATCCTATTACCCTTTTTTTGTTGAAAAATCTTTTAAATGTCCACTGTACACTATTTTGTTTAAATAGAATTGATCATAGTCTTATAGATAGGGGAAAGAGAGGGAGTATTGGTTAGTCTGACATTTCTGGACTTGGGTTCTTTGCCAAAATGAAAAAAGTGACAATATAATACTACTGCACCAGACTGCCCCTCATCAAGCTTTCATATAACTTGTTAATTGTGTTTGCTATGTGGGTGAAGGCAGTAACAAAGCGGTTGAAATGATGCAGAAGAGGGGCTTGGATGTCTTTTTATAAAAATCAAATGGCCAATCATTTAATTCTTCATGTCCCACCTCATTAATTCCCTATTCCATCATCCGTAGGTTTCTAGTTTTCTTAAAGCTGCTTTGTTCTTCGAAGAAAATCATCATTCTGTCAACAATTGTTTTTTCAAATAAATAAAAATAGGGAAGGCACTAGAAGCAGATATGTAACAGGGCATCCTGCTTATTCCTACTGCTGCCTGACTCAAAAGCGATCTGGTGAGGGCTGTCTCCTTCCAGTTACTGTGCAGTGAGATCAGTGGGAGGCATTGCCACTAATAAGGCATAGTTTTGTGGTGGCACAAAATTGGTCAGCTCTTTAGCTGAGAGTCTAACAATTAAGGCTGTCTGGAAAACAGCTTTTCAGTTTTAGAAAATATTTTGAAGTTTGCAAATTAGTTTTCATTTTGCATTGTAACAAGAATGGGACCTTCACGTTTTTTTCATATGACAGGTTGGGTGAGGAGAGATACTTTCTAAAGTGTGGTAGTTAGGGCACTGGAAATGGATGTAAGAAATCCAGGTTCAAGTTCCTGATCTGTCCGAGTCAGTACCCTAACCACCAGCCATTAGAGAGAGTCTGTTGCTTTCCCTGAGATATCTTCCCAGTTAAACATATGGGAACCCATATGTTATCACAAAACATTTTGATTTTTTACATGAGAGTTTCATCTAAATTTTTGACCATATTGATTTATAATTGTAGTCTGTGGGTAATAACTGGGAAGAAACTAAATGAAAAGCCACGATGGAGAATAAAAGACTAACAGTAAATCCCTTCAGCTTTGAAAGGCCATAGCACTCTCATCCGGCTACCACGTAAATAATACATATGGCATTTGTATCACTTTATATAAACATTTATGTAAAATGGTCAATACTGCCTGTGCAATGGAAGTAGAGTTGCATGTATAGCGTAACTGTATGGCTTAAGTAAGTAATTGTCTCCTCCCATTTCCAGTGGGCACTAAATTGAGATGCTTCTCTTCAGCATCTCTAACTGCACATGGCATCTACTTATTAGTCACCACTTTTTTTCCTCTGTTGAAATCCATAAAAAGCTCTTCTAATTTAGTAGACTTGCTTTGAAAAGGGTAGCAGATGTTATCTATGAAACATTCCAATGGCAGATTTCAATAGGAGCAGAGTTAGGGCAATGCTGAGAACTTCGGAAGATCTCATCCTTGGGATCAATGGCTGAAATCTTCACTTAAAGCTTCAAGCATGCTCTTTCCTAGGTGCTATCCCCTGTGTGCCTCCTCCCATTCTAGTCAACGGTGACTATCTACCTTCCCCCCCAGATGTGGGCCTTGTTAGTTATCCACTGTCACATTGAGATTGGCTTGCTGTAATAATCGTGAATGTGGCTATACCTGGGCACCATTCAGAAACTGGAGCAGCTCCAGCCCCACTGCTTTTAAGTGATGCTTTTCACAATGCTTTTCACTATGGCTGTGTTCTGTGAACTGTATTGACTTCCAGTACACTGCAAGTGAAGATGTTAGCTTTAACCTATAGAGTCTCATACTGACTATTTGAGAGAGGGTCCTGACTATCTGAATGACTTCCTTACTTTTTGCTATCTAGAAATCAGTCGAGAAGTCAAGAGTATAGACTCATGATTTAAAAGGGGAGGAGGTTTAGTTACGGTTCCCAGCTTGTAATATTGAAAAACCAGATACTCTAGCAGGGATGCCAGAAACTCCCCCATCCCACCTTTTCCTTGTCCCTTCCTGCAAGGATCCTCCCCTGTTTGCTTCTCTTTTCCCCTCCCCTGTAACTCTCTGCTTGTTCCCTCTTCCCCTCCCATCCTTTGGGTCAGGAAGGACTTGACTGTTGAGCTGAGGCTGGGAGCTGTAGACACTCCAATGCATATAGGAGGCAACCCCAGCTAGCGTTGGTGCAGGTGATGACCCAGTCCCTCCCCCACCTGCAGTAACCAGACTTTGGTGTCCAGTCAGATAGGACACTGTCAGATCTGCTTTTTGGCTGGACTTTCTGTTTGAAAACTGGGCACCTGCCTACGCTAGGTTTAGTAGCAGTGTATTTTCTCTGGGAGACCCTTGAGTTTTTAACTCATGGCGGAACCTGTTGACCATGTAGGCACACTGGAATGTTAATCTGTTTTTCCGTATTTTCAGAAAGTGGATGGGCTGAAGAGTAATTAAGGAGGATGGTAATGGTTTTTGGACAATCAAGATGCTAAAGGAGCACTCAAGGAAGATAAGGCTATTATGGAGAAACCAAATGAATTCTTTGCATTGGTCTTCATAGCTGAGGATGTGAGGAAGATGCCCAAACCTGAGCCATTCTTTTTAGAGGACAAATCTGAGCAACTGTCGCAGATTGAAGTATCATTAGAGGAGGTTTTGGAACAAATTGATAAATTTAAACAGTAATAAGTCACCAGGAGCAGATGGTATCCACCCAAGAGTTCAGAAAGAACTCAAATGTGAAATTGCAGAACTACTAATTGTGGTATGCAATCTATCATAAAAATCAGTTTCTGTACCAGATGACTGGAGGATAGCTAATGTGACACCAATTTTTTTAAAAAGGTTTCAGAGGTGATCCTGGCAATTACACACTGGTGAGCCTAACTTCAGTACCAGGAAAATTGGTTGAAACTGTAGTAAAGAACAGAATTATTAGACACACAGATGAATTTGATTTGTTGGGGAAGAGTCAACATGTTTTTGGTAAAGAGAAATCATGCCTCACCAATCTACTAGAATTCTTTAAGGAGGTCAACAAGCATGTGGACACGGGTGATCTCAGTGGATATAGTATGCTTAGAATTTCAGACAGCCTTTGTCAAGTCCCTCACTAATTTTATTGAAAGTCAATAATGCTAAGTCTCTTGAAAATAGGACTTAAGTTCCTAAATCACTTAGACATTTTTGAAAATTGTATCTGAGATCTTCAGACTTAAATCATAATATTTTTCTGTAATTCTGTACATCATGCTGTGCATGTGTCTAAAGCAAGGAAAAAAGAAAACAAGCTGAAACTATATAAAGCAATATACTTGTAGATTTGCATTATTTTCTTGTCAGTAATGATTGTTGTACTAACTGAAATGTTTTTCTCATGGCATTATTTTGGATTTTTTTTGAGAACTTTACTGATTTTTCAAGAAAAATACAGAGAAAATATATTTTTTCAAAGTTGCAGTAAATACTAGGGTAGCTTGAAGTGATTCCTAGTGGATGGATGGAGGTTCTTTTGTCCTTTGCATGAGAATGGCATATGACATCCTTTCTTTGTTTTCTCATGTACAGCTGTGTTTATCATGCATTCACTCAAAACAGATGATGCCTCAATAAGTCTTTAATTACAAGAACATAATGATAAATTCAGGGGCCAGAGAGACTGGAGAGTATAAAAGAAACTAAGAGAACAGGTGAGCCCAGTTTGAGGAACATATAGATCAAAATTCTTTACAGAAAAGAACCTCATAAAAAGCTCAAGTATAGGCGTGTCTTGCAGTTCTTCTTGTAATGCCTGTTTTTTATCTGTTGTAATAGAACAGTTTGCCTTTGGGAATTCGAAGCGGATTAGTGCTGCTTAAAACTCAGATGTAGGCTCTGATTAGCAAACCATGAGCATAACGTTAAGCACATGAGTATTTCCACTGGGAGAGAAAATAGGACAACTACTCACATGCTTAAAATTCTACATATGCTTAAATGCTTTGCTGGAATGAAGCCTTGGGGACAGAATTTCAGAACTGCTCAGCTGCCATTTAGGCATCAAATAAGTGGCTGAATTTGGAAAAGTGCCAGGCTCAGTGGGGTTTGGGTTTGCTGAGCACTTTCAATAATCTGGCCCTTGTTTAGATGCTTAAATAGGAGCTGAGCTTGTTTGAAAATCTAGTTTAATTGTGGATGCTGAGCATCTGAAAATCTGTCCCTGAGCTTTTTAGGAAATGTGGCCCTTAGTTCTGATTCACTCTTCCTAGGTGATGAGATTTAATTTATTGATTTAAAAAAAAAATTAAAAACCAGAGGGGATAATTTAATCTGACCTTTGATATAACAGGCCATGGAATTTCATTGTATTCCATAGGAATGCTATGCCCTCAACATATTCATTCTATGGCAAAACGTTTCTGCATCATTCTGGGGAATCCCTGTGGCCAAGATGGGAAGCTCATTGATGGGCTGGCTCCACACAAGGCTGGGAGAAGAAGCAATAATATTTTTCTGAGGCTGGGTTGCGGGAGCCAGAGGTTTTAACTGTATTCTATTTAAATATTAAAGGCAAAAAATCATGTTTGGCTTCCTTAAAAGGGAGGATGGACTTGTGATTAAATCACAGGCTGGAGGGTCGGGAGATAAAAGCTCACTTCCTGGCTCTGCCTTTGACTTCCTGCATGGCCTTAGAGCCAAGCCATGTGAACTCTCTGTTGTTCATTTTCCATTTCTCATCTATAAAATCAGACTCATACTCCCCTGATTAAAGGGTTATTTTGGAGGCTTTTACTGTAAATAATGTTGATATTCTTGGATTGAGGGGGCTAGGGCATCTCACCTCAAGGCTTTGTTTTGTTTTTCTTCCCTTTGTTTCATCATACATTTTGTTATATGGGACAGTCCTTATTCATTTTTGAATTTAAAGAGTCAGACAGTTTTGAATCTTCTCATACTTTTAGGAGCAGATAAATGACTTCATGAAAAAATGCACTTTAATCCTTCCATAATTCAAAATGGCTGAAGGCAAATGGCCGACATTTTCACCTTTTAGGCAAAAATGAAATATGGAAAACATCAGCCCTGTGAGTGAATTTGTTGAAAAGTTACGAACACGTGAAAACAGGGTTAGAATGGAAACTCTTCACAACTGTAGTTGTGATGGTTGATACTGGAGACTATATTAATGTGTGCACACTTTTCTAGAATCTTGTCTTGGTTTTTAGCTTAATTTTCCCCCAGTATCATCATCCTTTGACATTGTATAAATTAATACATCAAGTTGCCATTATTTCTTCTGGAAACAATGACTTGTGCTTAATGCATGACTTGGTGCATAAAATCATATGTCTGCTGCCTGAGAATGTAACACATGTCTCAAATAATTACAAAATATTCTATTTTCTGATGGTTTCCTCTCTTTTTTTTAAATAGTTATTTTTAAAATCTTTGTGGTGGTATCCTTTTGGTGTCAGGAGAGGGGTATTGATGGACAGGGGATGGGAGGCTTCTAAGACTGGAGATTTTCTCAGTATGAGGCAATATTCCATAGGATTATCTGGCTTTGCCCACTTTCTGCCCCCTGCAGCCCTTTGAGTATGCCATTGGCTCAGAAGACAGATGGGGTATGGCTGGAACTTAATGCACTTCAGCAACTCATTAACCAACTGGCATAGATTAAAGCAGCCTGAGAGCACTTCTATTTCTCATGTGCCCTCTGCTTAAAATACTCCCAATGCAAACTTGGCTCAGCAGATAAGTCAGACCTGTATGGCAAAGGATGACAATAAATGCAGAGTGGAGGAAGGGCATATAAATATGTAAATTTGTGAGATTTAAGTGTTCTTCATGCTTTGCACTTTATAAGCATATTTTTGCTTGTAATGTAAAGGAAAGTTTAAAGACACTATTATCCAAAGTGAGATGTTTCAAGGGCACAGATGCGTTCATACAAGGATGTCTATTTGTTTTTAAATTGGCTGAGAAACTGCCACCATTATATATTGTTATTACTGGCTTTTACCAATCCTGCTGTGAACCACATTAATAAGGGAATCTTATTTTTTGAAAAAAGCATTATTTTATTTCCCCCCCATTCAAAATGCTAGGTGTATTAGTTCACATATAAAAGCAAAACTGTCAAAATGTTTTTGTAAAATGAAATGATGGAAACAATTACCTCTTAAAAAATTATTCCAGCCAGAGGCTTTGAAAAGTGACAGAATTTTCATCTGGAATAATTGAGTGTGTATGTATATAGTTACATATTGCTTCTTGCCATAAATTGGCTGTACTATGGCTCTAAATCAAATTGAAAAATCATCCTAAACATTTCCAAAATAACCTGTTCACTATGATGATTGGCTCTTACCCTGGTAAGGTGCAATATAGTTAAATAAGTAAATGCTGTTGCATAGATTCTATTAGTATTTTGCCATATGGACACAGTAGATATTACCTTTTTTTTTAAAACTCTGACCTCCAAAGGATGATAGCATCTAAAGATTATCCAGGATCAATAGAGAGTTAGAGGACAGAACCCAGTAAAATGTCAATTATGTTCCCTTTTATGGTCATTGGAGAACACTTGCAGCAATTTTAATAAATATAGAACTTTACATGCAATTCCTACTGCTGTGGAATGTGTGACATTTCTTGCATACTGAATAGAATAGCAGCATTTCAGCTCCGGTTATGATTTAATATATTTAGACTACAGTACTGTATGTTCCAGTTTGTTACAGCTAAAATAATTTCATGTCTTGTTTGTATAGTTCAAACAAGTTCTGTGTAGCTTGAGAATAATTATCTTCTGGGAATGGAATCTCTTTGTATGTCATAGTATATTTACAATATGTAATTTTATTAGCAGATTAAATGCTTTGCCAAGTATCTAAACTTTTTAAGCAAGAAGTTTCAAAATTGAAAACCATGTATTAAAACAAGACTTTTAAACTTGTTGTGAGAAGGAAACATAGTAATACCTATGTACAAAGAATGTTTAGAAGCATTGTGGGGCAAATCCTCATCTGGTGTAAATGGTCATAACTCCACTGAAGTCCTTGGAAATCACTAGAGGTATGACAATGCTAGTCAATACATATGTTGCGCATAGTGTTAATATAAGTGTTGGGAAATTACGTTAACAATTCTGTTCAGCTGTGTCAAGAATCCCATAACGCCTTGCGTTAACTGAAATAAGCTTTGACTTAAGGAGATAAAAACACATCAGGATCAGGACATATGACTGTCTTTCCATAGCAACAGGCAGGGAGTTACACTCACAGGCTAATGCTGGAATGTCCCAAAGGAAAAGGACAAGATCTATCAATGTCCTATCCTGATACAAACTTGATTTTAGTTAAACACGATGTTGGTTAAATCTAATTTCAGACTAATTTCAGACTGAACCTTTTATTTGTAAACAGATAGGGTATAAAAGATGGCTTTAGAATTGTAACTTGGGAGTACCTCTTCTGTATAAAGTGAATATAACAACACTGCACAAGACAGCATCCCAGAAACAGGTAATGAATCTTTCTTCCTATATTATTATTATTATTTTATTTATTAGCTTTTAAGAATAAACCTCACTTATATTATTTGGGGTCTCTAGAATACATTCCATACTGAACCAAAGGATGGCCGAGCAATTGGCTATACAATTTATCAATAACATGTTACACCAGCAGAACATCGGCCTCTGTTTCTTTCTTTCAAACCCTATAGTGAAACTGTGCCCATAGTTGCACCTGTTGGGACTCATGACTTCCGTGGGGTTCCACAGATGTAAGCAAGAGAAACTTTAGTTTGAGGGTTTGGATGGTTCATCTCATGATTCTTTCGACTAATTATCTCCGGGCACTCCTTCATGAAAGTTCTGAAATTATCAGGACCACCATATAGATCTACATTGAAACGTGCTTGGTATAAAAGGTAGAACAATATTTAAAAATATTAAATAAATGTAGGCTGCAGCAGCACAGGAGCCAGCAAACAGGACTGTTAACAGGGGAGTTTCAGTGGGAGTTCTGTTGGAGGAGCAGGTTTGTGTTTTTTTTTTTTGTAGTTATGGATTGTATTGTGGGGTTTGTGGGTGTGTGCAGGTTGTTAGGGGCCGTGTGCTGAGAGCGGGGCTGGGCTCTGAGTTGGGGGCGGAGCTTACCTGATTAGGGGTCCTATATAAGGAGCCAGCCAATCAGGCAGCAGCACAGACAGCTGCAGCAGCACAGGAGCCAGCAAACAGGACTGCTAACAGGGGAGTTTCAGTGGGAGTTTCCAGGGGGAGCCTCCAGAGGAGGGAAGGGGCAGAGGCCTGCCAGCAGCCCAGGCCTTGTTGGTGTCCCACAGGGCAGTGTGAGGCCTGAACCACCAGGCACAGAGTTGGAAGGCCATGAGTGAGACAGAGACAGCAGTGAGAGACATACCGAGGATGACCGGATGTGGGAGCTGTGGCATGTACATAGTCCTGGATGGGGCACCTGAAAGGAGTTTTGTCTGCATGAAGTGCCGCCTGATAGAACTGCTGGAAGAAAAGGTAAGAGGACTGCAGATGCAGGTGGAAACCATGATTGAGTTTAGAAGGAAGTTTGAGCAGATAATGGAAGACAGACATGATGAGCCACAGGGGATAAGCTCAGACGAGCAGATGGAAGTAGGACCAAAGAATTCTGAGGAGCTGCTGGGTGAGGAACCTGGACGGTGGAAGCATGTGACTAGGAGAACCAGGCAGAGGAAAAGACGGGCCAGCGAGGGAGACATAGAACTCAGGAACAGGTTTGGTGCATTGGATAATGAAGATGGAGCACAGCTGGTGCTCACTGTAGGAGAGAGGGCAAGGAAAAAGAGGCGAGCGGTTAGTCTGTGGGAGGAGGGGAGGAGTCGATGGAGGCGACAACCAGTATGAGCCCTAGGAGGATTGCGAGGGCAAAGACGAATCGAGAGGGCTTGCGGCCAGCTGGTGCCGGGGATAGACCGGAGAGTCACACTGTCGCCGGGAAAAGGCAAGTCTACGTGATTGGAGACTCTTTACTGAGAAGAATAGACAGGCCCGTAACTAGAGCTGATCGGGAGAACAGAAGGGTGTGCTGTCTGCCGGGGGCTAAGGTACGGGATGTGGACCTGAGGCTGAAAAGGATCCTAGCGGGAGCGGGAAAGAATCCGTTGATTGTCCTTCATGTGGGAACAAATGATACGGCTAGTCGCTCCCTGGACTGTATCAAGGAGGACTATGTCAGACTGGGGAAGACGCTCAAGGAAATCGAGGCTCAGGTGATCTTTAGTGGAATTTTGCCAGTTCCTAGAGCGGGGCAGCAAAGGAGCGACAAGATTATGATGATTAACAGATGGCTCAGGCAGTGGTGCTATAAGGAGGGCTTTGGGATGTACGGTCATTGGGAAGCGTTTACGGAGAGACGACTGTTCGCTCGGGATGGACTTCATCTAAGCAGGGAGGGAACTGGACTTCTAGGATGGAGGTTTGCTGACCTCATTAGGAGAGCTTTAAACTAGGAAGTTGGGGGAGATGGTTGGGAGATGTTCAGGAGATCTCCACGCCGGAACTTAACCTGGAGAGGGAAGCAAGCAAAGTGAGAGGGGATATCCTAGTGGACCGAAGAATTGACCAAAGGGGGAAAAGCGGAGTTGCAACTAGCCAGACGGGTGATGATGGTGGTAGAAGGTCTGTGCGTGACGGGGGAAAGAATGTCATTGACGCCAAACGTCAAAAATTAAAATGTCTGTACACTAATGCGAGGAGCCTAGGGAACAAGATGGAGGAACTGGAGCTACTGGTGCAGGAAGTGAAACCGGATATTATAGGGATAACAGAAACCTGGTGGAATAGTACTCATGACTGGAGTACGGGTATTGAAGGCTATGTGCTGTTTAGAAAAGACAGGAAGAAAGGTAGAGGTGGTGGAGTAGCTTTGTACGTCAATGATGAGGTGAATTGTAATGAAATGAGAAGTGATGGAATGGATAAGACGGAGTCTGTGTGGGTAAAAATCACACTGGGTAAAAAAGCTACTAGAGCTTCCCCTGAGATAGTGCTTGGGGTGTGCTACAGACCGCCGGGGTCTGACTTGGATATGGATAGAGACCTCTTTAATGTTTTTAACGAAGTAAACACAAAGGGGAAATGTGTGATTATGGGAGATTTCAACTTCCCGGATATAGACTGGAGGACGAGTGCTTGCAAGAATAATAGGGGTCAGATGTTTCTGGATGTGATAGCGGATGGATTTCTTCATCAAGTAGTTGAAGTACCTACGAGAGGGGATGCCATCTTAGATTTGGTTTTGGTGAGTAGTGAGGACCTCGTAGAAGATATGGTGGTAGGGGACAATCTTGGTTCGAGTGATCATGAGCTGATTCAATTCAAATTAGATGGAAGGATAAACAAACGTAGATCTGGGATTAGGGTTTTCGACTTCTCAAGGGCTAATTTCGAAGAGTTACGGAAATTAGTTAGGGAAGTGGACTGGACGGAGGAACTTGGGGATTTAAATGTGGAGGAGGCCTGGAATTACTTTAAGTCGCGGCCGCGGAAATTGTCGGAAGCCTGCATCCCAAGAAAGGGGAAAAAAACCATGGGCAGGAGTAGTAGGCCAAGCTGGATGAGCAAGCAACTCAGAGAGGGGATTAGGAAAAAGCAGAAAGCTTACAGGGAGTGGAAGAAAGGCGGGATTAGCAAGGGAAGCTACCTTAGTGAGGTCAGAACGTGTAGGGATAAAGTGAGGAAGGCTAAAAGCCGCGTAGAACTGGACCTTGCGAAGGGAATCAAAATCACTAGTAAAAGGTTCTACAGTCACATAAATAAGAAGAAAACAAAGAAAGAAGAAGTGGGGCCGCTATACGCTGAGGATGGAACGGAGGTTAAGGATAACCTGGGCATGGCCCAATTTCTAAATAAGTACTTTGCCTCGGTCTTTAATAAGACTAGTGAGGAGTTTAGGGATGATGGAGGGATGACGAAAGGGAATCTGGATGTGGTGGTGGATATTACCGTATCTGAGGTAGAGGCCAAACTTGAACAGCTTGATGGGACAAAATCGGAGGGACCGGACAATCTCCACCCGAGGATATTAAAGGAGCTGGCGCGTGAAATTGCGAGCCCGTTAGCGAGAATTTTTAAGCAATCGGTAAACTCGGGGGTTGTGCCGTACGACTGGAGAATTGCTAACGTAGTTCCTATTTTTAAGAAAGGGAATAAAAGTGATCTGGGTAATTATAGGCCTGTTAGCTTGACGTCTGTCGTGTGTAAGGTCTTGGAAAAAATTTTAAGGGAGAAAGTAGTTAAGGACATGGAGGTCAATGGTAATTGGGACAAATTGCAACATGAATTTACTAAAGGTAGATCGTGCCAAACCAACCTGATCTCCTTCTTTGAGAAGGTGATGGATTACTTAGACAAGGGCAATGCGGTAGATCTAATTTACCTCGATTTCAGTAAGGCGTTTGACACGGTTCCACATGGGGAACTGTTAGTTAAATTGGAAAAGATGGGGATGAATGTGAAAGTTGTAAGGTGGATAAGGAACTGGTTAAAGGGGAGACTACAGCGGGTCGTGCTGAAGGGTGAACTGTCAGGCTGGAAGGAGTCCCTCAAGGATCGGTTCTTGGACCGACCTTATTTAACCTTTTTATAACTGATCTTGGCACAAAGAGCGAGAATGTGTTAATAAAATTTGCGGATGACAGGAAGCTGGGGGGTATTGCTAACACGGAGAAGGATCGGGATGCTATTCAGGAAGATCTGGACCACCTTGTACACTGGAGCAATAGTAATCGGATGAAATATAATAGTGAAAAGTGCAAGGTCATGCACTTAAGGATTAATAATAAGAATTTTACATATACGTTGGGGATGCATCAGTTGGAAACGACGGAGGAGGAGAAGGACCTTGGAGTATTGGTTGATAACAGGATGACTATGAGCCGCCAATGTGATATGGCTGTTAAAAAAGCAAATGCGGTTTAAGGATGCATCAGGCGAGGTATTTCCAGCAAGGAGAAGGAGGTGTTAGTGCCGTTATATATGGCGCTGGTGAGACCCCACCTGGAATATTGTGTGCAGTTCTGGTGTCCCATGTTTAAGAAGGATGAATTCAAACTGGAACAGGTTCAGAGACGGGCTACTAGGATGATCCGAGGAATGGAAAATCTGCCTTATGAAAGGAGACTCAAAGAGCTTGGCTTGTTTAGCCTGGCCAAAAGAAGGCTCCGGGGGGATATGCTTGCTCTATATAAATATATCAGGGGGATTAACGTTAGGGAGGGAGAGGAATTATTTAAGTTTAGTACTAATATAGGCACGAGGACGAATGGGTACAAATTGGATATTAGGAAATTTAAACTAGAAATTAGACGAAGGTTTCTAACCATTAGGGGAGTGAAGTTCTGGAATAGCCTTCCGAGGGAAGTAGTGGGGGCAAATGACTTATCTGGCTTTAAGACTAAGCTTGATAAGTATATGGAGGGGATGTTATGATGGGATAGTTTAATTTGAGCAATTGATTTTGGATTATCGGCAGATAAGTCTGCTCAATGGTCTGTGGGAATGCTGGATGGGATGGGAACTGAGTTACTGCAGAGAAATCTTTTTTGGGTGCTGGCTGGTGAGTCTTGCCCACATGCTCAGGGTTTAGCTGATCGCCATATTTGGGGTCGGGAAGGAATCTTCCTCCGGGGCGGATTGGCAGGGGCCACGGAGGTTTTTCGCCTTCCTCTGCAGCATGGGGCATGGGTCGCTTGCTGGTGGATTCCCTGCAGCTTGAGGTCTTCAGATCTCACTTTTGAGGATTTCAATAACTCAGTCATGGGTTCGGGGTTGTTATAAATGTGTATGGGTAGGGTTTTGTGGCCTGCCTTGTGCGGGAGGTCAGACTAGATGATCATATTGGTCCCTTCTGACCTATGAGTCTATGAGTCTGAGTCTACAATATGGAATTCTAGGAGCCTCCCTCACCCCCCGCCCAAAAAAATCCAAGAATTGCTATCATTGGTTCAGCTACACTGGTAGTAGTAGTAGTGGTAGCCTTTGTTTAGACCAGACACCAGAGGTGTAGTAGGTGTGGCCTGTTCCTTTAATGGTCAGATGTCTGGCACTTTACAGCTCTGTACAACTAGCTCTGCCTGCTACACCTGGGATGATGTATGGTGTTTAATTAGAACCAGCTGTCTATGGAAAACTGATTCCCCTATGTAAAGCAGCAGAAAGATGCAGAGAGGGGAAAGGAAGCTCAGGAACTGTAAGAGATTGCAGAGAGTGAGACACTCCTGAAAGGAAGATCCTGAGACCAGGGGAGAGGCTCTAGCGACGAAGGGCTGGAGGCAGATTTCTAAGGGAGGAAAGACCCTGCCAAGACCAGGGAAGTTTGCAGCTCTGCCAGTTTAAGGCTCTAGTGAAGATTTTATGTTATTTCAAAACTTTAACTTAAAGTTAGGAAAAACCTAAAATTGGTGCAGTCTGCAGAAGAGAAGAAAGAAGGGGGATTTGATAGCAGTCTTTAATTATAGGAAAGGGGGTTCCAGGAAGGATGGAATTAGGCTGTTCTCAGTGGTGGCAGATGACAGAGCTAGGAGCAATGGTCTCAAGTCGCAGTGGGGGAGGTCTAGGTTGGATATTAGGAAATCTTTTTCACCAGGAGGATGGTGAAGCACTGGAATGGTTTTCCGAGGGAGGTGGTAGAATCTCCATCCTCAGGTTTTTAAGATGTGGCTTGACAAAGCCCTAGGTGGTATGATTTTGTTGGGGTTGATCCTGCTTTGAGCAGGGGATTGGACTAGATGACCTCCTGAGGTACCTTCTAACCCTAATCTTCTATGATTGTCACCCTGGGAACCATCAGAGAGCCCAGGCTGAGGCCCATAGGTGAGCTAAGAAGCAGTGTGTGCTTCAGCTTCTATCTGGTGAGTAGACCTGTAGCCAATGTAGGAAAGTCTGCCGCTCACGCATTGGGGTCTTTTTCCCATATCATTTCTAAGCAATGATGGACTCACTTTTTCAAATCTCCTTTCATCTGTCAAGATGTTGGATAGCCAGAATAAAAGCTGTTAAATCAGACCTCAGGAAGGCTGTTGTTTTTCAAAGCCCAGCAACATCTCTTTTGAGTTTATTGAGGAAATAAGAGGGAAATTGAGGTGAAGGGTCACTTGCAGGGTTGCCCAGAGGCCACAACCAAAAAGAGGCCACTCATTGAAAAGTGGTTGGACACTTTTACCACCATGCCAATTAGACCTGATCTCTGGAAACTGTCAAAGCCCTGTCTACACTAGGGTTCCCACCATTGAAGCTTAATTGGTACTAGTGCAATTTTGGATTATGTGTTCCCTAAAATTCAATAGTTTAGCCAAGACTAGAGAGAGCTAGGAGTCAGTCTCTGTAGTAGGACAGCAGAGTAGTAGTAACATTAGAAATGCTCCCTGTTCTATATTTAGTGTCACTCAGAATAAAAATGTTAAATTGTGGATGAAAGCTAGCACAGGTAGGAAAGGTTCAATTTCTTGGGATAGTGGGATATTTGTGGAATATCTGTTGTGTATGCAAACAGTCTGAATTATTCTCAAAATAAAGGGGAATCAATGCACTGATAGTAAGTTGTTACGATTCAGTGGTCATTGCAAAGAGAGATGCAATAGAAGCCATGAAAAAAATCTACATTTTCCAACCGTTAACCAGCTGTTTCCTAACCAGTATGTGTGGGGGGAAGGGAGACAGGAAAGCATGGTAATTGCAGTTACCACTATATACAGATAACAATATATGGTAACTGATGGCAAATGAAGATATATGGGTGGATATTTTGTGTGTTTGTTTTTTTAAGTGGCATATCATATCTCTGGTCCTCACTTCACCATCTGTTAAATAAAGATGATCCCAAACCCATATCACAAGGATCTTGATTGTGTTTTTGTTTTTAACACTTTTGTATAAAAGAATTTTTCATCCAAAAATGACGTATGAAGTAACTAGCAATGTATGTTCCATGAAGTAAGGCTAAGGCCCGGTCTACACTTACCTTTGCGATTCGGCGGCAGTCGACTAGAGATACACAAGTGACGTAAGTCACTTGTGTATCTCCCGTCGACTTTGCAGCGTCTCCTCCGCGCGGCATCCACACTGCGCTACGCCACTTACTGGGATGGTTTTCCTGCATCACTTGCTGGATTGACTGAGTGGGTCTACACAGACTGCTCAGTCGATCCAGAGCAATCGATCTGACGGCAGCGAATTTGCCGCTGTCAGTATAGACCCAGCCTCATATAGAAACGATGGTATTTTTTATCAAACTCTAAAGTGTGCACAAAGCTGATGTAGCTAGTAAAGTTTAGAGAGTATAATGCCATATAGACACAGTGCAGGAAAAGGGTGGAAAAGTGAATTACCACAAGGAATAGTGTTTAGTCTAGTCTTGTTAAAACTATGCATTAAGGAACTGAAGGATGATGCATTGCAACAAGTCAAGGTGATAGGCTTTGGAACCAAGTGACTGGAGGATAACTGATGTGACATTAGTTTTTCAAAAAGGGTCCAAAGGCGATCCTCATAATTACAGGCCAGCAAACCTAATTTCAGTAGCAGGCAAAGTGATTGGTTGAATGATAGTAAAGAAGAAATTATCAGACACCTAGATTAACACAATGTGTTGGGGAAGAGTCAATACTGCTTTTGTAAACAGAAATAGTGTCTCACTATTCAATCTATTAAATTTTTTTGGGGGGATATGAACAAGGGTGATCCAGTGGATATAGTGTACTTGGGACTTTCAACAGCCTTTAACAAGGTCCTGCATCTTAAGCAAAATAAGCAGTCATTGGATAAGGGGGAAGATCATTTCATCAATCACTAGCTGGTTAAAACATAGGAAACAAAAGGTACGAATAAATGGTCAGTTTTCATGGTGGAGAGAGGAAAATAGTGGAGTTCCCCTGGGATCTGTACTGGGGCAAGTACTGTTCAACATGTTGTTAAATGATCTGGAAAAAAGGGGTAAATAGTGATGTGATAAAGTTTGTGGATGACACAAAATTACTCAAGATAGTTAAGTCCAAAGTAGACTGTGAAGAGTTTAAAAGGATCTCACAAAACGGGATGACTGAGCAATAAAATGGCAGAAGAAATTCTGTGTTGATATGTGCAAAGTAATGCACATGGGAAATCATAATCTCAGCTATACATACAAAATGGTGGGGTCTAATTTAGCGGTTATCATACAGAAACAGATCTTGTAGGTTATTATAGATTGTTCTTTGAAAACATCCGCTCACTGTGCAGCAGCAGTCAAAACAGCTCATAGGATGTTAGGAAAAGAATAAGTAATAAGACAGAAAATCATAACGCTATTATAGAAATCCATGGTATGCCCACACCTTGAATTCTGCATGTGGTTCTGGTCCTCCCATATGAAAACTGATATATTAGAATTGGGGAAAGTATAGAGAAGGGCCACAAAAATTATTATGTACAGCTTCCATATGAGGAGAGATGAAAAAGCGAGGGACATTTCACCTTGGAATACAAGAGATAATTGGGGAGGGGTGGGGCAATATATTAAAGGTGTATAAAATCATTAATTGTGTGGAGAAAGTGAATAAGGAAGTGTTACTTATCCTTTCACATAACAAAAGAACAAGAGGTTATCCAATTAACTGAATAGACAGCAGGTTTAAAACAACATAGTGAAGTACTTCTTCACACAATGTATACTCAAACTGTGGAACTTGTTGCTAGGGGATGTTGTGAAGGCCAAAAGCATATAGCGGTTTAAAAAAAAATCAGATAAGTTCATGGAGGATAGGCCTACCAATGGCTACCAATAGTTAAGATGGTCAGGGATGGAAATCCATGCTCTTCGTGTCCTTAAGCCTCTGACTGCCAGAAGCCGGGACTGAACAAAGTGGATGGATGACTCTAATTGCCCTGTTCTTTTCATTCCCTCTGAAGCACTTGGCATTGGCCACTGTCAGAAAACAGGATACTTAGCTGGATGGACCATCGGTCTGACCCAGTATGTTCTTAAGCAGGGTAAATCAATATGAAGCCTGGATCTAAAAAAACTTTTGTGTTCATGTGGTGGTGTGTGCTTGTTTACATGTGAAACAGAGGCATGGTCTGATAAATGGCCTCTATAGAATTGAATATGGGAAATCTAAGGTATTGAAATAACATAGGTCAATTTAAAGATTTATTGTCTTCCTATAGTTCACTTTTTTCTTATCTAATAAGAGAATGATAAGAAAAAATATCAGTATTGGACAAAACTAGCAAAAGAAAAAGGCTATTTATACATGTCAATAGATGACAAGTAAAATCTGGAGTGATAAGGCTGGTGAGACCACATCTAAAAACTACTGAGCATAATTTTAGGCACCATACTGAAGGAATTCTGAATCATATCTTCATGAGGGTAACACATGGCTTCAGGGGTATCACTGTAAGGATAGGAAAATTAAGCTTGTAGTCATTATGAAAGGGGAGATGAAGGGAAGGCATGACTGAGATGTTCATTGTTATGAATGGCACAAAGGAGGCAGATGCAACAAAACTTCAGGAGAGTGTATCATGCCCTAAAGTAAGATTTTTTTTTTCTTTTAAACAGTGATAATTAATACGGGGAGCGGTCTGTGGAAGACAGCTGAAAGGCTGTGACTCTGAGTGTGTTCAAAATAGTTAGATGGTTTCTGTGGGTGCAAACAGTCAGCCCTGTGTGAAAGATGATCTGCATGGACTTCAGAAAGTTATGGTGGCTATACATTAGAGCTATGCAGTTTTATCAGTCCTGGCTGCCTTCAGGCCACAGCAGAACCCTCCTGCAAGGACCACTATCCAGCTTAACTGAAAAGCTTACTTGCATTTGGGAAGGCTGCTTGAATCCAGCACCCCTGTTGGCTGGTGAATAGCCTGGATATCAGCCCCATTCAATACGAAATGAAGTACTGGACAACCTAAAGGGTGTTTGGAGTCCCCTAATACATACAGCAACTGTTTCCCACCCCAATGACTAGACCACATAATAGGAGTCTGCTTGTGTGTCTAAGCTGATAGATCTGACCCTTAAGCTAAAAATTTGATCCCTGTAGACAGCCAATAGCTGGAAGGTGTTATAAGTAATACTGATAAACCCAAGGTGCCATGACTTGTAACAATACCATAGTCCTCACAGATGACCGAACCTGAGTCCATCTTGGATGCATCAGACCTGGCTAACCACCACCTGGTATCAAAGATTTAAATTCCTGAGCAAGCCCATAGAGAAGCAAGCGAAAAGCGGCTTTCAAGTACATCTAGCTGAAGCCAATGTCTTTGATTCAGCACAATCTGGATTCAGTCCTGGCCATAGATCGGAAGCAGGTTTAGATGTACTGAAGAATGGTCTCCTGCTGTCCAATGGATATCGAGCAGACGTGCATTCTCATTCCCCTGTATGTGTCTGTTGCACTTGATACCATCGACCATCAGATACTTTTGTTGCATCACAGTCAGGTTTCAGGGCCAACAGAGGAATGCACTAAAATGGCTTGCAGTGTTTTGTAGCTGTGTTGGTCCCAGGATATTAGACACACAAAGTGGGTGAAATAAGTTTTTTTTATTGAACCAACTTCTCCTGGGTGAAAGAGACAAGCTTTCAAGCTACACAGACCTGAACCAGATGTCTGTATAGCTTGAAAGCTTCTCTTTCACCAAGAGAAAGTAGGTCCAATAAAATATTACCTCATCTACCTTGTCTCTCTAAAATGGTTTGATTTCCCTGCTCTCCCCCAGAAGAATGTGCCCAAAGGTTACTGCAGAGGAACTGAACATCTTTCCCCAGATCCTCATTTGCAGAGTCCTACAAAATTCAGTTCTCTCTGGTCCTAATCAACATTTTACATGTAGCTCCTAGGAGACTGGTCAGACATTGTGAACTCAAACACTACAACATGCAGACGCAATTTGCTCTATTTATCCTTCACAATGTATGAGAACAACATAACCATGCTAGAACAGTACCTGCCTGAGATCAGCTCATGGATGAAAAATGGCAGTTGCAGCTAAACCAGACCGAGACTTAGATCAGGGTGGTTGGCAGAAAACAATGGGATGCCATGACAATGCTAAGAGATGGGAACTGGAAATGCTGAAGTAACGTTGTTGTTCTTGTGGTATTTTCAGTCTGAAACAAAGCAGGAAATACCAAATATCTGATGAGAATTTGTCTGTTCCTTTGAAATATTTAGAACAAGTTAGTAAAACCCAAGGTGCTTGGATAGTTGGGTAAGTATCCAAATCTCCTGTATTGATTCACAGCAGACTGGACCTTTTGAGATGCATGGATCACTGGTACTGTTCATACTTCCCTTTCCATACATCAGCTTTCACAATGAGCCATATTCAACATGTAGGGTACCAACCTCATATTAAGACAAATATTAAAAAGTCTTCTTACTGACATTAAATTTTATCTATAAAAATAGTGCTAAGAAAGCACTTTTTTCACTCTGAAAATTAGTTTAGGTCACCAATGGGTCCAGTTTTATGTATTAAGAAAAAAAATTTCAGAGTACCAATGCAAGGATTCTTAAAAGCATAAGTGGCTGAGCTTGAATGGCTGGAATTGGCAGAATATATTAGGTGTATTTGTCATTTTTAAGACTTGAAATGAGAAGACTGAAATGGGCCCAATCCTTCTACTGTTTAGGACAATGAGAAAATTCCCTTTGAATTAAATGGAAGCAGGATCAAACCAAAAAGGACTTCATAAAACATGTCTAAGGGCCTGATTCTGTGGTTTTTTTTCCCCCACAATAGTTCTACTTAAGTGTGTGATCCTACTGAAATCAGTTAAACCAGTAAAGTCATTCATATCATGTATAAATATTTTCAGGATTGGGTCTTATAAGCTTCAACAAAAGCAATAGTGGGTCATAGAGGTGGGGGAATATAGTTCTGTACAAAATGTTTCTGCATATTCTATGTAAACGAAATCTCTCCATGGAAAGGGCCTTGAGTCTGACTCTTATTAAATAAAATCCCAGGTGACAAGAACTTACATTTAAAATGAAGTTTGGGGAGTGGGGGGTTGTTATTTCTGTCCTCTAGATTTAGACTGTCATGGTGAGGAAGTTGTAGCCAACAACAAAGGGCAGGACTGACCCACTCCTCTCAAAAACAAAAAACAAACAAACAAAAAAAACCCACGTCAGGCAGGGCCAAGTAAATCTAGATGATTGCTGTCCAACCTGTTCTTAAAAGACTCCAGTGATGGGGATTCCCCAACCTCCCTTGGAAGCCTTTTCCTGTGCTTGCATACCCTTATAGTTAAAAAGTTTTCCATAATATAATTCTCCCTTGTAGCAGCTTAAGCCCTTTACTTATTGTTCTATCTTCAGTGGATACAGAGAACAACTGATCAATAGCCTCTTTATAACAGCCCTTAACATTTTTGAAGACTTTTATCAGATTGCCCCATCAGTATTCTTTTCTCAGGACTAAACATGCCTAGATTTTTTTTTAACATTTCTTCATAGGTCAGGTTTTCTAACCCTTTTAGTACTTTCGTCACTCTCCTTTGGATTCTCTCCAGTAAACCCATGTGTTTCCTAAAGCATGATACCCAGAATTGTACACAATACTCCATATCAGACCTCATCAGTGCTAGGTTGAGCAGGATAGTTACCTCTCATGTATTACTTTGGTTAATACACCACAGAATATTAGCCTTTTTTGCAGCTGCAGCATATTGTTGACTCATTTATTTTGTGACCCACTGTAGCCCCCAGAACCTTTTCAGCAGTACTGAATTATTCCCCAATTTATAGTTGTACATTTATTTTTGCCTTCTTAAGAGAAGTCCTTTGAAATTCAACAAAGACCAGGGCATCTTGTTGATTTCAGACTTATTCTCCAATAGTCAATGTTGTTTTGAATTCTAATTCTGTGCTCCAAAGTGTTGGCAATTCTTTCCAGCTTGGTGTCACCTTGCAAATTTCCTAAGCATACTCTCCACTCCATTATCCAAATTATAAATGAAAATATTGAGTAGTTCTGGTTCCAGGACTGACCCCTGTGGGACTCACTAGATATGTTGTCTTGGTCTGACAGCAAATCAAACTATTCTGAGTATGGCTTTTCAGCCATAGTTTCATCTAGACTACACTTCCCTAATTTGCTTATGAGACTGTCACGTGGGACTGCATCAAAACTTTACTAAAATCATGACATATCATGTCTACTTCTCCTCCCCTGCATCCACAAGGTTGGTAACCCTGTAAAAGAAGGAAATCAGGTTGGTTTGGCATGATTTGTTCTTGGCAAATCTATGCTGGCTAATTCTTACAGCCATTTTTATCCTATAAGAGCTTACAAATTAATTGTTTAATAATTTTGTTCCAGCATCTTTCCAGTTATGAGTCAGGCCTCCAAAATAAATAAATAAATAAAATAAAAAACCCCACAACCATGAGATTTAAAACAAACAAAAAAAATGAATTATTTTCATTTAATTTCCATATTTTTTTAATCTGTAGGATTAATTTGGGTCACATAAGTGCCAACTGGATTGCCTTCTCACTCTTTTGGTTCCCAGGGGCATTTCAACAAGGGAAAATTTACAGATTTTAAATTTTAAATTTAAATTTTTACAGAGATAACTGCTACATTTTTTTTATCCTATCTAATGCTGTCAAATATTGTGTACATGTTGCTTCCTGGATCCTTAACTGTCGGTGAGAGGAAGATCGAAGTGTGATGCAGAGGCCCATTAGGATTCACTGATCTGTAATAGCAACTTCTAGTAGGCCTGACAAACTAACTACACCTAGCACATTGCTTTCAAAGCATTCATCCATAAAGAATAAATGTGAAATCTTAAATGGAAGTCTCTGTCTCATGAGTTAGGAATCTCATTGTGAAACACATATCCTGCTAGTATTTTAGGAGTTGTTTTATGTGTACTGGAAATGTGTTCTTCTTATAGTTGGTATTAAGGCAGAGTTGATGTCTGGCATAAACTGTTCAAAGGGTGTATATTCATCTGTCTGTTCACATGTAAATTAAGCACTGTAAGGAAACTCAGTGGAAGTTCCATTTACATATGAAGTAAATGGGGGAATGGGAAGTCAACAGGGAGGCAGGTGATTGGAAATTGAATCACAGGCGGTTGCCTCTTCTTTGAGGGCAGACAGTGGCCTTTGGGGATGCATGTAAAAGGCCTGGAGACACCCCTTTAATCTTGCATCTGACAAAGTAAATAGACAGAATGTTAACATTCAGAAAATGGGGTCTTAATTAGGCTTGGTTGAAATGTTGCAAAGGACAGTTGAGGTGAGAGGTCAGCCTGTTAAATTCAATCTTTAGAAAATGTATTATGATTTTGTTTTATATGTAACTTTTCCATTTCTATTATCCTTGATCACTATCTCTTAAATATCTATCTTTTATAATAAACCTTTGACTGATTTCATTATAAATATATCTGTGCTGTGGTGTTATACAAGAAGCTGATCATAATTTTGAATAATCCAACCTGGTTTGTCTACTTTTCCTTTGGGGACAGTTGAGTTGGTCATTCTGTAAGTGTTCAGTGGAAAAGGGGCTGAATACTACAGGGGAACAATTCAAAGGGGCTCAGGAACTGAGGCATACCTTTTTTTTTTTATCTGCAAGGTAAAGTAACAATTGCCAATTACCTGAAGAGAGTGCTTGGAGGGTAACACAGGGGAGAACCCAGTTCAACACAAGAAATTCTCCTTCTTGCTGGAGATGGATAGTGGGAAGGAGGAGATAACACGGTGGCTCACCATCCCCAAGAACCATTATTCCAGGATCCTAAACCAGCCATGAGTGGCAGAACAAATACCTTCATTTTTGTTCCTGAATTTTAGGAAGGAAATGCTTTTGAAAAAAGCCAGACTGTTGTGAAACATTCATGGGGACCCAGGAACCCTACAACTGTATTATTTCAAGATTATAGCAGAGATGTATCAGAACACTGGGCTAAATTTTAACCTACCAGAGACAAAAACTGAAAATTTCCAATCTGCTATAGAAATGGAGGACTTTCTTAAAGGTCTTTAAGTATAGTTTTCATCCCAGACAATTATCTTTAGCTCTACACCACAAATGACAGCAGATCTAAATCAGAATACACCCTCAGAGATAAATCTATTGAGTTAAGGTGGAACTATATATTTTTATATAGAACTGTCTTGCTTCAAAAGTGTATTCCATTTTGCAAGAATCTGCTTGTCTGAATAAGATTTTCAGTGTTTCTGATGGGAAATACAACTGCAACTGGTAATACTTTTTTTTGAAATGGGAATTTTTTTTGACTATGGCTACTGTTGTCATTTGCCTGACCACAAATGGGGTATAAGAATAACTCCAGAGTCTTCGATGGCATGTAGTACACACCAGCATACAAAAGGAGAAATCCCGGCCCCATTGAAGTCAACAGGAGTTTTGCTATTGTAATGGAGTGAAGAGTATACCAAAGCTATTTGCGAGCTGTGAGGGGTTGCTAGCATTTTGAAGAACATGATTAGAATTCAAAATGACCTTGTAGAATGGGTCTAAAATCAACAAGATGAAATTGAATAAAAACACATGCGAAGTATTATACATTGGAAGGGAAAACTGAATGCCCAAATACAAAATGGGGAATAACTAGTTAGGTGGTGGTACTGCTGAAAAGGATATGGGGGTTATAGTGGATCAGAAATTAAATGAGCCAAGAATGTGATACAGCTGCAAAAATGGCTAATATTCTGTGGTGAGTGCTGTATGTATTATGTGGGAGGCAATTGTCCTGTACAGCACAATTGTACTGTAGTCCATAGGACTAGCTTGCCTTTACTATATTCATTGCCTTGCAATCATTATATTTAGCTGCTTTTATTATATTCAGCAATAATACAAGGAACCTACAGGTCTGTATCCTGTAAGACATTAGCTTCAGCAGGTAAGCATGAGGCTTGAGTTCTATGAACTTTGAACAGGTAAATGGCCCAACAGAGAACCCCAAGTACTGAGAAGCTGAAAATAGTGTGTTTAAGGGGAATTTCTGACCGCAGGAATGAACATGACCCAAGCACAAGAGGGCCATGGTAAAGAATCGACATAAAAGATAAGTTGAGATCATTGATCTATTAACCTCTCTGAGAAGGACACTCCAACATCAGTAAGGTGCGGAAATGCAATTAAGGAAAAGGGGAAATACCCCCAATGAACACGCATCAAACAGTGGTGTTAGAGTATCATATTATTAAAATTACATCTCAGCCTAAAGGCTGAGGATAGAGAGATGTAGACCTGGAGAGGTCCCAGAATGATGGTCACTGGTGATGAGCAGCAAGGTGATGAGGAAGATGTTGATGAACATTTAAGGTTGTTCTGCACAGGACAGTGTGAGTATATGGATGTGCAGATGTACATTCTGGAGTCTCTCTCTCTACCTTACTGCGTTGGAATGTCTGTGACTGTAATAAATGTCTTACACTATCTGTAAATATAGCAGAGTTCCTATAATAAGAGTGTTGCAGCTGTGCACATGGGGGTTCCAAACTTTGTAATAATTTGCATAATACTGGGCCTGATCTGGGGACAAGAACCTGTCAACGCTAGGTGCTACTCTTTAGGAAAGATGGGGACAAATTGGAGAGATCACAGAGGAAAGCAACACTCCATTTTCAGCTCCCTGAAAGTTAGTCAGACAATATGAACTAAAAGTAAGCTACACAATTTAGCAGTTAGGGTGATTAACTATTGGAACTTAGTACCAACAGATATGCTAAATTCTCCATTATTTGAAGTCTTTAAATCAGGGCTAGCTGTCTGAGACATGGTCTAGTTCAACCACAAATTGTCTGGCTTGCTTCAGGAATCACAGAATGCAGTTCTATGACTGGTGTTACGCAGGAGATCAGACTAGATGATTGTAATTGTTGCCTTTGGTCTTAAAAATCTGAATTTCTTTGTATCTGTCTTTACCACAGATGAAAAGGGAAAATAACTGACTGTGGTTGCTCTTTATAGGCAGAAGTGGTGGGGAACTCTCTGAGGCAGAGGTATCAGAGTGGTGATAAGCATTGAAGAAATTAAATTGCAGGAAATCACCAGCATCAAATAGCACTCATCCAAGAATTCTGATGGAACAAAATCGCTGAGCACAAAATAGATGAGCTACTATGGAGATATGTAACTTCAATTTAGCATTGTCTGGCAGGTGACCAACATTGTACCATCTTTACAAAATGTACATAAGGGTGCAGATGGGTGTCCAAGGAATTATAGACCAATTAGCCTTCAGTGACAGGAAAAATGTTTAGGAATCTTATCATTCAGTTAGTTAACTGATGGTGTGTGCTTTATGAACTTTTGGAATTTTTGTGTTGTCACCTGTGTGGATAGGATAGGTTGACTTAGTTTTGTATATTCAGTTACAGGATTACCGCGTGGCCACTGTGTTTCTGTAATCCAATACCCTTTATGGCAGGGAGAGGAATTTTGAGGGGTTGTTTGTTTGAAACATTCTTTTGAAGAATCTAACATTGGCACAGTCAGAAACAAAATATCAGACGAGATGTAGCATTCTTCTGTTGTGCTATGACAATTCCTGTGTTCCTATAGCAACAGAGTTCACCTATAATGTTTAAGTTGGATGAACTCCTGATAAAATTTTTCACATAGTGTAATCTCAAGTGAAACCCTATTGGCAGGATACTGTATAAAATAAATTGTTTCAGCCTTGTGTGTGTGTGTGTGTGTGTGTGTGTGTGTCTCTGTCTGTCTGTCTGTAGGCAGTCTGAATTAAAGAATTAAATTGAGGAGAGTAGCACAGTGTCTCCTTTTCAATAATACAATGTAAGATGCAGGTACAGTCCTTTTTTAAAACATCCTTTCTTATTTAAATTAGATAATACTGAAATATAAAACTATAAATATTTTACTTTCTTCCTTGGTCTTCTCAGGTGTAGTGGCTATATTTTCAAGTTTAATCTTTTAGTCATAGTTCCGTTCTTAAATAGCTCTATTCAGCTTGAGTATAATCACTTTATTTCCAAATGTATGCAACCAAATTATCTGTTAGACCTCATTTTAAAACTGCAGTTCAATCAATATACTCCAGATGGCACACCGTGATGATAAAATTATGCATATGTTACTTTGAGGAATTGAATATGCAAACAGAAGGGGCTTGTTAACTAAGGCTTTAGAAACTGCCTTCAGGACTTTCCCAATCTCCTGTACACTTTATAAAAAAAAAAGACAACTTTTGACTTGGTTTTTAGATACATTTTTTAAATACCACATGAAATGTAATTATAAGTAGACAACACAGCAAACCAAATGTTTGAATAATTAGTATCTTTTACATGCAAATAGAAATACTAAGACAGATGTTTCCTAAGCAGATAGAGGATTCATTTGGTCCTAAATTACTTAGGCATTATGCTGCATGTGTGTGTGAAGGAGAAACTCCTATTTGCAAGAAATCAGAAAGGATATACAAATAACTGTTCATTTAGGACATTTTGCCACCCTCACTCAAACCGAGTAGTACCTTTCTCTGTGAGTAGTCCCACTAAAATCAGGTATCAGTGATTGCAAGTGTAACAGAAGCTGAACCTTTAATACTATTTCTATTTTCTATAATTCTTTCATGATGTGAAATAAATACTGATTGTGTTTTGAGAATTGATCATAATCCTATTCTTCCAAAACACCGCGGCCCACAATCTTTTAGACATTAGTTATGCAAGATTCCCACTGAGTTAAATGGGGTTGAACTACAGGATCAAGCCATGTATTTCAAATGCAATGCTCAAGTGCACAGAGCATGAGTGACAATGCTGTTTTCAGGGTGAATTGGTAGTGTGTTCTTTGAATAATGTTCTTTGTACATGGAAAAAACGTATCTCTGGAGCTCTTTCAATGTTAAAATAATTACCGATAAAGATGCAGTTCTGTTATAATGATCCCTTTACGGAGTGACAAATTAACATTCCTGCTTTGCTAACCAAAAGGTTACCTTCAGTCCCCATGGCAACTGCTTTTCTAAAGTATTGGGTATGTCCTCCTGTAGACAAATGGTAGGCCATTTAGTAATAGGAAAACCACTGGTTCCAAGTGGTACCAGCAGGATTTATTTTCCTACAGCATCCATCCAAAACTTATTTGTTTTAAATGGTTAGTTTCCAGACATGGGTAGCTTTTGATAAACTCCATAGAAATATTCTTTGTAAAAGCACAAATCTAGGTAAGTACCGTATTGTGTGTGGGGGTAAGATTTACTTTTTTTTTTGTAGTTTCTCACAGTGATTCTGATGAACATTTCATGCAAAGGGAATTTCTGTAGTAGAACATTTCAGAATTCATGAATAGTAATTGAGCCCTTTAGTTCTGCACTAAACTTAAATCCATTATTCTCCATTTAAAGCAGACACATCATGTTGCTCTACAGAACAGTGCTCTGTCACTTCAATGCTTTTTTTCCATGAGCTGGGCTGGAATATTAAGCATTCTTTGTTCTCAGTATTCTTGCTGTGCATGGCACATTTGGATAGTATTTGAAATAGGCAAATAGAAAGAATCGTTCATAAAGAATAGCTGGTATATGTGTAAACACCTTGTTTCTGAGGGATTTGTGTGTGTGTGTGTGGGGGGGTATTATTTGCCACAACTCAGATGTTTGGCCGACAGCTTGCTTCATCTCATCTCTCTGTGCTGTATGTAAGCCCTAAAATGTAAAACACAATAAAAGTTGCTGTCAAATTTCTACCTCCCCATACCAAACACACTAGCTTTCTTCAGTGTTTGGGGCATATCAATTTTGCCTGTCATAGACTAATTTAAAATGCCATGTAAAAAGAAAGAGTTACAGTCAGATTAATGGTTTTAAAGGATACATTCTCTGTATAATGTGCGTTTTTAGCATTTGATTAAATGTAGCTATCATTGTGCCTAGCTCTCTGGAATGATGCAGTTAAATGTCTTCACTAAGCTAGAAGAGCCTGAGTAACCATTTTCTAATGCTAGCTTCCATGTTCCTAAAGATGTCTGAATACATAAGTTTAAATCCTGCTAACCAGTCCGATTATTAAAACACTAGAAGGGTTTTATGTTCATATAAACCAACACATCATACAATTTTGTCTAAATAGAATAATCTGGTTTGGGATACAGGGTGGTGGACTGCATTTTATGTATGACAAAATCTAAAGTTTCCTATCCCCCCTCCCTTTTTTCTTTTCTGTTAGTCACAATTAAAGCTCCTTCTACTCTGAGATTCTACTCTGCTGCAAAGTACAGTGCTTTTGTTCCTGTATTCTGCAAACTTGAAACAGAACTTTAGAAACTTCTTTATACTTGGCCCAGTCACTGCTTTGTACAAGAAGCTGAAGTGCAATCTATTAGGGTCCCATATACACTGATGTTTTTTTTTTTAAAAAAACATTTCAGTTCACATAACTGTTCTCTTGATCTAAGTTTGGCAAAGATAAGTGAGCTGGAAGGCAAAGATGGCATTAGGTTGTCATTGCAAGCCTTGAACAGGCAACAAATGCAAGTTAGAGTAGCCCAAGCACTTGCATGTAACAATCCCCTAGAAGCGCTGTGCCACTGATGGTCTCAACTTCAACACACTCTGGTTTCAGCTCCATCACACCCCTTATGTTAGGGTGACCAGGAGCAGGTGGCATTTCAGCTAGACACACCTGCTTTATACCATCTGGGGATTCCCTTGTGCAAGGGGAATTCTTCGTTTTCAGATGGTTAGTCATGAAAAGCAGCTTCAAAGGAGCCTAATATTCTGGCCTAATATTCCTAAACAAGTTTTAAAAACTGTATTTGAGGGTGGGTTTTAACAAAGTTATCCGCTGTCTAAACTAACTGTAAAACTATTCTAGCTAAGGGTTCTGAAAAATGTCAGTAGTGAAGGAAGAGCCACTCTGTAGTCATCTAGTTAGGAAGGGTTGATATCAATGCACGTGGACCTGTCTACACTAGCAAATGACATGGGTCTCAAACACCTTTTCTTAACCAAGCATGAAAATGGTTTGTCCAATAATGCAGACAGGGTGAATCCATTTTACAAACCTGTCACAAAAAGGAATCCAGGAACACAGAGGGAAGTGGGGAGGCAAAGTACCCAAAGGCTGGGGAGCCAAGGCACTGGGCAGGATGAGACAAGACTGAAAAAGAGCCAAGGAAGTGTGAAAACAAGATAATGGGCAAATAGAGCATCTCTGGGATTGGAGAGGGAAAACAATTGGAGCAGTAAAAGGTCAAGGGCAGAGCATAAAGAGAGGGGAGGGAAATAGAAGAAGGGGGGGGGAGAAGAAGGGAGAATTGGGAGTTTGGGCAGAGGAAAAATGGTAAATGAGAGATTGAGTGGTGGGAGGGTAACGGGAACAAAGAATTGAGGGTAAAATAGAGAAAGGAAAAGGCTAAAATGTGAAGTGGGAAACAGAATGGGAAAATGAAAGGAAAATGAAATGAAAATGTTTGGACAGAAAAAGTAAAACAATTGGAAAAGCTATGAAAAATAGACTAGAAAAACTAGACTTGGAGGAAGAGACATGAAAAGGTAGGAGGGCATTGAAAAACAAATGCATGGAGATAGAACCTCTGCTGAATCGGATCTCTACTCAGTGCAAATGAGGAGGCTGGGCAGGAGCAAAGGCAGATCTCCACTATCTTTGTACTCCTGCATTCCTTGGGGCTGATTTTGCACCTAGTGTAACTTTTATGGCTGATTTAAGGCTCTGCTAAATTAACACCCTCCCCTCCCCCAAACCTCAAGAGGCCATTCTGCTGCTGTGGTTTCAAGGAGTGAAGCAGCGATCCAACCACTCGCATGCCTCCAGCCAAGTCCCAGCATGCCTTCTATGCTGCGAATCATTGTGTGGTATACAGCTAGCTATACTGGGTGTCTGTCACTTGGGATTTCTTTATATTAGTTTTAAGGCAACATTGCCCCACTAGAGAAGAACAAAGCAACTTTTTCGAGGCTGAGGATCTGATCCATTGTGTCTAAGAAAGGGAAAGAGTGGACAAAAGGGAGGGAAAAAGGTTGTCAGTCCAGCTTCTGTATTATTTGAACATGATCCAAAGTGTTATGAAGATGCAATTATTTGTTTTTATATATGTATATACATGCAATGGATGCCATTCAAAGGAAACCTTATATGTTGTATATGCACCAGTAAAAATGGAAAAAAGTGTCTGAGAGAATGTTGTCTGTATCCAAATGAAAAAGTTTCCTTTATGATAGTTCCCATGGAAGGGGGGTTGTAATAAATGTATATCACTCATGTAAATGTAATTGCTTCTGTTGAGCCTCACTGGGAGGGTGGAAATATTTGCACTGCTTTTGGGGGGCCTCATGAAGAAGCAGGCCCCTGTGTTCACATCTAAAATTAACTCCTTTTCTCTTCCCACCCCCCATTCTCAGCATTTAGCCATACTAACTCTTCTGGATGTGAAGCGGTCAGGTGTGTGACCCTCATGCTCTGTAAGTGAGAGTGGAAGAAGGGGATGAGCCCTGATTCTGTGCGGTGTTGTGCACTTCCATATAGTTGCTGAGCACAATTCAATTCCACTGACTAAATGGGAATTTAGCTGCTCCTAAGAGGTGCTCTGCATCTAAATCCTATTATGGTGGTATTAGGAAAATGCTGCAATCATTACAAATACAAGTAAATCTGTTAAAAAGGCTGTGAGTTCAAATGAGTAGATTGTGGAGGGACAGACACATTAGTTTAGAAAATTATTTAAAATGCAAAATCTTGGTCCTGCCTTTACAATCAACTTTTCCAAGGAATATGAGTCACTTCAGAATTTAGAGATTGTAATTTAAATTAATATTAATGCACAAATGCTTAGATCACAAAGTTCACTGACCTGAGACATTATGCGGTGTACAAACCAGATGTTTAGCTGGAAAAGCTTTTGAGACAGAAAAAGGAGACCCTACGCTATAGGCTGGTTTTTGTTCCAAGTAGAGGTCAAATCAGTGTCTGCTTGAAAAATTCATGATCCAGAAAAGGTAATTTTTAATGAATATTTATGAAAAATGTCCTTTCTTATCAGAGCTGTACAAGTTTTCAGAAGCTTGCCACTAAGACTGGGTTTTGGTGTTTAGCAAAAAGCACATGAATTGAAACTTAGAAAATAGTCATGTTACATTTTTTGCCCAGCTCATTCTGGCTTATGGTATGTATGTCTCTTCAATGCATATTAAGATGCATTCTATAGTATTTGCAATATGTCCTTTGCACCCTTCTCTAAACTCTCTGCTCATGTTTTAAGATCAGTAATATTTAAGATTAATTATGCTATTTCAATATTCGTCATTCTTAAAAGTATGTTCACCATAAAATTTGATCTGATCAAATTTAGATTTGATCTAGTAGCTGTAGGTTTCCACAGTAAGTGCAAAGATTTGTGTAGTTAATTGCTTTGATGGTTGATATAAGGTATGGTACAGAACAGTAACTGGAAGCTTGCCTACCTTTTCTAGAGTAACACGATTCATTCCAGCACCCCAAATCTTAATTTTAGGAGCTAAATTTAAGAATACTGTTGAAGACTATGTAAGAAGGGGTTCAAATTCTTAGGGTTGTTTTTTGGGGGGGGAGACAGAAGGGGGGTTGCGTTTTTTATGATGCCTTTATGCCTAGAGATTCCAGCCCATTGTGCTAGGCACCATAAACACATAGGAAGAGACAGTCCTTGCCCAAAAGTCATTGCGAGATAAATGAACAAGGCAGTAGGACTGGGAATAGAATCGGGTACAGACAGGTGAAATGACGTGCCTAATGTGACATAGCGGATCAGTGGCTGAGTGGGAATAAAACCATTTCCAAGTCTCAGTCTAGTATCCTATCCCTGGACAATGGTGCCTTTAATTAAATCATTTTTTATTTCAAATGTTTGAAGATAAATATTGCTATTACAATCTGACACATAGGTACAAGATTGATTGATTAAATCTGCTTCATAGCTTTTTAAAAATATGAACTTAAGGACCCTGATATTCAATTATAATTTCACTTATATACTTTTCATCCTTTCCTTAGCCCCTAGAAATGGTCATGATGTTTAAAATACTTAGTTGTGAAGGAGAGACTGTTTGCTATACCAGTTACAATAATTCAGGCAAAGCTGGTCCGTAACATTGGTGTTGTACCTTGCAGGTTTTCTCTAAGGTGTCAAGACAATATTAAAGGGTTAACAAGGAACAATGACTTTGCAATAGACTGAAGAAATATTGCCATAAGATATATTGGCTAGAGTTGAGTAAAATTTTCCAGTTGTAACTTTTTCACCAAAATATGTGGATTCAGATGGACTGAATTTTGCGAATGTGTCAAGCCAGAATGGGAATATAAATTTTGGTCCTCTACATCCCAGATGAGGGCCCTAACCACTGGGATATTGGGTATACATGTGGCAACAACACCACCCGCTCCAGTTTTTTGAAGATAGCCCTTTATTTCCTTTGCTTTTTATGAAAAGGGCCCAAAATTAAATATTTTGTTTCAGGTCGAACAAAATATTTCATTCAATCCCTAAACTGTTTTCTCTGACTTATTTAGTTAGTTGAAAATTCCAAAAACTGTTTGTTTGACCTGAACAGATTTTTTTTTCACCCACACAACTGCCAGTGAATAATCAATTATTCACCTAGCTCTAATATTGATCTTTATGAATGCTAACTTGCTAAACTTTTCAGCTTCTGTGAAACAATTATTCTGATTAGCTCTATCTGATGATACAAGCATTTTTCAAATGGGCATGATTTTATAAAAACAAAAACAAAAAAGCTATGATGCTGAATTCGATACGTCAAGATTAGGAAACATCACAGATTTGGTGTTAATTCAGTAGTATCGTGAGGTAAATGTTCATTTGTTATGGCACTTCTTTATGCTCATGGTCAATATGCTTTGCTCCAAAATGAACTCATTTTGTGTGCTTGGGTAAAATATAAATTCATTTTCCTTTCCGTTTTGTTAAACTTATAGCAGAAGCCAAAAACTGTGAAACCTTTTATCTTAAAGATGGTAGAAGCCAGCAAATTCTGTACAGAATGTTATAATGTATGTGTAGATCCAGTTCTTAAATCCAAAGATATGTGCCCTGTATTTCCTTCAGATTACACTACCCAACTCACAGTAGTTATTATTTCCAGAGGGGTAGCCATGTTTGTCTGTATACAGCAAAAACAACGAGAGTCCTGTAGCACCTTAAAGACTAACAAATTTCTGTGGGCATAAGCTTTCGTGGGGTTGCATCTGACAAAGTGGGTTACAGCCCCAGAAAGCTTATGCCCACAGTAGTTATAATCTTGCTTCATTCATAGCTGCAGACCATTGGTCATGTGTTAATATTATGACTTCCCTGGTTGTTGAACAGTATATCAGGGTTGATGTATTTAGGTTGTATAATTGCTCTCAGGTGGGGTGAATTCCAGGGAATTCTGAGCAACTCTGCCTCTGCAGAAACTCCCAGAATTACTCATGATTTGACACACATTTTACTCAGAGCTTCATAAATTCTGGAAGTCATACATGTGGGAGGAGGCTGGGGCAAACCACCTATGTGCAGAATACAGTCTGTAGAAGCAGAGTCTGAGCAGAATTTACAGACATATGATGCCAAAAAAAGGGATTATTTTAAAGTATGCTAATCTGAACCAGTAGTTCAAACCTTCTCATTGATCGCCTCTCACATACTCTAAGGCCTTGATCCATTCACTCAGGCATCATAAAGACAGCCTTAAAGCTCACTTAACTGCCCACTAGAAAATTCCTTTGAGCAGGAAAGTCACTAGGTAACATAGGATTCATACATGCCAACTACTCCATTGCTTCCAGAATAACCCCTTGGGGTTGTTGACAGCTAGTGTAGATGAGAAGAACCTTTAGGCTGCAATAATTTATGTGGGGGAGCAGTCTGATGGCTAGAAAGCCGAGCTTTGCCAGAACACAGACTGGTGCACCCATTCCTCTACGAACACTGCTCAGCCATAGGTGAAAATCCAGTCCCGACTCTTAACAGTAATTGGATTAGTCTCTTTTACTATGACTATCTCTGGGAAAGGAATCACAGAGACAGAATATTTCATTCTGCATAAACATATTCCTACAGTAACTGCTGTACGAGAGATTGGGGTAGATTGAAAGTCAGATAATAAAATGGTAGGTCAGAAACTAATTCACCTGTATTCGCTCATGGTTGCATCTTCCAGAGGAATAATTTACTCTTTTCATTGTGAAAGGAATGCTACTAAAAGTCAATAAAAATTCATATATGTCAACACACAGTTTATTTGAGACATTTAGTTTAGGCTTCATTATCTCTTTAGCAGATTAATCTTGCCTCACAATGATAACTTCAGATCTGTGTAATACTATATTGTTGTTGTTCATATTTTTATGGCCATGTCTAACAGCCAATTGAGAATGGTGTCCTGTTGTGCTAGGGCCTCATACAGTGAGACAGTCTGTCTCCCCAAAGAGTTTATAATCTAAATAGGCAAGACAAAAGGGAGGCGGAAGGAACAGAATGTACAAGCAGAGCGAATAGAGTGATGATTTACAAACTCTTAGTTAAACTTTCTCTTGCTTTGAATACCACTTGCCTGGCATTTATCTGATGAAGATGGCCACTGTAGTTTGTGTCTAGTGTAAGTTTTGTAACAATGTGAGCCTAAAAACCTTTTGAATTGCAGCAAAATACTTAGTGAACTTTGGATATTTATTTTTTAAATGTAAGGACCTCTTCCCTGCAGTTACTTACAATTCTGCAGAGCAGGGAAGAACCTTAACTACTGCTACATCAACCTTGGCTGCTAAAGGTTGCTTTGGGATTAGTGCTGTGAAGAGTATCTGGTTCTGCATGCTTATTTCAGGATTCTGTGATTATTAAGGCTTTTCTAACGAAAGAATGTGAAATGCATACTGGAAAGCTGGTTCTGAGCTCTGTGAAACATCATAAATCATGGTGCAGGATAGATAGGGAGAGGAAAAAAGTGACCTTTCTTGACGGTATACGGTAAGCTGCAACTTCTCTTTTTCTTCACTCTCCTTTTTCACCTTCTTCTGCCTACTCCTCAGAATACTTGTTTTGGACTTGAAAGAAATTGCAGGTTCTGAAATACAGCACAGACACTGAAATAGCACCCTCGGCATGCACGTATAGAGTGATCAGTGTTTATGACGAGTTACGATACAGCCATATCTGAGATATTATTCTCAGTATGAAAGATATCCCAGGTACCACTGAGTGATAAATGTGCCATGTGCTAAAGTTTTCTCAAAGAGAATGTTGAAAAGAATAGCACTCTTTATTGGAATAATCTTTCCCCTGGGCTTTCACCATTTGTGCATAATTTGGCCTGGAGGAAAGTCAATATGATTAGTGGCTGACTTAATTGAGGTTGCAAAAGGGAATGATTGTTGTGGACAGGAAAATCCCATCTCTCAGGATGTTTTGGGAGTGAAATCTTGCTGGAATTTTTCTAGAGGTTTATTGCTGGGTGATGGCTTGATCATGATGGTGTATTATTGTTGTGAATAATGTCAAAGACATCATTGTTGCAAATTGGTGCCTCTTTTATATGTTGCAAGGAACTGTAATAAATACATAGTGAAGGTGGGAACTGAATTAGTAATAGACAACCCCATCCTACTCCATTGTTCGTGCTCTCGTTTACTGTTCGGTGTTACTTCTCAAGCGAATCACTCTGATATTAAGTACATATCTAAATATTTTATTTTCTTGGTGTATACTGAACAATTACTGAACAAATACATTACGTATATTAACAATGAAATTCCCAAGACAGACACGCTATACCCAGAATAGCATTTTATCAATTATTTTAAGAAAGCGTGTAATTTAAAAAAAAAAATCACCAAAAACAAAAACATTTCTTGTTACATAGGGTCAAATTTTCAAACCTGTCTTTCTTGTTTTCCAAAATGACTAAGGAGCTAAGTCTTATTGATTTCCAAGTAGCCAGGTCACTCTGAAAATAAGATTTTGGCTCCTAAATCACCTAGAAAATTTTGAAAAATTTATCCTTAATGTCCTTTTCAAAGCTTTTGGCATGGGCTTTTTTACCAGTTAGGCCCCAGATTAGACCAGTTTATCTCTATAGATGTGAAACTTTCTTTGTAGTGTCTCTAGATTTAGGTGAAAAGTTGTTAATATGGACAATAAAACAATAATATACTGTACCACTCTGGAAGGAATCTCTGATATGAAAATAATGAACCCAGACCCTACTAATGTCACTTTGGTTTTCCTTCTTAGGAACTAGAGATGAACTTCTTTAACTGCTGGCTTTACTGGCTAGTCATGTTTATGAAATAATTTCTGCTTTGCTGAGGTGTGCTTTGCTTTGCCCTAGACCTGCTTTCACCTTATTCTTCATTACCCTGCTTTGGATTCTTCACTCACATTTGACTGCTCAGCTCTGCTGACTGGGATCTCTAGATAACCTCCCTTCAGGTCAAATGCCTCTAAGCAGTAAATGGTGTCCAGAGCGGGTAAAAGGCTTTGTTTTGGATCTGTCTGATTGGCAGGGTCTGGATGAGCCTAATAAGAGTCTCTGCTTTTGCTGCTGCTTCTGAAACCATTCCATTACACTTCATAACTCCAGAAAGGACATACTGTAGCACAGATGCAGAATAGCTAAAACACAGAACAGTGACCAGAGTTTTTTGAAACAGCGTTTGGATTAGGGATTGAAACACAAGGAGAAAGAAGGGAAGCATGTTATTCTGGCAGCTTGTGTGAGTATCTCCTTTCCCTCCCCACTTTTTATGTAGTGCAATTCTTACCTATTGGTTTCAGGGCAAGACCGAGGTAGCGTCCTTGGGGAACAAGCCCCAAGGTGAGAGTTTTAATGTATCAATATATAAGTGAGCAGCTTGTTTCGTGGTACAAAGCTGACAGCTGACACTTACTGAAGGAGGAGATGCATCATGGGTCTGTAGTGGACCCTTTAGGGCATATTATCATGTGAGATGAAGAAACAGATGTAGAACAGGCAGCTGATTGGAGCTATGGGAGTCTGACTTAGTCAGCATATTCTGCCTGGAGAGCCAAAGAGGAATGTGAGGCCAGATCCTCATCTGGAGAAATCAGCATCAATGGAGTTATGACTCCTTACACCACCTGAGGAGCTGACCATGCATTCTTCTCCTGAGTTGGACACAGACTGGTCTTAATCCACCTTTTCTGGATTATATTTGACTATGCTAAAATCCAGTATATCCCTACAGAGGTGTCTTAAATACACTCCAACCAATAGAATACTTAAGATATACAATACCAAATGACCAGGGTACATTTAAAGAAAATTGTTGCAGTTTTCAACTGTTGCTACTTTAGAGAATTTTCTCTTTGCTTTAGCCTAGTACATGACTTGGCACTTTCCGGTAAATTTGGATTTAGCTTGAAGTTAGAGCAGGAGAGACCTATTGCAACAGCTACCTGACTGTGGCTGTTCCAGCAAAACAGTTACACATTGATTTCAATAGGATTTAAAGACATGTTTAACTGCTTTGCTCAATTGGGGCCTATGTTTTTATCCTGTATCTTTACTTGAGAATAAGACTCTACAAATGAAATTAGGAGCTAATCAGCTTCTGAAAATCATTAGCAATGAGGGACAGGGATAGGACCTGTGCATCTGGACAAAAATATCAAGGAGGTTAAGCTAAGACACTCACGGGGATTCTAGGTTTATTTTTCACTATGCTCTTTTGCAACTGACATGTAGACAGATAGACAGAAAAATGTAGGTGGTGTTGAATTTCAGGAGACTGGCTCCACACCAAGACTCTGCCCCTGAGGCCCCACCCCTGCTTTGCCCCATGCCCTCTACCCATCTCCCTCCCACCAGTCCCCCCACCTGTGTTGCTCACTCCTCTTGATCCTCCCTAACGGTTGTTCGACTTCTTGTCACCCTGTCTCCTCCCCCCAAGTCCCTCCCCACCTGCCACTTGCTCCTGTGGGGAGTGAGGGCAGGGGTTAGAAGAGGAGGAGTGAAGACGGGGCCTTTGGGGCAGGAGCTAAGTGGGAGCTTTCAGCAATGGCAGCTGTAAGCCTCCCCAAGCCTCTTATACCTGCCACCCATGCACAAAACCCCAAGTCCCATTATTGTCTCTGGCAACATACCCTTCCCGTTACTTAAATGCTTAAACAGCAAGAAACTAGAAGCACCTGTATACACAAAAGGATGTAAACAGATCCGTTCTTCTGTCTTTAGAACTTCCTCTTTTGTCTTTTAGGTGGCAAAATACCTTTGTGTCCTTTGGAAAGTAGCTCAGCTTCCCTTTAAGTCTTTGAGTCTAACTGGACTCCGTGGCACCTGATCATTTCTGAAAAACCTGCTTGGAATTAACTTGCAAATCTGTCTTTTGTTGCACCAGAGTCTTAGGGAGTTCATGAGGCTGGGTTTGTCACCACTGTGGGGCTACCTTAATAAAACCTGGATCCCCTCTGTTAATGCTCAGGTACTCTGATAATGCACCATAGTAGCTCAGCAAGTGGGAGTCCACAGTGTATCATAGGAGATGTAGTCTGATCAGGGAGCCTGGCCCACAGAAGACAATGAGGGATGAGACAACCATGTTACAACTCCTATGAATCACTGCAAAACCATTTTTTCCTCAAAATTTTCATTTTCAGCCAAAAAATTTTGATTTCCAATTTTCTCCCAAAAAGTTGAAGTTTATGCCAGGGAAGAAGGAAGAAAAAGGTTTTTTTCCCAGTGTCCCATAGCTATGAACATCATTAGGAGGCTCTAATGATGTAGCCCATAACATCCTTTTAAAATTGTATGCCAAAAAGTTTACATATTAGCAGGTGAGACGGGAAATTCACATTTGAAGTCTGCAACATTTTATGGCAAGTGGTATTAGATTTGTACTAAGAATTTCTGTAAATGTCAGGGTGACTAAATGGAGTCATTCTGAACTCTAAATGAGAATTCTTGAGCATAGGTTTTTACTTAAGTGCCACTTCTTTCATATGCTGTGCTCTCTGCTTTGGAAATGGAGAGAGATGGAAGGCTGAATTTGGCCCTCAGATGTATGTGCATGGATCCCATTAGTTTTATGGGGAACCACAGATATGCCTCAGAGGGAAGTAATTTGCCCTAAGTTTGAGTATTGTATATGGCTTAGGTATACCCTACCAACCTTCCATTCTGCTATACTGATGAAAGGTGATTTTCCTTATACTGTTGTCACTTTTTTAAAAGTCGTTAAAATAAAATTATTGGCATAGAAAGTCCTCTTTCTTTTACTTGAAAGGTTTTACATGAGAATACAACACATTTTAGAAACCACAGTGGAAGTTATGGGAGGAGAAAGTAAGTGAATATAATGAAATGTAAAATTATGAATCATCTGAAACTCACATATGTACACAAACTTTAAAACAGATTTCCGTAGCTCAAGTAAATGCTTATCCTATGACTGAATCGATAGCTAAAAGGAAGGTAGTATTAAAAACACAAAAAGTGTTCTTCAAGGGGTAGGTATCCTAGTGGTTTGAAAATGAAGACTGAAATTTTGGGTTATGTTACAAGCAAACTGTTGAACTCACTGGATGCTCATTTGCATTACAAAACCACCCCACACAGTTCCAAGCAACTGGCAACATTAACTCATCTGTGTATCTGGACTACAGTAACAGAGGTACAGTATTTAAGGCCATGTGTGAGGGACATAGTATGGAAATGTGCATAGAAAATCCCTCCACTGTACCTGGCTCTCAACAATTCTATGAATCCCTCTCTTACAAAAACATGAAAATATCCACATTTTAGAAAACAGGGATTTCTAATGAGCCACTAATTCCTATCCGTTTGCCATTGGATTGCTGAAGGAACTACATTGCTTTACTAAACCATAGCTGTCTTGAGGCAGAACTGTGTGGGTGATAAAATGGAATGCTTGTTGTCTTCTGGTCCATACATTCACCAGACACCTAGTGTGTCTGGTGCATTTGTTTTTACTCTGATTTTTATTTCTTATATTTATTTCCTACCTTTTGAGATCGTAGAAAGCATGTTTCAGTGTCAGGAAAATGAGAATTTCTGTACAAAATATGAAATCAGGCTTGTTGGCACTCTTCGTTGGACACAGAAATAATTGTCAATCAAGTGATGGGGCTCATAGGAATATATGAGGGGGGAAGATATTCATGTTTATTACTGAAACCCCTTAAAATAAGCATAGTATAAAGGAATAAAAGCTTTAAAAATAACTATATGAAAGTAGGTTGGTACACATAGACAAAAGAGCAGGGAAGCAATCTGAATTGTGGAAAGAACTATACAGTGAAAAAGTATGCAAGCAAACGCTACTGGGCAACACTGGAAGTGTAATTAAATAGATTTGATGTGCCACTTGTCCATTAATTAGTCACTGAAATATGCTGCACTGAATGAGTGCCTTAGTAGTCCTTCCAATTAAGCAGGTGTGACACTTATCAGGAGGATACTTAAGCGGATGTTATTGTAGATCTTTTCCCTCTGAAAGAGTATTGCACTCATATTTTCAAGAACACCTTTGTATAAAGAAATTCTACCCACATTTTTTGACCTTCAAAACTTAGTTTTTCCTGTCATGTAAATGGATCCCAATCTGGCTTTTTAACATACTTCATTAACACTCTGGCTAACTAAGAGTCCATAAGTGAAAATGCCATGCCGATTTCTTGGCTCCTGCCAAGCTTTCTCTCTCTCCCTTTCTCTGATTTTCATTGATGGTTATGGAATTACTATTGTTCCTTCTGTCATGTGCCCCCTCTGCTAATAGCAGAATATTGTAGGTCTGTGTGGTGTTCACAATCCCACTGATCTCTCATCCTGCTAATCTTAAACAGAATATTTTTGTTTGATTAAAATCACTTGTCTTTCACAACCTACTCTATTTGACATCCTAATACGGCTCTGGGAACTACTAGGATTCAGTGACTGTTTACATCAGATCATGTGACGAGATGAACTAAAAATGCCTAACCTGTCTCTCCCAAATTTTATATGCAGTGTTAATAAATTTTGTAGTCTAAATTTAAGGGCCACTTTTCAAGTGTGCATCTGCAGCTATGGTTTTATGGGGCAACAGTGACAACCAGTGGCCAGTTTCTCTAATCTGGTGAGTTTTCACTATGGATGTCCTCCAAGTTACTATCAATCCACTTCTGTTCTTTAGAAGTAGCTGACAGAGCCAATTTATTGCCTGTGTTTATCTGAACTCTGATTATGAGTAAAAAGTCACTGCTTGTCTCCTTGAGAATATCTTGGCTTTTAACAATACATGGTATGGTTCCTAAATGTAAGTCAGACAAAAGGCAGCTGCCAACCCATACTGTCATCCACAATTCTGTCGTGGGGCGTGTGCGTTTATAAGTTTCGTTGACTCATTGGTGCAGCACGAGAGACAAATCAAATCTCAGAAACAATGTAAGAGAAATGATTTTTCCCCCTTCTAAAAGAAAAGAAAAAGGCTGCTATAGGCATCTACAAGAAATGGGTCATTTCACTTTACTGGCAAACTGTCTAGGTAAGGTATTTTCTACCTAACCATATCTGATTTAAGAATATCTTTTGTTAACTAAAATTTAGGCCATTGTATCTTCCTTGACTTTTTAAAAGCCCCAAGATTTTATTAGGGAAATAGCATCAAATATTGCTACCTGCACTGATTTTGTAAAGCCGCGGGTAAAAAAGTTCATACTTGGCTTTCTGGATTACCTAAAGTTAATGACAATTTTAAATCAACCTTAAGCTATAGTGAATGCCATCCCTGGATTCCCGCCTGCTGTGGTGGGGGGCTGAGAGGTCTGCCAGTCCTGGGGCTGCAGCAGGGGCTCACAGGTCCTCCAGTCTGGGGTCATGGCTGGGGCACAGTGCCCCATGGCCACAGCTGGGGGGGGCGGAGGGCACTCTTCGGGCCATGGTGGGGCGGAAGAGGTTGGTCCTCCGGCCATGGGACCAGTGGAGCACCCTGGCCCCAGTGGAGCATTGTCAGCGCCAGTTGCAGATCCGGACCTTCCCTCTATAATGAACCCCTGGCTATACTGGACAAGTAACTTGGAACCACAGGGGTTCATTATCGCGTGCGTGGGCTGTACCTCACTCCATCAGTAGTTCTCTTGGAATCAACAGAGCTACTTATATAGCAAGATGATGCACAACACCAGTATGGTGTCAAAATCTGGCCCTTAATATGTAGGTTTGTTTTATATTCTTTTAGGCAGTTCTATTTATAACCTTTCAAAGCTCAGTACAAGTTAAATGGTTTACAGCAAGCTGGAAATACCAGTTCTCCAAGCATCTTATGACATTTCTCCTCTGTATCAAATTGTTTTTTCTCTTAAGTGTAGCTCCAAACCTTCATTTCCTCCTCACTGGCACTGCTTTAAGAGTGCTTATGGCAAATTTGCTTCTGTAATCATAACTTGAACCCATCTGGGGACAAGATTGGCTGCAAGCTTAGTATTTCCACTTAACATATTCATGATTAGCATGCACAGAAGGAGTAGAATTAGGATGAATGTTTTTGGAACAGTACAGATAAATCCTCATAAATGTAGTACAACAGCTCTGGAAATGCACAGTGCTGAAATGTAATGAAGCTGAACTCTGTAGAGAGTATGGTATTTTCAGTACCATGCCTCTCCTAATGAACTCATTTAGATTAGAAAATGGATTTAATATTTTATTGGAATTAACCTAAGCCAGTAAAGAGGATTACAATTTCTTTCCATAAATATGATGATATTACAGGGTGAGGTAGCATGTTACATGAATATTTAGCACTTTATGAACATTATCATGAAGCCAGAAAGAATATAAGGTAATTATGTTTTAATACCATGATACTGTTCTTAAAATAATTAAATTTAAAAAGTAATAAAAGTATATTTAAAATGATTTAAATTAGGTTTTTGTTGCATTTTCAAAACTTTAAAGAGAGGCTTGAAATTAAAATCCAGTACTTTTCCTAAATAAGCAGTTTCAGTAGAGTTTTTTGGGATTTTTTTAATCTACAATACTAAAATTACTAAGAATACTTGAAAAATGAGGTAACTTGCATGAACATTGCAGGAAGGAGAGAGAGAGGAAGAATTGTTTGTGTCGATATAACTCTAAACATTGTCTCCATAATAGGGCTCTCCGTTCATGACAAAACCTGTAGTGAGAGACTGGGAACAGAAATCAAAATTAAATTTTGGATTCAAAAAAAGATTTTTTTTTTCCTTTGGGTCTAAACTTTGCAAGTTTGTGGAAAAACAAACTTGTCCGTGTCCTATAATCAATTACAGGGAGTCTTTTTAGCTATAGATAGGTTTTGATTATTAATCAATGTTCTTTCTTTTAAAAGGGTAATTTAGTGAGAGAAGGATAAACTGCTGTCTTGTTTATAATCTTTGTAAACTTCATGCAGAAATATAAGTTTTGCCATATATTCTTAATTGAGAATTACTGTAAGTAATGTCTTTGAATTTCTTACTCAGAATGTAGGGCTTGGTCCTGGCTTGATTGCAGTGTACATCATGACTGAACACACATTTTGTGAAATCAGCTGCTGCATGTATGCTTCTGAGCAACTGCTGATTTTACAAGATAAGATGGAATGCATTCTGTGCCCGGGGACAGAGTTGAACCTCTGGGTTGTACTGAGCAACTAAAATTAAAGCTGAACAACTTACAATAAATGAATTTGGACTGATGTACCAATCTGGGGGAATTTTTTCCCCCTAGTAACAGTGCTTTTTACTTAAGGTGACTGTGTTTGAGTACATTGTGAACCCACTCCAAAGGATTATCCTATGTTGCTGGAACCTTTCAATAATTTCAGTTTAAAAAGAGGAATACGTTTTGGAATTTATTTAGTTAAAAATTCAGTTGCAGTGGATCCCCAGAATGATACTGTTACATTGATGCAAAGATAGCATTATGGCTGCACGCTTTGTGATAGAATCCTCCTCATGTGAATTGTCAGCACGCGAATGTTAATAGTAAAAAGGCTCAAGAAGAAGTCTTGAGAGCCTGCCAGGGAGAAAGAAAGGGGAAGGTCTGGGTGAGCAGACAAGAAAATAAATTTTGGTACTGTTTATTTAACAATTACATTATTTTTCTTGAAACAATACGTGACACAGAAACTGCAAGTCACAGTCTGTTCAGCCCTCTGCATTACAGAACCTTTCTTGTCAAAATGGAGGATGACCTTTGGTTTCTGCCAGCAAAATTCAGAATTTTGTCCTATGGAAATTCTGAAATTTCAACATTTAAATTTGTCCCAAATCAGAATGAAAACCTGACATTTTCATTTTTTTTCCTGCAACATGATGATTTTGAAAACTGTTCACTTTGGAACTAATGAAATATTTCAGTTGGTTGAATTTGAAATTGAACTGACCTGAAATTCAAGACTGTTCAATGTGACACTGCATTTTCCTATAGTCCACATAGTCTCATGGAAGTTGTAGCTTACGATCCTGATGCCTCCATTCTCCTCTCTGGATTCCCTGGCTGGACTACATCTCCCATAATGTACCAGAGTCATAACTCCTATGGTGCACCATGCAGTGCTGTCAGAAATCTACATTGGGAGATGATGTCCTCCAGGGATCCTGACCCATAAAAGAGAGTAGTGGGAGGGGAGGGCTTGAACTACAACTCCCAGAAGGTCATGCACTGATAGGTTAAAGAAGTTTGAATTTTTGTTGAACACATTTGAAATGAAACTGGTGTTGGCATCATTGGGATGCCTACTGGACAAAAGCCTCTAGTGGCTGCTATCATTTTTACCACCATATCTGTCAATTAAATCTGGAAGCAATGAGCAATGTCTGTGAAGAAAGAGAAAAGCCCAAAGACAGACTCTCTCTCTCTCTCTCTCTGTGCCAGATTTTCAAAATAATTCAGTCCACAACATATGAAGTTCTTTTGAAAATATGGCCTTTAGGCAGCCAGAGATACTCATGAAGTCATTCCAACAGCTGAGAAAAATCCATTGACTTCCCTTTATTTTGATAAAATATGTTCATATATTCATTGAAATCTTGTTCGTGCTTGTCCATATGGTATAACCAGATGTCCAGGTGCACATCTTAGATTGCATAGCATGGTAAAGGTAGCAGGAAGCGGGTTGCAATAACAAATAGTAGAACTAGCATTTTTTAGTCATGATGTTTTAACAGAACTTTTAGTTGTAATTTTTATTATCAAATGGGTTTTCTTCTTTGGGCTTTTATCTCTGATCGCATTCAAAATTTTCATCTTCAAAATTAATTAAAATGACAATGTTGTATACCCAGTGATTGAATTATCCTATATTACTTGCCTAAGGTGATCAAAATTAATCAAAATAAAGAGTGAAAGTTTTGCAATGTTTAATACAACTGATATGATTCCTGAGGTTTTGATCAAATGAAATCGAGGATAAAATTAACCAGTGATTGAATTGAGTAAAAGGCACCGTATATGTTTTGAAATATATTTTCACTTAATTTCAGGACACGCAACCAGGTTTTTTTTCAAAATACATTTATAGTTCACTTTGATTAACTTTCAATGTGAAAAAGTTCGCTCTTTCTCAGGTTTAGAACCCTTCGGATTAAAACAGAACAAAAACAAGAAAACAGCACCACCAATATAAAAACACTTCATTACTTTTGTCTTTTAAAGATTTTTTTTTTCCTTTTCACAACACAAGAGAAAAAAACCTTGGCACTTATAAATTATGATTCAAAACATTTCTGAACTCAACCTACAAAGTATTGATGTGCCAGATGCCAAATAGTTTAGCAGAAATCTGGGACTCATAAAAACAGAACCTGCCAACCTGTACAGAAATCTCTGCCAATTACCTATGAAAGGCCTTGAGTTGGTACCATTTAACCCATATATTTGTACAAATGTTACTGCCCTGTCATACATAGCTGCTGCACTCCCATTTCATTACAAACTAATGTCACATAACACTAGCTGTTTTGAACTGAGGCAACCTGGTACGATACATTGCTATCCACAAAGAATCTTAGAAATGTGATTTGTATTCAGCTGCAGAAATGATCAGTATGAGAACAAAATTACAAAAGAAATGAAATGCCAGTCCATATGGTCAGTTTGCAGCAGGGAGTTATGGATGATGGCCCAGTTATGGAGAAACTGTAGGAACCTGACACCATAGATGATTAGGATCAAATAGGTATGTCATAAAAGCGACATGTTTGGTCTGTGTTAGGTGGTGTTTAAACTATTCTGCAGGCACTGAGAGATGTTTTATAGATTGGCATTAACAGATGATGGCTGTTAGAGTGCAGCAAGACATTTGCACTATGAACCTCTTATTCCATAAGCAAAGCAGTATTTAGTGGGAGGGTTACATGTCACATGGGTAACAAACTGGATGAGATATTCACAACAATTTTTAGTTAAAATTTGCCTCTTTTTCATGTCTTACTGTTCACAGATCTGCAGCAATATTACAAATGTTTTAACATTTTCAACAGTTTATTTAAAAATACTTGTTAGGTGTTGGAATGACTATGAGACTATTGAGACAAACTTTCCTGTTACTTTCAATTTCAAGTTGTTTGTTAGTTGTGATTGGTTTCCAGTCTCATTATATTATATTATTATATTATATTCCAATATAAAGCATGTAGAGTGTACTCTGGTTCCCTGATTGATTGATTCTATCCCAAGGGATGAAGAAGAGAAGGTTGGCTGTTGAGATTTCAACAGCCTTCTCAGTGGAAGAATATCTTATTCTCTTTCTGAGCTAGTGAGGAAAAAGTTGGTCAATAACAACAAGGAATTGCTCTCTGCTACTCTAAGTTGCAGTGTAGGTAGAGACTGTGTAGGTGATATACCATCCAGGCTGGAGGGCAATGGCCAAACATGGCAGTGCTATAAAGGGGCTAGCAAAATACCATAGACAGGTACACATAAGTGAAAGAGAATTCCATAGAGTCATAATACGTATGGTCTGTAGTGGGTTTCTTCAGAGGGTTGGTTCAACATCCAGATGCTAAATCGTTAAAGGTTCCCCAATCACTAGATTCAAATGCATTTAGATTTTTTTTCTAGGTTTGGGGTCTGCATACTTTTTTTTTTTTATTCCCTCCAGACTCAGGGCAATAGAACTGTTAACCTTTGGCAAGCTATGGGATACTGGAGGGACAAGGTTGGGGTCTCTCCTGCTGTACTACAAGAATAACCATTATGACTCCGGCACCAAACTCTGTTCCATTGTTTCCTCTCACCAAAAATAAAGTCGCATGCCTCTTCAGCTGGTTCTCTTCTTGTCAGCCTGCCCTCGCTTCGTGCACTGCTTGGGAATGAAGGGTAGAAAAGGTCCCAGGTTAGATAAGCTGCTAAGTAAAAGGAGCCACCCACTACAGGGGTGATGCACCAAAGGAAATGCTTCTGCTATCATGGGTTCTCCTGCCTGTCTGCATCAAGAGCTGTAAAACATCAGTGGTGGGATCCCATTGAAAAGCCAGAGTTCCTGGTCATCCTGGGCCTACCCAAAATCCTCTTACGCCGCTTAGTCTAAATCAATAGAAAATCTGACAGCTGATCTCCAGACCAAAAAAGGGTAGAATTTGCCTGCTGGCCCACACTTTCTAGTGAGTTATTGCCCTCTTTTATTTAAACTGTGGTAGTCATAGTCTCCAGGGCTTATCAACCCAGCAGCTTTTACAAACACTGCTGAAAGTATGCTTTAAAAAGGAAAGAGAATCCTACTAAACTGTAATTGTCCACAACAGCTATCCTTTACACAGTTTGGTCATAAAAGCTCATCTATCAGTTTCTGCTAGAAAACTTTTACATGGCTCGCTTCTATAGTTATTGATTGCAAAACAGTTCATGGATAAAAGGTATTAAGGAATAAAGTATTAGTACTTCATTTTGTGCCACGCAATTTGAAAATGTGGATAAAAATATTTGATGGGAAAAATATTTCACTTGTGCTCTCCAAATGGATTTTGAGAGACAAAGGGTCAGACATATAGATATATTTGTTCTACCCCCCTGACAACTCTTACCTGTATCATTTCCGGCCCTGGAGATCAGTGATGTGAAATACATGAGTTCTTTAACCTCATCTATTTTCCTTTAATCTTATGAACACACTCACTGAAATGGCTGGCCATTCAGGAACATTTCTTCCATTATACTTATTTCTTCCTACTTGCCTTCTGCTTTCTAAGTACTCAGTGTAGGGGAAAAACACAAAGCCCATACTTCTTAAAAATTCGACTACCTTCCTTTTAATCACTCTCTGATGGACTTAATCGAAATTCTGCAGCTTCCTCTCTGGTGTTATGTTCTTTACATGACATCTAGAGGCCAAAATTGAGGTGAGCTGTAATTAATCTTTGTGATGCTATACAGACCCCTTATTATACCAGAGATAAGAATCATACTGTCTGCATGCTTAATATTACTGAACATCACACCACAAAGATGCATTCAGCAAATGCGTTGCTTCGTGTCATCCCATCATCAGATGGATGTAAAAGATACTGTGAGAGAAAGCAACCTTATGATAACAGTCACACACAAATTCACTTTATTTTATATGCTAGCCAGTGTGCTGTTAATTTATGCACAAGATGTGCAGTAATCTAAGTAGACTACCTGACATTTGCCTATGACAGTTAAAACCCTTCAGGTAATCAATAATGCTAATATAAAGTGGCTGGTTAAATTATCCTTCATTGCCATCTAAATTCTCAAATTGAAATTCAAATTCACCTTCCAAATGCTACTTCCAAATCCCACCTTCTGACTCTCACTTTGGTGGATGCACTTTGATGGAGTCAAAAGATATGAGGCAACATTTTGCTACACTACAAGCTTAAATGATAGTGACATGGCTTAGTTCATGTGCAGTTTTGTGAGAGTTTGAAACTTCTCATACAATAAATGCCAGACTTCCTAAGTCATAAAAACCTAATTTTAAATATATTTCCAAATGTGGCAACCAGTAGATAACTTGCATCATTCTATAAAGTTTAAAAATTGATGTCTATGCATTTTGCATAAACTAAATACAGACAAAGTAATTTTTCCCCAGATTTATCTGATTTATTAAACTAGAAGAAGGGTAAAGGTGAAAACTGTGCTGAAGTATTGGCAGGAGGATGATATTCTCAATTAATTAGGAAGAGCTAATTCTGTCTTTCCCTAGCTTTTCAGTGTCTCCCTAATCTTTTTAGGCTGCACACTTTAACCTCCTTTTCCAAGACTACATATGAGGTTTACTATTATCCATATCCTGTTTAAAAACATTCTCTCTCCCGGGATACATCCCATTGATTAGCAATTAACTAAGCTTGTTTCAGGTCATAAACACTTAAGATCTCTGAATTGATTATGCTGAGCTCTTCTGCTTCTGAATCATTTGTACTTACTCTTGAAGCTTTGAGATTCAATCAGCTGCAAATATTTGGGTGCACAAGTAAGATTATTTATTGGTAATGGTGCTAATAACTTGTACTTCATCCACGAATTTGAAATTACTTTAGAGCCCTTCAAGATCAGATTAACTGTTCATGCTTTATTTAAAGCATAACACTTCAAAACCTTAAATGACATTCCATTTTCAAAATGGCTGCTCCTGTTTTTGTGGTGCAGTGTGTTCAGGTGATCAGAGCAGGGGACTTCACTGGGGCTTCACTAACGCATAAGGGTCCAGGGGGATCAGGGCCTGTGTTCAGTGGTATCAATTTCTGTCATGTCTACCAGTCATTAATCACTAGCCTCGGTGTACTATGGTCCTCCATTATCTCAACAAAAGAATAGAACACATTTGATAATGCTGAGAGGTTTCTCTTTAAAATTGCTCATCATGTAGAATCATCACTTGGGGTCTGTGCAGTAAATATACAGTTCCATATACCTTCTCATTGTTTTCTATTAGCAAAACTTATATTGCAAAACTCAAGATTTCTAGGATGAAACGTGAGAATGTTTCAAAATACTGACACCCTGAGCACATCTCTGGTGTTCACTGGGGTCACACAGGCTTGGAAGTGAGGTGATTTTGAAAACGTTACCCTTTCACCAGTCTGTCTGAATTCATGCTAGCATCCGCACATCCCGAGAATAATTTTGGAACATTATGGTCAAACAAGGCTTTCTGGATACATGCCTAGTGAATTTTAAAATTGCTTCCCACTTGTGATTGTGAACTTAACTCTGTTTAATCCTAAATGAACTGTAATGGTGTAAGTGAACTAATGAGATAAGTAAACTACATTCAAAGTAGAAATGAGATCATGCTGGTTATGGCACTCAAATAAGAAAGGGCATTGTTACAGATATGGTTAGTTCTCCCTGTTGGAGGTTCCCCAGTCTGTCCTGAGGGGAACTAACTGCTGAATCCATGTGGCCTTCACTTGCTGGCACTGGGAAGAGTCTAGGCATTATTCCTGGCATTGGGCCTTCAGGCTCCCACTCTGATTGCAAACTGTGTCTAATACCCTTCTTGGCAGCGGGGACCCGCACAATTTCCAGAGCAGAGCAAAGCAGCCAAAATAAAATAGTGAATAAAGCCCAGTGTAATAGTTTTAGTGAGACCAATGCTTTGTGAAAGGGGGCTGGAAGAGCGCAGTTCCTGAATCCCAATGTCTCTGGATTTTGATGGTCCCCATTGCATTCCTGCCTCCATTCTCTTGGCAATATTCCTCAATCCAGAACGGAGCTGAAGCAAGTGTCATGAGGAGTCTTTCAGCCACTGATCCAAGTTAGAATGTAGCCATGAAACTTTTAAAGGACAGTGATATTTGGGCAAGCAATCTACCATTGAGAACTCTTGATACATTTTGCACTTACAGCAGAACTGGATTCTGTCCAGTCTCCCTCATATCACTGAGCCATAAGAACCAATAGAATTGCTGTATGTGAATTAGGCATGGTAATTGGTTGTTACCTCTGATATCACAATGGCTCCTCCCTTCAGGATTCCCTGAGCTCTTGACCTGAGCTGTCAGTACCGAATCTCAGCATAACAATTAGATACCATATTAATTAATGACTTAATTGAACTAAACCCTATTTCTTCAAATTTAGCTTATTCACAAGATTGTAATTAATATGAAATATTGAAAGTTTGAAGAATCTGCAATATTCTGTAAAGATCATTTGACACACGCACACAAAATTGATATAGGAGCTAAATTTCTTAAAGGACTCTGTTTTTAATTCTCACTCTAGCATATGTACTTGTAAATTATCAGAAAATTAATTATATTCAATTCTATATACATCTATATGACTGTGATCCCATGTCTCTAACTGGTTCCTTTATCATCAGTTTCAGAAGAGAAGTCAAAGAGAAATTGCATAGCAGTGTGAAGAAACATTTAGCTCTGCTGCACATATAATATACCTGATCTGTGAATAAAGAACTTCAGCTTTCAGTACTATCAGCCTGGCACTAAATTCACTTAAAATGTAACATTATTTTAGATTTAGCTATATACTGCATTTGGAATCAGCAGCTTTTAGTAGCACCTTTTTTTCTGTGCCTGTTGTCACTTATTGGTGGTGTAATTATTGTTTCTCCCCTCCTTATACAGAACTGCAGGTTTGGCTTGGCCACTTACTGTCCTTCAGGTAGAAACTTTGCCATTTGTGTTTAAAAATTCTTTTAAGTGAATAGTTCCTTTAGAAATCTATGAGCTGCTTTGAAATGGTCGTTTTTTCAAGTCACTAATCTCTTCTTTAGCTTTTCCATTGTATCAGATCTCAGAATGGTTTAAGGCTGAAACACAAATTATTTTTTCTCTCTCAAAAAGTCTTTCAGAGCCTTTCATTTATTTTTTTTTATCTCAAAGTCTCAGCTTCAGCTGTTGGATTTGGGAATTTTATTTGTTATTTAAATATTGAATTTTGATTTCCTTTACAAAGATGAAGAAAACAAAATTAGGTTTAAAGGTGATTATTCTAAAAAACTGTATCCTGCAATCATTATTCAGTTTTCATGCATACAAAATTCCTGTTGATTTTAATGTACAGACTTTCTCACACTTTCCCCACCAATAAGTCTGACTTCAGTGGAAGTTTTGACTGAGTGAGGACTGTAGTTTTGGCCCCTTCAGACTCACTGGGAAACAAACACACACATTTGTTATCCACAGAATAAGAAAGCTGAAGAGCCTCGCTGAAAAAGTGTGCATGTGTGCGTGCGTTTGTTCATTCCAGCAAGTATACTCCTGGAAGCTGAGTAACATCCATACTATTGAACTTTGTGCCAGATATTTGATTCATTTTGTGATGTTATTCATTAAAATTCAGTAATGACGTAATGATGAATTGTACTATTTTGAGTTTCTTTTGTATGGATCTGTAGTTGTTAACTCTAGAAAATGTACTAAATTTACCTCAAGATTTCTTCCCTCCTGTTGAGGAACTCATTCCTTTTATTAAACAAGTTTGTCAGAAATATTGGCATGGGGACTCTCAAAATAAACATATATCGCAACCAAAAATTTTGTATGCCTGTGTATCTGAGGTTTGTATGTATGGAGAGTATCTGGGGAGATTGGCAAAACTGATATAAAAAATGTTAAGCGCTAACGATGCAGAATCTCAAGAAGATATCACTAGAGGAGGTAGATCAGTCTGTCGAAATATAAATGACAACACTGAAGATTTACAGCCTATCCATTCTGTGGGGCTGCATTTAGCCATGTATTCAGCTTCTTTATTTTAAACTCAAGCTATTCAGATGAAATGATTATGATGACATGTTCAATCTATTATCTAGGGGGAGAATACTGTTGCAGAATATGTAGCTAGAACCTGGTTTATCACTCCTCTGGCTTTCAGAGGACCAATGCTCCAGTTATTGAGGCTGTTACCACAGTAGGGAGATGAAAATTCTGTAGTGGCATTATGATGAACTAGAGTATTAGCTGCGATACAAAGAGGCACAGTAGGAATTAAAGCCCTTAACCTACAAGGTTCTGAGCTCTGGGTGAATGGACCCTATACCTTCATAGACCCGGTTGAAGTAATTGAAGCTTATTTCTCTTCCATAGTACAGTGGAAGGGGTATGCCTGCGGGAAGGTCATTGCAGGTTCAGAGCTTAGACCAGTGTCAGAGAGTGGATGCAATAATTGTTTATAATCTCTTATGGATACCACCACCCCATTGTGTAAGTGTAATTTATAGCTATAGATATGCCATTTCTTTATCTGCCAGCTTTTGCCAAGTACTGTTTTGTAATTAATAACTTGTTCTTAAGCTACTAAAATCTATACTATGATGTTATGGTAGGGTATTTAATTTTAAATAATTCTCAAGAGTTTAAAAATGGCAGTATGAATATGCATAATGTATTTATATCTGCAGTTCACATATTTCTGTTGTCCCATTAATCACAATCAAATGTTCATAAAATTAATCAACTTATGAAGTTACTACAGGAGAACACATTTGTACATTTCCTTCTTTCTTATTACTGTCAAGCCATGATTTATTTGAAGGCATGTCTGCTGTGGATAATGATTCAGTGAATGTACTCTTAGAAAGGAACTTGATTGGTCTTTGTAATGGATTCATTATTGATTGCCAGGACTTCGCTGATTCCTTTTCAGTTGTTGGTGACATGCTGTACCTGATCTCAGTTTAAAAGTGGGGTACTTTGTAGCACAAACAGAAGTTTAAGGAGCTTCTTTTTATTATTATTAACATTTGACCCTTAAATATTTAGGACTAACAATACTGCCTTTTGAATTGCTTTTCCTGGATTGTTGGATCGCATCTTGATCACCTCTACAATGCATGTATTACTATATATATAGTTAATTGTATGTAATTACATGATTATTTCAGGAACCTATGGCTACAATAGCTAGTTGCTGAGGGACTAATTATACTTTCTCACTCAGTTTGTGTGTATAATATAGATAGCACTAAAAAAAAATCCACTTCATAGGAATAAAAAGAAAAAGAAAAGCAAAACAAAACAGACTCCACCAAGACAAAATATCATGTTCTGACACTTGTTAAATCTGAATGTGAATTCCAGTGGAAGTAGTCTCAACTAAGAAACTCCTATCAGTGGACATGGAGAGTTGAATGCTAGGAACCAAAGGTGGTTCTCAGCAGTCACAAGGTAAAGGATGTAAATCAGTCTAATGTTTGGTGTGGTCCTGATCAATTCAGGTTTTAAAGATTATTCCCCAACACCATGAATTGAATCTAGACATGAACAAGAAGCCAGTGGAAAACATGAGTAAGGTAAAATATGAGATTACATTATCTCACCACACTCAGGAGTCAGACTGCTGCATTCTTAACCAGCTGAAGCTTTCAAATGGACCTAAACAGTAACTCCAACTTGAGCATACTGTGATAGTCCGGGCTGGAAATCACAAAGTTGTGGAAGACTGGTGGGAGGTCAATATCAGGAAAGAATGATCACAAACTCGTAGACATTCACTGGTGATGAAAGACACCCTGGAAGCAAAGCATCAGGAATCAGGGGAGAGACTATGCAACACCATCCTCCCTCCCTGGTTCCTATAAGACTTCCACTTATATGGATTTCTTTCACTGAGCCCAGAATTCTTTTGGGGGGCCCCTAGAAAGTAAGTGTCCACCTTTCCTTTGAAGCTATACAACAAGAACTGCTCCAGCAGGAGAACCTTCTTCTCTCTCAGTCCCTGATATAATCTGGACTCTCATTGCTAAATTTTCCACTTTGACTGATATAATTTATCTCCATTTTCCTGTTGTCCCTCTGGGCTCATTATACATGATCATCATTCTTGACATGCATTTGCAGTGGGTCTAATACCAATGAGTATTAATAACCAATACAACCATCCCATGAAAATTACCTATAGAGGAAAGCATGCAAATGATTCTCTGGATGTCTCAATGGTCTCCATACTCTTTCTCTACACTTTCCTTCCATAACTGTCTTCCCTTTTTACTTTACTTTTTCCCCTGAGATCAACAAGGATGAAGAAGAATTATTTATGGGTTCAAGAGGGTAGAAATATAAATAATGGGATGAAATTAAACAAGGGAAGAAATAGTCTGAGTATCAGAAACTATTTCCAGACAGTGAGATCTGGATGCTCCACCAAGGAAGAAAGCTCCATTGCTTGGGACTTTTAGTACTGGACAGGAGAAAATGTACTGCAGCTAACAATCCTGTGTTATCCCAGGGACGGACTGGATGACCTTGTAGGTAATTTATGTTATTGATTTCTTGGATAATTACATTATTGCCATGAAGAACCACGAGATAATTTGTTAATAGGATGCTGCAGTTTCCAAAACCAGACTTCCATGCTTAGAATACCAGGCCTCCTGAGAACTCAGTAAGCTTGTACTGAAATACTAGCCAGTGAATATGGTATGAAGGCACCTTGAGCATTACTCAGGTTCCATAGCTGTATATATCAATGTAAATGTAAATAAATATTATGTGGTAACTTTGCAAATGTTGATTCTTGAATGGTGACTACTGTACAGTATGGATACACTCAAATTGGATTGTTTGTTAGACCTTTCATACTATCTGTATACTTAGTGTCCATTGTGGGAGACTTAAACTCCTATAAAAACGTAACATTGGCATCATTCAGGAATTTGATGTTAATATGCCAGTATAAAAATTGCTTCTGCCAACATAAGCTATGTCCACATGAGGTGGCTCTGCTGGTATAGCTCATTTGAAGTGTAGTTAAGTGCCTCACTTTTTTATTTTACATTTGTGGCCTTAGCATTATAAGAATGTATTTGTTTGCATTTAATAGTATGTTTATTTCCCCTTTGATATCTTTCTCAGTACTAAATCTTACATACCACTTTAGCCTATGAATTCTTAAAAAATAATATGATTGTTTTAAAGAACTTTCAAAGGACCATTATTGTTATCAACTGTCAGGGTGGGATCATGGGTGGCCTACATGCACTGGTCAGTTACCAAGATGCATCAGGAGACAAGTAATAGGGTTGGGATTGATCCAGGTCAGAATACCAGGAAGTTTGGAGTCAGGCACCAAGTTCAAGATGGCAGAGAGTAGCAGGGTTGGGGACAAACCAGGGTCAGAAGCCGGAGTGTAGTGTCCACAGCAAGGCAAGGCATGGAGCATAAGAAAGTAGGCAGATGGCAGTATTTCTCAGATATATCCCCATGACTTCCTAGTTTATATACATGCGTGAGTCAATGAGCAGGCTGTGGCAGTACTTCCTGCAGTGCCTAGCTTCACTGGGTCCACCAATGGAAATGCAGCCTAAGTTTCCAGTGGTGATGTGGATGCTTCACCAGCCTAGAACCCCCAATAATGACAGGTTGTTACATGTAGGTTACAAAGTCTATAGTTAAAAATTTAGTAGTTCTCATAAGCATGCATTTTTTGTTTTCTTATTGCAAGAAAAATGAGCAGGTTTTTAAATTTTTTTTTTTAGTCTGCATTTTTAAAGAAGAGGAATTGAACAACATGTTGCTTAAAATTGGGCTCCACTGTGTGTTGAACTTGATCATTATTACAGAAAACTTGCTTAATCCTTTTCAGATATGTGTGCTGCCATTTGTGAATACACTTTTCTATGCCAGAAAACATGTTTATTTTTCCAGGCCAGGTCTGCCAAATATCAGATGTCATAATACATGCAACTTCCACTGAATTTTATGATGTGGTTAATAATACTCCTGGAAACAGCAAACTATATCTGTAAGGTTCGCAGATGAACTCTTTCTTGAAAACAGCAGAGTCTGGGACATCTTAGAAGCAATCATGGGAAAAATAAATATTTTTTTTGCCAGTGGCCATGCATTTGTAGGATATAAGTTTTTGTTTCTTTCCAGTGAATGAATGAATACATATTGACATTGCTATCAATATTTTTTGTAGTACAGTCTGTTCATAATGTATGATGCACCTCCGGCTCTGTTTACTTATAGGTTATATCTAATACTGTCCTCCTATATTTAATAGGCCATTCAGATGTTCATGTATTTATTTATTTATTTTTGCTTCCCTCCAGTGTGCCTGTCCTTGCTTCAATGTCTCATTTAAAAATGAAATAAAACTTTACTTGGGCAATGTTTATACTTTATTTAAAAAGTTTACAAGCTTTTTCCTTAATTGATTTTGGAGACTTGGAGTACCTTCAGTGTGTCTGATTTACATTGAGGCATCAAACACAGTAACTAACTGTGGGAGAAGTTATACTAAAGGCAAGCCAGAAGATTAGGAAGATATAACCATGCTACCTGTGTACTTCTAAGGCAGAAGAATGGGGGTGATTGGTTGAGAGGACAGTCTTCTTCCCAGCACTCAATAACTCTTTTCCATTTTTCTTCCCTTCTGTCTCAGTACACTTTCTGCTATAGAAACTTTTGCTTAAAAGAAACTTTGTGGAAGAGCTGTCCATTGTGCTATAGAAAGATCCACATTTTCCTCCCCTTTAATGACCAGTTCTTTCTGTCCTCATTCAGCTGTATAGTATATGAGGCCTGAAGCTGGGACCTGTAAGTTCATAAATGGGACCCACAGTAGGCATTTATTAGTTTCAACTATCCTTCATGGTGACTACATCATCTCCACCAGCGGTAGGACAATGTTAAGAGTGCTAGTGTAGTCGGAGCAGCTGCAACTGTAAGCACCACTACTTGCTTTTTTTTAAAAATGAATGGTATTTAGGCATCTAAAGATGCTGATAGGTGCCTTCTGGAAAATTTCTCGGTGCCGAACTCCTATACGTACATTTGAAAATCCTACTAGATGCCTATCTGCATATTTAGAACCTAAATACCTTTAAAATATGTCCCTAGCTCACCTAACCCTACACAGAGCACATCTACATGATGGAGTGCTCAGAAAGCTGGTAGCTGTTTGGTTCTGCTCCCCCTATAGATAGTGGACAATTATGGAAGTTAGTTTGGAGTGTCTCCTGCCAGGAGGGGATACGTGAACTATTTAGTTGAAATCTGCTGAGAAAGGAAGCAGCCTTACTATTGGGAGAACCAGGACTGACTCTGCCTAAGGGGAATTTCTATATTCATCTACCAACTCTCAAGAAAGAGTTAGAGCTGATTGCTGGAATACTGTAGAGAAGTGCACTGAATTCTGCTTTCCTGAATAAGGAAATTACGAAGAATTTCCTCTGCACTCCCATGCACAGACCTTAATGCATTTTGCAAAGGAAGGGAAATACTATTATCCACATTATACAGATAAGAAAATTTCACCTAGAGAGATGAAATGACTCATCCATGGTGAAATTATGGTGTACGGGTAGAACTTGGAATATCACTCAGATCTTTTGATTCTCAGCCTAGTTCCTTGTCCACTCTACCACGATGCTTCTCCACATTACTTCTGTATTTAATTTTACTTTTAAAGGGTTCAAGACCCTTTATTCATGAGGGTATGGCACAGGATCTCTTAAATATACACATGCATTATGGGCATATCTGCATCTAACTGTCTGATAAAGCTAAATGTGAGAAAAGAAATAATTTAGCTCCTTCTGCTGTATGGGAAACAATTTTAAGTGGTCAGAACACAGGAATTAATTTCTCACCCATCTTAAATGTACAACAGGTAGAAGGCAACAGGGAAAAATACTTTAAGAAAACAGAGTGTATTAATATATTCTAATTCTAATCCTATTTTATCTTCATTTGATGCTGATAGTTAGTATTGGATTGTGTTTTTCCTCCTATAAAATCTTTAGCTAGGACATAGGAGATATGCTGCTATTGCTCTAGATCTTACATTCTCTTGAGGGGAAGAAAACTTTTGAACATTCATGCAAAGTTTCTGATTGTCAGAGTTTGTTCTCTTAGTCTGTCTTGCATATGACTGGGTGTGGTAAGATTTTATGGCTTTTTGGACTAAAGCTGGGAAGCCTGGACTCTATGACTAGATACTGAAATTCAGTGACATTATCTGTTGAAATTACAATGTGATATTTCATTATTATCTGGAGTTCAACTACTCAGTCTCATTTGCCTTGACATCCTCTCCTCTTTCTGGCTCCATTATATGTGTTTTTACTCAAGTGTTCCTTTTCATTTTGTAGAAGAAATTTAGGAAGAAAAATAATTCTTACCTTGACAGATCTGTAATGGAAGGTGACAGAATACTGAAGTAATGGGTGTCTTTTGGGTGGTAGAGTGTAGCTTTTAGAATCCAGCTGGATGCCACTGGAAAAATCAGCTTACATTTAAAGAAAATCCAATGTCTTTTCCAAAAAATGTATCAGCATAACTAAATTTTTAGTGCAAGAAGTGAATTTCTGAACAACAGTTCTCCATTAGAATAAACTGTGGTGGGCCATTTTTATCTGACAAAGGTTTGTGTAGAGATGAGTAGACTTGCAGCAACTCATTATTTTATCTAGGATAGACTGATTTTTTTATATGCATTATGTTACCAAGGCATGGGCAACCTGAAATAATGTGGAGATCTGATTGGATTCAGTTTTCATAATCGTCCAGTCATTTAGCTAGTTATCCTTGGTTTATCTAAACCTCTCTGGTTTGGAAAATTTCTGGAAAGCTGGAGTTCAGATTGATTCTTGGATGAAAGTTTAGTGAGCTGGTTCACATTTTGGCTAGCCCAATTCAGAACCAATGGTTAGTTCTAGCCAAAAGAAGAAAGTTTCATACACATTACTTCAGGGACTTTTGAGGATGGAATTCTCCCATCAGTGTGCTTCAACATACAACGTAAGAAATAGGGGACTTGGATTGCAAATTAAACAAGATGTCAAAACTAATATCCATAGGCCAAGACTTTCAAAACACTTGTGATTTTTAAGTGCTTTAATATTGAAGTTAAGTATCAACCCTCAGAGAATCACCCCTTTATAGATTTCTCATATTGAATACCCAAAAGTTGAGGCACTTCTGAAAATTTTATCCTTTCTCTTTCAAGACCTAATTCAAAGACACATGGAAAGAGTTCTAACTGACTAACATGAACATTGGATCAGGCTGTAAAGATTATTATAGGAACAGTTTGAAAACACCAGCTTTTACTCTGAAAGTATATTTGTGTGTAAAAAATGAAGACTTCCATATGAAACTGCTTTTTTATATCCTCAAAACATTGAGATCTAGGGGTGTGCTTTTTTATGAGCCCTCAAATGTATCTGTTCTCTACGAGTGGAGAGAATTTTTTCATACAAAATTATTTTTAAAGCTTTCGATCTGAAAGATAGCAAGATTAGTTGCCCTATTTTAGTACTGAACTGGCTCAGATAGAAATGTTCCTTGTTATAGGTTTTGATGGTGATAGATTTTGTGCAATACTTAGATATCAAGGTGGTCAGTAGTATTTGTATCAAAGCAGCTCCAGGAGGCCACAGGGTGCTGTGGATTCTACATTACACATGACATTGTGGGCCCCTAAGGAATTTACTATTTAAATTGACAAATGTTAAATTGACATTTTATAGATGGCTCCGTGAGGTATGAAGAGATGCACCAAATGACACAGGAAGTCTGTGACAGAACCAGAAATTGAAACCCTGTATCCTGAATCCCAGTCTACTGTCTTAAGCATAAGACTGTCCTGCCTTTGCAGTGTCTGAAGTTCCTTTATGGCCACCCAGTATAAGTGTTAGTAAAGCCTAACCATATTTAGCTTCCGAAATCTGTTTGGGTCAGAACTGAAGATGATTCAGCAATGGTTTCCAGTTTACTCAGAAAAGAGACAATATCAGTGCCACAGGTCATTGTGATAAAGCCTATGAAAATTCTTACCGTGGCAGCATGTGCACACAAGCAGATGAGAGAGAACTGGAATGGAGTGAGAAGACAGGAAGAGAAGTAATATACAGGAAGAATCCAGTTTATTTGAAAATCACATGGTTCCATATTTCAAGGTTAGGTAGAAGGAGCTAAATTACCCTAGCAATTTATATTAATAAAAAACCTAAATCCATATAATTAAAAACATATGTAGACAGTTCATCAATGATTATTTTGTTACCACTAGTCACATCAATAATAAGCACACATGCTATAATGAAACTATGAAAACACATATGCTATAATGTTGGTAATATTTATTTTTCCTTCTTCTTTGACCCAGAAAAGACATACTCATTTATTTATTGCAAGTATCCGTCAAGGGTTGCGTATCTGGAGACCTCTCTATTAAAATAACGTTTGAGTGTTAGTTCTATAACAAAGTGCCCTCACCCCTAGTCAAGTGCTTAGAAGTGATTTCTCAGAGCTCATGCCTGCATCTTGACTTCTTACGTTATTGATTTTTTTTTCTTATTCTGTTGATTGTTTCTTTTTTCCACTTTGGAAATCCAGTCTTATGAGACAGTCAACAAGGCCCTGTTTCCTTTGGCATGGTGCCTGCAGTGGCACGATGTTTTAACTAACAGGTTATATTCCCATCTCAGTGCATGCCTGAGAGAGTCATTATTGTTAATGGGAGTTATGTGAGCATATCAAAGCAAAATAGGACCCCTTAGTGTGACCAATGATAGAAGGGATTGCAAACACATATTGTGCCACCAAATGGCTTTCTGGCTAGAAAGAGTGGATGTCTAGGCCTTTATTGAATTTTCTTGCTATTTTACCAATAGATTGTACCTAATTTCACCATGAAATCGTTAGTAACAAGCATAAACTGAAATCAAGACAGCATTAACTCTAAAGATATTGAAAAGGAGAATCAGTAATGCATAGAATACAAGCAGGCCCTTGGAAACATCAATTTGAAAAGGAACTGGAGAAATAGCAACAGCAGAACTGACCAGCAAAAAATCTGTTAGTTTTGAGAGAAGAGACCTGGTCTTCAGCTGTATTAGGTTTTAGAAAGCAGGTGGGATGGCAGGAAATCAGGCAGGTCTCCAATGGAAATTGCCTGGCAGAAAGGTCAAAATCCAACTGTCTCCACAAAACATTTAGATTTCAATGAATCAGCATTATTTGAAGAAAAAAATTGTCAGAGAATTTCTGACCAGCTTAATCTTGCTGTCTTCAGTGAGACTATTCACTTTCCGTATAATTAAACGTGCACAAGCTGGGTTTACGTTCTTACTGAAAACCAAAAATGCAGCTACATTATAAGGTTTGTTATATTGTTACCATATGGGAAGTCTGTCTAGTTTACGTTTTTGCTGGGATGTGCATGCATGTGTGTAAGTGTGTGGGGAAATCAAAACAAATCAATGTAACACGTTTCCAAAAATATGAATTTGATATAATTGATGCCTGAAATTTTTTGAAAGTCAAAATATTGATTAAATTTTGGAATAAAAAGACTATTTTAATCAGATTTTAAAATATTATAGGTCTGATCTGATTTTGTTCAGTTATATTGACCCCCTCCAAGATTTAATTTATATATATTTGCAAATACATAATTATGCTGTCATCCCTTTCTTCCCACACACACCCTTTTTTTTTAAACCAGCTCTGTTAATGAATAACTGCATTTTGGATATAGCATCCTATACCAGATCTATCTTAATTCAATAAATTTTGCACCTGGTTTGGTACACAGGGCAGTATTCATGCTTATTGTAAGGCCTATAAGTCATCGAAAATAATGTACCCAACTGATGAAACTGTCTGTAGAAAATGTTTAAAATGTTGCATGACTGAAGTGAGGAATATTCTCCTACTTTTAATGTTTGTATTAGAGTAATGCATTTCAGTTCAATAAAAAAGGCCTTTCTGTTTCCTTTTTAAAGACCAGTGCTTAAGATCATATTCTCTTACAAATAATGGAAAATGAAAAATAACAAGCTATGTCCATCTTGCACATTTATTAAAACTTGCTTCTGAATAATTTAGAGTGAGCTGCATTTAATAACCTGCCTCTAGCTAAAGTTTGATTGGAACAGTAGCATCTAACCTGCTAAAATAAACAGTTGCTGCTAGTGTAATCCACTCACTTTATACTGCAGCATTTCACTTTAAGCCCAAAGACAAGGTAAGGAGCAGTGGAGGGGAGAGATGGATTTTGTATGAGTTCTCTCTCTGCCCACACACTGAGAAGGGGCAGGGTAACTTGACCAGAAGGGCACGGAAGCAAGAATCTAGTAGTAGTGTGTGGCAGTTACAAGACATGCACAGTAGCTGTTTCTGAAGCGACATAAAAATTTTTCATTTAAGGTGAGTATTTTTGTAGCACCATACATTTGCCATCTGAGAACTCAGTTTAGGTTATAAATATAGCACTGTGTGCTTAGTGACTGATTAGCACAGGACCAAGTATTGTCTGCTTGGAAGGCTGGGTCTCACTGCCTGTACCACTTTGGGTAGACATGTTATTGTCCCAGAAATACAGGAAGAAAGACGAGGTGAGGAATGTGGTTTAATTAAGATGTAACTTTATTAATTTAATTCATCTGGGAACTACTGGAAATAAGTACAATGCAGGTAATCTTTCCTTCCTTAATTGTTTCTGCCTGATGAGGGCTGCCATCATCCCCTACTCCTCCACAGTTGGTCCTCTGCCCAGTGCTGGGACTTGTACGCCTTGATACCTTAGGCCCGGAAGGTGAATGAGAGTCCTAAGGGGCCAGGATTATTAGTCTTCTGACACCAGGTTATTAATTAATGGGAATAACCACCCAAAGTTGCGTGGGGTCTTGGAGTAAGCGGCTCCACTTCCCCAGGCCTAATGTGAGGTGTTATTAGAAGCTTTACAAAAATATTCGAGTCTGATGTGCTGAACCACAAGAGACAGTTTTTATTATAAGGTAACAACCAAAAGTTAAAAGTGCGAAATATATAATTAATAAAACAAATAACCAACACTAAAAGCTAGAATCTGGCTTAGGCTTTTTGGAATGAATAGAAGATAAAATAACAGTCATTTGAAAAAGCTTAGAAATACATTACCAACACGATTACTGCATCTCTGAAGAGAGGTCCGTACTCTTAACCACTACTACTCTTAATCGATTACTTCACCTCCAAAGAGGGGTCAATTCGTCTGAACTGGAATCAGGTTGCGACCCAATGATTGCCGACTTGATTATTTTTGTTGTACAATTATTAAATTATTGGTTATGACTATTTCAAAATTAGCTAAGTGCACTAAGAGAAACTAAGAGAAAGAGAGAGAAGCAAGCAGTAAGGAACACAGAACGAGCTTTTACCAGAGACTGGTAATGTCGTCTGCTTAAAGAGTAGGAAAGAGGGAAAGGCAACCAAGCTTCTGCCTTGAAGCAGTGTCAGTGCCTAAGTCCTTACGAGCCTATTGCCGGTTGGTACACCAGATTCTCCGATCTGAGTGGACCGTGGAACAATCTTTACAGATTGAACAATTTGCCTTAACTCGCTTTCACCTTATATATGTTTTCAGAAGCACATTAGCCTGGTGTTTGCCAAATTGACAGGATGCCGAATTATAATACTGTTGAGTTTTAAATACAGCTGACTCTTAACCGCCAATTTAAATATCAGTGAACCTAATTTAAATACAAGTGAGTATAACCGCTAATTTAAATGCCGTTGGACTTCGGAAGTCGGAAATGACTGACCGCAAGCTACTTCCACCGCAAGCTTCTTTCTGTTACAAAATTACAATTTCAAACTCTATATTGAACACTAAATTACTCTAATTTACAAAAAGCATGATTACTTGTATACTTATGACATTACTACTGATTAACATTATTTTACTTATTGATTAAAACATAGGGAAGGTGTTACAGAGTGAGGGGATCTAAAGGGCCCATTCACAGGACTCATTGTACTTGATTCATATAAGGGTTAAGGATCAAGGGAGAGGGGTTGTTTTCCCACTGTACTAGACATTAATAGCCCCAGCTCCCCATTCTTCAGCTTCTTTAGAGATTTCCTTCCTCTAAATTCACTTCCAACTCCAGATTATCAGGGAACAGGACTCCCTATGGAATGAGTATCCACATTGGATATCTGCCATTGCTAATCTGGATGTGAAAGGGGGTTCTGACTGGATGGGCAGAGTTTACACACTATTTCCCACCTTACCTAAGCCCCACTGCCTTGCTGTTCAGGTGATGTCTTCTCCTTATCCTGACTGCACCCCTCTCCAAACCCCTGATGGGGCACCCCTTAAAGAAGCCTATACCCTTTTTTACCACCACATCAGACAAAGACTCACTTGAAGGTTGTGGGTGTAACGTTCTAGATTTATTTACTAGAGAAGCCCATCATTAAGAAAATACTTGGTCCACTATTGTGTTGTTTATACAGCAAGAGGCAGAATTTGGAACATTTGTTGCCACCTAGAGACTACAAAGGCCATGAAACTTATCAGCTAACTGCTTTAAAGTGGGATTTTGTCCCACTGAAAGAGAACAGAGGCAGACCTCAATGAAGTGAGGATTTTATTGATTCTTACCAGTCTTAGCTGGGTTTATGGGAAAATGCAGCACCATGTAGAATGAGAGTCTCATAGATATCCAGGGAAGAAATGTCATATATGCTGATCACAATATACCTTTAACTCTTTGGATATGGGCTACAGATTTCCTGTCAGATCAGAAATGGAGGAAAGCAATCCCCTAATAATTCAATGGTTTGGATGGTCTTAGGTGTAAGGAACTCAGACCTTATTTTAGCAAAGCTTTGAAATGTTTGGAAAATATCTAAGAAGCTGCCTTTCTGCTCAAGCTCTGAAGAACCCAAATGTGTGTCAAGATGTGTTATGGTCACACCATAAAGACTGAGAAATTATCTCTGGAAGAAGATTAAAGGGCAATGTATTTATAAATATGCACTAAAGTACAGAAGTGTAAATATTATGTTAAAACTTTGCATTTAAATATATGTAACAGCAACAAAGGAGCATGGGGTGAGGAGGGGAAGTCTGTACAAACTACACCATAAAGAATACTGACTAGTAGCTTTAGTTTAGAAGTTACTCATAAGTATTACAAATAGGCATTTAATACACATGAAACATTGTAAATCCTGTTTCCTAAGAAATTGTAAAGTTCTCCCTTTGAAACTGACTGGGAACTGTTATTAACTCCTATATGTAGTGTTTTATGTACAATAGAGCTGCTATTTAATACTTTACAGGAAGGCTTGAAAAGACAGAACTCTGGCCTGTGCTTCAGCAGAATGTTAAACTGAGGTGCAGGAAAAAGGGGCGTGTACTAGTTATAGATAACATCACACTGGTATCCCACACCCTGTTACACTAGCTCTAATAGGATGTTAAGCATGAAAATACTAATGCACGGGAGAAGCTAATGACCTAGAAGAGTAAACCACATTAAGTTATCAGACATGGCTATATCAAACGATAATCTAGGCTGGGGTTAACATTCAAAATATTTTCTATTTAAAACTGTAAATTGCACATTGCTGGGAGCAGCCAGCATCCTGCACACATTCACAAATGCGAAGTTGGGTTAGCCTTTATGGGCTATAAAAGATAGTGGTGTGCCTCTATCCACAGGGTTTCTCACATCTCAGTAAAGAGCATGACGGGTCTCCAGGCTGATGTGTGCAAACTCAGGTGAAGAGAACTGCAGTGGCAGAAAGGAGACACCGAGTCTGTGACCCCTATAAGAACCCTAATATTCCATGTTCCTTCTAAAATCTAACCTAGAAAAGTTTGCTCTTTGGGGGCCTAGCAGACTCAGTTGGCTTACTAGAAAATCAGACTGCAGCACACTGTCAACCAGGTACCTGCTTCAGTGACCTCACTGAAGTTGAGGAGGGAGTGCAATGAATTAGGGGCAGGGGGTTCTGTTGAATCTCATAAAAGGAGCATTGCTTGATCATTTTTATTAAGAAATTTGGAATCAGAGATCTAAAATTCAATGTCTGGGAAATTGATTTTCTTGCTCACACTAGCTATAATGAGACACCTTATATATATTTTCTGGTATTGGAAATGATCCTTTTGTGAGAACTGTGAAATATTCATACTTAGGTGAGAACTATGGAAGTTTGAAAGTAAGCATCATCTTTTTTTGCTAAACATTATGTAAACCATTCAGAATGCACAGACTCATCATGGGCTGATTCTGTGTTGCCTTGCACCTTGTGTAGTCATGCAATAGTGAAAAACAGGGGTAAAGCACAACTATTCTGAGTGAGCAGCACCGTGAACCCACTTTGCACTGGTATAAGTGAATGCAGAAGTTTGGGGCAATGGAGAACCAGGCCCTATGTTTTTTATAAAATAGGAAGAGAAATGTTTACACAATCCACTCGTGCTCATGTTTCAAACCATGCTACTTCTGGTGCTCAGGAAGCTGTTTCACCTGGGATCTCTTCTTGCATCACTTCACCCTCATAGTTGTTGTGAGAAGGAGCTTGCTGTGGACCTTTGCATTACTAAATGAGAAATAACCAGTCTCGAGATCAATTTCAGCTGTGGTAGAAGCTGGTGGTGCAACAACAGAGTTGATCTTGTTTATTGCATCAGAGCCAAACTTGGTTCTCAGGACCCAAATAAGGAGCTTCTGCAGCAGAAGATAATTTGTCATTTGATTTACGGAATAGTTTGGGAGGTATAAAAAGAGAATCAACTTAAACATAGGAAGCAAATGTGCAGTGGGATTTCATAATTTTAAATAAAATAAGAATGTAGAGAAACCCAAACCAAAACTGAGGGCAAGGAAGTTTTCTTATATAATTAATATTTGCAAAAGGATAAAAAGAGATGGAACACAAAAGATCTGCATGCCAAATGGTAAAGATGATCTGTTTTTTTGTGTCGTGTGTATTGCAGAAATTGTTCTTGCACATCACTGTGCCCAGGCTTCTGTGATTTGCTGGACTGGTAGAAAAGCAGCCTTTAGTCTTCTACAGCTTTTAAGTCATCAACTACTTTTAAAATCAGTCTCCTTCAAAATGTTTCTAAGCCACATGAGAAAGGAACCCTTGATCTATAGTGCAGTACTGTACATTATATAATAAAGAAGACTGTGTCAGTATCATGCCATCAGCAGAAGCTGAAGATTCTCCATTATCATGAGAAACCAGACTCAATTGGGCAGGGGGGAGTTTAATTTAATCCAGCAGGGGGAACTGTTTTGTAGCAAGGAGTACAGAGGGGGAAGCAATCAGAGTTATAATTCTTACTGAAGAGCTATTGTATAAGAACAAGTTTACTTCCTTCAAAACCATCCTTTTTTTGCTTCTGTTTTTATCTATTAACATGTAAAAAGAGTGAACATTAAAATTAAAAAAGAATAACAACCAAAAAAACCCCAAAGCTGGATGGCTTGATGTATGAATAAAGATAAAAAGAGCTAAATATAGTTTGGCAAAGCAATGAATGATGGGTGGTGGTGGGATGCAAAAGACACATACACCCTTCAAATATTAGTTGATTGTTATAACATCAAGGATAAAGAGCATCATTTAGGGTGTCAAATCAGTTTATAAATAGGAGAGATGGGATGAAATGAAGAGGAACACTTAGGTTGATTTATCAAGAAAATATACACTGATGGATTTATTTGATTGGAATAACTCTAAAGGGGAAGTTGTGAAATCTCCATCACATGGGACATTTTAAAAACAATGTGGGACAAAATATTGCAAATAGTATTGTAGACAACAATCCTTCCCTAGCAGTGAGATGAACTGCATGTTTTCCATCTCTGCTAGGAACCTGTGCAGTTTTGATGAAAAAGTCGAACAAATGTGATTTTCTACAGATAATCTTTTTTTTCCTGATTTTTGTTTAACTTACAATAGATAATACTAACTATGTGGCAAGCTGCTTCCCATAGTTTCAAATTCTGACTAACCACATAAGCTGGCAGACTTATCTTGAACTTCTTATTAGTTAGAGACTCACTCAGAAGACTTTGGTAATGTTGGCAAAGAGCCTGGTGTTACTGATCGTACGCCATAGAAGATGGAAAAGAATTCATCTGTTTCAAGATTAAATACTTTTCACAACTAGATTGGAAATAGTTTGTGATGCTAAAGCTCCTTGCCCTAATGTCCTGCCCCCAAACTTTTGTCTTTTCAAAGGGTTTATTTGTTTGTATTTTTTACATAACAATTAAACAAAAATTAGCTAGAAGGATGGAGTCTTGGCTTAGAACGTATTTTTTGGTCTGCTGTTGCTGTCATTTACTATGTGTTTCAGCAGGGTCTTGCAACGTTTGCCTCTTTAACGAACAACATATTATAATTTGGTTTTCTTGAATTCCCTGTACGATCCCTCAAACTCTGTCCTGCATTTAGGGATAATCACTTTTCAGTGGTTTCCACTGTTGAATGCAGTTCTCATGATGAGGATATTGATTCCAGTGACTAAGAAGAGGGCAAAATAAACATAATGCAGTCTGGGACTCTTTAATACAGAGTCATGCTTTGCCAGCATAGAACGGTCATTAAAGGAAAATGTATTTAGACAAGTAGACCACACAGAGACAGGTTATGTTATGACCTGTAGCTATTCAACAGAAACTATCCTTTTATTTCCCATAAGCTATGTAGGGTCAGGCTGAGTCAGTACTTGTGTTGTAGATGTCCAAAGAAAACTTAGATGTTGCAGGGAGTAGTGTTGGTTATTAAGAAAAGTGCCATTTTCACTTTTTATCAATATTGAACCCATGATTCATCATGGTGCTGGAGGTCACTGTGGGCTGTGTGTCTTTTGGCTTATAGCTAAACTAAAGATAATTGCTCCTAACACAATCGTAAGCCATAGTGCTTGGGACCAATGCTGTAGTTTATTTTGTGTTATAAGACCAGAGACCTTACTGTCTATGATTATTAAAAATCTTGTCATTTTTGGTACAGTATAGGTATTAGAGCCAGTGTTCTAGCTGAATATTAACTTGGGGAATTATATCTGTGCCATCTAAAATTCACCTGCAGTTTCAATTGAATAAGATTTTTTTTTCTTTTTCTGCCCTAATCTGTATTGCTGTTGGGTCAATACAGCTTTGTGTAGTAATATAGGAGGAACAAGATTTGTGTGTATATATAGTTTGTAAATCAGGTTATAAAGAAATTACAGACCCTTCTATATGAATTGAACTATGTACCTGTAAGATGAGGATCAAGTAAATAAATTATGAATTAAGTGGGAGAATTTGAACTGTTGGATGGGGAGGCAGAGCTGATTCTAAACCAAATGGTGCCCCAGGTGAGGAATGTCTTTGCACTGCTCCCCCTCTCCATTTTTTAAACTTAAATACCTTATTTTTATTGCATTTGTAGCCCATTTCATGACTTTGATGCACAGTTTGTATGCATAAATTATCCCTGTCATATACGACAATAAATTTGCAAGGTAGGATCTGTAAATCTGTATTTATTCATGCCATATATAAGCAAATTAAAAAATTGTTTACTTTAAGCTAATAGAAACTTTTAAATTTTAAGAATAACTGAAAGTAATAACATCAAAGAATTGAACTGTACATCAACATTGGGTGGAGCAGTATTAAATAAAATTAGAGTAGGTGACAGTCTTAGAATGTTAACCCTAGTCCTTTAGCTCCTTATATTCCTGAGAGGGCATGGCTGACAACATTCTACGAAATTTGAGGAAAATATAGTTCTCGAACTTTGAGGTTCCACGAGATTCTACAAAGGTCTAGAACATTCCAGAAGGTTAGTGAAAAATGAATCTACATACAGAATACCTGAAACATTTTACTTCAAACATTTTAATTTTCCCTTTGTGATTAACGACAAAAACAGCACTTGCCCCTAAATCTGGCCCTGAGGGGAAGGGATAGTTGCATGAGGAAAAGGATACATATATATTTGGTATTGTTCTGAGAAATACTAATGCCATTCCTTCTGAGAGCTTCTAAGTGACTGTGGTAAAGGAATATAATAAGAAATGCAATGACCTAAAAGACAGGTTTTGAAATTGCTGTATGCTCAAGAATTATGCATGCCAGCTAGCAATGTGAATATTCAGATAAGCAAAAGGTAAAGGTGGCTCACCAAAGGCTGGTAATGTAATTAAATATATGAAACATCAGGCATCGTAAAGGAGCACTGGAAAGTTGTCAAAATTAAGTGCCTGAAAGAATACGAGTACATTTCAGTAAATACAGATACGCTCTGAATGGGATCGTGTCCAATGAACTTTCGTTGTGGGGAAGGAGTGTTTCTTTAGTCTCCAATTAGTCTCCAATAGGGGACAAAGGAGATTACTCCCTATCAAAATTAATTCTTTGAACTGCAATGATTCCTAGTACATAAAATACAAATATGGATCATCAGTTTCTTTTCATTATGTAGCAGTTCTGTGCAAATACAAAGCACATTTCCCTGCGCTCTAAGGGTGTCTTATATATTTAAGTTTGTTGTTATAATATCAAAATCACCAGCATGGTTTGGTTGGATTTCTAGATATAGATAAATGTTCTCCATGTGAAAATTGAATAGTGTATGATTTTTAAAATATGGGCCAAGAGCTTCTAAAATAGGTTCCTAAATCCATATTTTAGGCACCTGTCTGATTTTTCAAAATACTGGGCACCTAGTAATTCCCATTGATCTCTATGACCTGGCCTACGTTTTTTTTTTTTTTTTGACACATTCAACCAGTGAGGTAAATGATGGCATAAAACAAAACAGGGATAGATCACAGAATAATGTAGTTTGCATTAACTTGACATTCAGTGGATATGGAAAAAAGTGTATCTTAAATTAATTTGGTGAGAGGATATTCTGTGGGGAACTAATTTTTCAAATACTTTAATGGGGGAACTGAATAAATTAGATTTTTGTTGTAAAATGAGTTCTGGCCAGTTTAAAATCTGTTAAACTCCAAATCAATGGATTGATGCTGGCATAACATTAAACTATAAATAGCAATTTTTTGCTGTTCCAGCTTTTGCCATAAGAAACACTCCTCAGGACTGGTTAGCATTAAAGTTAGTTTTACGGATTAAATTAAAGGAGAGAGATGATGCAAGAATCAGTTTCATTTTCAACTATCAGTATTTGATCCATTTAAGAATTCCTTTTACAAATATTTTTTTTATTGTGTAGCTAAACTAGATGACTAAAGATCAGTCTACTTTCAGTTTTCTCAGTGTCAATCCAGATTAACTCTAACTGGAGTTAAATCAATGAAGTTAACTGGAGCCACTTTCTATTTTTAGGCTCTTGGTATAAGCAATGGAGTTATTCCAGATCTACACTAGAGTAATCAAAGTCAAACTGTAGTCCCTAGTCATGCAGTTTGTTTGTAATTAAATCTTCTAGGTGGTTCAAATATTGATAGTTGGAAGTAAAGGGAGATTCTTGCATGACCTTTCTCACGGAAATGAATCTCTAAACTCCATTCCATCCCAATCAGTTTCAGGATTGTGCCTCCTGACAAAAAGCTCTAGCAAAAGTTTTTATATACTATCTAATTTATATAAATTGTTTTTGTTATTATAAAATGTTCTTTAAAAATTCCATTTTATAGTGTTAACTCACAGTGGTCTTTGAGATAAGCGTAGTTTATTTTGATAATTTTTACCACAAAGGTTATGGAGTGCTACAGTGTGTTAAAGTTAATTCCTTCCTAATAAACTCACCAATCATCAGAAGCATCCAAACTTCTCCCAAGATTAAGGGTAAACAAATCATTTTAGATAGGATTTAATTTTCATTTGAAGCTTCAACAGAATAGTTTTGAGAGCTGAAAAAACTCAGCTTATTTTTCCCCTCCACCTTTTTACACATTTCTTCACTTACTGTCTAGGTTCAGGACCACAAGTGAAAACACTTTTATTGGTAAGGGTCAGTGGCTTATATATTAAGCAAACAAACTACTTACATGGTGTGTAAAATCACCCAATTAAGGGGTGACTCCTGAGGAATACTTAACTCTCAGTTCCCATTAAATGTATAGAAGCTAAGAAAACTCAGCATTTCTCGGGATAAGGTGGAAACTGTCTGCTTCTGGAGGAAATATTTCTGTTCCGGAAGACTCTAAGGGAATGATTAAAGAGTTTTGAGTATAATTGGAGTACATTAAGAGGTGTTTTCCAGTCAGATTTTGGGAGGGGAAAGAAGCTTGTAGTTGGGTATCAGCAGCTGAGAGAGTTTGTCTAATGGTTAGAGATGGCTATTATTTCTGTAGAGGTAGGGGGTGCGTGTGCATGTGCGTGCACGCATGGTGTATTACATCAATAAAACAAAGTTAGAAGAACAGTAAGGTTGCAAAGTCAAGCATTCAGAATTTAGGAAGTGTTAATATTAATAGTGCCTGTTCAATCTTAACAGAGCCTTCTTCTACATATGCATTAAGAGAGTCTTTAATTACATGATCACATACCATTTTTTTTTACAGGAGCCTTGCCTCATTCCATGTAGGGAATGGATTTTGCTGCCTGGATGTTTTTTTACCCTTATGGTTCTTATCGTCCAATATGTGCCCCCTGCCTTATTTACTGTTCATGATTCAAACTCTGATCTGAAAACAGAATTATTAATTTTCTCTTAGGCTTTTCTTTGGCATTGGTCATTCTAATATATGAATGCTTCACACATATTGATGAATTTATTTTCACAATACTCCTGTGAGGTGAGAAGGTAGTAATTATCCACTTTTTACAGATGGGGAGCTGAAGCACAGAGAAATTAAGGTGAAAAGTATCCACTAATTTTTGGTGCCCAGTTTGACACGACTAGGACCTGATTTTTCCCCAGAGCTTGTAGCATTACATAGCACTTTCTATGTTCAAAGCACAGTGCCCATTGACTTTGTGGAGACCAACAGTGGCAGCACTGAGACAGTCCTCTTGCTGTTAGTCCCAGTGCCTGGAGCTACAGTACTCCATAGCAGCTGAAATAAGCAAGTGCAGATTGTGACACTCCCTTATTGCAATCTGGACTGGTGAATTGTTGTCACCCCAATACCGCACTCCTGGAGCTTGTCTTTCTCTGCTTTTGATGTGAGAACTTCTACTGCTGGGAAGTTCATGCACAGCCTCCAGCAAGCAAGCTGATCCAACTCAGTGAGGGAATGACTCTGGTCAGCCACTCTTTAGATTATGCAGCAGAATGACCCCAGGCAGTATCCCTAGTCCCAAATGCAACCCTAGGAACGTCCATCTTATAATGTTCAGTGCTGCCCACTGAACACTGCAAGCTCATGTGTTTGTCAATTTAACAAAGATATTGGTATGCACCAGCCTTGTTACTTCAAATGGCATTTCCCACACACCTTAAACCAAGCGCACTGCTTTAGGGAAAATACACACATTTATTAAACTACAGAAGGATTTTAAGTGATGATAAATCAGAGGAAAGCAATTCAGATTTAGTCAAAATAAACAATAGCCAAAGGCATTCTAAACTAAGCTTAACACTGTCAGCAATTTTACAAACTCAGATGATTCTCACCACAGGCTGGCTGACTTCCTTTCAGCCAGGCTCCCCCCTTTGACAAGCTCTTCAGATGCGTGTTGATGTTTGTAGATGGAGATGAAAGAGAGGGAAAGTGCCAAAATGTCTCCCCTTTATAAGTTTTCCTTCTCCCCTCTGGAGCTTTGCGCCTCCCCTCCCCACTTTCAGTGTCAGGTCACAAACAACATTCGTGTATGGCTCTGTCCATGCCCTGAGTCAGTGAGCATGACCTTATCATAATTTCAAACTGGCCAAGGGAAGAGAGGTAATTCACTCAAGAGTCTCTTTGATCCTTTAATACCTGAGCCAGTCCTTTGTCCCTTGAATGCTGAGCTGGGTTTGTTTTATGCATGCCTTAATGAGGTGCAAATTGCTCCTTTGCTCTTCAGAGTCTTGCTTGGATATGTTTCAGGCCATAAGGAATCATCTTTGGCAAGACTGTCATGACCATACACATTACATTGCAACAAACATATTACTATAACAGTAATGTTCAGAACATCATGAGCATTCCAAAAACACCTTACATGACATATTTTGCATTAAGCAATAATCAATCACACTATGAGAGTGATCATGGAGGGTATAGTGTCACACAGGTAGCTCACTCCCTTGCATCTCGGGACTGCAACATGCTCAATGCAGATGGGATCTTTAGAAAATTTAGCAGCCAAACTCAACATGCCACTACTCAGCATGTGCAAGATGAGAATGTTTGAAAGATTTATGGCCTAGCCAAACGTGGTTGTTTTTTCATGGGGAAAGCAAAAGGCACATCTCTTATACCAGGATGACCACAACCCCTGTTGCTAACTGTCAAGTCCCATAGTCAAGGCATGGCGGCACTAAATCTTCTGAATGAAACAGTTGTAAGAATTTTTTTAACATGGGCAAAATAATAAATTTTTCCCAAATCTCATTTTCAGAAATGAAAAATGAGATTTTATCTCAAACCTTATAGCAATCTCAGATTTCATGCTTGTACATTTAAGGTGTCCTCAAAAGGTTTGTATTTTGCTGTCTCTTAAAGTCTTGGGAAAAAGAGCTTATTTTAATGTAATTTTCAGTATCAAGATTAGGATCTAGATGGTGAAGTGGTGGATAAAACCTCAAAGCCAGAACACCCAAAGTGTAGTCACTAATCATAGAATACTACTTTATCATTTATAGTCTCTCTATTTGAAAGGGTTACAGCTAGAATAGCAGGTTTGTTACAAGTCATGACTGAGGTATACTGGCAAAACTGTAACTGCCTACACCAGCTCATGGTGTTTGTTCATCACTTTGATAATCATTATGCTCACTCATTAAACAAAGAAAAAATATAACCGGAGGGCAAAATATCCCCTTATAACATCATCCATTTAAAAAAGAATTATCCTCACTGACTCCATGTTTCTCTGAGAAGTACCACCACGGAATATCAATACTTCAGTAAGGCAATGTTAGGGTACTGCCAAATCAGCTTTAAAACCTTGAGACTTATCTTTGCAGAGGCAGTGTTTTTGAGGTCAAAGTTGTTATGGCAATGGTTTTACTCAACTAGGTAAGTGTAAGCAGAAATATAGACATCCTTCTCATGTGCATGTGCCGGCATTATACTGTGAAATATCATATAGTTTTAGGGTTACCACCTCTAGATTTAAATAATTATAATACAGTATTAAATACAGGTTGAAAGTTTCATGTATCCTAATATAATGTAAATGTCTTGTCTACCATTTCTCTTTTCTTTTCTAGAATAGCCATCTAGTTACTAGGAAAGGACATATTTAGATGATTTATAAAGCTTTTTTGAGGGTGAATAGGTGCAATTATTTATCTGGATAATCTCAAAGATAATCAATTTTATACTGTATATGCCAATAATATTCAGCACACCTGTCGGATGTATTTTCAGGAAATCTAATGTAGGTAGCAGAACTGGGAAATCAGATACAGCACACATATAAGAATGAGGCTAATGGGTTACGTTTTTAAAAAGACAAATGTGGATGCAAGGGAAATAAATGTTTCCTTTGGCAAAATTAAATTATCAAATAGGAAAATAGGGTTGTCACTTGAAATGGCAATTTATATTTCTGTTCTGTTGTGTTTGGATATTATACTTACTTTAAAATAATATGGGATGGAAAATTGTATATTTGTTTTGGAAATATTTATGTAAAGGGACTACATGGGACAAAATTTAATGTTGATTTTGAATAAGTGTTGCAACACTTGGAAAGTTTTGGAAGACTGGAAGAAAGCTAATGTTGTGCGAATATTTTAAAAAGTTAAATGCGATGATCCAGGCAATTATAGGCTTATCAGGCTGACATCAATCCTGGACAAGATAATGGAGTAGCTGATACAGGATTTAATTAATCAAGGAATTAAAGGAGGGTAATATAATCAATGCCAATTAGCATGCATTTATGGAAAATAGATCCTGTTAAAAAGTAACTTGATATCTTTTTGTGAGTATGAGAAAGCGATTGCAAGTTTCGTTGATAAAGGTAATGGTATTTATGTAATATACTAGACTTCTGTAAGGCCTTTGAGTTGGTACTGTACAATATTTCTTTTAAAACACAACAATACAAAATTAACATGGTACACATTAAATGTATAGAAAGCTGATTAATTGGTAGGTCTCAAAATGTCATTGTAAACAGGAAATCATCATTGAGCATGTGGATTTCTACTGGAGTCCTGCAGGGATTCGTTCTTAGTCATATGCAATAATATTTTTCAATGATCCTGAAGAAAAGTTTGTGGAAGACACACAAATAGGAGGAGAGGTAAATAATGAAGAGAATAGGTCACTGATATCCAGAGATCTGAATCGCTTGACAAGTTGGGCACAAATAAATAATATGCATTTTAATATGGTTAAATGTAAATGTATCAGTTTCGGAACAAAGAATAAGCATTACTCACAGGACTGGGGACTCTAGCCTGGGAAGCAGTGACTCTGAAAAAGATTGGGAGTCATGGTGGATACTCATCTGAACATGAGCTCCCTGTCAATGCTGTGGTCAAAAGGACTAATGCGGTCCTGAGATGCATAAACAAGGGAATCTCAAGTAGGAATAGAGAGGTTACTTTACTTCTGTATTTGGCACTGATCTGACAGCTGCTGGAATACTGACCACAGTTCAAAAAGGATGTTGATAAATTGGAGTGGATTCAGAGAAGAGCCATGAGAATGATTAAAGGATTAGAAAACATGCCTTTTAGTGATAGATTCACAGAGCTCAATCTATTTAGCTTAAAAAAGAGAAAGTTAAGGAATAATTTGATTATGGTCTAGAAGTACCTACATGGGTAATAAATATTTGATAATGGAATCTTCTATCTTGTGGACAAATTTGTCTCATAATCCAATAGCTGGAAATTGAAGCTAGAAAAATTCAGACCAGAAAGAAGGTATACTTTTTAAAGTGAGTAATTAACTATTGGAGCAATTTACCAAGGCTTGTGGTGGATTTTCCATCACTGACAATTTTTAATTCAAGCTTGTATATTTTTCTAAAAGATATGCTCTAGGAATTACTTTTGAATGCATTTTATACAGAAGGTCAGACGAGGTGTCCCTTCTGGACTTGGAATCTATAAAATGTTCATTATATTTATACACTACTTAGAAAGAAGGTAAGTTTCCACTTGCTGCATTAAAACGATGTACTTCAGTTAGTTACCATTTTATATGGTATGATGAGAGCAGAATTCATTAAAAAACACACCCTGCCCTATGTACAGTTTCCGTGGAGTACAACTTTAATTCCTGCCAGGTCTGTATGTGTTTCCACTAGTAGAAGCCTTATGAGGGAGATGTAGAATCAGTGCATTGCCTTTTTTCCTTTGGCCCAAACCTCTGCTCAGCTAATATCAGCTACTTTTCTGCCAGTCAAATTACACCATAGGTGAGTCCGCCCTAATGTATTCAGCCCCCAGTACGAACAAAATATCAATGACATGCTCATGTCATATACAAAAGCAAGAGATACTGATGCATCCTTTGCATAGCTGGATTATAAAATGTGAACAGAGAAACACCAAAGCAAAATTTACAATGAGCATGCTCTTTCTGCTAAAATAATGTAAGGCTGGACTTATTTTCAAGCTGAAGTTGAAACAATGTAGAAGACAGATGTGATCTTGTAGATGTACTGTGAGAACTGTTCTGTATGGGATAAGTTTGTAAATTCCATAAATCAGTTAAAAAAAATTTCAAAGCATATTGAGCATTACCTATGGGGAAAAGTACCTGCACATATTGCACAAAATACATTTTTGCAACCAAATATGAAGCTTTAAAAGTGTCTACAGAGCTGTGTGGCTGCTGCCATTTTGGATTAACCTCTTTGACATCTGTGGATTTTGTGAAGCTTTGAAGGAGAAAATTAACTTTAGCTCTGCAAAACCTCTAACATAATAGCACTGGAAATACGGGACCAAATCCTCAGTCTTGCTCTAGCTGTTCTTAATTTTTAGACAAATTGGTCCTAAAATATTGGTCCATATTTTGGGTGATAAGATTTCATTTTAAAGAAAAGAACCATTTTTGAGTTATAGGAACCCTGTTATGTAGTATTTAAATGTCCTTTTTTCTTGTTTTCCAAGTTAAAAAATAATTCACATTGTGCCACTATATAATAATAATAATAATAATAAATAATGCTAATACCTAATCTCTTGCCTCTAGGATATCTGTAGGAATCTGGTCAGTTCAGTAGTGTCATAAAGTAATTACTGCCTGATGTCTGATCTCTGTGAGATGAGTTGGTGGACTCAGACCAGTTCTTAGTAGGCAAGTGCCAACATATACCGGTAAATAAATAGAAGGTCGTCATAATTGTAATTAGAGCTGGTAAAAATGTTAAATGTTTTTGCAAATTTTTCACAAATGTAATTTTTTTTTACAAATATGAAATTTAAATTAAAAATTCAGTTAAATTTTAACCAGTTCCAATGGTAATATTGGTAACTTAATTGAGCTACTGAAATTGGTACTTCGGTACAAAGGATTAGTTGGATGCACAGACTTAACTATCCCTTTGCACTCAGTGGGTCACTCTAGTACAGGTTTAAGCCATGATGACATGGCAGTGTAGGGAAGCTACTGCTACGGGCTCTGTGAATAAAAGAACTTCCCTCTATAGTGCTGTCTTAAGTCAATAGAAGACTTTTTCTATTGACTTGGTTGGGGTTTGCATCATGCTCTTAATTCTTTTTTTTTAAAGGGATTTAAATTATTCTTGTATAAATAGTTTTGAGGATCAGCTCAGTTTGACATGTTTAAACTCAAAAATGAAATTTTACAGGTGAACTATGTAAATCTCCAAGTAGAGGGGTTCAAAACTGAACCCCTGACAGAACTTGAACTATAGCTAAGCCTCAACAATCATTCATGTAACTTACTTAGAGTTATGAGAAGCGTGGGCAATTTTTAGCAGGGTGATAAACCACAGTGGTAGGTTTTGTACAGCCTAATAAATTAAGAAGTAGTAAATGGACTTCAGTTCTTTGAAGTTATTTCCTTCAATGTGTCTTTGAAGTGTATGTTATTAGTCTGTCCTAATGCAAAACTACCAACTGAAACTAATCTCACTAATGAGGTTCATTTGTTCTTTGACAAAGCAATAAATAGTTTCTTCAAGGAAAACTTAACTAATAGTGTAGCTACAGTCTTATAATTAATTTTCTTCTCCAATCCTAGCAAGCATGGGAACAAACAGTATATTTTTCATTTGTTCATCTCTTTAGAACAACTGTTTAGCACAGATATGCTTGATTAATGGATTTAATTTGTTCTCTTCTTCTATAGTCAGTTTTCATTTTACACCGGTTATCGGAGGATAGAACAATAATGTGGGCATTCTCATTGTACCATATTCCATCAGTGTCAGGGCTGCCTTCTAGCTCTGGGTCTGCATCTTTGACCTCTGTAGTCCTGCAGAATCTTTCATCAATCTGTGTTACAGTCACCTTGGGAAGGAAAGGCAGAATCACTCAGTCAGCACATACAGGTAGTAAAGTGTGTCATTATTTCTAACAAAATGCTGGCAGCAGTGTACCTTTCATTTCCAACAGAAATAAGATTTGTGAGATCAGCAGCCCACTGTTAAAGAGAAAAAGTAAGGTAATAGTCTGGTCACTACTAGGTTTATATATATATATATATATTTACACACAAAGGTATGAATTCCTGAGACTTTCATGTGGTTCTAGTTCTACAAATTGAATATTATTGTTATGTAATATGAGTTCCTACATATGGTTCAAGTATCGTAAAACATGTAAGGGCAGTAAGTTCATTTGTTTTTGTTTTTTTTCCAGTGGAAATCCTGCTAAACTTATTTCTAGGGTCCAGTGCAGCACAGTCAGTGCTTAATTTGTGCTAGTGCTCAGCCCCAGCACCTCTACGGTTGGCAGGTCATAACCCCGGCACCTTGGGGTTTGCTGCATCAGTTATGAATGTAAAAGTATTGCTTGAGCCCCTGCACCTCTTTCATTACAAATTAAGCCCTGACCACAGAGCTGAGAACTTGTGTGAGGTGTCAAGCCTTCCACTCCCACTGAAGTGAACTGGAGTTGAGGGCACAGCTCCTTTCAGGTTGGAACTCTTAATGAATTCCTTTGTCGTATGTTTGAGCTAGAACTTGTGGCAAAAATGGAACTTCTGAAAATGATCCATTTGTAATTAACCTGATGAAGCAAAAATTATTCCATAAATATTTAAATAAAACTTTAAGGATGCCTTTGTAGATACCCAATAGATATGAAATGCAGCAAGCTCATTGGCTTTTTTATTTTTGGGCCAGATCCTCAGAGGGTGTAAATCAGTAGATTTTATAGGTGCGGATATGGTCCTTTTCTTAATAGAAGTCTTGTTATGTTGTTTGTATTTGAGTAATGCATTTTAGTGATGACTTTTATCAGGGCTCCATTTCACAAAGGTGGTGAGAAAGAGTCTCTGTGCCGAAAAGCTTACAGTCTAATAGACGAAACAAATGGTGGGAATGAAGATAGTCACAGAATGATGAAGTACATAAAGTCACACAGGAGGTCAGTGGAACAACCAGGAGCAGAACTCAGGTTCCCTGAATTCCAGTAAAACAGCCTGTCCACGTGACACTGTCCATGTGACACTACTTAAGTGCATTTCATCTAATTTATTTTTGCCATACTTGTATTAGCAGGACTGAACAACCTTATACTTCCCTAGCACTTTTAATACCCTTATAATATACAGTAGCAATACACCTATTGCAGAAATACCTTTTTTTTTTTTTTTAAGTGCACTATACTCCACAATTTACATCTCAGAGGTAGTGATAAGATGGCACCAAAAAAACCCAAAAACATTCTGGAACCTTTTGATACAAATGATTTTTTTCCATTTCATCATGAAAGTATCAGCCATTCTACATATTCTGATTGTCCTGTTAGGAGTGTGAAAGAGTGTCAGAAACAGCTGTTATAATTAAATCCATGCCACACAACTTTCTTTTCTCTACTTCAACCTTGAGAAAAGGAAGTTAAAAATAAATATAAAATCCATATGAGGTAAATTCTATTCTATTTATATTCTTAAAAAATATGGATGAAAGCACCATAATATCAAACATGAAGGCAGGTGATGCCAAATAAGACATACATAAGGAAATAATGTAAGATTAATACAAGTGCATTGAATCAGTCATATTATTTTGTATCAGATATTGGCCAGAGTAAATATGTTTTTGTTTTTCAAGACCTCATTAGTTTGGTTTTATTTCTGCAAAATAACAGCCTAATCCAAAGTCCATCTGAAGCCAATGGAGGAACATCTTGAGTTGAGAATTAACTTGGGTGGGTTTTGGGTCAGGCCTTAAAAATGCTACATAAGGATAGTTTGAATGTGGGTTCCATTTTATCTTATCAGATAAATATATGGAGAGGGTTACATAGAAACTTTTGCCTCCCTCTCATCCTGGTAATGAACCAACCAAGTTAGGTTTGGTTTTGCAAGTACAATTTGGTTCACATCTGGGTTCTTTTTCAGAACCATCAAAGTCTGAAAGGGGTCAGATATTAGGATGCAGTTTTAGACCATCTCTACTTATTATAATTTATTTTTAAAATTCTAATTGGATTCTATGATTTCTTCATAAAAATACACTGAGATAGAATGATTATAGGTTTAATAGGACTGCCCTAAATGTGATAAATTCAGCATAGTATTCACATTCATTAGGCTTTTAAAATGTAAGACTTGACCTTTTTTAGAAATGGCATGATTTATCAGCCAGGTATTAAATAAGTATATGTATTGTATGATTTAAAAAGTGGAGGGAAAGGTTAAAGCGAGAGTTAGACAAAAATTTTCGACCAAAACCTTTGCCTTTGAAAATAGTTTAATCAAAAACTAAAATATTATTGGAAAAAAATATTTTATAAAAAATACTTTATAGTAAATATTAAGACAAAATGAAATTAAGTTTTGTTTTGACTTGAAACTTTTTAATATTTGGAAATGTTGCAAATTGACAAAAGTTGAACTGCAGCGTTCTGATTCTATAATTTTTCCAAAGTTGGACAAGTTTTGAAAATTTACAATATAGGGGGAAAAAAAAACTGGGAAGAGGAGAGAAATTCCTGCACATTCACTCTATTTCATTCAGTGGCAAAAAAGGAAGCGAGATAAAGGGGAAAAATTATTCTTTTTCCGTGTTTTGAAAACCCAAATGAAACAAACTTCAGTTTGAATCAAAATGGAATTTCAATTCAAATCAAAATTAAATGAAAAGTTCATGTTGTTCCAAAATATTCTTCGCTATCGCCCTAAATTTTAAAGGAAGATTGAGACACTAGGTAGGTAAGTTAATATCATTTGTTGGTGCAACTTGCAAGGTTTTAAGCTACACAGAGCTTTTCTTGAGGTCTGGGGAAGGAAGTAGAATGTCTGAGGACTTGGACTTGTCTACACTTGAAACACCAGTTTGGTACAACTGCAGTGCTGCAGCTGAGCTGCTGTAGTGCTTTTGTGTAGACAGTAGCTATACTGATGGGAGGGATTCTCTTGTCACTGTAGGTAATCCAGCTCCCCAACAGGAGGATTAGGTTGGCATATCTACATCTCTCAGGCTGTGGATTTTTCTCACTACTGATCAACGTAGCTCATTCTAAATAACTTTTTAGTATAGACCTGGCCTATATCAACAGTTAATGGTACAGCAGCACAGCTGCAGCGCTGCACTCACTATGGTGAAATACTATGTTGTGATAACTTGGTGAAAGGTCAGGTGTAGGTTAATACTACTTGTCAAGCTAGAAGCCATTGCATATTTCCAATAAAGGTATAATATGGCACAACAATTTTATTTTCATTATAACTGAATAATCAGTTCTAAGAAATGAGGCAATTTAGAAAAGTATCAGAAAGACCAGTTAAGCTGAATTACACTCATCCAATCTTGAAGAGACTAGAGTCAATGTCCAGACAAATAAAGGATTGTTAACAGCATAGAAATTATCATTATATAACAGGAATTGTTTTAATGGTAAGGTGCTTGAGCCAGTATTCAAAGAAAATCAATAATGATGTCACCAAAAGTTTTGTCAGAATACAAACTGAGTGTGCCATTAACAGGAGTTTCTCCTGTATAATATATCTGATCTAAAACAAAGACTTCTGCCATTTGTATCTGCAGATGTAACCAAGTTTAGACTCAGCAGCGAATGGGGAAAGCATCTTGATAACTGTTAGGTTAAGGAAAGTTCTGCTTTGGCAGGATTCAAATATAAAACAAAATATCAGCTCTCCAAGCCTGGTTCACAGTCAGATAGGATGTAAACAGAAACATCTTCTCACTGGAGTCTTAATACATTTCATAAACACTACATCTCTCAAAAAGATGTAGCAGCTGGCAGTGGTTCCCCTGGACACCTGAGAGAGGCAGAGTACCTCTCAGAGCTCCCATGAGGCAGTGCAGCTCTATACTGATACAGATGTGGGCTAATGCTTTAAGCACGTACTTGACCCCTTAGGCTTCAATTCAGCCCTTGCTTACCTCGAAGTGCGTGAGTAACTGTTTCAAAGTCCGGGACCTTGCATTTGCTTAAAGTTAAGCAGGAGCTGAAGTTAGAACCGAAACGAACTACTGAAAGAAACCACTGTTGGAACTAGAATGAGGTTTTTCATTTTAATTTGAGTGATCTCACTTAAGGTCTCGACTGAAGTCTTCAAAATTATGAAGGCCATGGTGAAAACTGTTGCCTTCCTTTTATTCCCTGTCACATAATACAAGAACACAGGAAATGAAACTCAAGGGCAGTAAATTTAGAGCAAATAAGTGCCTATAGCTAATCCTGGCATTCACCACCACAGAAGGTCAGTAAGTTAAACAGTGTAGATGGAATTTCAAAAGGTACTATTATGACAATTAAGTGTTTTTTTTAAGCTATGCAAAATTAATGGCATAAAGTAAACAGACATCCTATCTCACGGTGCGAGCTGATCATCAGGGGAAGGGGAGGTCAAGTAATTTTTTACATACATAATACTTTTCACAGTAAGCTAGTTTCACACTACAGTTACAGCATAGGAAATGTGAATCACAGGCTGATAAATAAGTCTAGTGAAAAGGTGAAGGGTAGAAAGCAATGAAGAGTGCTTAGTAAATATCATGAATTCATTTAATATCCTATAAAAAGCCTATTAATACTTATAAAAGTTCAAATAGTAACAGTCATATGAAAAACACCTTTAATAAAATCCAGCTATAAAGGCAAGAACTCAAACTCCTTAGCTAAAGTTTAATCATCACTAAGACCCAATGAGGGCTGATTACCTAACCCAGATAAAAACTCCATTCTTGACTGCATTCCTAGAAATAGCATAAACCTCAAACCTTGGAGTGAACGCCTCAGCTAATCTAATTTCTAAGCATGGATGAGCTCCTTGGCCTGAAGACTAGTTTTATACTCCATTAGCTGTATAGCTTATTAACATGAGCCAATCAGTTCCTCCATCTCTCCATACTGTTTCATTAGGAAGCTGAAGTGCTTTCTCAACTACAACATTAACACTACATGGTGCGGTACAAATGGTAGCACTTCCAATCCCTCCTCACCTGTGATCCAAAAGCCACCAACAAACACTGTGACTTCTGCTGTCGCAGGGAAAACTGCATCAAAATATTACCTCAAGGTGAGTGTGCCCAAGTCTCATTTTTTTAAGTTTAGGGGAAGCCCAGTGTGGAGCGTTCACTCTGCAGTTGGATTCTGCTTTCTTATATTCCTTTAAACAGTATTCCCAACACCAGGAGTCAGACTCCAACAAATCATGAGACTGACCAGAAAATCATGAATAGTAAGCAGAGGTGGTGTTGCCATGTTGGTTCCAGGATATCAGAGAAACAAGGAGGATGCATCTAATCTTTTATTAGACCAACTTCTGCTGGTGAGAGAGACAAGCTTTCAAACTTACAGCGCTCTTCTTCAGGTCTGTGTAAGAGGTCTGAAGAAGAGCTCTGTGTAAGCTTGAGCTTTTTTTTTTAATTAATTAATTTAATTAATTATGTGCAACCCAGTGCCATTTCTGCTTCTTCTGCAGCTCCAGGTGGACTGACCCATTGTTCCCAGAAGGGGAAAAGGAAGGATCAGAGCTGTTTTAAGTTGCTAGGCTCTTTCTCTTCCTCATTTCTCTCTCTTGTAAGAATGATGTTGGCTGCTTCCCTGCTCCCTCCTTCCCTACACAAAAACTCCTCTTTGCTGCAGCGGATACGGCTGTCTTCTCTGAGATTTAAAAAATATATATATCTGTGATGATCGTCAGCCCATAAACTAGACAGCTAGCAGTGGATACTGAGCATCCTTATAGATTTCCTGGGGAAACTACCATAAAAAAGGGACAGGTGGCAGTGTGTTACGGTGGTGCCAATTGAGATAGTTCTGGTGGGGGGCAAATTTTTCAGATTGGATTTTAAATATACAATAAAAATCTTGATGGACAATTTTTTGCTTGATTTCTACATAATACTTCAAACTAAACAGATCACATACAATATATAGTTCAGTCAAATAGTGCTGGCTACCAACTCCACTGAATACTACATTTTTGTCCTTGGGCAAACTTGCACTTTATTTTTCTTTATGTTGCATTGAAAAGCATAAAGTATTTGAAAGAGATGTTTCAGTCACATGGGACACACAAAGCAGTGACAGGAGTACCTATTAATTTTCAAGAGTTTTAGGGTTAAAAACCACACAAAGCTAGATATCCAGCAAAGTAGGAATGCCCCTGTATTTCCTCCCAGAAGCTCCTCTTCACCCCTTCCCAGGAGTCTAAGACCTTATGGTATCTGACCTACTGTCTCCTCCAGGAGTCCCAGTTCTTATCCCTCCCTCTTGACTGAAGGCTTTCTTATGAGAAGGGGTTTTAGGGTCTTCCCCTCTATGCCCCACAGCCAGCCCTTCTCCCTACTCCCTGGGAGGGAATTGTAGGAGTGCATTAACTGGGCATCTCTTCCCCAACAGCAGTGACAGCACAGGTTCGTCCTTTCCCTGCACCTCAGCTCCCAGCCTTCTCCACCCTGTTCCATCTCCCTCTCTGCTGGCTCAAGGCTTCCTTTGGTATTGAGAGTAGCTGCTGTGGGTTCCAGCAGGAGGGCCTGGCAGGTGAAACAGAATTGGCTTTCTGGTGCACTCCCTCCCATGAGCCCTACCACACCCTACTCCTTAAATTACCCCTCCTCCCTGTTGGCCTGAGGCTTCCTGTTAGTCCCTGGCTCAGAGAGGAGCTGCTGTGGGTTCCAGCAAGTTGACCTAGGTGCTAGCTGCACTTCCAGCCATGTGAGACAGGTACCAATGCACAGCTGCATATGCCACTTACCAAGTGCAAAAGCCTTGGGGAGGGTGTTTGTGAGGCCGTCTACACAGACGGCGGCAAAGTCGCCACCGTCAGAGCGACTTATCTGGATCAACTGATCGGTCAGTGAAGACCCACTCAGTCGATCTAGAAGTCGACGTACTAAAACTACCTCCTCAAGCAGCATAGCGCTGCATAGACGGGAACGTGGTTCCAGTCGGCACAGTGCAGTGAAGGCAGCATGCAGAAGAGAAGCACAGAAGTCAACGGGAGTTACGCAAGTTCTTTGCGTGCTTTGCCTATCTCCCGTCAACTGCTGCCGAATTGCTGAGATAAGTGTAGACCAAGTCTGAGACAAGCTGCAGCCCCCACCAAAATCATATTACTCACCAGGAAATTAAAAGTTCGCAATGTTTGTCACACATAACTCAAGAAGGAGTTTAAATACAAAAGCCATACATTATTATATTTACTTTTTTATGGGTCTGCCATTGAGATTTCCTGATTCGCTCTGTTATGGCATATTGGGTACATTATAGATGTTCTGCAATTTCCTGTTTTTTTCCTGGAGAAAGGCTACTGGACTAGATGAGTCAGAGTTCTGATAATGGGTTATGTTCTCTCATTTTGTTAATATCTTAAAGACAGCAAGATGTTAATTATGGATACCTTAGACTCTCCTCCAAAACACCAGGAAAGAACCCCCTTCTGCCACCCGCAACCTGTGATCAATAAATATTAACATGGATTTTAGAGAAACAAGCTGCATACAGTAGATATCTTAGTGATAATCACCATGGAGACTAACAGAAATCTGAAAAATGTAAAGGAGGAAAAAATACAAAACTTGGGCACATTCCAGATTACTTAGCTACTTATAGGTGAACAACACTTGCTAAATACAACATGCAGTGCACACTTCATGGCAAATTCTAAAATATACATGCGGAAAATTATAAAGTGGTATAAATCATTGTATATTTTTAATTGTAGGCAGAGTTTACAATAGAAAACCTTGAATATTTTTTGCTTTTATATGTATATTACAATAATCTGTTTATTTTTTTTAATCAAGTCACCAGACTAACTGATAGTTAATTAGCTGAAACCCAGTACCTAAATCTGCAAGCACTTCAGGTATTATTTATTTATGCAGTATCCAACTGTGATATGCTTAAGAAGAGAAGAAAGATTGCTCAGTGGTTAAACTGTGGGTTTGAGATTTGAGAGTCTAAGGTTCAATCCTTTCCGTGCCTCAGATTTCCTGTTTGACCTTAGTGGATTAGTCACTTGATTTCAATGTGAGTTAGGTGTCTAAATACCTTTGAAAATCTGGGCCTTAGTCTTTCTGTGTTAGTTCCTATCTGTACTTCCCTATCTCACACAGGTGTTATGAGGATAATTCTGTTAGTGTGTGAGGAGCTCAGATACTGTGATAATATGGGCCATATAAATTACCTGATGGGGTGTCTTATTTTCTTGTATCTCCCTGAGCAGTTTATAATCTGTGGACCTCAACCTGCAACCCACTGAACATAGATAGTGTTTAGGACTGTAAGTACCCCTTTGATTCAAGTCATGATCTGTAACCAAATTTCACAGTTTGGGGGTTTGGTTAGATTCCCAGTTGTTTTTAGATGGCCAGGACTGGTGCTTCCATCTGTGTCTGGCAAAGAGGCATCCTTTCTTTTCCATGACTACCGTGATCGATACCATTTGTTTCCTCCAGGCTGGACAGTTGTAAAATAGGGCTGCACCTTAAATCTATTTGAAGTTAAAGTTAGGAGAAAAGAGTCTTTCACTGTGGCAGGGAAAGTCTTCAGCAGCAAAGAGCTGCCCAAGCCTTTCTCCATCGCCTTTCCCTGCTGGATTCTTGCTCTTTGGAAGAGCAAGACTCCTGCAGTGAGGAGACAGCAGGATGCAATGTTGCTAAGAATAGCAGTGTAGCTGGGGGAAGCACTGCTTGGGTGTACAGAGAGCCATGTCGGGGACACACCCTAAGTTTCGAACATGTTTTTACTCACCTAAGTCATGCTGTGCTGTCTCAATTGCTATTTATATCCATGCTAAGGGTCATGCAGTGTATGTGCTCTACGTGCTGTTGTAAGGAGTGTGCAGTGTAGCTGTTTTGAGAGAACACTTCGCTTGCTGGGCCCTACTGCTGCAATTGAGATCAGCAGAGTACTCACGTATAAAAAAGGTGGAGGTGCTGACATGGCTTTCTCCGTGAGGACTTCTTGACTTTGAAATTCACTCTCCTTCTTCATCCAGAATAAATGCAATAGGCTGAGCTGGAGGCATGCTGCAAAGGCTTTCTTTCTGAGAAGCTGTTTGGGGAGAGCTAATGAGTGGGGGTGGTGCATCCTTTGGGAATTTGAGAGAAGGCAGACTTGTTAATTTTTTTTAATTGAGGTTACCAGGGTTTTACTGTGTGGTGGTTGTATGTAGTTTAGTACAAGAGGAGCGTGTTCTTTTTTGCTGCTTAATGATAGTGTGGTTCTGAGAGAACAAGGGATCCTGGAACCCAGAATACGCCTTCTGTTATGCATTGCTTATATCAAAACATATTAACGGATTTATATGCAGGTATATCCGATAATCTATTTTTATTTAAATTGGGTGAAACTTTTACCACAGAAAAAATACTAGTTAGTGAGAAGTTAAAAATTCACATGGCTTACTCCCATTGAGGTCAATGGAGATTTTGCCAGTGAGAGCAAGATTGGGCCCGTGATGTATCTCCAAGCAAGTGCAGTCTTTCTCTTATGAATAGGAACAGTGACATAGTGCGATATGAAGCAGATTAGCTGCGTCTGAGCTTCTCCTGGCAGCACATTATGTTCATGTCATGTTCTTGAATTTCATTTACAGATAAGCACTGTGAGTAATTGTAACATGCATCTTAAAATTGTAATCTACTGTTGATATATGGAAACACAGGAAATTAGATTGAAAGCATCTTTCAAGTGACTTTGTATGACTTTAGTCTATATGGTTTTCCATGCACAGAACAAATTTTTCCCTCTGCCACCTTCCCCATTTAATTTATTTTACAGTCTGCAGCAGATTGTGGGTTCAGATAGGAGGAAGGGGCTAATGGCGACTGATCGCTTAAATGAGCTACTTTAGTTATTTTTCCTTTAATGCAGTAAGTCTTATAAGCCTGAAAAACAATAGTGTTCATATATTACCCCATAAGCGTGAATATTAAAACCTTATGTTAAATGACAGTCACTACACTTTGATTGGTATTTAACCAAAAAGCAATATTACAGCATGCCCCTCCATGCCTCTGCCACTTCCAAGAAGATATTGGCAAAATAATGAATAGTGAATTATTGGATTCCCCAGACATTCCTAGAAAAATACTGAAATGTTCAGGCTCAGCATAAAATAGAATTTGATTTTCTTTTTTTTAATACCAGAGTTCATACTTAAGATATCTTTTACAGTTCTACTTCAGCTGAGACTGACTCCTTCCAGGAGTACTCAGAATTAACTTGGTTATTGCACTGACGTTGCATTGTGTATGGCATTGCATGTACTTTGTTGCCATATAGCACTCTAAAAACTGTTCTCTCTTGAAGGTAAAATAGCTGAACACTAGCTAGTGTTCTAGGGGTTCAGTGGTTTCCTGTTGTCAGCAACTCCTAAGAAAGAGTAGTGCTGCAAACAGCTGTTTGTACCTCTGCAACGTTGTAGCCTCTTCGGGAAGTAAATGTTATTTTTGCTTAAAACTCACTGTGAGCTGAAAAATAGTATTGCTCCTATTTTGGATAGCAAATACTGCAAAAGGTGTTTCTTTATCTCATTGTTACTATGGTTATCCTGCCATTTCACAAATACTGTTAAAGGCAAAGAATACTAGTCATCTGCTAATAGGTTAGGAATTAAGCAAGGAGCAGCGTTAAGCATATAACTTCTCCATGCTATAATGGTAGAATAATCCCCCTAGAATGCAGAAATGTTACTAACTATAATTGAAGAATAGCAAATATATGTTTTTGGCAACAGCTAAGGTGCTAAATTAGACCCTCATTCATTTCCTCGACTCTCTTTAACTAAACTTGGTGTCCCAATACTATTTTGGCTCAGTTTCAACAGTAGATTTTGTGGGCTAGATTTGCAGGATGATGCTATTTGCCTTGGATTAGTTTCGTTTCTGTTACGTTCTGTTCTGCTTATTGTTACAAAGAAGGGCTCAATTCCCTAGTCCAGTGGTTCTTAACCTATTTACAATTGTGGCTCGTCTATGCAGCTCTCTATGTTATGTGGACCTTGTCCACACAAAATGTATACTACCTGTATAACCGTGAGGATGTGACATGGGCTGCAGATGTGTGCTGATTGGGCCACAACCTGAGAACCACTGCCAGAGTACCTAAGCACAAACAGCTCCGATGGACTGCAGTAGGGGAGAGGTGCATTCTTAAACATCAGACTAAAGAATATTTAATTTTCTGCATTGTGTTTTACCCAGTTTTGATGGATAATAACCAAGTCAATGAATGGAACTGGGGTAGTTAGCTTTATTTGCAGGCACCTAGTAGTTTTATATCAAGCCACCTTTAACTCAGCTGGCAGCCCAAGAAGCAGTCTCATAATTCACTGGTGTGACTTCACACTTATAACTTCCAAGATTCTACTAATTGATAAAACCTGTTCACGCCTGTGGGACGGCTGCTCCAACAGCAATTCAATTTGGGCTGCTCAGGGAGCATTTCATGTATAGTCACTTTGGAGAAAGGTGCTTCTGCCTGACCACTCTTCAAGGGAAGCTGCTACCTTAATAGTTGACATAGGAGAGGGCGGAAGACAATGTCATGTGTGTGTATTTGTGGACCATATGCTGTCTGAGTCAGAGCACTATGGATTAAGCCAAGGAAATTCACAGTTTCTGAATGCCTTCAATGATTGATAATTATTTTCTAGGCTCTTTGCCATGGAGTTCCCCCCCCCAACCTGAGTCATCCACCTGGCAGCCACTTAAGCATCTTTGATCAGCTCAACCCCCTGCTGCTTTCCAACAAAGAATAGGTGGATTTTTTCAGGACTGACTCCTGTCAAGAGGACTGAGGTGCATCAGTCCCTGCACAATATGTAGTTCTTGATCTGTGAGTCTGTTGTGCCTTTGGAATAACACTGAGGAGTAACTGATAAGTTGGAAAGGCTATTAGCATTGAACATGCTAGAGGCAAGTAAGAAACACAAATAAGAGGGGTATTAGGCTTTGGAATGATAAGAAACAAGCATTTATTGAGTGTGAAACCTTGTGTGACAGGCTTGATTTGTATTTAGCCTAAGTAGGCTTGAGGACTTAAAGCCAGGTCCCAAACAGTGACTTCTCATTGTGTGTAACAAACAAATCCATGACAGTAAAAAATAGGAACATCATAAGTTTGCTGTAATTGGGAAATAGATCTTTTTTTGGAGGATCTTGCAATATTTTGCAATATGGACCTCAATGTATGTGATTTATTAAGAAATTGATTGACACAAATTGCTTTAGTCAGTGATCAGAAAAATAATTATGATAATCCAGAATGGATGGATAGTGGGCAGGCATAAAGTTTATTATGGACACAGAAAGGGTGAACTATGGCTGGCTATCTTCGTGGTTACAGAAAAGAGGAGTATAAAGGATCTGGCTTTGTTCCCTGAAATAAGGGTGTGTCAGATTCCTAAAATAGTCGTGACCTGCTCTCTGACATGACTGCCTGATTTTTTTATCTTTCTTTTTAATACCTTTTAGTATATGTAAGTATGCTTGCAAACCTAAAACATATCTCTGTAAATTGCTTGTGATGTTTGGTTATGATAGTGAGAGGATTTATTTGGATGTTATTTGAAGTGTATCAGTTGGGTATGCCATAAATCTCCAAATCAACAATCTTCTGTGTAGCTGCCTGAACAGAAGATCCTTTAATATACTCAAGACATAAAGAAATATAATCAATATTACAAGTGCAATAATTGATTAGGCTATATATCAGGGATAGCCAAACTTAATGACCCTCTGAAACCCTCTCTCCACCCTGGGCAGAATCCTCTAGCCCCATTACCCTGCCACAGGGCAGAAGCTCTGAGCTCCCCACTCCATCCGGTAGGTGGAGAATGCAGGGGCTCCGCACGCCGCACTTTAACTGCAAAAGAGCCACATGCAGGTCATAAGCCAAAGTTTGGCCACCCTTGCTAGATAGTATAGGGTCAAAACAGAGCAATCACTGAAGCCATGCAAAGATTTTACCTATGAATTTCCTCGGTTGAATCCATGGCGCTCTTTCTCACGTATCATGTGCCTTTGCAATAAACTGGAGACTTTCCTTCCCTTGAACTTCCCAAAAGGCATCTACTTTTTCAACATCCCAGATGATGGCAGATGAGGAATAATGCCTCTTATATATTGTGGAGCTGGGATCAGATAATGGCGTCTGCAGCACCACATACAGACCCCCATGCGAAATAAAGAAGTGGCCTAGGGAGGGTTGACTCAGCAACATGAACTACACGTATATGTCGCCTTATAAGGGAATGGCATAGGTTTAAGCCATATCCTATGGGGATACGACAAGGGTGATGTAAGGCACCGGTGCATGGTCAGCAAGTGCTCGGCGATGTGTAAGCCTCTGGTTGGCCAGATGCCAAGGGTCACCTTAAAAGGTTATGCAGCAAATGCTAGCCAATGGTCACTAAGACATAGCAAACTGTTGCATGTGGAAAGCTATAAAACCAAGCTGCCAAGTAGCAGTAGCCAGAGAGGAAAAGGAATTGCCTAACACCCAGAGTCTCGAGCGTGTTAGATTCAGTGGGCTGACGCATCCTTACTAGCCTGCTTCGCAACGGCCTGATCCCCCGAAGCGACTCTCTCCCATCTGCAGAATCTAAGCAAGCGGTCGTTTCAGTTTGGCCAAGATGATTTGTTATTACCTAAGCTTAGTGAGTATGAATTAACTGTTTATTGTTGTCTGTCTTATTGTTATTGTTTCTAGAGGAACTCCATAACTGGGCTCCCTAGTGTCACAAAAGTTACAGTAGTGCATTGATCCCTTGAGATCATTAACGCAAAAGTCTTGGGTGGCGCATTTTGTCCTTCGCGCACGGAGTTCCTCCTCCTTTACTATCAGTTGTTAAAAATAAAGAATTTATTGATTAAGAGAAATAAAGCCTCGCTGTTGTCTCTTTGACCCCTCTGTATCATATAATTAGAACCTTATTCGGTACCTATTGGTTCCGTCTCAACATATATAAGTTGGTCTTTCATTAGTTGGTCCTCTACAATATCCAACTGCTGTTTCCTCTCAGACTTTTCCAAATCCCATTATGAGTTTCCATTACTCCAGCTGGATACCCAACTAACATATGATTTTAAGCACTCTGTTAATCAGATCTATGCAAGCTATTAGATGTATTTATGTAAAAGATTTTGTCTAGTATATGACAGCAGTGGAGGATGCTTGAGACGTTATCCAACAGTTTGGGATGGGAGCTTAAATCTCCTTGACTTAGGTGCCTGATCCAAAGTTGAATTCAGTTGGAATCTTTCTGCTGACTTCAGTGGGACTTGGGTCAAGGTCTTATTAGGAGTTTTCTTGCATTCCTGCACTCATCCCTCAGGAACAGTCACATCCAACTTTGTCATTCTAGTAGTTGGTGTTGTGTTCTGTTTCTTTGTGAGGTTAGGTTTGTCCAAGAAATACCATTTGTGAATTGCCATTTTTAAGCAAGACAGACCCTGAAATTGAATGTGATAATTATTTTAATGTGACATTTTGTGTTTTCATATATTTTTAATGTGAGAAGGGATTGTTATCTATGAATCTGACCTCCTGTAAAATACAGGCTATATATACTATTTTTCCCTGTACTTCTTGCATTGAGCCTAGTAATCAATCCAGGCCTCATTTGTAGCAGTTAAAAATTAAAAGGCCATGTTGATCAAAAGGTTCATGATCCTTTGAAACAATTTATAGTTTAGTGTCAAACTAAAGTAAAACTCAGTTTTGGCTGATTTCAGAATAATTGCAGGTAAAACTAGGAAGGCTAGACTGAGTCTCATTTTGAATTTTAATGTTCAATCAAACCTGAGAATAAGGCTCATATTGATCAAAAGCTAAACAAACTGCATGAACCAACAGGTTTGTATGAACCTTTGTGAATTTAAACTATTACATTTTATCCTGTTCTAGTTATTGCTCCTATAATTTACAACTGTCTGCTATTTATTCTTGATATGCACTATATTTTGTAACAGTGAACTTTAAGAAACTGAATTTCATTCTAACAAATATGCCAGGCTAAATTGACAACCTTCTGTCCACTAAACAAAACACTAGATAGATCACAAGTAATCAAGTAACTTTTATTTACTTTTATTTCCAAACTGAAACACGCACTGTTAAATAACTGAAATATATGTATTTATACACATGATATCAGAAAAATCTTAGTATGAAGTGTTTTATCAGACTATATTTCAGAGTACAAGGGTTTACTTCAACATATTCCTCCAATAAGAATTCACATAAATGTTAATTAAACAGCATAGATCATTGGTTAACAGATGTGCAATCGTTAATAAATGACACGTTTATCCATGTATGCAGTGTTGTTGCAGCCGTGTTAGTCCCAGGATATTAAAGACACAAGGTGGGTTAGGGTAATATCTTTTATTGGACCAGGACTGAAAGGAGAAGAGTTCACAACAGTGCATAAACACAAATATGCCACTACGTTCATACTGAATGTACAAAAATGCTGTCCATTCACAAATATTCACAGCTATGCAACAAGTAGAAGAAATGGAAAGTGATAAATTCAGCCTGAACACAATTTTCAGCTTAATTGTTCCAAACTGGTGTTAGGAATATATAAAAAAAGTTAAGCACTGTAGACTTTTAAAATATGATTTAAGCTATGATAGCGTCCTTACCAAGAAAGAGCTGGAATTAGGACATCTTCAGAAAAAGATATTTCTAGTCTAGCCAGTCTAGAAATGCCTTCCTTCTCAGGTATCTAGTGCAGCCACTGCTTTAGCTTCCATCTCACGGCCTCCCTCTTGCTGGTTGGTCAGTTTACTTCTCAGAGTTTTTACCCTTTAGATAAATAGATATCAAATAAGGCTGATTCAAAATTTTCAGTTAAAAATGTTTGATGGAAAATGGAATTGCTGACAAAATGAAAATGTTAATGGAAAAAATTTGTTTTCCTTTTTATGTTTTTCATAGGAAAACTAAAAATATTCATGTTTTGGCAATTTTAGGGTAGAACAAAAGTCCATGAAAACTTTTCAGTTTTCAAATGAAAAGTAAAACATTCTTGCTAGGTAAACAAACAACAAACTTTCCAACTAGCTCTAGTAACACCACTACCTCAAGGTGCACTACTGAGGCATAGGGCCTACCACAGGCATCAGCCCTGAAGTCCCCTAAACAATGAAGCAAGAATCTTTTCTAATCCAGAACATTTTCACTTCTCCCTCCTCTTGCAGGGTTACTTCTTGGTCCTATGTTTGCTTCCCTGTCTGCTCAGGTTTTATCCAAACTTTCTTCTGCATGGTTCTGATAAGTCTGACTGGAAGCTAGAACCACAGAATGCTTTGGGGTTTGGCTGAAATGGTAACAGGAGCAATGGACCCACCTTTTAAAGGCCAACATGCCCTGTTGCAGATATATGTACATATATACTGTTTGAGGAATGTGTCCTGTTCTGTTTTTTGCTTGTCTTGTCAAATCTCTTTTTTGCTCATTTGTACCCCTCACAAAACACTAAAGTGCTGTTGGTAACCCCAAGCACTTTTAATAATCTTGAGTTAGGTCCCAAAACCTCAGGAGCTTGGCTTAAAAATCAGTATTTTAAAATAAATAGAAGCTGTGTGTCTAAGTGATCTATTTCAGATTAAAGGTACATAACAAAATGAACACAACAAATATAAAGGACCAGATCTGCAGCTTGTGTAAACTGAGGGTAGCTACATTATCTTTAACTTCTACTTGACAGAAGATGAAGTTCTGCCCCAAAGTCTTCCTGAGAGAGAGAAAGGGTACGTACTTTGTGCACCTGACTGAAAAACAAAATGGCAACTGCCTCATATTTAAAGTGCAAAACGTAGGAAAAAAGTCAACAGTACCTTTCAGTTCATGGCTCTATATATCACAACCAAATTGAGCCAAATTCTACTCCCCTTTCTCATTGAGGGTTCCCATCCCCATGAAGTGTTCTCACTTCATGAGTCCTTCAACTTCCAACAATCCAGGGATAAAATCAGAGACAAGGTGGATGAGAAGATATCTTTTATTAGACCAACTTCTGCTGGTGAGAGAGACCAGCTGTTGAGCTTAAATAGACCTCAGTGAGTGGAAGGGTCTGGTCCAAAAGCCCTCTGAAATCAGTGAAAAGATTCCTTTTGACGTTAATGGACTTTGACTCAGACCCTTACGGAATAGAGTTTGGTACCATTGAACAGTTGCCCTTTGTTGCATCTTTTAAAAAAAATTATTAACTTATTCATTAAGGTATAATTAGATCTGCAAATTAATTCAAGTTCCTACCTTAATTTTTCATCCTAATTCAAAGAGCTATTTTTTCTTTATTCCACTCAAATCAAAATGCTTTAGAAGTTGTTTTTGCCATAATTTGAGCAATAATTTATAGAAAAGTTCTCTTGATCTTAATTGAGAAAATTCCTTTTCTATATGATTTTTCAATTAATCTATACAGCAAGGATATAAATAATTCCATAGATCAGTTTATAAACTGTATAAAAAAGATGATTCTCTAAATTTGTATAGTTTCTATAATTAATTTCTATAGAACCCTCTGAATTTTTTATAGAGTTGTGTTGGACCATTCCCTATTAAATAATGAAGAACTTCTCCATTAGGGGAATGTAAAATCTTGGAACTGTTTTATGGAGTTCTTAGAAAGAAAAAGATTTGCAGAAATTGAATGAAAATTGTATTATTTTTTTAAAATAAAACACTTACTGTGAGGAATTGAATCATCAAATGATTGAATTGATTCTCCACAGATGAAGTACTTTAGACTATAACAAGGATAGTTTCGTCTTTGCACTGCAGTTTATATTTTTGAAGAGGGGAACAAGGCAAGGCCAGTTTTTAGCAAAGCTAATAATGCTTAGAAAAAGAACATTTCTGTTCAAGATGCAAGGGATACAAATGGCATCATACAGATAAATAGAATTTTAATCTTGCCATTGGAAGATTTGATCAGCAATTACTTATCTATGCTTTAGGTCAGGGATGTTCATTCTGTGGCCAATATAATGGCTAAGATTTCCCCCCCATCCCTCCAATTTTCTCATCCATCTGATCGAGAAATTAAAACCTCCCATTAGGCTTTACAGAGCAAGTTATTAAATCACTACAATAATCAGATAAGGGTTTGGTCCATATAAAAGATGGATTTTGTGGCCAGTTTTTAGCAAAGATAGATGGATGAGCTGGGCAATTGACTGGGTACATCATGGTTTTCATTTAAAAATCTGAGAGTTTAAGGAACTTCCATATATTTCAGTGGGTATTAGATCAAGCTTTTAATGCTTGTGAAAAGAAAAGTGTAATAATACATTCTAGAGCCAGTCATAGTTTGGCCAAGTAATACACAAACTTCTTTATATTGTTCTGCTAATGCACCTCAAGCCTGACCTGTAAGATCCAACTCAAACTATGTCAAATATGTAATTTTGTGCCCATTTCAAAATTGACTGCTTTTATTTAGGTCCATAAGAATTAGCCCATCACTGGTTACTAGTAAACTACACTGAGAAACACCACTGACCTTTTGCTTACAAGCATGCAGCTGATCAGAAAATGTCAATTTATTGAAATGGAAGTGTTCCCTGGGTTTCCTGCCTCGGTTGCTTCCAGCTTGGTGGGCAATCTGGAAGCTCAGGGGTTTCCAATGACTTCCAGCCATACTCCATCTTGTGCAGCTGGGAACCTGGAAGCTCTGGCCCCAGCCTGTCTGTCAGAGTTCCATGCAGCTAGGGGGCCTGGAAAACATTTTTTTAAAGTCAAAAGAAAATCTTATTTTGATATTTTTCTGAACAAAATGTCAGTATTCCTGTTCTGTAGGAAATGTTAAAATTTACCCTTTTCCTTCTCCTTGTGGTTTCACCTATCAAATCACCAACACAGGGATAAGGCACAACACTGAATGATTTTAAACACTAGCTCAGAAATAATAAATAATAAAGAAATGCATTGTCTAGAGCATCACTGCTATTATGAAATTATATTAATTAAATATCAGATGCATGAATGAATGTACTTGGAATTACAGACATTGGTCTGATATCAGTTAAAGCCACTCAGAAAGCCCCATTTATATAGAGACCTCATTATATAATTATAGTCACGTGTGTTTTTGTTTTTAAATCACAGCAACAGAGGATTTTTTGTTTTGTTTTCATTTTCTTAGGGTGTTCAAAATGGGAGAGACTATCTGAACTCCCTGCCAAGCAATGCAGCAGCAAATTGATTTTAAGTAGATGCCCTCTAGGGGGACACAAAATTTAATCTATATTTCAAAATGCCTCCTGACTCTCCTTGCAAAAGATAACCTAATTTGGGAACAAAAATCTCTCTCATTTATTTTTAACTCTTCATTGGTTAGAGGTTCCCACTACACTGAGTGGTGATCAGAAACACTGTGTGTGGTTCAGTATAATTATATCACAAGGAATGTAAGCCTGGTTAGAGTGCTGACTAAGTGAATATTAATTCAGTGATAAAAATAGAAACAAATCTCAAATAAAATAACCTATTCACAACAATAAATTAAACCTCCCATTGATTTCAGTGTGCTTTGGATCAGGCCGTAATTCAACAGACATGGTTTTATTGAAAATTGTACTGTTATAAACGTAGAAATCTTTGACCTACTCAGAATTCAGACTTTCCATTGACAGTACATTGATCTGTCTCACTTCCTCACCAATAGCAGTCACACAAGATCATAGTGACCACTTCATATAATAGAAGATTTTTCCTTGTATATGTTAGATATCTCTGATGTAATATGTGTTTAGAAAATTAAAAAACGAAAATAGACTTCCATTTTCAGTAAATGAGAATATCTAAGAATCTGTGAATAATATTTACTCTTCCATATCTCCTTTCTTCTGAGAACCCCAAAACACTTGTTTATGTTAAATCTTAGACCATCGCTGCATAGTAGAGAAGGGATAGGTAAGGATCACATTCCCTATCAGTGCAATGTAGCAGCTGTTTAACAAAGGTTTAGAAATAGGCACTGAAGGAGAATACTGCATCCAGTTTAAAATTCATTGTGGATATAGGCAGGCAGACGAAATTATGGAAAATGAGTAAATATGGAGTCCCTAAACCAAGATTTTCAAAAAGGAGCAGTGGTTTCTGGATGACTCACATTTTGGGTGCCCAATCTGAAACATTTTAGAGATGTTAAAGACTTTCAAATGAAGGGTGCTTAGCATTTTCAGACTCTATAGTGTGTTCAGTTGGGTGACAAAAATTAAGGCATCTAAAATCACTGCTCGCTTTTGAAAATCTTGGTCAAAGTCTCTGCCTTGAAACACATTTGAAACGGATAAAATCTAGTTAAAGAACCAGAGGAAGGATGCAGCTTAAAAGCAACATGATTGAACAACTATGTTTATCCTTTCCAGAGGGGTAGCCATGTTAGTCTGTTTTTAGCAAAACAGTGAGAGTCCTGTGGCACTAAAAGACTAACCAATTTATTTGGGCATAAGCTTTCGTGGGCAGAAATCCACTTCGTCAGATGTATTATGCATATGTTTATCATGTGTCTTCTTTCTATGGCTTCACACTATGAACCATACTGGCAGAGTTATGTTAGTTTATTATTTTAATTTTTGTTACTTCTTTGTTGAGGACTAGTATTGATGGCATTCACGTAATAAGTGTCTTTTGGAAGAGCATGAAGGAAGAGAGACTGGAGTCAAGGTGGACTAGATCAGAAAGCAAATTACAAGTATAGATTGCTGGGGGGGGAAGGTAAGGGAATTGGACAGATGATCAGGTTAAGTAGTTGTATGTGAATTGAAGAGGGTAAAGACTGACAAAAGAAGTAAGGGGGGGGCGGATAGAAAGTGCATTGAAGTCAAGAGGAGTCTCTCTAGACTTTGTTCAGGTTCTGTGAGCAGAAAGGTAGGCAAAAATTGCAGTAAGTTGGGCTGAGGTACAAGTTACTGCAAGGATCTTTAATGGAGTTCAGAATGTAAGAGGAAGTAAGTGAATGGTGGACCAAGTTTTCAAAGAATCACCAGTGAGAGCAACCAACCTTGTTTTTACCTCTCTTTAAGGACAGGGTGTATCTGTTAGCACAGTGCCCTCTGAAACCAGGTGGGGACATTGATTCAGTACTGACTGAGCAAAGAGTGACACTGAATCACAGACATAAGCTTCTCTACCAGTGAGGTAGTAATCCAGCCTCACATGTTTCACTTGCAAGATGTGACAAAGTTTCAGTATAAGGCCTTGATCCTGCAAATGCCTTAGCACGTGTTTAGTTGTAATTACATGAGCAGTCACCCTGGGTATGTCCACACTGTAATTAAAAACCTGTGGCTGCTCTGTACCAATTGATTCAGCTTGCAGGGCTCAGGCTAAGGAGATGTTTTATAGTGATGCAGAGGTTCAGGCTGGATCTGGAGCCTGGGTTCTAGAGTCCTGCAAGGTGGGAGGGTCCCAGAGCTCAGGCTACAGCCTGAGGCTGAATGTCTACATCACAGTTAAACAGCCCTGTAGCTTGAGCCCAAGTCAGTTGGCAAGGGCTAGTTGCATTGTCTAATTGCAGGTTAGACAAACCCATTGACTTAATTGAACTGTTCAAGTACAGAGTTAAGCACCTGCATAAGTGTTTGTAGGACTGTGGATTGAAATGGTGGACTGCAGGGAGAGCTTCCTGAAAAAATATTATGCAATCAAGATTCTTATATGAGTACTTAAATCAATTTATAGCACTTTCCACTAATTTCCAATTTTTTATACTTAGTATGATAGCAATTAGTGATATCAGAATATATTCTCCAATGATACTTCGCCATTTCTAAAATAAATATTTTGACTTTGCAACTGAGCACTATCTGGACACAAATTTAATCTTTATTAATATTACTACTTAATGTTTTCTATGCTGCTTTAACTCTACATACTTAGCTTACTTGACAAAATAAATATTTCCATAGCTGAGTATTCTGCTTGTAAAGGAAAAGAACCAACATTAGTTGTAAATATAAATTTATACATTTCTAGCTGAATGCTAAGAAAGTAATTAGTGTATTGGCTAAACACTGCGTGTTTTAAAAACTGTGCATACATATGTTCCCTTGAGAGGAATCCCTAATTTCTTGAATTTAGGTTTAGACAAGTTGTACTATGAAAGTTATAAAGGGATTTTAAAATCTACTGAGGCGACAATTTTCAAACCTGAAACATTGATTGTGCCTGCAAAAATGTACATAAACTCAATATGCATACACAAAAACCCCACATCCACGATCAAGAATGTTTGTGTGAAAACATGGCAATATCATGTGCAGATAAATAGGCATGTAATTGAGTGTAGTGCATGTATAGCAGAGATGGGTCCAATTATCTGTGAAAATGGATCTGTATCCCTTATTTGGATACCTTTCCGAGTTTGTAACCCAAACCTATCTCTCTAACCATCTTAATCCAAATGCCCTAGAATTGGAAAAAGATTGGCATTCAAACCCTGGGTGCAAAGTCCCTGAATGTTCAAATCTGATAGTGTTGGTTTGTCCAATAAAAGATACAATCCAGGGTTCCGGCTTTGGGATTCATTTCTGGAGGTTTGACTCAAGATCATTAATGCAAATGCAGAGTAATAGAGGAGACACCACCTGCTGATCCACATTTTTATTGTTTTAATTGCATCTGTTTGCATATTTAATTAATACTTACTTAAATCAACATCAAAAGCAACAATAATATAACAAATGAAACTACAGAAAACTGTTAGAAAATGTATGGTCTGATTCCACAAAGCCTGGAAATTCAGTATATGCCTACAATCTTTTTTAATACACCTTGCTTAATGCATTCCTTTTATATTTTTGAAAAGGACATGACAAAACGACAACTGTTTGTCTGTTTATATAACTTTGAAAGATGGATTTTGTGTGTGTAAACACATCTTTAGTTCTATTAATGGGTATAAGCTATGATGCATTAAAGATAGCTGTCGTCTATATTTACAGGAAGTGTGCTTTCTATGTCTAAATCTAAATTAAACTGCAATGGCCTAATAAAAAAGGTTCTCTACTGAAACAAATTGCCTCTGAAATAGATTTCTACTTTGTAAGAATTATCAGTCTCTCACGTCTAGTGGTGAAGGCAAAATATGAAGTCTCGCGGAAGACCTCTCGGGTGGAGAAAAAAGAGCTGCCAGTCGTATCGGAGTCCTCGGAAGTGGCGGAGGAAGACTCGCGCCAAGTGGCTCCACGCCGGACTACCTGCACCATAGAGGAGTCTCTGCAGGGCCTGGAGGCGGAAGGTGTGGACCTGGCTGCGGATGCAGCACAGGCCCTGCCCGCCCTCCTCCAGGGGAAGACTCAGAATCCCTGCAGAGACCCAGTGCAGTCCTGGCCAAAAGAACTCCAGAACTGTCTTCTGGAGGTAGGCCAGGAAACTCGGGGTCGGGACCAGGGTGTTGAGCCGGTGCCAGAGCATGGACAGGATGAGCTGGTTGATCACCAGTGCCCTCCCCCGGAGGGAGAGGCACCGGAGCAGTCCTGTCCATCTCCGCAGCCGCTCAGACACCCTGCCTCCAAATCCTGCCAGTTCTCCGCCAGGGAGGGATGGGTGGCGGAGAAGTAAACGCCCAGATAGAGCAGCGGACCCGCGCTCCACCGGATGGCTTGAAGCGCGGGTGGGAGGGAGCTCGCCTGCCACCCGGCCCCTACCGTCAGGGCAGAGCTCTTGGCCCAGTTGACCCGGGCGGAGGAGGCTGCCGAGTAGACGGCCAGGCAGTCCTCCAGCCGCACCAGGTCGCCCGGGTCCTGGACCACGAGGAGCATGTCATCGGCGTACGCTGACAGCACCAGCCTCAGCTCTGGCTCACGGAGCACCAAGCCCGTCAACCTCCGGCAGAGGAGATGGAGAAAGGGCTCAATGGCCAGAGCGTACAGCTGGCTGGACAGCGGGGAGCCTTGGTGTACTCCACGCCCGAAGCTGACCGGTTCGGTCAGGGTCCAGTTGAGCTTGACTAAGCACTCTGCGGAGGTGTACAGCACCCGGAGAAATCCCACAAAACGGGGTCCGAAGCCAAACGCCTGCAGGGTGCCCAGGAGATACCCGTGGTCCATCCGATCGAACGCCTTCTCCTGGTCCAGGGACAGGAGGGTGAACGACAGACCATCCCTACACGCAAGATCTAAGAGGTCCCGGACCAGATACAGATTGTTGAAGATGGTGCGGCCCAGGACAGTGTAGGTCTGGTCGGGGTGGACCACGTCCTGCAGCACGGACTTCAGCCGCAGCGAGACGGCCCTAGCCACTATTTTGTAGTCCGTGCCGAGGAGCGAGAGGGGACGCCAGTTCCGGAGGTCGCGGAGGTCCCCCTTCTTCGGCAGTAGGGTGAGCACTGCCCGCCTGCACGACAGGGGGAGCACTCCGCTAACCTCGGACTCGGCCCAGACGGTGACGAGGTCCGGGCCGAGGACGTCCCAAAACACACGGTAGAACTCCGCAGTCAGCCCGTCCATGCCCGGGGATTTATTGGTGGGCATGAGGCGGAGGGCTTCCGAGAACTCGGCCAGAGTGAGAGGTTTCTCCAGCCGGTCCCGGTCGCCCGTGCTGACCGCGGGAAGTTCGTTCCAGAGCACCCTGCAGGCGGCGACATCGGTCGGCTCCGGGGAGAAAAGGTCTGCGTAGAAGGCCCTGGCCCTTCCACGCATCTCCTCCGGGTCCGTGAGGGGGGTGCCGTCAGCAGCCAGGAGGCAGATGACATGCTTCCGAGCCCCCCTCTTTTTCTCCAGGGCGTAGAAGAAGCGGGAGCCGCGATCCATCTCCCGAAGGAGACGGATGCGGGACTGGACAAAGGCACCTCGGGCTCGGAGGTCCTCGAGGGCTCTAAGCTCCTCCCGCTTCTCCCGGCACGCTCCGCAGAGGGACGGATCATCGGGGCTGGCGGCCAGTTGCCTCTCCAGCTCCAAGACCTCCCGCTCCAACTGCTCTATCCCCACATCCCGCCGCCAGCTGGCCCCCCAAGTGTAGTCACGGCAGAAGAGCCGGGCGCGCATCTTCCCCAGGTCCCACCATCGCCGCGCCGAGGGAAAGGCGCCCCTCTGCCCCCGCCAGGCCAGCCAGAACTCCCGGAAGGACGCCACGAAGCCCACGTCCTCCAGCAGGCTGTTGTTAAAATGCCAATAGGCCGGCCCCGGCCTCTCCGCAGTGAGAGAGGCCGTCACGGTCACCATGTGGTGATCCGAGAACGGGGCCGGCCGGACGCTGGAGGAGTGGGCCCGTGCAAGGTGGTGCCTGGAGATGTAAATACGGTCCAACCGGGAGTGGCGCGACCGGTCTCCCTCTACCCGGACAAAAGTAAAGGTGACGTTGTCGTCCGGGTGGTGGTCACGCCAGACATCCACCAGGGAGTGATGGTCAATGATCTCCCTGAGGACGTCCCTGGCGGCCGGGCACGGCTCGGTCCCCGTGCGGTCCCGCTCTTCGAGGGTGGTGTTAAAATCTCCGCCCAGGACCAGGCACTCTTGCGGATCCAGTGTGCCGAGGAAGGCAGCCGCCTGCTGGAAGAACCGCACCCGCTCCGGGCCCGCGGTCAGGGCATAGACGTTGACGAGATTCAACGCCAGCCCCTCCACACGGACCCGGAGGTGCAGCAGGCGGCCCGGCACGACCTCGGCAATCCCCAGCACCTCGGGCTGCAGGTCAGGGGAGAACAGGGTGGCCACTCCGCCCGCGCGGGCGGAGAGATGACTAAAGTGCACCCCGTCTCCCCACTCGAGCCGCCAGCTGGCCTCGGCGGCCGGGTCCGTGTGGGTCTCCTGCAGGAACGCTACAGAGTACCCCCCCTCCCGAAGGAAGGAGAGCACCTGGTTCCTGCGGAGACCCGTCCTGCAGCCTCTCGTGTTCAATGTGCAGATGGTGAAAGGCATTACGAGGAGGGCTGGGGTGGATCCTGGTGGGCAGGAGCGCTAGCGGTCCTCGTCGGGCTCCACAGCAGCCCGTGGCCGGTGCCATGGATTTTAAGGGCATCACGGAAGCTGCGGGCCCGTTGGTAGGCCGCCGCGCCCTGCCGCCCGGTCCCTTTCCCCTCCTTCATAATGGCCCTCACGGCCCGGAGGACGCGGTGGAAGTCCCCCCAGCGCTGCAGAGCGAGCTGCACCCGGTTCCGGGCACCACGCGTGTCCCAGAGAAAGGTGCGCAGCTCCTCACGCAGCGCCACGGAGGGGTCGTCCTCCGGCTCGGCCCCCGCAGCGGCCCCCTGGTCCATTGGGGCGGGGGCTGGGGGGGATGGCAGCGGCAGAGGGAAGACAGCAGCCCCGAGTGGGCTGGGAGTGCTGAAATCAAAAGCCGCCTCCTGGGAGCTCTTTAGGGGGAAAGAGACAACCCCAGGGGCGGCAGATGTATAGGCAGAGGGGTGGGGGGGAGAAGGTACGGGGACGGGAGGGGTGAGGGCAGGGGAGAGGTTGAGAGTGGGGAAAGGATCAGGAGTTGGGGTAAGGGAGGGGTCGGGGGGGGAGCAGGAAGGGGGTTAGGGTCAGACTTGGGGGTGGGGTCTTCAACCAAGACGGCCGGGTTGGTGGGGTGTGCAGCCACTTGGCTGGGGCCGGGAGCTGAGGGGGTGGGTGTGGGTCGGATGTCCTCCGGGGGGCCAGACTCTAGGGTCATGGCACCCCCGGTATCAGGGTCCAGTAAGGGGGCAGCTGGGCAGGCTTCAGAGAGGAGGGAGGCCAGCTGGCCCAAAACAAGGGGCGGGGCGTCCGGTGGCCCGGGGCTCGGCCTTTCGGGCCCTGCTAGCTCCTCGGGGGCTGCAACGATGGGCCCCACCTCCCCAGCATGGAGGGTAGAGGGACAGAGGGGGGCCTCGGTGGTGGGGGCAGGGGAGGCAACTGAGGATGGGAAGGAGAGGGAGGGAAGGAGCAATTCGGGGACGTCCTGCCCTAGGCCCCCCATACAGGGGGCGGGGTCCTCCTCCCCCGGGCAGGCCGGGGTCAACCCCAGGGAGTCTATCTCCTCCATTAGGGAGGAGTAGAAGGCCCCCCCTGCCACCCCGAGGGCCTCTCCGGCACCAGTGGGGGGTTTAGGTGGCGTTGCGGCTGGGGGGGCTCCGGGCGAGGACTCTTCCGGCGAGGGCTCCAGGGGGGCGATGATATTGCCCTCGTCTGCCACCACGACTTCCTTGGTCGGCGCCCCTCGCTGGGCTCCGGCAGGTGGCGCGGCGGCAGGCCTGGCCTCAGGAGCCCCCCTCCGCTTGGCCTTGCAGGGGCTCTCGCTCCCCTCGGCCATTGGCAGGAGGGGGGGCTGGGCTCCAGCCTTGCGCTTCCGGCGCCGACCCTGCACGAGCACCCAACCCTCCAAGGTGGAGGGTCGGGCAGCGGGGGCAGAGGCGGGGGGCAAGAGGCCAGGAGTCAGGGTGTGGGGAAGTGGAGGTGGGACAGCAAGGGAAGGAGACGCCTCCCCCCGGGGCATGCCCCCTCCGGTGCCCGACCCTGCCGGCCCTGGCTCCCACCCCTCCACAGGCCCCGCTGGACTGCTCCGGGCGTCAGCGGGGCCCATCAGCTCGCCCGGGCGAGCCGGGGGGGGGGCGCCCCCGGGGCCCGGGCGCAGGTGACAACTGCCAGCAGAGGGGGGGCGGCCACAGGGACCTTCCGGCTGCTGGGGGCGCCGCCGATGGTCTGGCTGGCGCCCTCCTGGGTCCCGGGGGTCCCGGGCCTCCCTCCTTGCCGGGCCAGGGGGCAGTCACTCCGAACGTGCCCCGCCGCCCGGCAGAGGTAGCACCGGGCCTCCCCCGTGGTGTAATAGACCCGGTACTGGGCCCCTTGATGGGGCACCAGAAATGACCCCTCGAGCGCCTCTCCGCCACGCGCCACCGCCGGCAGCAGCTGGAGCTGTACCTGCCGGCGGAACGAGAGGACGTGGCGGAGGGCGGGGTCCTTGCAGCCGAGGGGAAGCGGGCTGATGGTGGAGAGGGCCTTCCCCAGGGAGGCAAGGATAGGCAGAAGGGCGGCATTGGGGAGGAAGGGCGGAACGGAGGACAAAACCACCCATACGCCCAGGTCCTCCAGGGGCTCCACGGGGACGTGGACGCCCCCCACCGCCAGGCCCGTCTCCACCGCTTCCTGGGCGGCGGCCTCCGAGGCAAGGAAGAAGACCACCTTGCCATACATACGGGAGGCCGCCACCACGGCCGTGGGCCCCACCAGCCGTGCCATCGCCCGCACGTAGGTCTCCACGTGGGGCGAGGCAGGCACCAGGAGGCACCAGACCCCATGCCTCCTGGTAAGGGTGGGGAAGGGGCCCCGGCCACCTGGGTTGGTGCTGGAGGCGGTGGTCGGGGCAGGTGTCTTAGCAGCGGCGGGCGGGGGGCCCGCGGCCACCTGGGCGTACGCCCTGGGGGCGCCGCCACCCCCAGAGCTGGTGGAAGGGATAGCGGGAGAGGATGGAGGGAGAGGAAGAGAGGCCCCAGCCACAGGAGATGTTGGCTTTTTGGCGGGGCCTTTGCCCTTCTTTTTGCCCCCCTGATTTTTCCTCCCAACCGAGGGAGCGCCCCCCCCCAGATTAGGGGGGGCAGGAGCCGTGGTGGCTGCAGAGTCCCTGGTGTCCTCGCCAGAGTCGTCCTCCGCCCGCTCCTGGGGAATAACTCCCGGCAGCTCAGCGGGGGCAGCAGGACCAGTTGTTAGGGGCAGGGACGGGGCTTCAGGGTGGGAGGGAGGGGCAGGAGTGTCTATGGGGGGGGGGGGGGGCCCGGCCCCAGGCACACCCGCCATCTTGGGAAGGGGTGGGGTAGGAAAGGGAACGAGGGGGAAGGAGGGTGACCGCTCCTCCCCGCTAGGCTGGAAGCAGGGGAGGAGGGCACCAGCAGAGGGGAAAAGACAGGGGAGCCAAGCCAAGCAGGGGCGCAGGGGGAAAAGCACTCACCAGCCCAGGTGGAAGATCGTTGGCTCCTCCGGCTGCACTAGGGGGGGCTGGGGTGAAATGAACTCGGGAGGGGGGTGCAGTGTGTGAGGGGGGGGTCAACAAAACTAGGGAGAGTCAATTAAGAGGGGGCCATGGGTGCTGCCGGAGCACGTGGGGGCTACAGCAGCGGGGGAGGAGAAGGGGGGGGTCAGGGTCCCCCAAATGTGGGGGCCAGGGCAGGGGGGGGCAGCAGGGGAGGGGCAGGGGAAAAGAAGGGGCAGGGTGCCCCCAAACACAGGGGGCAGAAGCAGCAGGGGAAGGGAGCTCACGGCAGCAAAGGGGCAGAGGCAGCCAGCCAAAGTGGAAGGGAAGGGAAGGGGCCCAGCTGGTTCTAGCCCTAGCAGCAGGAGCAGGGGGAGGGTGGAAAAAGTAGCTGGGGAGGGGTGGTGGTGGGAAAGATAGAAAAACCACACACACTCACCTCCTCCCTCCCAGCTGGGAGGGAGGCTCCCCAGCAAAGCCCTGCAGCAGGGGCAGCAAGCAGCAGGGTCCCCCCAAAAAGAAAAGCAGCTGCTAAAGAAAAAGAAGGGGGGCTAGGGCCAGCCCAGGGGGGGCTAAGCAAGGGGGCCTGAAGGCATGTATCTCAGCCCCAGGCTCAGCAAAGCCCTATTCCCTGGGTGATTCAGGCAATTAGGCCACCTGGGGCCAATCAAGGAGCCCTGCCCCAAACACTTAAAAGCCTTCAGTTCAGGCAGGTTGTAGTGGAGTCTGGAGTTGGCAGGTTGTAGTTGGCAGAAGCGTAGAGTTCCCACAGTCGCTGCCACAACACTGGAGGCAGAGGATCCAGCTGGGGAAGCAGGGAGCGGACCACAGACTGACCCAAGGGAAGGTAGCAGGACTCAGGGACAGAGCAGGCCCTGTCTCCTCCCCAGCTCTCTGGCTCACCTTCCCCCAGCTGTGTCACTGGCCGGGCTGGAAGAGCGCAGGACCCATGGGGGTGGAGTACATCTACCTTTTCCCCCCTTTACCCTGTTACAGTATGAACTCTGTAATGTCTGTGGCTGAAAACTGTCTAAGTACAACAATAAATGTAAATGTGTGTTGGAGGGGAGTGTCTAGTGGGGTTGGTAAGACTGATAATATCTAACACTTTCATTAACACCTTCTGGAAAAGGGAGTAAACAGTATATTATTGAAACAGTAGATAATATTAAATTGGTAAGAGAGCTGTGAACACTATTATGGGAACTGTAATAACGTAAGTGCCTGCCACACCTTCATCTATTCTAAAGATCTTCTGTGAGGACAAGCAGTGAGAGCTTGGAAATGAGCTGTGAAGGAGTAAAGGTACATGCATTGGACACCTTCCATTAATAAGCTTTCTCAGTCTAATCTTCCCACTTGTTAAATCCCATCTTTTCCTTGGTGAAAAGTGGCACACACTTTCCAGGCTGTTAACCTGCACTCAGAAACATCATCATCATTCCAAAAGTGCCAGTTGATATTTTGTCTCTAAAATTAATTTTAAAGTTCCTGATCCAAAACCTACTGAAGTCCGTAGAAGTGTTTCCTTTGACATTTAAATTTGGATCAGGCCCATAGTTCTTAATGGTGGAAAAAATTGTGTTGTCATGGCATTAGCTTTTAACAGACTCCAATTGTCACTTACAGCAAACTTTGTGTTCCAAAATACAGCATGGCCTTGCTATGTATCTCTGATACTTGTGCACAACTTTCATCATGAGAATGTCACACGTAATAGGCAGAGAAGGTGATTAATCCATTCCGTAGTACAATACATGTTTGGTTTTGTTTTGTGTTTCCTTAAGTTGGAGGTGATCATGACTACTTCTCTTCTATCATGACACAAACCACAGCAGAACAGAAACATCAGCCTATTTTGTGCATACATTAGCTGGAAAATATGCAGGTTGGAAGGTTGGTGAATTAATGAATAAAAGTGGGTTGCCAGTACCAGTCAAGCAAATAAGCTGGTTTTGTTCACAAACATAGTCATGAAATCTGTTTGCTGTATTTGCCCAATGCTTCTATCCAGAGGCAGAGCACACAACTATTTATTTATTGGTGGAAAAAATGGAAACTAAGTAATTGGCCTTAAATAAGCTTAACTTATTTAAGTATAAGTGGAGAGTGAAGAGTACTCTGGGCAGAACGTAGCAAGCATTGACCCATACCTTTGAAAGTACTAAAGACATTTTTAAATGGCTACAGGGTAAATAATAGTGGTTGCCATGTTGTAAGACTGAAGTTTTAAAATATTACCTCAGATATCAGCTTTATTACCAATTTCAGACCCCCTTAGTTCCTAAGTCAGCATCTATGCACGTCTGGAATGTTTTTTCCCCCCTCCTTTCCTGTGACTCCATAGGTCAAGTATGGGTTGGTTTTGATCCTTAGCGTCAATACATCTATGTGGCCTATTACTTTTTTCTTTTTTTAAAGATAAAATCCACCACAACTATGACACATGGCATGTAATGCACTTGTTTGATGAAATGTAGTCCTGGTGCTATATTTTAAGAAGACAGTTTATGGACACATTTTTGTTGCTTTTATATTATGGCAATAAATCCTATGAATTGAAATAAATTCAAATTAATGCTGTACCATCACTTTCAGCACTAGTTGAGGTGTTACACTGATGCAAAACCACCCAGCTAGAACTTGGAATTTATACAGTGCTAAAGGTCTAAGAAAAATGAGAACAAAGGACTTTTGCTTTACCTGAATCATAAAAAGCAGTTCTGTTCTCATTTATGCTTTCATCCTTTTTATTTTTCCTGCTAAGTGCCTTAAGGTTGTCTCTAAAGAAGACACGCACAGAGTAAGACAGATGTGTTGAATATTTGGACCAAGGAAGTGGTTTCCCAAGCAACAAGATGTAGAAAAAATCTCTCTAATTTCCTCCTGTTGTAACATTGTTTTATTTTATAATTAAAGTGACCCAACTCCATTTTAAATTAATAGAAATATAAACTCATTGGGCCTGGATGTAAAATGTTAACTGCCTTGTAACAACATCCAGCCTTGTCTTGTCAGAAATCTCTGTGATAAGCACCGAGAAAAAGGAGTCAAGTACTGGAGACGATCAAGATGTAATCAGTATTTGGCCTGTAGGCTTTGGTAAACCGGTATGGGCCATCTGTGGCTTGAAGCTCAGTAAACTTCATTTAAAATAATATCAGACAGGTATTGCAATAAGTGATCCTTTGTCAACAGCAGACAGCAGCTGGAGTTTATCCACAAAAAGAGTACGACTGCCCAAGCAGGGGGCCAGAATTCTGTCTGGTACATAACTGGGCAATCAAGGCTGTGTCCGGGTACAGCCCCCAATCACCTCATCGCTCTTAAAAACTTCATAATTGGCTAAGTGGGCATATTGCTGTGTGGAAGAAAAAATATAAAAGGTGGTCACAAACAGGAAGTAAACTGGAAATGTCCCGCATCTTTGGAAGAACAACAGAATAGTTCTACATGTAGGCGTGATCTACCTACTGTCTCTCCCCAGTTTGCCGCTCAAACCTGAGTATAGAGCGTGTGGCTGTGTAACCTGAGTGTGACAGTGTATTTCACTCAGATGTAAACCCGGGAATCGTAGTAGTGGAATTGGAGTACTGCTTTGCTGCTGACAAATCTCACTATTGCGGTGTAAGTATAATCCTATAGTATAAGCTAGCTTTGTAAGTATAATTGTATAGTTGTAATTGTGTTTTAAGTAGTTAAGTTGTTGTATTAAATAAGAATCAATGGTAATTTTTAAATTGTAATTGATGATGTATAAATTATTGCAAGTAAAACCAAATTGTATGCAAAGCAATCCCTTATTTGAGGGATCCATATAAATCGAACCTGATAGCAAGCTGGTTCTTGTTGTCACCTCACTTCCTTCAATTTATACAATTTTGTATCCATTTGAAAAAAAATAGATACTCGTAAAATTGGAAACACCTTTCCCAGATCTATTCCTGGAGTCAGGTTGCAGAGATCAAAACATTAAGAGGCCTGCAGTGCTTGCCAAGTTAAGCATATCCTAGCTCATCAGGTACTTTGTGGCCCTCCATTATATATTTTTGATTTAAAAAAAATTATTTATCTGAAAGTTGTTTGATGAAGAGTGTGATGATAATCCATTTGGAGAGACGAGGGGAAAGACACCTTGCAGCTCACATTTCTGTACACACTTCTTGATCTTTATTTTTTCCTCAACCCCTTTGTTTCCTTTAACAATAAGGTACTGAATGAGGATGAGAGGAGTAGGTGCAACCTCCAGTAATCAAACATTACTAATTTAAAGGAACATCCGAATGAACTGCCTGACCTTCTAAATAAATAACATGGCACTTTCCAGGCTATATGCAGAAGCTGAGTTAATGCAGACAGGAGCTTGCCAGGAGTGCAAATGAACCCCTTCAGGGAAAAAGGCACTAATAGCACTTTGCCTGTTTATCTTTATTGCCCTATGGGTTGCTGAAGTGAGGTGAATCTTCTTCCCAAAAGACGGGATAGGGATAATACTCTATCCACTTATTTGCATTTTGCCTGGGGATATTGCCTTTCACCAAGTGGCTTCCTAGGATTAATTAGCTGAGTTAGTGATTTAAATGGCCCTATGTGAGTTTAAAACTGACAAAAGCATCATTAGTGCGCACAATGACACCTCTGACTCTCTGCAGAACTGGCTTTGATCCTTTGAGTCCCTGAGTCGGCAAGTAAGACCTTAGGATTGTCCTTTTTTACACCATTTTCAACACACCATATGGGGAAAGACGCCATGTCACCAAACTCCAGCAATATATGGCTGCAAAAGCCCTTTGGGGTTTTTAGAAGCTGGCATAAACTGAATTAGACAATTTTGATCTGTACTGGGCACTGGGAAGGTGCAGAACTGACCTGAGTTTTAGGGGGCACAACAGCGGAGATTCTGGGCCAATACATTTAATTATGGAGTGAAATTCTGAAGAGCACCTAAATCTTATTTTCTAAAGTGAAGACAAGACATTTAGACGCTTGAAGCCAGACTTGCAAAGATATTTAGGCCCAATTGGAGTGTTACATTATATATTATTATGGAGTTATAAATTCCATTGGATACCTAAAATGCTATTGTAAATCTGGCCTCTAAACCTTTTTGAAAGTCACACCCTTAGTCACTTAAATATTTTTTAACATATTACCCATAGCATACATTCTGTATTCCGCTGGGGCGGAGGGTTCGTGATTTACTTGTTTGTGATCTCGGTGGTGGAAGGAAGCAGACCGACAGCGAAGAATAGCTAAGTAAAAGTGTTTTATTGTCTTGACAGAAGCTGGGCACAGTTCCAAAAGCAGTGGTGCTAGCAGCCACCCCCTCCAGTTATCCCGAGCGGGAGCTGGGCAGCCACCCTCTCCAGCCTCAAGCTGGGCACCCAAAGCATAGGAAGAAAGCACCTACCAAAAGCAATAGAGTGGGGAGACCCATCAACCACTCCCTAGGTGAGTCGCCAACAGGGAACCGACCTGCCCGGGGCATCCGATAAGGCCTTGACGGATCCATGGAGAGTCTCTCCGAGCGGTTCCCGGGGCCGCTTGTTATACCCCCGTCTCCCTTTGTCTTAGCAAAATTTTCCTTCTAGCAACACAATACGTCGCTCTCAATCCCGACTAGGGATTGGGTCTTAAACTTGTTTTCCATTAGCCTATTGGTTAATAATTACAGGCAACTAGGCTGGCAACAGGAAAGGAGAAGCTGCCCGTTACTAATATTTATTTTAGTTCTGTGCTTAGACCCTTTGCTAGCCTGTGGTCAGTCACCCGCTGCTTATCTCAGACAGTTTCCACACAGCCAGCTATTTTGTGCTGAAATAGCAGACAGAGGTTAGTTCTGCTTTTTCGTGCAAGGGCAATAGGGCAATTACAGGCCCAGTCTTGCTCACAGCCTAAGCTAGATTTTTAGGGCCTAGCCTTGCCAGCTACACTGATTCCGCGTGACAAATTCTTCCGAGCCCTACACATTCCAAATGATAAATATTGTATTATTTATAAGACTATAGATATATATTATCAATATATGAAATCACATACTACTCATAATACTATATCATAGAACATGCTTATATTATCTTAATTTTTGTACATTTAACCTCTCTGTATCAGTTGCAGCCTTTCTAAATATAACATTTTATGAACCAAGGAGAAAAAATAAATATTAATTACTACAATAATTTTGGGCACAAAATGGCCAATAAGAATTGTGTAAAATGACCTTTTTTGATGTGCAACTTTAATTCTCTGTCCTAATGTCACTAGGAGATTTCACTATCTTGTTCCCATTGTCTGCAGTGGATATTTCAACTTTAACCACTTCATGTCCATGTTAAAAATTCTAACTCTGATTGGAAGAAATACTTGATGTTCTTTCTATATGTGACATTATCTCAGAATCTCTTTATGCTAATGGGTAGTGAAACTATCCACCAGAACACTATTATGATGCTGCAGTATGGCAAACTGTGGCTGTTAACTCAATGAGCAACTCATAATTTTTGAAGCTCAGATTTTTCAAAGCAGTGCAAATAAAATGTCATTTCTTTTGTCTGTGTACAGCAGATAATGTCTTCTTTTCATTCTCATCTATTTAACATTGTCATTTTAAGGCTGGCCTGGAGAGATGCTCTGACTGAAACTCTGCGACAATTAAATTAGACAAAATATTTCTCAGTAATGCTGAATTGCTGATATCAAACCAAATTCAATCAACCTGTCTTAACCTAAACTCCCAAACAGTGTCCTAGTTTTTCTAAGCTCTCACACTCAGGAAACTGTGAAATATAGTCCATAATGATGGGCTGCGATATGCTTCACATCTGCTTCAAGAGCAAAATCTCCTTCCCTATGATTATAAAGTTCAAACACAGATTCTGCTGCTGCATGTGATGATACTCATAAAATATTTATTTTAAAATTTATTATTTATTTGTAGTAAGGTAGCACCACATTTATGTACATCCTGACTCAGTAAAATTACAGTAAGACAATTTCCACTAATTTTCTTCTGGGTGGTTGTTCTTATGGAAACTTAAGAAACAGCGGACCAAGCTTCAATCTTCTGATATATTTATGAAAGAGTATATTCCCTTTTGTTCGGGATAGGTAATTGAACTATTAACATGAGGATCTAAAATTACATTGTATTTGATACTGTAGTCACTTGGTTAATTCAGGAAATAAATTAAACTCTTTTGATAGGAAATCCAACTTATACAAAGAAAGGAGTTATTCAGTGTTTCAGTATAACTCTGTGGAAAGGCTATGGGAGCTTTATATGAGCCATAGGAGATGACAAGAGTCAGCTTAAGAGAAAATTCTGTTTCTAAGAGACTTTAATTGCAAGGTATCACAATAAGGACTGCTCATTTTAAATGGTAAATGGGTTAAGAAATGTTAAATACTCACTAATTAACGAACAGGTAATAAACAAAGGTACATCAAAGATTGTGGATTTTAATATCTGGAAAAGCCAAAGCAATTTTAAAACTATTGAGTCAAATTGATTTTAGCCATCTTATGATTAATACATTCTATCCTTTGGTGACAAAGCTGTGAAAGAGCCTTAGAAAAGTAACACAAATTGATCTTTAGCTTTAGATTTATTGAACAGCATCATTAGAGAGGGTTTTATCTCCTGCATAATTTTTAGATTGACATCCAAAGCTTCTGTGAATTGACAAAGAACAGCCCAATAATCAAATGTTTATGTAAAGAATATACAAATGGAATGCAAAAGAGTACAGAATATTAATGCAACATTACAGTTGCACAGGCAAAAAAAAAAAAAATACAAAAAATGAGGCTTCAGAAGCAATGTTACCTGGGGTGCAACAAACATCCTTTGTTTTATTGTATATAAAACATTTAATGACAAACAACAAAAACCTTTTTGACCAAAAAGGTGATTTTAGAAGAAAAGGGAATAGAAAACATTAAATATCTTCCCAGAACTCCATTAATCTTATGACTTCATGCTATTTTGCCCCTAACCTGACTTCTTTAAATCCTTTCAAAATATTGCAGCAAAGATCACCCTTCTGTTTACAACCCTCCACTGGCTCCACCTCTTCCAATGCATCAAACACTAACTACTTGTCCTTGCTTTTAAGGTATTTTTTCAGCTTACCCTCACCATAGCTGAGATCTCTTATATGATATTGAGCTGTTGACCTCTATCTCCATTCTATGAGTGATACCAGGTTACAGTGTCTATTTACCCAGCTTTCCCTCAAACACTGTCACTTCCTCCTTGCTCTCCATAAAATCTGCAAAGCCCCTGCATTGTTCTCTTTCAAATTCCTCCTTTAAAAATTACTTGTGCTGTGAATTCTACAAAACACTTGAGAAGGGAGAAAAACAGCCCAATGCCTAGAGGTCATTGGCTAATAAGAGAAATACTGATTATAGAGAAAATGCTTTTGTTGCTTCTAGAGCGGAGTGAAATTTGGAATTTCCATCCAGTGGAAAATTCTGACATTTCAACATCTGTTTTAATCTCAAAATGGAACAAAAAGTTGAAATTTCAAAATTTTCAAAATTCAAAATAAGAGTACCAACTCTTATGCTTAGATTGCTTTACTCTTTCATTTTTAAAGGATTCTTCCATCTTTTCTTTGTGAAGCTCTCACCCATCCATTGTTTACTGTAAGCCTTAGGGGGAATCCCCTTAAGTTACAGAAATGCCTGTCCAGTGAAATTCCATTCAGATTTGGCTAAGAGATGATGCTGAAAATTGCCATTTCCCTTCTCTCATGGGTTTGTCAAGAAAATTTTGGCAGTCTGTCAAAATCACTGAGTATTTCAATGCTGGGCCCATGTTGCTATTGCCACATCAGTAGCTACACATGCTCTACTAATAACACAGAGAAGCTGCTGGAGCAAAGTTGGGGAAAGAGTTAAGCCAAACTCCATAATGCTGATGGATGTAGAGAGCCCCTACCATTGTAGAACTGAGTTCAATGGGGTCATTTATGTGTTTGTGCTATGGGGACCTTTGTAGTAGGCACGGTCTCAGTCCCAAAGAGTTGGGCTTAAAGGCCTAAATGGCGTCGAAGGCATTGCATAGCCCTTATTCACTGGGGTGAATTTCACCATTTGGCCATGATCCAAGTTTGTGTTTTAAGTTAAGGGAGTGCTTAAATTTCTTTGCTGGACTGGGGTTTTTTGAGAATAGTTATGGAACAAACATCAGAATATTAACCAATAGCCCTACATTGTTCATGCCAGGTCTGCCTCATGCTAAAATTGAGAGGTTTTTTTTTTTTTTTAAAGCTCCTACAATAACTTTTGTGGATAATATTTCCGGTGTACTTATTCACTTTTCTCTTCACTATTAGCTTATTGTAACTTCTGTGCATGTTTGTCTATGGCACAATAAAACACAAAGGAGCATTTGTTGGATTTCTTCTTGTGATATAGCTTTTTCTGGCATGTCCCTGCACATAACTGGACTCCAGTGTATGTAAATTGAAAATATAAGCATTTTGTCTATTTGAAAACCAAATATGAATGAATCATGACTCTAATAATACCTTTTTACATTATGGTATTATCATGGTGTGATTTCATATTGCTAGCTGTATTGGAGGTACCCTTTATTATTGGTAATGAATCTTTGTATTGAAAAAGGTTATTTTATCTTTTCGGAAAGTACTATTAAGCTGGTGAAACAAATAACTTGTTCATTATATCAACCCTCCCTACAGTGGTTTCTTTGTTTCCAATGGCTTTAAAGTTTTGTGATGCATATATTTTGGCACTTTAAAGTGCAGTTTAATTTACTGTTCCCTGCATATATCATACTATTTTATAAGGCAGCATTACAATCTTAACAAAACAGTAATGTAATGCTATTGCCAATCAATAAAAAAAAATTGTCTAGTACCTAAAAGAGGCTGAAAGAATTTGAGATTTGCTGAACTGAATTTAGGACAGTGAGATTATTCCATTTAGAGGGATCATCAGCAAAACTGCAAGCATCATATGTTTTCTAATAACGTCACACAGCTGACACAGTGTCATTACTGATTGATACCAGATGTTTTCTACAATTACATAGCTGAATGCACAACACATTGAAGCTTAAGCCTGATTTAGTAATGGACATTAAATTTATGCAAACTCAAAAATGATCTTCAATTAGGAAGACGCAGGTGTAGAGTGAACAAAATACCCCCCCAACTTATCATGAGGCATATTGGTTTTTGATGATTCTATGATACTACTACTGGCACACAAATCTCAGTTTCTCGTGCTCTCCATGTCCCCTGATAACTCATTGGCAAATCTCAGTGATCTTCTAGTTTTCCTAATTTGCTTCTCATAGGTGCTCTTTCAACCCTGTCTGTTGCTTTCCCAGTCATCTCCAATGCACCCCCACCCAGCTACTGTGATTCTTCAGAACGCCTTCTGGGGCTTATTGGATGACTAACAACCCTCTCTTCCACTCCTGTCTCTGCAGTCACACATCCTTCCCACCCTACCCGTCCAACCACACCAGCCAGCGGAGCCACTCCGATGCACACAGCACTACACCTTCTGAAGTGGTGTAACAGGAGGCATGCTCCCATGTAGAGCAGGGACATCTCTAGAGGTCCACATGATGTGGACAGAGGGGTCCAGCTTCCTTCCTTCCCCAATGAGGAGCTATTCCTTAAACTCACAACTACTCCCTCCCCACTTTTAATTTTTTTTCCAGGTTTATGAAGTAGCTAAATTTATTATCTCTAGATTTAAAAAAAATAAAAACTGTTATTCTGTGGGGTGGGATACATTCCTCATGTAACTATTGAAATCAATGGGATTACAAGGTAAATTTGGTGCATTACGTTATATCAGTCTGATTTGGGGTTAGGAGACATCAATTGTCTCCTTGCATTCATGGGGACTATTCATATGCTTCAGGAATAAGCACCTGCTTCCTGAACTAGATCAACACAGAACACGTTTTCATTTCTACTAAGCTTATAAGTTTGTTTTTTTTTCCTTTAGCCAATATTTTCTAGTATTTTCATTATACTATTCTTTTTGGTTAGTACTCACATTTTTAAGCTGTCTGAGGTTTTATATGTACTGTAGTGCCAATTTGATTCAACTGTGAACTCCTACTCAAAGCAATCGTTCTAGGAAAACAACACAGAGTTTTTTGGGGTTTTTAAAAAAAGTGTAGTGAATATATGACTATCCAGTACAGGGGTTCTAACTAACAGTTAGCTACCATATTACTTTTATTTTGTAATTTGGAATGCCTCAAGTATGTGGAGGTGAATAGCCATGTGGTATATTGCATTTGCGTTCATTCTTGACTGCTGCCCTACACTCCCCATGTCTTTCTTTACCCTGAACTGCGTTTACTCCCAAACACGACAGCAATTTCAAAAACTATTTTTTAAAAAGATACTGCCCTGAAGATGTTCTCCTCTTTTCTTTCCTGACCCACATAGAGCTTGTTTTCCACTTGTATTCACATATATAGTAGTAACTCAGCAAATAATCCTATTAATTTCACTGGGACTATCTGAAGAGTAAGGTTCTACAGAATGTGCATAAGTGTGGTTGAATTTAGCCATATAGTTTCCTGGCTAGCTTGAGATGCAAGATAGGTATTATTAAATCCTAGATCAGAGAGAGATTTAAAGTCTTATAGTCAATGAGATATAAGAGAGGTTACTCACCCTGGGCAGTAACTGAATTTCTTTGAGATGTGTGTCCCTATAAGTCAGGGGTCGGGAACCTTTTTGGCTGAGAGAGCCATGAACGCCACATATTTTAAAATGTAATTCCGTGAGAGCCATACAATATGTTTAAAACTAAACATATGTGTGTGAGTGTGTCCTCCTCCGCAGTGAAATTAACAAGCTCCTGCTCCACAGTGAAATTGACAAGGCAGAGTCAGTTTCACTGCCGAGAGTGTGCCCTGCTCCGCAGTGAAATTGACAAGGCAGAGTCAATTTCACTGTGGAGAGCAGTTCCTACTTCGCGGATTTTCACCTATCGCAGGGGGTCTAGGAACCTAATACCCGCGATAAGTGAGGGATCACTGTACATGAGAATGTTTTATATTTTTAACGTTATTATTTTTTTTATTAAAGATTTGTCTGCGAGCCAGATGCAGCCATCAAAAGAGCCACATCTGGCTCGCGAGCCATAGGTTCCCGACCCCTGCTATAAGTGCTCCGCTCTAGGTGACTGTAGAGCAGTGCACCTAGTTGGAAGGTTGGGACTTCGGAGTGATCACTACTGAGGAAGATAAGACAGTGCATCCCTAGTAAGGTATCTGTGTTGTGGGTGATCATGAATGTTGACTGAAGGTGTCTTTGTACACTTAGGTTGGCAGCCTTACAAATGTCTGTAATTGGCACATTGCTTAAAAAGGTTATCAAGGTGGAAAGCGGTTGAGTGAAGTGTGTGTGAGTTCCAGGCGGGGGCTGAAGTTTGTGGCATTGGTAGCAAAGGTGAATACACTTTGAGATCCATTTTAAAAGATCATGTTGGTTGTTTGGATATGGATAACTGCTTTGGTCTTTCAGGGGGAGACAGGAATAAATGTAACCACTGTCTGAATGATTTGGTTCTATTAACGTAGAAGGCTAGTGCTCATCTGACATCAAAGGTGTGTAGTGTGGCCTAGTGCTGGCTGCCATGTGACATGGGGAAGCAGGAGGGGAGGTAGATAGGTTGGTTTAGATGGAAAGAGGATGGTTTCTTGGGTAAGAACTTTGAGTGTGGCTGTAACCTAACTTTATCTTTGTAGAAGATTATGTACGAAAGGTATGCCATGAGAGCACCTATTTCTCCTACCCATCAGGTGAATGTAATGACTATGACAAAGAGTAGTTTTCCTAGGTAAGTGCATGTAGGAGGAACATGTTGTTATAGGTTTAAGGCGAGGGAGCTGGTGAGATAGAGTAGAACTAGTCTGAGGTCCCCAGGTGGAGTGGGGTTTCATACTTCAGGGCAAAAATTTTGGAGTCCTTTAAGGAATCTTTTTTGTCATTGGGTGGGTAAATACCAGCTGACCTTCCATCTTGGAGCTGAATGGAGTAATGGCAGCTAGATGTATGTGAACAGGATCTGTAGATAGCCCCAATCTCTTGTGCTGTAGGAGGTAATCCAAAATGAGTAGTAAAGGAGCACCTATTATGCGGTATGTTTGGTGTTGCACCAAGTCTGAAATCTTTTCCATTTTTGCGGGTAAGTATAGCTAGTTGTCAAACATCTGCTATTTAAAAGAATCTTTTTTAGGTCTTCTGCACAGGTCATCTCCAGATCCTGGAATCTTGAAGCATCTATGTCTTTAGATGGAGAAGTTTTAGATTTGGATGGAGAATTTGGTCGTCTTCCTGCAAGAGGATGTGTGGAGACAACTGAAGGGTGATTGGTGGACAGACCATCATTTCTGTCATGCCACATCAAGGCTGTGAGAATGATTCTGGCTTGTTCCTGTTGTATCTTCTGAAGAACTGTGAATAGCAGATGAAAGGATGTAAAGAGGTGCATCCCACATAATGAGGAAGGCACGCCCGAGATACTGATAAACCAGACCTGGTCTTGAGCAGAATGGTGGGCATTAGAAATTTTCCTGTGTGGAGAACCAATCTATATTCGGGAATTCCCAGCACTTGACTATGTATTGTATGGTTCTTCAGTCTATCTCCCACTTGTGTCCTTGTGAGAACCTCCTGCTCAGTGAGTCTGCTGAGGTGTTTTGGTGTCCAAGTAAATATGTGTCAGAAATGCTGATGCCATATTGGATACACCAGTTCCACAATTTTAGGGCTTCTGAAGACAAGAATTGGGACCTCACTCTCCCTTGTCTTGTTAGTATAAAACATGCAAGTAGTGATGTCCATTATTACTCTTATGGCCTTTTTTCTGATAATTGGTAGAAAGTGTAGGTGTGTATTGTAGACTGTACTTAATTCTAGGAGGTTGATGTGCAATATGGCTTCTGATGAGTACAACTTGCCCATTACTGTGTGGCTCTTTAGATGTGCTCCCTAACTAAATAAGGAAGCATCACTTGTCTGTATCAAGGATAGTGGTGGTTGGAGGAAGGTAACCCCCATGCAGACATTTCAGGGTTGTGCTCGTCAGTCTGAGTCCTTGACCTTTAGCAGATCCAGAGAAGTTTGTTCAGGCTATGTCTGCCAGGTACACACACTGATCATAGCCATCCATGGAGGCAGCGCATGTGTCATCTGGTGTGTTTTACTACAAATGTGGCCGCTGCCATATGGCCGAGTAACTGTAGTTCTGCCAGAGATCTGTGGGCTGGTTCTCATGGTAGAAATTAGACTGACTATTGAAGAAAATTTGTGAACTGGGAGGAAGGCTCTCATAGACTCATAGGTCAGAAGGGACCAATATGATCATCTAGTCTGACCTCCCGCACAAGGCAGGCCACAAAACCCTACCCATACACATTTATAACAACCCCGAACCCATGACTGAGTTATTGAAATCCTCAAAAGTGAGATTTGAAGACCTCAAGCTGCAGGGAATCCACCAGCAAGCGACTCATGCCCCATGCTGCAGGGGAAGGCGAAAAACCTCCGTGGCCCCTGCCAATCCGCCCCGGAGGAAAATTCCTTCCCGACCCCAAATATGGCAATCAGCTAAACCCTGAGCATGTGGGCAAGACTCACCAGCCAGCACCCAAAAAGGAATTCTCTGCAGTAACTCAGTTCCCATCCCATCCAGCATTCCCACAGACCATTGAGCAGACTTATCTGCCGATAATCCAAAATCAATCGCTCAAATTAAACTATCCCATCATAACATCCCCTCCATAAACTTATCAAGCTTAGTCTTAAAGCCAGATAAGTCATTTGCCCCCACTACTTCCCTCGGAAGGCTATTCCAGAACTTCACTCCCCTAATGGTTAGAAATCTTCGTCTAATTTCTAGTCTAAATTTCCTAATATCCAATTTGTACCCATTCGTCCTCGTGCCTATATTAGTACTAAACTTAAACAATTCCTCTCCCTCCCTAACGTTAATCCCCCTGATATATTTATATAGAGCAAGCATATCCCCCCGGAGCCTTCTTTTGGCCAGGCTAAACAAGCCAAGCTCTTTGAGTCTCCTTTCATAAGGCAGATTTTCCATTCCTCGGATCATCCTAGTAGCCCGTCTCTGAACCTGTTCCAGTTTGAATTCATCCTTCTTAAACATGGGACACCAGAACTGCACACAATATTCCAGGTGGGGTCTCACCAGCGCCGTATATAACGGCACTAACACCTCCTTCTCCTTGCTGGAAATACCTCGCCTGATGCATCCTAAAACCGCATTTGCTTTTTTAACAGCCATATCACATTGGCGGCTCATAGTCATCCTGTTATCAACCAATACCCCAAGGTCCTTCTCCTCCTCCGTCGTTTCCAACTGATGCATCCCCAACGTATATGTAAAATTCTTATTATTAATCCCTAAGTGCATGACCTTGCACTTTTCACTATTATATTTCATCCGATTACTATTGCTCCAATGTACAAGGTAGTCCAGATCTTCCTGAATAGCATCCCGGTCCTTCTCCGTGTTAGCAATACCCCCCAGCTTCGTATCATCCGCAAATTTTATTAACACACTCTCGCTCTTTGTGTCAAGATCAGTTATAAAAAGGTTAAATAAGGTCGGTCCAAGAACCGATCCTTGAGGGACTCCGCTAGTAACCTCCTTCCAGCCTGACAGTTCACCCTTCAGCACGACCCGCTGTAGTCTCCCTTTTAACCAGTTCCTTATCCACCTTACAACTTTCACATTCATCCCCATCTTTTCCAATTTAACTAACAGTTCCCCATGCGGAACCGTGTCAAACGCCTTACTGAAGTCGAGGTAAATTAGATCTACCACATTGCCCTTGTCTAAGTAATCCGTCACCTTCTCAAAGAAGGAGATCAGGTTGGTTTGGCACGATCTACCTTTAGTAAATCCATGTTGCAATTTGTCCCAATTACCATTGACCTCCATGTCCTTAACTACTTTCTCCCTTAAAATTTTTTCCAAGACCTTACACACGACAGACGTCAAGCTAACAGGCCTAGAAGGCTCTGGCTTCTATGGTATCTAGTTGGGCCCCTGTAAACTCCAGTTGTTGTACGGGTGTGAGTATTGATTTTTGCATGTTTATCTGGGGACAGAGTTTTGAGAAAAGGTCCATTGTTTTTCTTCCGCCTTTGAACATGTCAACTCTAGAAGGAATCTTGATGAGGCAGTGATCGAGGTATGGGAATATTACAATCCCTTGTTTGTAGAGGTGCGTCACCAACACTCTGTGTACTTTGGAAAAGTAGAGTAGAGAGGCCAAAGAATAGTACCTTGTATTGATAATGGTCAGACCCCAGGAAAAATCTGAGGAACTGCCTGTGGAAAGGGTATACGCAATATGATTACATAGTGAAAATCCATGTTAAGTAGCTTTTAGTGGATTTTTTTTAACCATATGTGGAGCCACTTCTGAATTGGTGTTACAAACAGAACAGTGAACTAAGTTAAACACCATATGGTATTTAATTGCAGCATTTTCTATACAGAAGATGGGGGAAGGAGGCAATAAGGCAAATACCACTGTAAATGCACCTACTGGGAACAGTAAATAGTGAGATTCTAATGGGGTCCTATGTACAAGCGTTAAATTGCTAATATACTCCAGCGATATATACTCCTCTTATGGAAGGAAATGTAAAGTATGACCTCTGTTTCTGGCTTCCACTGGGAGTAGCAGGCATTCTGTGCAAAGAAAGAATGAGGCAAGCCACTTCCTGCTCCAGGGGAATGGCCTGAAGGCAGCTATAACCTTTATCCTTGACTGAGCCAGGCCCCCACAGGTCCAGTAACCCAGGATCAGGGACGGGAGGTAGACTGGCTTTTCCTCTTCCATTGGTGCTCCAAGTGTAGCTCAGGCCCATTGTAACTAAGGTACCAAGCTTTAGAAGTAGAGAGAGGTGGCAAAAGTGATATTTTAAAAATCTTTCAAACACTTAAAAAATGTTTTTTTGTTTTTTTTTAAATAAATGGCAGTGCAGACTACCTGATAGTATGGTTGGTTGTAAAGATTTCTTTGGTACTCATTTGGCATGACCTGCATAACTCGCTCATAACACTATCCCCATTAGGAATGTGACTACAAAACTCAGAACACACAAATCTTAATTATTCACCCCTTTGTATGAGATTTCCTATTTAATTTATCAGAATATTTGCTGTATGTAGAATGATTGACTATAGGCATATCCCTGCAGTGTGATCACATTGTGAGCTGATCTGGTTTCATTACAATAACTTTATAATAACCATCACCATAACTATTATTTAAATACACTACATCTTTTAAGTTTAAAATCTACCTTATTCTAAATCATATTAAAAATGGAATTTGTTCATTTTTCTGTCCCTTTAAAACTGAAGTCACGGCCATTATGAAACATAGGGAAATATCAGTGCTTTTTTTTCACTATACCCAATAATATCACTGTTCTTTGTAAATTGTTCCCTTTCTGATTTAAGAGATTTGCTATCCACCTTCATCATGGTTACACTAATCCATCATGGCCTAGGTAGTATAATATCCCCTTAGGCAAGCTCTGCTACAGAGGTTCTGGGTACGTCTCACTTCTCTGATCTTCCACAGATTCCTGCAGCATAGGCTTTTATTAATATTTATGGCCCGTCCAGTGAGACAACTTGTTTTTTAGAGAAGATAGTCTTGGTGAATAATCATTATTCATCTGTGTAATAATTCACATCCCTTGTCTCTGAAGTTCAAGAGAAGAACTGAGGGTTCAAATAGCACAGGCAGCCGGAGGGAGTTTATTGACTTAAAAGATACAGACAGCTTCCATTTAAAACTGAACTTATCCCCATGAAACTTAATTTTACTAATACATCTGAGGTCAGCTCTCTCATATTTGGTAAGTTTGCACTGATAGGTTTCTCCTGACAGATCCAGTTATGTTCCTAACCGAGAAAGCTATAAGCTGGTGTATACAGTTGAGTCTGCTTTGGTGGATAGCCTCGGGACCAGACAAACCTTATCCACTTATGCAGAGTATTCACTTATCCGAACTTAGGCTTTTACATGCATGAAAGTTATACAGTTGAGTCCGCTTTAATGGATAGCCTCGGGACCAGACAAACCTTATCCACTTATGCGGAGTATTCACTTATCCGAAGTCATTAACATGTGAAAATGGGTTACCGGACTAAAAATTTTTATCCACTAAGGCGGATTATTCACTTAAGCGGTATCCACTTAACCAAACCCATTTTACATTGAAAACATTATAATCAAAATGGGACCATGGAAACAGTATCCACTTATGCGGATTATCCACTTATCAGGAATCCACGTAAGAGGAGCGGACTGTATATAAAACAACAATGCTCAAAACAATCATGTTTAATATCTTGGCCAGCATTTTATTTCTTTATTAACTGCTCCAGTTAATTTATATCTTGCATTGTTAAATATATGAGGGGTTCTTTTGGGTTGTCAACAGTGTAACTCCATAGAGGATTTGAAAAACTGAAGCTGCTCTTTATTAGCAGAACACCAGGTTAAGCATAAAAACTACTCTGTTGAGGCAGTCAGTATTATAACTAAGGGAAATACCACAAAGAATATTATACGCAATGCTTTTAAAACCTGACTACAGTTTTATGGAAAAATCCTCTCCTATTTATAAGAGCATTTTAAACAAACTTGGTTTGAAAGTTGAAGTATGTAATAATCAGTTACAATGTTTGTTTGCACCTCATGCATCATGATGGCACATCAGGATCTGAAACTTCTAGAAACTCTCAATGAGGGGGGAAAAAGCAGGGCTTGTGAACAAGGCTTTCTAAACTCATAGAATTCAAGGTATACTTCTGACTTTTGAGGTTTTCTAATATATGTTGTTTTAAAAATATTATTCTTGCTAATTAAGGCAACTTGCTGTGAGGTCAGATTTTTCATGAATGTACATTTTAAAAACTGGTATTTAATATAAACTCTGGTCTAGAGCAGTGATTCTCAGACCTCAGTGGTTCAGAAACCAGATTAGCGATTGTTATTACCCAAAAAAGCCACAGCAGTGTGAATTCATTGTTTCATTTATTTTTTCTATATATAATTATCACAGCCAAACAGGCCAAGTATTATTTTAACAACTGAAATTGGTTAATAACACAGCATTCTGATTGGTTAATAACGTAGATTGGTTACTAATTAAATCATGCTTTTTAAAAAATAATTAAATCATGCTCCAAAGACCGCAGGAAACACATTAAAGTGCCACTTGTGGCTTGTGAGCCTCAGCCTGAGTGTCACTGGTGTACAGGAAGTAAATTCTGTTGCTTCTGGTTCCTCCCTCATTATATTGTAATTAATTTTAAACTGAAAAGCACAAAGAGAAATCTACTTTGCTGTCAGGGACCAGCGGTCTCAAAACTGCCAACCCATGATCTGTTAATAGCTGCTAGAATAGCAGGTGAACTCTAGCAGAGGACTCCAGTCCTGGGATCTGGTTAGTGAAACACTGGGGGTCCTGGCTGGTTCCCTGCATGTATTTAACCTAAGAACTGAAACAAGAAGTTGTTCAGGCAGCTGGGTTCTCCCTGCTTAGGAGTTCTTCCCCTGTGATACCCGCTCCTAGCGACTGCTGCTGATCTTCTGGTAATCTGACCCTGCCTGCATCGACATCTCACATCTGTTTTATCCTCTGGCCTATATTGGATGCTGACCTCCTGGTATCGGACTCGCCTTGACTCCTGACTGCTGCTCCAACCACTAAGTTAGACTGCCCATGTCCCAGTCATGACATTTATACACAATGTAATCAATCTGTGGAAGTCATTGCTATGAAAGATCATTAAGGCCAAGAGCTTAGTAGTATTCACAAAGAGTATACATTTGTATGGATAACAGGAAATGGTAGGATCCAAAGTTACATTAAAGAGGATTCAAATCTTCATTCTTCAGGATGTAAAGCAGCACTAAATGATAGGGTTAGGAAGGAACTTCCCTCATAAGCAGGTTATTGAATAAATGTCCACTGCAGGTTTTATGTACCTTCCTCTGAAGCATATGGCACCTATCCAGTTGTCATGTCCTGAAGATACGGGATTTAAATATCTTTTTTTTAAAACTTATTTAACATGTATTGATATTTTCATTATTTTCTGTATAAACAACTGCTGTTAATGAATCCTATTCTCTTGGCTTTCATGATATCTCGCCACATTGAGTTCCACAGTTTAATTACATGTTGTGCCTAAGAGGATTTCTTTCTATTTGTTAGACACAAGGTACTGGACCCAGATGGATCACTGGTCTGATTAGATATGGCAATTTCTATGTCTAAAACACAGTGAGTAGAGTAATGTACTGCCATGTTTTCAGGTGGGATTTGGAAAAGGGGGTAGTGCAAATTACAAACTTTCCTCACTTTTAAAACCATTGCTTCATTCTTGGCTGGTAGTAATGCTGTTTTAACACTCTTTGGCCACCATGACCTAAAAAAGCTCAATTTTCTTAATTGCATGAAATTGTTTGCTGGCTCTGGGCATGCATGGGTAGTGGAGAGACTGGAAGTGCATTTTAGTTGTGATCCAGTCTGTCTTGAGCACTGAGGCCAAAATCTAATGTCTAGCCTTTGTCTGACCCCTCAGGCCCTTCCACTGTAGAATTATAGTCTCTATACAATTGCTGTGGACCTGCCCCGACCTCAGCCACCATAACCCAAAATACTCTTATCATGCTACCTTGCAGGAAGGTCCTACTGAGCTGTGTTTAATGCTTCTCAGCCCATGTTAGGTCATTGCTAAAGATCCTCTATACCCACAAACATGGTGACAAGATGTGCACCAAAATTATCCAAGTGAATTTTTGTGACCTACTGTATTTACATCAATCTCGTTGTCATAATTGCTTTTGTTTGTATGACATAAAATCCTGGATCATTGAATATTTAGGGCCTGATTTTCCTCTTAGCAGTTTCACACCATTGACCCATTGACTTCAGTGGACTTACTGCTCATTTATAGTGGTAAATATGAATGGACAATCAGACCCATAATCTTTACAATTATGTGGCAATCTTGATCTTTAACTGGAAGACGTTCCATAAGATATTATGTTTTCTTACATACAAATGCAACTTAGCAAGGCATTAAAAATAATTGGCATTTACATACAGCCTTTTATCCAGAAGGAACCTAAAGTACAAATTTACAAATTTCAACTGACACATATTGTTTGTATTTAAGAGTTATTTCATGCACCCCAGTGGAATGCAGCAGGATGGGGGCAAATGTTTAACAGTGCATAGTGAACACAGCA
>ML675610.1:17030846-17128034 GCA_007922155.1 Mesoclemmys tuberculata
CAAAAATGTTTGTGAAACAGTCACGATTCAGATATCGGTCCTAAAGAGAGAAATATCCCCTCTAATAGAGTGCTCTTAACTATCACCCAAAAGCCAAGTGGGTAAACTAAAATTGTTTTCTCAACTTACCTCTTTATTTGCAGGAATGAGTGCATATTCTATATTTGAAATGCTAGCTGCATTACCATGTGCTTAATAAAAGTCAGCATTATTCAATATATGTCAAAGGTTAATGTGATGTGTCCTCAGACCTGTTTGGCTGATTCAGATGGAGTAAATTCTCTAGTAGAGGAAATCTATTGGCAATGTAACAACACAGAGTTTAAATAGCAGTTAGGGCATTTAAATGAGGTACGTACCCGCAACCCCAGACCTGAAGTAGAGCTCTGAGTAATCTTGATAGCTTATCTTTTTCACCAACAAAAATTAGTCCAATGAAAGATATTACCTCATACTTCTTGGTTCTCCAAGGAGTGCCTTTGTTTTGGAAGCACTAAAGTACCAATAGGTGCTCATATGAAGAGATGCATGGGACCAAATTCTGGTTGCCTTTCTGACCTCAGTAGGACTGCTTGCATGGATAAAGGTGAGCAGGACTATTGCCTATAGTTTGTAAATGTGTCTTCCCAAAATTTGGATCAAACTACAAGTATATGAATAAAAGATTTATGTTTTATGTTTACCTCTCTGATATGTGCTAATGTAAATATTTTGACATTAGAATTAGGGAAATAACTGATTTTTTTTTTTTTTTTTTGGTTTTTGTTTTGTTTTGGTCTTCTGGCAGTTAAGAAAAACTGGGGGAAAAAAGTCATAGAAGCTGAAATGGATTTTTTTTAAGTTTTTTGTGAATTGAAAAGTTGGAGAGAAATGTCATTTCAGACATCAGCATAAGCCAGACATCTACACTGCTATTTTTAGCCCCACAACGTGAACCCTATGAGCCCAAGTCAGTTGACCCAGGCTCTGAGACTTGTTGCATGATTCTTTTTTGACTGTGAAGACATATCCTCTGTGTCTCAGCCAATGACTATTCAAGTGTTTTATTTAGGTCTCCCTCACCGGTGAACTATTGGTATGAGACCACAACCGCAATCTGCTGCTACTCTTGTTTTGTGAATGACTTGGGCTCGCCAGCTTCAATAAGTCTTTATTCTGGTACCTCATTCCAGGAATATGTGTCAGTGGAGGAGTTCTCCAAACTTGATGATGAACAGCAAAACTGGAACAGGAAACATCTCTGAGCTCACATCCTAAATCAGAGAGAGTGAATTCGCCCTTGTCCTGAGAGACTGATAAAGTAGGACCTACGTAGTACATAGGCCTTATGGTAGGATATTTCTATAGGGTGATTTACACTAATAAGGAATAAAATAACCTGTGGCCAAACACAGATTTGTACAAGTATTGAAATAATTTTGGCAAAGGTTAGCAGCATTCAAGCCATAGAGAAGAAAATCAATGTTTTGTTTAGAATATTTTTTTTTCTGTGAACTCTCCTTTAAGTCTGTTTTTACATTTTTCCATAATAATCTTTACTTTCAGTAGTGACTGTGTATCAGACTTGAGGATTACAAATGTTACTTGTATTATACATTACAGGCTTCCATGCTTTATTGTGATATCTTTGAAAATATAGCTAAAAAAGCCATTTCTGCAGAGAAGATTCTCTACAGAATCAATGTTGCTGTTGATAGAAAGAATTGTATATGACACAGTTTGTATTTTAAATTATTTAGAATATTAGAGACTTCATTGACAACAGAGGTCATTGATTTTATACTTAATGTGTTAAAGACTAAGGAAGACAGTTTGTAAAACTTGAAGTATTTTGTGTTGTCAAAAAGGATTGTCTATGACTTTCTAAACTCATCCATAAATACAACATAGACAGAGTGATTCTGACAATAGAAGCTGAATGTGAAATGGTCAGTAGATTACCTCAGAAATATTGTAACTGGAGACCTTTTTTGGAGCTGTCCTTTGAAACCATATGAAAAATGTATCACAGATGTGGTTCCTGAAGTTAAAAGAAAATACTATGCTCGATTCAAGACTGATTAAGAACCAAATTTCACTCCTGTGTTCCCCCATAAACTAGGCTGTTTAGGAGAATAAGTCTTAACTAACCTATTTAAAATTGTTCCCCTTCTGTGAAAATATCTGCCAATTGTATCACTCCTCTCTCTCACACTACCAAGGCCCACATGTCTGACCAAGACCCAAATGAGAGACGTGAAAAAAAAATATTCATGCTGGAAACCAAAGATACTGTGAAATTATTCCTTTAGTATCAATAACTCTTTAGAACATTAGCTTCAGAAGTAATTATTTTGATCAAAATAATTTTCTAGAGTGAATATGAGAGGACACCATATTTATGTGTAATGAAGGTAAGCTTTGGGATTCAAAAGAGTGAAACCTCACAGTGGGGAACATTTGAAAGACATGGGTTTGTTGAAATTGTTTCAAAGTGCATCCTTTCATGACATCACAGATCCAATTGGTTTAATGGATTGTAAGGAGTCCTCTAATGGTAATAAAGTCACAGAACAGTGCATATTTTCAGTGAACCAGGAAATGCAGGGCTTATACAGGAGGCAAAAAATAACTTTTTTTTTTTTTTTTTTTTTAAGAAACCTAGTTAGAACTCATTTCTAAACTAGATGTCCCCTACACTCTGATTAGTAACATCAGGCCCCTTGTTTGGGTGCTTGTCATGGGAGGCTCTCTCAACTACTTGGTGTGCTGCTCTGTCTGGTCTGTTTGATAGTCTCTTACAATACACTCAGTCAGTTTATTTTCCCCATGTGTATCCTTAATCTTTCAATACCCAGTATTGCAGAACATAGTACAGGTATGTGTCAGGTGGAGCCTTCCATACAGCTTTCTCTACCACACCCAGCTCATTCTCTAAAGTCCCCTCTTCCTTCCTGTTCCTGCCAATTATATATCTTTAGCCCAATCGTTCCCCCCCTAGTGTCGTCATAACAGGTTAATTGCTTCCAATTAACCTGTAATCTTCTCTGCTATGTTACCTAAGTGACCAGGGTGCTATAGCTAGCATTCTGTTAGTCCAAATAAGGATTTAGATGTGCAATTTTGGGTACCAAAGTCTGAAAACTTTTATCTGAATTTTTAAAAATAGCTTATATTTTGCAGAACCAGTGGGACCACCAAACAAATGATTTGCCACCACCACCTGTCCAGCTTAACCCCTGCCCACTTCCAAAACTGCTACTCAGAGATTCAGAACCTCAGTGACTTTTTCAGACCTTCCTGACTATAGCCTCCTATGCATCAAAGTACTTAAATAAGAGATCCAGAGTGGTAGCCGTGTTAGTCTGTATACAGCAAAAACGAGAGTCCTGTAGTACTTTAAAGACTAACAAATTTAATTTCTGCAGGCATAAATTTTTGTGCATGGAAGCTATGCCTGTAGAAATTAAATTCGTTAGTCTTTAAAGTGCTACAGGACTCTTGTTATTGTTTGTTGTTTTTTAAATAAGAGAGTTGTCCCAGGAAACCAATGGGATTACTCATATACCTAAGTGCTCCAATGGATTCATGTGAGTTATGCTTATCTAATCAAGGAACAGAAAATATGCCATGTGACAAATCACAACAGACGAGCACAGAGTCAACGATATGCTTGTATCTGAAGGAATCATCATTTCATATTTTATCTTTCTGGGTATTTTTTAAAAATATTTTCCTGCTGTTCCCTTTCTTATTTCTCTGCTAAATGCTGGAGGCCACTTCTTTTGCATGTAGTATATTTGTAGGGAAAGAATGTTTGACAGTGAAACAAAATTGGTTATTATTGTCACCCTGAGAATCAGTGCATATTTGCTAAAGGCTGGTAAACAACAGGTTTGTTAGTGAGCTGTTTGTGACATCTGTCCTGAAGTGAGGGAGACACCCAGTGTAGGATTAGTATACAAGACTGGCAGCATAATGGAGTGAATATTTTAAAATTGCCAACAAAATATCTGTTGAAAAGAGTACATGGAAAGAAGTAATTTCTCTGTAAGCTCAGCTACCAAAGGATCCCTGTAAGCAGAGAGTCTCTAGTCAGTTACAATGAATATATAACCGAAGACCGCTCCATACAAAAACATCTTTCACAACCTCTGTTCAAAACTGACAGAGTGGCTGTCCAGGAGAAGGTGATTCGGCCCTGTTAGAGCATCAAGGTTATGACAGATGACCTGTAAACTACTGTAATGTTTCTTTTATGGATAGGAAAATTGATACAGAATTGTAAGATTTACTATATCCAAATATTGGGAGCAAATTTTCATATAAAACAATGTCATTCCTATAACCGTGGCAATAGCCAAGTGCATTGTTCTAGAAACTTGATCAGCAGAGAAAGGGGTATTCAGATCATTTGAATTGTCAGTGTTGCCTTTATTAATATTATTATCCATGTAGGCATTTCACAGATGAAAAACACATACCTGATTGTTTGCTGACAAGAGTGTAGAGTGACAAGACTGGGTGAATTTCTGTCTGTGCAAAGGATGTAGAAGGGCCATCCACACTACAGAGTGAAAATTGGGAAAAAACTGTGAGAGGAAAGACCTTAGTGAAGCCTAGCGACCACAACGGTTAGATGATCTTCAGGGTTTGCACAGTAGGTTCAAAAGAAGATGGCAGGAAGGTTGCCCAGAGTATGAACTTCATAACTGAGCCTACAGAAGAACTGTGATAGAGGTGTTAGACACCACAAACTACTGTGCAACTGGACTTGTAAGTAGTGCACAGTCTCTGACAAATGGCAATTGCCACTTCCCAGTAGCAGTTCCTTCAATTGATTTATGTGCCAAACTTGCTATGCTCTTTCCATAAAACACAGAGAGGCTCAAGGCTGGTCTCTCCTTTCCAGGGGAATAGCCTATGAGCAATCTGTACTTCCTTTGTGCCAGAAGAGATTCCTTAAACCAGGAAAGAATAAATAACTTTCACAAGGTCACATGGCCAATTTGTTGGGATTTGAATTCAGAATCTGGAGACCGTTGATGAACTGGGAATTGTGCTAGATGTAGCTGTTAGTTTGACAAATCTATTCTAATCTATTCAGAGTTGCCATCTAGAACCCCAGCTTACTTTTCTTTTTTTACTTTTCTCTAAGCATTATGGATGCAAAAAAACCCTGGAGAATGAGAACAGACTGTAAAAGATAGTTATGTCTGCCTGCATCTGCAGAGAGCCTGAAACAGTAGCTCAAAGGTACAAACTGTTACATTTATCATAATCAGGTGTTAATTTGGATGTCGAGGGATGGTACTTTAAATGCCAGCATTGCTAACTGCTCTGAGAATCAGTTTGGAAATAAAAATGAGGATCATATAATTAAGATCTGCATAATCTACTCTGAGTGACAGCTCATTCTGGCACCACAAATAGGTGGTGTTGGGAGAATCCAGTCACGTTTTTGCCCAGTTAAGAATGTACCAACCCCAAATATCTGAGTGGAGCCCAGCAGGGCATCTGAGTCCCACTGAGAGGGAGCTGAGCCAAGTCCAAACTGATAGTGGGGCATTCAAGCCCCACCCAGTGAAAACCAAACCCAAGGAACACATTTGAGCCCATGGCCATGTTTGAATCCCTCGGGTGGGGATCCAGGTTCAGGGAGCATACTCACTGTGCTTTGTGCAGCTTTTCAATCTACTGAGAGCGGGGTCTTATTTTTGCGATTAAGTGGGTGGGGCATATTTTGTAGGGGCTTGGAAGAGTGCAGCAACCTCTCTCTCTTAATTTTGACCCTTGCTACTGTGCTCGCTGGCAAGTTCCCAACAACATGCATGCTTCTCTTGGGCAGTGATCTCTCTCTTTTAGTTGTATAAATTGACGGTTTTCTACAATGTAAAAAAGACTCTAAGAAACTGTTGTTGCATAGTTAACTTATGATTATAAATTAGATAGTTGCCCTGTGGAATGTTACTTTACTTACTGTAATGTGATCAAAGATCATATGTTATATCTGACATATAAAGCCATAGGAAGATCTGCTGACATCCAAAGGGCAAAGGAATCTTTAACCACACACTTTTGGGCAGGGAAGGTGACTGGTAGATTTCAGTAGCTGTGGATCTACTAGCCATTACCGTGGCCTGCCACCAAAGTCTTCCTACCTGTTGAGGGTGCAGGGTGCTCCCACAGAGTTTTAATATTGGTAGGCCAGATGGCTTTAAAAGGGTGTGCTGGGGCCAGTATGAGGGCCCAAAAGGGTTAAAAACCCTGTGCCTTGCAAGTGGAAGAGAAAGCACAGCAGAGCAATTAAAGGCACCTGGACCCAATGAAGGGCGGGGCTAGGGGGTATTTAAACCCTGTCTTCCCTAAAGGAGGGGAAGGGAACAAATGCAGGGGAAGCTGCTAGAAGGTGTGAGCAGAAGATTCCCTCCCAGGCCAGGAGACAAAGCTCCTCTACAGCCAAGGGAGATGGGGTAGTTGGGAGCGTCCTGGCCCAGGAAGAGAAGGTAAAGCATAAGACCCACCAGGGGGAAGTTGAGGGTTTCACAGCATGGAGCGTTATCACCCTTTGCAAGCTCCTGCATGTTTCCCTTCATATAGTTATTGGCTCTGTTTCATTCAGGCTCCTCTATGTTTGATTGTTGCTAAGGATATGGATTTGCATGGCACAGCCAAATTCAGGTCCTTGTCAGTTTTGCCAGCAAAACAGTACTGAAATATCAGTTTTATTTGTCTTTTGCTACATTGAGCCTGGCCTGGGAGTTACTGATATTGCACTCACTTTGATGCGTATCAAGAGCACGTGAAAGCCTCTGAGGGAGTTCTGGTTACTGAAGAACTGCAGAATGTGAACATCAGTTTTTGAGAGACAAAGAAGTTGGAATGCAGAATACTGTTGGCTGCCTCTGTTCTTAAGTACTGAATTAGCCCAAATTCAGCCAGGCTATCAAGTGCATTTGGATAGATGTTGTTGTTTTTCTTCAAGTAGCTAATCTGGGTTAATAGTAATTTAAATCTTATCTACGTATTGCTGCTCGGATGGAACATGAGGCTTTTTTTCATTAGGTGCTCTTCTGTTGGGTGAAGTTTGATTCCACTCTCAAAAGTTAACATTGTGGATGGGTTGAAATAGCAGTACATTACTGATGTGAAACAATGAGTAATGGATGGCAGGGAAGTGGGGAGGAGAGGCAACTCCTTACTCAACCCTGATTAGTCTGTTGCAACTTAAGGATGAAAATGGAGTTGTAGGGACACCTAGCGCAACAGGGTAGGCCAAAGCAGGGGTTAAGGCTTAATGAGAGATAATGAAGCAGGTCATGTCTGACTGGATTCTTTTAAATAAATAATTAACTTACTTGTCAGTTCTGTTTCATTAAATCTTTCACCTGTGCTGATTTCCTTACTTCTATTTTTTATTGTTTTCATCTGTTGCTCTTTAAATTGCTTTTTCATTATTGCCTCTGTTCAAGCAAAGAAGAAATGGCTCTTTTCTTTCAGCAATCAGCTAAATCAGAGGCACTAATATAACAATCAAGTTTACTGGGCTCCTGCTCACTTTTAAGCAAGATAAACGAACACTAATTTTAAGGCAAAAATATTAATTTTTCCTTAAGCAAGTGAACGTGATTTAAATTCATCAGATAAAATGTAGAAAAACGAATGAGTGGTCTTGAAGATCTGTCCTTTGTTCAGATGACTTCATCCTAGGAGTGTTGCATTCTTGGACATGTCCTATGATAAAAAGGGTTAAGCTTCAGTAGGAAATTTAAATTTGTCACACATCCTCTAGGGCAATGTACAGTGCCACTCTCTGATGTGACACACACAGAGACAGGAACCAGCTGCAGAGACTGAGATGGGAAATGCAGCTATATAGATTGCAGCAGCTGTGTTTATTTTCATAATTTTATTACTGACTGAGATTCTGAAAATGACCTCAGTCGTCATTAAAAGACTCCATGGTACCAGAAGTTGGCACATGTGTCGATTGGATATTTAACACCCACTTCTAGTACTATGAATAGAAAAGATGCCTGGCATTCAGGGACTAAACTAATTTATTAATTTGATTTACAATAAAAGAATGTATGCATTAGATTTAATCTAGCCTGTCTGTATTTTGTGTCTCAGTCTCTGCAGTTACAGGCAGGTCTGTGGAACAGACTAGCTACAACACCATTGGAAGGGGTATGGCATAAAAAACAAATGTAACTTTCTTTCCTTTCTCCATGGTCTTGCAGTTTGCGTCTGACCCTTTGTGATCCATTAGAGTAGGTGCCAGAGTATGGGGGTAGGTGCACACTATATGAAGACACACACATATTTACATAGAGTAGTGCCATTGGTTGATGGAGAATTAGTTGTCTAATTTTAAAAAGGTACCCAGAAAAATATCTTTTGAAAAATTAAACTGATAATTTATGTTCCCTGTTGAGAGATTAACTTTCTAAAGAGCAGACAAGTGCAACCCATAGAATCATAGAAATGTAGGACTGGAAGGGACCTGCTAGGTTATTTGGTCCAGTCCCCTGTACTGAGGCACATCTAAGTATTATCTCTAGACCATCCTTGAGAGGTGTTTGTCTGATCTGTTCTTAAAAACCTACAATGATGGAGATTTCACGACCTCCCTCAGGTAATTTGTTCTAGTGCTTAACTACCTTTACAGTTAGGAAGTTTTTTCTAATGTCTAAGCTTAATCACCCTCACTGCAATTTAAGTCCATTACTACTTTTACTGTCCTCAGTAGTTAAGGCGAACAATTTATCATCCTTCTCTTTATGACGATCTTTTACATTCTGGAAGACTGTAGTCTGAGTCTTCTCTTCTGTACACTAAACAAAACCCGTTTTTTCAATCTTTCCTCAGAGGTCATGTTTTCTAGACCTTTGATCATTTTAATTGCTCTCCTCTGGACTTTCTCCAATTTTTGCACATCTTTTCTGTAGTATGGTGCCCAGAACTGGACACGGTACTCCAGCTGACCCCTTATTAGTGCAGAGTAGACTGGAAGACTTATTTCTTGAGTCATGCTTACAACACTCCTACTAATACATATATATGTATTATATATGCTTTTTTGCAATAATATTATATTGTTGACTCATATTTAGTTTCCGATTCACTATAACCCCAGATCTTTTTCTTCAGTACGGCTTCATAGGCAGTCATTTCCCATTTTGTATTTGTGCAATTGATCATTCCTTCCAAAGTGGAGTACTTTACATTTGTCTCTATTGAATTCCATACCATTTATTTCAGACCATTTTTCTAGTTTGTCAAGATCATTTTGAATTCTAATCCTGTCCTCCAAAGTGCTCACAACCCCTCCTATCTTGTACTAAGGGAGTGAAATTGTGTTGGGTTTTTTTCCCATTCTTTGTAGCAAAGAGCACAGGCATGGGGGAGACTGGTAAATACTTATTTTTTTAAAATAAGTGAAAAAAGATATGGCGAAATACAGTGGATTATAGTAATAGTCCCAGTAAGATGAAAAAGTTAAATAGTTGAGGTGAGTCCAGGGAGAAACAGTGAAAGAAAAGTGGGGCTGAAGACCTTTTGTAAGGATGTTGGACTTCATTATCCTGAAAAGGGTAGAACTAAAATATGCCCTGGCTTGAGGGCCAAATCACATGAAAAAGTGGATCACCCCAGAGCAACTGTTGGTAGGGGGTTCTAGAGAAGAAAGGTCTACTACACCACACCCAGCCATCAGGGGCATGTGTTCGCCAATGGTCAGTCAACCCTTTACAGAGTAGTTGGGAGAGAAACAATGGAACTGCTGTTTGATCAAGTCTTGGAAACAAGGAAGAAGGTGAGGTACCAGAGAACTGGAGAAGGTAAATGGCAGAGAAATAATGGAAACTCACCCACACGGAAGTGTGAAATGGGTCACAAAAGACTGGAGAAGGACAAGGAAGAAGCCACAATCATTACAAATAAGGAAAATTTTTTCTTTTTACAGAAAGAAATGAAAAATAGTATGGAAAGTATTAAAGTTTAAGGCCAAAAGGAGCCATTAGTTCATTTAATCTGAACACCTTTGTGTCACAGGCCATTACATTCACCCAGTTACTTTCTACTGAGCCCAATAAACTTGTGTTTGACTAAAGCATATCTTTCAGTTGGGCATCCTGTCTTGAAGACATCAAGAGATGGAGAATCCACCACTTCCCTCAGTAGTTTGTTTCAGTCATTAAACACCCTAACTGTTAAAAGCTTATGCCTAATTTCTGTCTAATTTGTGTCTGGCTTCTTCCAGCTATTGGCTCTTGTTATGCCTTTCTCTTCTAGATTTAAGATCTCTTTAGTACCTAGTGTTTTCTCTCAATGAGGGTATAATTAATACACTGTAATAAAGCTACCTCTCAGCCTGCTTTTTGATAAGCTAACATATTGACGCTTTAAATCTCATCACCCTGGAAGTTTGTTTTCATTGGCTTGTCTACTATGACACTTAGGTCCTTTTCAGAATCACTTTCCAGGATACAGTCTCCCAGTCTGTAAGTATGTCCTGCATACCTTGTTTTTAGTTGTATAACTTTGTATTTGGTTATAATAAACATATTCTGTTTGAATGGGACAATCTTACCAAGTGATCCAAATTGCTCTGTATCACTTCCCTATCCTCATAAATATTTAATACTCTATCAGTCTTTGTGTCATCTGCAAATGCTATCAGCAGTGATTTTTATATTGACTTGCACATCATTGATGAAAGCGTTCAATAACATCAGACCTAGTACTGATCCCTGCCTAACCCAATTTAGAAACATTCCAATTTAATTATGCTTGCCCATAGACCATGACTTTTTGAGATCTGTCAGTTAGCAAATTTTTAATGCTTCTTAATATATGCTCTATGGATATTTTATAGAGCTCATTTTATAATCAGAATATAATGTGATACTTAATCATTGTCTTTATAAAAGTTTTAATATATGACGACCAGCCAGTGACCTATATCAATCAAATTTATCTCATCAAACATTGAAATGAGGCTTGTTTGACGAGACTTATTTTCCATAAAACCATGTTAATTGGCATTAATTATATTTATCTTCTTTCATTCTTTATTAATTGAATCCGCTATTAGAGTTTCTATTATTTTATCTAGGAGTGGTGTCAGCTTACCCAGCTGATAGTTACCCAGGTCACCCCACTTGCCCTTTTGAATATTGGCACAACGTTACCACTCTGAGTTTTCTGGAATTAACCTGGTTTTCTTAAAAGTTAACATCAAAAGGCCAGAAATATCTTCAGCTACCTCTTTTGCCCTCTTGGGATGTACTCATTTAAAAAAATGTTTATCCCTCATAGTTATTGTTTAATATCTTTCTCCATTACTAACGGACCAAAAAGTATGTCATCCTCCTAATGGAATACAAATAAGTCATCCTGCTTCTTTCCAAATACAGAACAGAAATATTTATTGAATATATCTGTCTTTTCTACTTAATTAAAATGTTTACCATCTCATCTAATAGGCCTATGACAATGTTAGAATTTCTTTTTTCCTAATATATTTTAAAAACTTCTTATTGTCCTTAGCCCTACCAACCATGGATTTTTTCCCTAGTGTCTTCCTTTCAATATTAATTTTCTACACTTCCTAACTTCTTTATATTTATATTGATTGCTATTTATTTCCCTTTTGATCCATTTATTATATGTTGCTTTTTATTTCCAGTTGCTGACTTCATTTCATCACCGAACCAGGATGGGCTTTTAGGCAAAATTGTCCTCTTTCTTGATTGCAGAATTGTTGCTTTTTGGCCATCTAATAAACTCTTCTTAAAGAACTCCCAATTCTCATTCACATTTTCTATCTGAATGAATTCTTTTATTCTATATTGCTGCAGTATATTGTAATCCTTTTTTGGATCTTTTGTAGATAGAAAACACTTTTTTTGGAATAAATCCATATAATGCCTGCTTTCAGAACTTGTTTTCAAACAACTTTCTCTGAAATCATGACTTGGCATTGGTGACCCTCAAATTGTTTGAGGAAAGAATAGTAGGAAACAAGTACAGTAGATAGTAAATTAACTCTGCTGCAGAGGTGGAATAAGTAATGACCCATTAGTCAGTGGTTTTCCTAGAACCAAAAGCAATGATAATGCCAAAAAAGTACATGATGATCCCCTGCCCGCAGCAAGCTTTTTGAAGGTAGCTAAATTTGTTGTAGTTCTTTAGCAGCTTTTAAAGCTACTGCACATCCAGCAGGAAAGGTAGCTGATCCTCCATAAAAGAAATTGTAGGTCATTTGATTTTTTTTTAATGAATTACAAACGAAAGTTAGTCACACGTTAGCATTCCCATCTTTTAAATAAATTGCTGAATATTTCTAATGAAAACTTAATGCAAATAGGATTTAGGGAAAAAACAGAGTGTTCAAGATAAAACATTTCTCCATAACAAGAAAAGGGGTGGGAAGGAGTTACTTTGGAGATGGCTGGCTGAGCTCCTGTTTGAAATGAGTATTTTAATGCTGCTGGGTTTTTGCTGTATTAATGATTATGTGTTAGGGTACCTAGAGTATTATATAGATGTCTATTAAGTCTAAATACATGAAATAAAGTTACTGTAGTGCTGTCTGGCCTGGTTCACAAGACAGAATACCAACCTTAGGACAGATAGCTAAGAAGTAGGCCAAAAACCCCAAACTGTCTGTGAGCTCTATGCATAGATTTCACCAACCAAGTAACAAATGTAAACTCCTCAGGCACTACACAACCTTATCATGGAATCACAGTCAGTCCCCTGGGACATTTCAATCTATCTTGCCATCTTGGCAAACTTGACTCTATGATATATAGTCACTTATGCTAAAAACGCAGATAACGCCCAGTCCCAAAGGACCAGTCAATTTGCACCTTAGATTTCACACCAAGGACAGTGCTTGTAGCCAATCTTGTAACAAACTAACTAAAGGTTTACTAACCAGGAAAAATAAATAAGAATAATTTACAAGGTAAAGCATGTAAGTTTGCACACACATGAGATACAATCTTAAATTCAGAAGCTTCTATAATAAGCAAAATGTTATGTACTTTGGGGATAATCCAAGCCAAGCATGTTGGGGATCTCTTATTTATGTTTAGGAATCTTTGCTCCTCAGAGTCCAAATAGCATAAAAAGACCCTAGTCCTTCTGCTCAGGGATTTTTATCCTCACCTCCCTAGAATCCAAGTTGATGGGACAAGCACTTCTGCACATAACCTCTTCATGGATTGAAGTGCAGAACAACTGACAGTCTTTCTTCCAAAATGTCCTGTTTGGATCCAGTAGTCCTTCCTGATGGAAGGACTGTACTGTGTACTGTGCATTACGTGAAGTGTTTTTCCTGTTTGGTGAGTTACATAGTTTTGGAACAAACATTTTACAGTTATAGAGCAATCATGGAATATCATCTCTTATAGCATGGGACACCGACATTATAAGTTGGATTTAATGCATCCTACAAACATTCCATAAAGTCTAAAACTAAACACACTCTACAACACTAATATCTAATTTAACTCTTCTAACCCACAGGTGAGCCAGTCTGATTTCCAGCTATGTATCTGTCATTGTGGCCTTGGGCATTGGCATGAGCTGGGTCCTTTTTGGCCAGCATCACAGTGACGGATTAGCAGATTTAGCAAAGAGGAAATGCTATTGAATGTTTCCAACCAATGGCTAATACAGATACAAAGAGGTGTGAGAGCTAACGTTGCAATCACCACTATTCTGGGCAGTATATTTGAAATCTTAAAGGTATTGGAGATTAAATTCATCTATATGAGTGGCCAGCCTATTTGTGGATCTTCCTCAGTCTTCCTGGTGTTGGAGAGGAAGATAGAATGGAAAGGAAAATGTAGATAGTTCTTATTTTATTAGTTATATTCTCTAATAAACAGTATCCAGATGGATGACTTAATGAACTCTATCAGCCTTAGCAGATGCCCTTTCTGTCTACATTAGTTACATATATGATATGCTCTCCATTACTGCACTATCTGGGCATCTCACAACACCCCTGTGAGGTATGGAAGTGCTCTCATTCCCATTTTACAGATAAGAACTGAAGCACAGAGAGACCAAGTAACTTGTACAAGATCACCTAGAAAGTCTCTGGTGGAGAGGGGAACTAAATCCAGGTATCCTAAGTCCCAAATTAGCACCCTAACCACTGGATTTCCATACTCTTAGGTTGTTTCTGATGTTCTGATACTATTGCTGTAAGTAACACTTTTGGAGAAGTACTTTTGGGGAGGAGAATAATTTATCCAAAAACAGGGAGGCCATGCTTGATACTGAATTCCAATTAATAATATATTGTGGTGCTCTTTTTCATATTTTTAGAGGAGGCACAGGGCCTTCTAATGATCAGAATTCCTACAAAAGTTAGAGCTTGTTAATAAATTAATATAACTATGGTGACACGTAAATGGAAGGGATACAGGATAACGTACTATATATTTATGCCCTGATTCAGGAAAACACTTAAGCACATTCTTAAAGTTAAATTCTATTGATTTAAATATGATTCTTTCATGGTGAATCAAACCACAGGCTTGGTTTAGTACACATACTTTACTTTGATTTGGAGTCCAGGAATGCCAATAAAGTGAAGGCCATTCCTCTCCACACTTCTCATCCCAACTGATACCAATTCTTTGCGGCATCCCGATACTATTTGTGGCAATATATTGAATGGAACTTTTTATTTCTGATGCAATCTGTTATCTTGTCTCCCTTTCCCTATTAACTTACATGGGGTGTGTAATCATTTTAGCTATACTTTGCTGCTTCCTTTTCTGTTGGACACTGTGAACCTTTTCCAGACCATTTTGCCTTTTACAAGTACCATGAAAAACATCATGCAAATGATGGAAGTTTTGGAGGTCATGATATTTGAGGAGAGAGTGAGGAACCCATATTTATGAAGTGTACACAAAAAAGACATGAGGGGGAATATGATCCTGTCTATACATATCTCCAGTGGAAGTTTTGTGTGCTCTTGTGATGGAGTTTCCCATGGGAGTGGAAGGAGTCTGAGGGAGGGAGTGTGAGAGTTGGGAGTGTGAGAGTGATGGGGAGAAAGGATTTAATGAATCCTTAAGGTGTTTGTAAAGAAGGGGGATGCAAGCTGAAGTTTGTGTGTTTGATAAGTATCTGAATGCTCATAAACTTTACTGAAACTTTTTTGCAGTTCAATAGTCTTAAGCAGAAATCAATTTTTTTATTGAAATGGGGCAAGAACCAACCTGGATCCAACAAAAAACATCCGGTCCATGAATCAATCTGAATTCTGATTATCTAAACCAGTCTGGACCTATTCCAGTGTTCACATTTTTAATCAGTCTTGCAATAGGCTGATATTTTTCTTAAAACCCCATCTCCTGAAGTCATGCGACTAGATGCGAATCTTCAATTAAAAAAGCAAGTTTCTAGACCTCAGGAATGTGAAGAAAAGCTTGAAAACATAAGGCCCAGAAGGCTCAAAAACTAGAAAGTAAATCAAAATTACATGCAATTTTGCATTTAAAAATCTCATGGATTGTAATCCAGTTTTTTTTATTTGACTAAAGATTTTTCAATACTTGGGAATGACAATGCTGCTATTGATAACCTTAATTCTTAGTACAGTTCAGAGATTTAAAAATATCTATATTCGCGCTGATCAAAACATTTCTTTAAATGATTTTTCAACTGATTTTTTTATGAATATTTTTCATGAAGTTTTTACTTTCTGCAGAAACATTGGATGACTTGTTGAAAAAATGATCAATTGAAATCTGAAAATTCCATCTGAAGACTGACATTTGAATTCAGAAATGCCACTGCAGTATGTCATATGAGTTTTAATTCTGGTGCTTCATGTCTCCACTCTTCTGTAAAGGCCAGGCTGCCCAACCAGACCACATTTCCTATGATGTACCACATGGCTCAGCATGTGACTTGTAGTCTAGCCAATTATGTCAGCCCATCAAAAAGAATGGGGACATGAAGCACCTGAATTAAAATTCCTATGAGGCAGAGTGGCAGCATTTCTGAATTGGAAATGAGTTTTTAGACAAGTTTTCAGTTGTGGGGGGGGTGGGAGATTCAAAACAAAACATTTCAGCTGACTGTAATATATGCTACCATTTTCACAAAGGTCAATCAAGTAAATACAGATACTCTTACAAATCTGAGATATTAGATTAGCAGGAAAAATGTAAATAGTGTACAGGATGGGCAGTAACAGAAAATGATCAGGAAACCATGATAATCCCAAAATCCTGTTTTCAGATAAAATATAGATATTATCCTCTAACTGTGTGCAGTGATGCACAGTGGTACTTTCTGATGAAAGTAACTGCAAAGATCAGACTTAAACCTCAAAGTGCAGAATGGAAGTCGGCAAATACTTTAAATGAAGTACTACAATACTACAACTCCCACCCTCAACCGAAATGTACAAAGAATATATCAATTGGAAAACACAAACAAAGCAGAATGAATTATGAATTAAGGGAAAATAAAATACGTGCCTCTTTCACTATGGAAATTCACCCATATGACCTAAGTCCTATATATAAAATTAATATAAGCAATGAACTTGTCAGCAAAAGGATACATAACCTTGAGCCCTTGGGACACAGATTCTGGCTCTGTGACTGGTTGATCAAATAAACAAAAATGCCAGCCTTCCAAAGACAGGCAAAAAACTCCCTCAAGCAGCCTGAAAAAATACCACTTAACTCTTTGACTCTGTATCATGGAATTTTGAAGCTGTACTGGGGAGGGCAGTCATGTAAAGCCTCCCCCTCTCTTTTATTCTGCTGCTTCCCGAACTGTACCTGCTCCTTCCCCTAAACATTTGCTCTGATACCTAGCTTTTTGGGACTGCGCAAACCACAGAAATTCTTAGATCTAGAGTAGCTGCCATGTACCGCTCCATGGTGGGAAGAGGCCTTATTCCCTCGACTCTGTAAGCTCTCGTATTCATGGGAGAACCCCTTCTCTGGGTCTGTTGTGGAGGCTGTTATGAATGAGCTCCTCAAATGGAGATCTCCTTGGACTACTCCCTCCATCTGTCTCACCCCAGGCTTTGGAGCAGTGGTTCACAACCTTTTGGCTCGAGGGCCACAGATACAATTTTTATAACCCTGAAAAGCCACCAGTCTTTGTCAAGAGTCCCTCTCCCCCACTTCAGCCAGATGGAAGGAGTTCAGTGAGGAGGCTGCCTTCTTGCTGATCTCCTGTCTCCCTGGCTGCAGCAGGAAAACTGCACATGCCCTGTAGCCCCGTGAGCTCCACCTGGGTCCCTAGGCAGTGGCTCCCTTTTGCAGCCAGGGAGAATGACATCAGTGTTCCCCTTTCTCTGGCTTCAGCAGGGACCCCAGCACCTATGGACCTAGTTTTAGTGCTTTGCCTACTCCCTGCTACAGCCAGTGGGAGGGGAACACTGAACTCCCATCCCCTTGGCTGGGATTGTCTTGGGATTGGCTTGTCTTTTAGCTCCGTGGAAAAGCTCTCTGCCTGGGTCTTTAGGCAGTGGCTCCCTTCTGCAGGCAGCAGGTTGTGAACCACTGCTGTGGAGGGAATGAGGTCTTGGGACACATGGCTCCTCCTCATTCCCCTACCTGATGATAACCTAGTTTCAGAGCTCTTCCAGACTGAGATTGCATCAGGTTGCCCATTCCCCTCTGGATGACTGGCCATCACACACAGCAATCAGATGGAAAATCCCACCCTAGAATGATAAAGGCTACAGGAGGCCACTGCTGAGGGTGAGGCAGCCTCTTGAAATAAGGATGGTTGGTTGATGGTTGCAAAGCTAAGAACACCCAATTAGTTTCCAAGGGTCACCAGCCACTGCTGCTGTTAGCGTATAATGAGGGACTGAAAACTGTAATTGGAGTTTCATAATCCATTTGAAATACCTGTCAATCTCAAGTCTAATTTTTACAGAGCTCAGGAAGAGAAGTATCCATCTAGATGATCTAGAGAAAAATTAGACTAATTTGTTTAATCTTACTGATTTTATTCTCCATGGAATTCAAATTCTGCATTTTGCTATGAAAATAAAATTACCATATTTGCAAGGTTTATTAGTCATAAAAGCTTTCTTAAAAAATTTATACAGCTATGTTTGCTTTCTGAATTAATTATTTGGAGGATATTAAAAATGTACATAGATATTATTTCTCCCTTAGATTGCAGTAGTGCCCAGAGGAATCCGAATCAGAGCTGGGGCATTTACGAATGCAGAAGAAGGCACAGGATAAGGCCACAATCCTGCAAGGTACATCGCATGGACAGAGCTCTGTGTTTGCACAGAGACCTAGTGATTTACAGGGTCATATCTAGAAGATGTCTGCACTGTTATAAACTATATAAATTATACTTCTGATTTTGGGTGTCTTGTATTTCTGACTTACTTACCATATAAAAATAATATTCAACCTACAGTTTTTACTTGTCATGTACGCAAACTGAATTACCCTGCATGGTAATATCCATTTTCTGTGGAACGTAACTCCAAATGACATTTTATTTCTTTTTTACTTGAAGCTGTTTTTTAATGTTGTGTCTTTTGAATTAGAAGGATTTATTCTTCTTTGATTACAGCATGACTTTTATGACTGCAAAAAACTGTATAGGAGATATGTCCCAGAGAACCTGTAAAGTATTCATCCTTCTAGCATCGTCAGCCAGGAAGTTTAATATACAATAGCTGTATAGTTAAAAAAACAAAAACAAAAAAAACCCAAACAAACAAAAAAACCATTTTACTTCGTGTAGAAGTAAAATCATTAAAAAAAAATCGGTATTGTAAATACAGTAAATTAATACAGATTGATTTGTGTCAGGTGGCTACTTATTGCTGCTCTATTGATTAAAATATTATTGAAACTGAGCTTCGGAATTAAGAACACCCCAACTTAATCAAGCATAAACATTTTAAGTTTATTTAAAGGCTTTTACACAATGCATCTAACTTTAAACAGGTATAGCAGGAAAATTAAATATGACTACCACTGGGGAAGAGATCTCCAAAGCTGTATGTGTCAACTCATATTTCAATAACTGAGCTAAAATGTTGTCATGTTTTGCGGCTGGCAAAACTGAAGTTTTAAAAAGCCCCAAACACCAACTCCTTCACCAAATATGCGTGCTCAACAAACAGTTAAGGTGTTTGTTATTTATTATCCTTTATTTGCTTCATAATGATAGTGTGCTCAGCACTGTACAGATCATAGCATAATAGTCAGTCCTTGCCCCAAGGAAAGCTTCTAAAGTCTGATCAAAAGCTCTCACTGAACTTAGTTCAGTAGATTGGCTTTGATGGATTTAGGAGCCGGCCTTTAAAAAAAGGAGGAAGACAAACCTAGATTACAGTTACACTCCGTGAAACCTGGTCCCTCTGAAATCAATGACAAAATTCACTAGGCTTCAATCAGGACAGAATTTCAATGAAATCCTGACCCTGTTGATTGGGCTCAGTCACCATGAACGCAGGAGTAGTGCTCGCCATGCCTGAGGTGGGGTGCAAAGTTGGCTTTCTGATGTCTATACCTTATCCAGGTATGAGCTGGGAGTTCAATTCAATCCCCTTTTCTCTGCTGAAGTGCCCCAAAGAGGACTTAGCAGGGGCAGCTCTGTCCTATAATGTGAATATGGATCTCTTAAGGAACTGTTTTTGTTCCAAATTCCCCACTGGAAATTTTATTTCTTTGAAGGCATCCTTTTGTGGTTCTGGTCTTTTGGAAAAGGCTCAGGTAATATCATTGACTCATACTGGTAATTTAAGGGGCAAACTGTACAGGCATTTTAACCATGTCATATGTTTGTGTTTATAGCACAATTGTCCTTGCTTGTATTATTACAATTTGGCTATTGTTTGTTTAGTTGGGACCAAGCTATGTTTTTACTAGGTTACTGAATTGTGACAGCCCTCACCTTTAGAGAGCAGTAACAGGATTCAGTAACATGAACAAAACATAGTTACAGCTGTTCCTGTCTATACAAGCAAGACCAAGCAAAGCTAAAATACAGTCAGGGGACCATTGTGTTACAGCACAGTTTTCTAACTCAGTCATAATGCTTAAGTAGTCAGGCCCTAAAACTGTGAATGCACATTTCCTGTCTATAAAAACTTAAACATGAGCTGTGCCAAGGTATTAACTGCAAAAACTTAAGCAGGAAAATAAAATGCCTCTCCTTTTTCTTCTTTGAGCTGTAACCAAAGGCTCTATTGCCAAATTGCTTTTACAGGGATTTAACCTCTCTCTTCACTAGTTTTTTTCACATTAATTAAAAGCAAACTCTGTCAACTTCTGTCTGGACTGAGAAGAGAATAATGCCTTAGTTTAAATCATTCTCCAGGAAAATTCTCTCTTAGTAGCAGCACTTTCTTCTACATGAATCTCAGCTAAACACAACACATACTTTCCTTTTACATTTCCGCAGAAGTCTAGAGAAGAGGTTTCTTTTAAAATATCTATCCACATCCCCAGGACAGAAAGTCAAAACTCTGGGCTACTTCACTGATTCCATCTTGCTATAGTAAAATTTCCATTGAAAGGAATGTAGTACCCAGTTCCGCTATGTATACCATTAGCGTGATTTTTAATAACCCACAACCAAGATGATTATTTTTAAAGTATTTCTCTATTGTAAATTTTCATATAGGTCAGTCAAAGGGAAAGTAGTAGCATAATGGGGGAAGAGAGGATTATAAAACATTTTTGTAACTTTTTTTTTTTTTTAAGAGCAATAACATCTCCACGGTTTGCAGCAGGAGAACAGTCCTGGGACAGGGACATGTCTCTTGCTGTTCTTGTGAAAATCCGTTGAGATTTGGCTGAATTATACTTTGTTGAAAATTGCCATTTCACTTCTGTGCTTTGTAGAGTAATGCTTGTTTCTGGCAGATCTCAAATTTGCAAATCTGATATTAGACAACCTGATCTATGGAGAGGAAAGTTGTTTCTCTTGGTTGCACACATTAATAACTAAAATGCATAACTCTACATTGTTGCATAGATAAATACTCCAAAAGCTGGCTGCATTCTATTAGTTGAGTACATTATATTGCAATTTCTGATTTTCATCAAATTTGACAAATCATTGTTTTTACAGTATTAAAACAACTGTATTGTAGCAAGACTTATGGCACACGTAATGAGACGGACACCGACGTGAGGAAAACAGCAGTTTATTATTGCTGGCAACAGGCTCAGCGGGATAATTTCCAAAGGCTGAGCCCCGAGTATACTGGGGCGTTGCCTTATATACATTTTAGGATTACATGAATATTTATACATAACATGATTGGCTTTTACTACCTTTTACTCCTGATAAAGTGGCTACCATACCTTAGGAATGTGTGAGAGGATGCGCAGTGTGGTTTTCTTTGTCTGAGGTTTTGTGGGAGAGTATGCGCAGTTTGGTTTTCTTTATTTGAGATTTAGGGCCTTCTGGTTATCTCTTAGGAATGTGTGAGAGTGTGCGCAGTGTAGTTTTCTTTGTTTAAAATTTGGGCTTATCTGGACTTACCCTGACACTAAAATAAAGCTAGCCTTTTACTTAAGATTACATACCATAGAATGATACAGATTGATAATTATATTTCCCACTACTCTACAGGATTATATGCACAGTTAGATAGTTGGCCAGGTGCATTTTATTTACAATACAACATGAGTTATGATTTATGACCGGCCAAATGAAGCTAGGGAAAAATGTATGTAGCCAGCCTCAGAAAGTAGCCTGCCTCAGTATGGCTGGCTGAATAATGTTCCTCTATTGTTCGATGGGTAGTAGCAATATTCATGGAATGACTTATTCAGTTAACTTTTTTTAGGTATTCAATCAGTTTTAATATCTGTATAGTACAAAATGGAAAACAGTGAAGAAGAATATTATTTTGGCTTCAGTATTCAAGATCAGTAATTAAGTTCACAAGTTGTTTGGTGTGTTTTATCCTACATATCTATGAAGCATGAACACATTGTACCAAATATTTGTAATTGTTCACTTCATAGGATATGTAGAGTTCCTAAATGTTGTAACAGACTTCTGTAAAGCCTGTAATATATGTGTGCCCCGAGGCCATTTTATGAGTAATCGTATGCCAGCATAGAGAATGCTCAGGCAACAGAGACAGTTATTACCCAAACCAAACTGTTCCTGAAAGTTTAGCTATCTGAAATGGAAGCTTGTCAGCAGACCTGTTGACCATGAAGAAACAGAATCTGCTGAATCAGAGAATCTGCCCAGCAACAGCAAGTCACTCCAAGGCGTGTAACTTGCCACAGGGGGGCAAAAGTCCCCTAACAGGCGTGGGACTTGCTGGTTCGACAGTAGCCAAAACGTCACAATTGGTTTAAGCAAGCAATACGTTGGGGTGGAGATATAAGGTTGTCAGAAGAGAGACAAATTGGACGAGCCACGCATTGCAAGGGGTGCACCAGAATTGCACCGCAAAGGTGGCCTGATCAGCCATCATTGCCCTCCCCAGCTCGCTGCTCAAAAAAGTAAGATAGGGCATTAGAGCTGGTAACCTGGGTGTGAATGCGATAGAGGTTCCACCTAGATAAAAACCCGAGAACATAATATAAAGAGTAAGGAAATTTGGCCATAAACTTTTATTGTTTTTGTTGCAACTGAGTTCATCCATCTATGTGGTAAGTATTACTCAAATGTTTAGTTGTAAGTAAGCCTTCAAATATATGTTTAGTATATTTGTGTTTGTATGATTAGCTGTTTAAATCATAAGTTTTAAGTTTAAGGAATTGTAAAAGGATAAGGGGAGACAACTTGTGATAGAGAGAAAACCCTCAATGAATAGTGGTTTTGAATTGAACAGAGAATGTGTGTTGTACAGATGAATGATAAATTTATGAGCCGTTGACCAAGTCTTGGATTAAGACAGGTTTCAGCCACCCTCATCCGTCCACAAGTTGGTCGGGTGAATAGCAAGGGGGGCCTGTCTGAACCTAGTGACTGAACGGACAGTAGGAGTGACTGCAGCCGCAAAGCTACCCTTTCCCCTTCCCTAACTCATGAGCCTTTGTAGCTCTGTTGCTCAATAGAACTCCTATGACTTCAAATGATTCCCTTTGTGTCTGTCTGTCTGCCTTTCCTCTCCCCTCCCGCTAAATAAGTGTTCCGTTATCGGATTCATTCACCCCATCAGTATTGCGGGCTGAATAGAAATGGTGCGGACCCGTCAATCAGTCAAACCTGAATAAGTTGTATGACTGTGTGTGTAAGTGTGTTTTGAGAAATTAATCCCTTTAGAAAAATCCGACTGTCTCAAGCATGGGATAAGAAAAGAAGAATCCACAACAGGCCATAAAACTATCACCAAGCCATAAACGGAAGTAAACCAGATAAGGAGTACTTCCTTCCTCTTTTCCAAACTCTCTCTCACACTAAATTGCTTGGTAGCTGGGAGCAGCTACCCATGCCTGCTAGGTGGGAGAAACTGCCAGAGGCCAGCCTTAACCTAGAGGAGCTGCCCAGTGTGGAGAACCCACCAAAGTGGAGGGACCCTGGTGGACTGGAGGAACCCCTGGGGCCCTGTGACCTGGAGGAGCGACCTTTGGCAGACGACCCTCAGGATTTCCAAGACCTACCGTCGTCGATGGAGAGGGATTCGCTGGATGCCTGCTCACCGCCTGCCCCCGCGACCCAGGGGTCCCAACATGGATGGAGGTAACCTGGGATTAGACTGGAGGAAGTGGCCTAGGGAAAGCCCATAGCAAGTGGCTGAGTCGGGCAGAACCCCGGTCAGCATGTTGCAGCTGGAGCCCCACTGACCCAGTGGCAACCCACGTTTGCCATGATAGGGCCCTGGGCTGGGACACAGTGGACTTGGGTGGGCCTGCATCCCCTGTCCCCCTTCCCTAACACCCCGGGAATGCTTGCTGCCCTCTGCACTCCTGACCAGAGGACACCAGGGGCTAGACTGCTTCACCTGCCTCACCCAGGTGAATTGCCAGCCCTGCCTATAGGAAGGCTGAGGGTTATGGACTGCTTTGCCTGCCCTGCCCTGTTTGAGGGCCAGGGCACCAGACTGCTTTCAAGCCCCGCTTGTGCTCTGGGGGCTAAAGACTCCGTTCTTTGCCCCGCCCTGTCGGAGGGCCGGGGGCAATTGACTACTGGGCTGCAGACCCATTACCAGCTCCACCCTACGGGAGGGCTGGGGGTCATAGACTGCTAGAAGACCCCGCTCCGTCTAGGGGTCGGGGCCAAAGAGTGATAACCAAGAAGTCTATTCCCCTCAACGAGGGTGCTGTGGACTGCCTCGGAGCCTGGGCCTGAGGAAGGGTTGCGATGCCGCTGGCTGGACTGTTCCACCAGCCTGCAGTGGGCAATTCCTGGCATGCATATGCTGGAGCAGGAAACAATCTGGATTGTTTTGGAATTTAGACGGAAGTAGGCACTGGCTTGTTTGTGTGTGTGTGTTTGTGGGTTTTTGGAGTTGGACAGTTGGTATGAAATTCTTCTTGCCAAGTAACTGACGAGTCAGTAGGATTCCAATATCAAGCCATTTTTGCTTTCTGTGTTTTTTCTCATGTGCTCATTGACTCTGCATATATCAATTACATTTTTTTTTCCTTGCCTGGTCACTTTTCTTCAAGTACTTCTTGTTTGAGGTATATCATTGTCTAATGCCAGATGGAGAAGTATGATGATTTCTGCTATAGCTAGAGAAATGGGGGAGATAGATTTTACTGTGTGACATGTTTATGTAGCCTGAGTTTTCTGGAAATAGCCTTTGAACTGATGAGAGTAAGGTAAGGGCCTTGATCCTATGGAAGTGCTAAGCATCCTCAACTCCCATTGAAATTGATCAGGACCTAAATTAGACAGTGTCAGATTCTAAGATAGGGATCTCTCTTTGTTTGTAGGAAGCTGCTGTTCCATGAAGGAGAATTAGTTAGCTTTCCTTCTACTTGGAAAAACAAATACATAAATAAATACCGTGTTTTTGTTGAAGTAAATCTTTGGGCTTTGATCAATAATGTGTTCAGTATGTAAATAGGACAGAGAGAGAGAGAGAGTTTTTTAATGTGTTTGACTTTCCTCTCCACTATGAAGTGGAAAGTTTATCTTATCTATCCAGATCTATGTTAATGGTGTCTATTAATGGCTGGAGGTTCATCTTAATTCTGTAATGTTTTTTGGTATTTATGTTGAAACCTATATACAGGATGGCAGGGCCCAAGCATTATTTTTTTTTTCACCCAGTACAAACTTGTAACATGGGCCCCCTCACACACACATAGCCATGGGAGTTGCAGCCTGGGCCGGGCCCCCTAGGGCTTCTGGGCCCCGTAAAGTGTACCCTTTCCCTTCCCCCCCATGTGGGGCCCCTGACAGGACTTCAATGAATGTGGAAACAATTTCAATTTTCACAGTGAAACCACAACTAAGCATGTAGTGGTTAGCATGAAAAATATGACTGTTACCATAGTTTTTGCAACCTTGTGTATTTGTGGCATTAACATGCAATATTATCTAATCTATGTGAACTGTTTAGCAATCAGATTAAAGGAAATCTAAAATGAAATGGTCAGAGTTAAGGTATTTAAGGTAAATGCTCAAATTCACATCTTGCTGGTAACTGAATGGATGGAAGGGTGAAGCATGAGGAGTCATAAAAGATACCACAAAGTTGATACAGACAACTTTAAATGTTTGGCACTTTGGCCTAGTTCATTTAAAAAATGAATGCCCAAACTTTAGAGTCCCAAATCCACATTTAAATGTCTAAATAACTGACCAGATTCTCAGAAATGGCAAGCATGAAGAAACTTCCTTTGATCTAAACTGATAATCTTGGCGGTTGAATTTTCAGTGGCACAGGAGCTCCTAAATGCTTCAGAATGAAAACTTTATGAACCTGCCACCTAATGTTTTCAGTACTGTGAGCCCCCTAATATCAATTCTTACAGTCAAGTTTCTGCACTGATTAGCTACCTTTTTTTTTAATCAAGTGAAACTCCTAACAATTTGTACAGAAATTATTTGACAATGAGCATTTGAAGTTTTTAGTACTTAGGTGGTTTTACATTTTAATGACTCTCACCTATCAAACTGGATTCCAGATTTCGTCTCCATTGGTCTTTGTCCCACCTTCTCCAGGATGATTATCCCTACTTGTTCATTGACAAGTCTCTGGTTGTGTTTTCCCCCAAACTGTGCAGCAAATCACAACATGTTCTGCAAGACTCTCAGAATAATCACACTTCCTGTTGGGAAAAGGGCCTTTCAGAAAAGCCTGGAACACCACTGGGCACGCATGTTATTCTATGAGCGCTCTTCATTTTCCCTGTAGAATCCTTTTATTATTAGAGCTTTTATAAGAATGCTTCTGTTGAGAAATAGCTTGTGAATATCTTATTTTTTACAAACAGCATTTTTAAAATCTTGTAGGCAGTGGCCCTTCCCACGGAAAATCTTACTCATACCCTTTTCAGAACTATGTTTTACCTGCCAGGTTCTGTGGTAACAGGGGTATGCACAAGGGGGGACAAGCAGGGACATGTGTGAAAAGAGCTCCTTCTGCTCCAGGGCTGTGGCAGAGGGAAGTGTGAGTTCTTCAGCTCTGGGGCCACAGTGGGGACACACAACAGCCCTGGGGCTGGAGGAGTTCTGTGGCCCCTGGAGCAGGAGCTCGCTCTACCTGCTTCTGTGGCCTGGGAGCTGGATGACCTCGCTTTCCCTTCTTTAGCAGACCGAGGGCCAGGAGCGCACACTCGCTTGGAAGAGCTCTCTGCCCCTCCAAAAGGAGTCCAATTTAAAATCCTGAGTGCCCCTGTGTGGCAGAGAGAGAAACATTAATGCAGAGTCATTTGTAACTTTGTTTAGAGTTTCTTTTTTACAAATCTAGCCTCTGTATGCAATTTTTTTCTAGATGTACCTACACATGCAGTTTTAAGAGTTATTAAAACATTTTTGAGTGGTTGGGGGGGGAAATTTGAATATTAACTTTTTTTAAATAATCATGCCAATTCTTGAAAACCTTTATTTGTAATTTTCTTGAAAATTACATCAATATCCTAAATGTAAAAGGCATACATTTGGGTGGGAATTTAATCTATGCTTTAAACTTAATGCAACCTTAACTATGGATCTTACTGCATTTACTCCACAATAAAAAATAAAATAGAATAATCTGGATCACATTTAAAAACCGTTATTTGAGCATCCAGTCAAAATTCTTCCCAGGCAGTGGTATGAAGCCCTATAATTTTTACATCAAATTTAGACAACGTTTTTCAAAAAATGAATATATATCCATGTAGAGATCTGAATTTAGGATACCTGGGAGGAAGTATCAATTGTGAAAATATACTCTTAATGAAGAGTCCTGATAATTCAGTTACTGATTTGCTTGGTATTCATTTTTCCCCATATAATTTTATCAAGACACTTATGGACAAGGTACAATAAGAATGAATGCTTTTCTATTGCACTATGAATAGTTTAATCTATTTAAAAAGAGTAAGGGTTATTAAAGTAGCCATTATTACCTTTACTGTCTGACCTGTCACAAACATTAAAACAGTCTGTAAAACAAACTAAACTATTGGAGTTATGACTAAAGTTCTGTAATCTGATTCTTCAACTTCTAAGTAACTCATACGTTATAACTCAGATGAATAGTTGAATTTTAAACTAACTATTGAATCTCCTTCTATGTATTATGGGTTCTAGGTAAGGGCAGGAAAGTGGATTTAGGTTTGAAGGCTGCTGTTTTGATGAATATAAAACAGATAAAAATACCTAATTTGAACAGAGAATCATTTAAACTGGCAAATTCTTATATGTAGTGGACATGATTCCATGCACATAAAACCATCTGACACTTATATAGTACTTTTCATTAAGAAATGTCCCAAAATGGTGTATCCACTGTGTGCCTGATCCAAAACCCATTGAAGTCAATGGCTGTCTGTCGATTAACTTCAGGATTCAGATCGTAAAACCTGATCTGAAACTTATTTAAGTCTCCACTTAGCCAAAATGTTTGTTTGACTTGAACTTTTGACTGAACGAGGCTGCTGGACTGAGCAGTGTACAGCAGCTGGCTCTGACCAGCACACTGCACAAGAGATTTAGGACTCTTTACATCAGTCTCCGTACAACTTAAGAATTGTGCAACATTGAAAAAGGGCTTTCTGTATTTGTAATGTATGCAAGGGCTCATCAGGAGCCTTCATTTCTTCCTTTGGCAAGTAACTTTCAGCTTCTTTCATCCTCCTCTGACTGAAATGGGAGAGGAAGGTTGTTATTGGTTAGTCAGGAACTTTGGGGATAGCTAGCAGGGAGGAGTTCAACAATCAATGAGACTTGCACTGTCCAGCAGTGCTCCAGATTCTACTGCAGGTACCCACCACAGCTGCAGACCTGCAAACTGAATATTCTGATCCACACACCTGAAGTTAGCCATAATTCCTCTTATGCAATGCAAATCTCTAACTAAATTGTAATTTATAACTATGGTTTGGCCGGTTTTAGGGGGATGGATCATATGATATCTCTGCTGAATCTAAGGCAGGAATTTCTGGAATTAAATAGGATATTGCTTTTTTTTTATTTCAAATCAGATTAGTAGTCAAAAAAATCTAAATGTTAATCTCAAGTCTAAGAGAGAAATTAGATTCCTTCAAATTTGTGACATTTTATAAATTTTTCAAGTGTGAAAGGTGATCTGTATTTGACATAAATACAGTAGAACCTCAGAGTTACAAATGCCAGAGTTATGAGTGGACCAGTCAATCACACACCTCCTTTGGAACCAGAAGCATGCAATCAAGCAGAAGCAGACACCAAAAAAAAAATAAAATAAAAAATAATCAGCAAATATAATACAGTGCTGTGTTAAAAGCAAACTACTAAAAAATAAAGGGAGTGTTTAAAAAAAGATTTGACAAGGTAAGAAAACTCTTTCTGTGCTTGTTTTGTTTAAATTAAGATGGTTAAAAGCAGTATTTTTCTTTTGCATAGTAAAGTTTCAAAACTGTATTAAGTCAATGTTCAGTTGTATCTTTTGAAAGAACAACCTTAAAGTTTTTTGTTCAGAGTTACAAACAACCTCCATTCCTGAGATGTTTGTAACTCTGAGATTCTACTGTAGCACTGAGGATCGCCAAGACATCGTTTTCGGGGGGAGAGGGAAGGAGAATTTCTTTAACATACTTGTTGCTAAAACGAAGGCTAGTGGATTCATCAATCTTGGCATATTCCTAGGCATTAGGGAAAAAGACAGATTCTAAATTTGAAGTCAATTGCTTTAGTGTTTCCTAAATTTAAAGATGTGAAAGCCATCCTTTCTTCCAAGTGCTTGAATTTGAATCTGCTGAATTTCATTTAAGAGACATAAGCTTATGAAAATCAACTGCATGTATTCTCCTTCAGGGAGATTAAATTTCTTTTTACTTTTTCTTCCTCTGCTTTTTTTTGTTTTGTTTGAGAATAAAGGGTGAATGGGTGATTGTCAATATAGTGATCAAGTAAATAGGTCCATTTTATAAGGGACTTGGGAAATTTCACTCATCACAAAAAAATTTCTCTGGCAGTCTGCTGTCATTTAAATGGTTGAAGGTGAAATTCACCTCTCTGCTGCAGAGAACCAACACCAGGCGTATAGCCCATTTAAATCTCATTTAGAATGCATTTTGAGGACTGACATGGTGTATTTTTGGTAGTTTTCTGCACTGAGGTGAATTTCATCCTAAGTAAAAATCCAGTTAGTGAACCATGTAAAGTTTCCTCGGTTGAGAAATGCAGCATATTGGAGCATCACAGGGTGAGGGGAATGACAGTGCGCATAAATTGTCTTGTTTAACTTAACAACAAATTAATGTTTCTTATCTGGCAACTGCAGAGTCCAAACAAACAGAACACAATAAAGAAAGCAGCCCATAACTTAGTACAGAGAACTAAAGAAAATGGAATCCTGGAGATTCCACAGTACAAATCCAAGCTTAGCAAATATACAATTTTTGATGGTCACCTTTTCCTGCAGTCAACCTGCAGGGAAAATAAGATAACTAAAAAAACCAACCTAATGGGAAAATCAGATAATGCATCTGAACTGAACTTTCCTGAGTGTATTCAATACCAAAAAGTATGTGGAACTAGTTAGGAGATACTTGTTGTAAATGAATGTATTAGCTAAGAACTATCTCATGAAAATAATTTAATTTAGATGAGTTCCCGAGGGTAGCCATGTTAGTCTGTTTTTAGCAAAACAGCGAGAGTCCTGTGGCACCTTATAGACTAACAAATTTGTTAGGGCATAAGCTTTTTGTGGGCAGAAACCCACTTTGTTAGATGCATCCAACACAGTGGGTTTCTGCCTATGAATGTTATGCCCAAATAAATTTTTTAGTCTTTAAAGTGCCACGGGACACACTGTTTTATTTAATTTAGATGGTAATACAATAATTGCAGAAATATTAAATAGTCATTTATTTGATTTTTTTTTTTGGAAAAAGACCACTTCCTGAGGTTTAATCAGTGACATAAAGCAGATAAATCTAGCTGGCACATAATTAATTTAGATTATTTCAGTAAAAAACTTGAGTAGTTTTCTTTTCCTACTAGCATCTTAGATTTCTAGGAATGCCTAGCTGTTTAAATGGCATTTAAGAGGCCACCCCCCCTTCAAATGAGGGTAAACTGGGGACAGTAAAGGAGATGTGATTGGCTTCCTGATATACCAGTCAGAGGATACCCCGAACTCTCTTCGCTTCTCTCTGTCGTCCCCCCATTTCCGCTCCTTTAAGAAATAACCCCATTAAATCCTTTCCCAAACCATTTTGTCTGATCACTGTATCCCATCCTTATGGTGTACCTGCACTGGACACCTGTCATAAGCAATTAGCTTACCTAGCTTACCTAGCTCCCCTGCCTACCTAGCGGGGCATAAATATTGTCCTTCTCTTCCAGCTATCTGAGGATGGCTCAGCATAGCCATGCTGACCTGGAATGGTGCTGACTCCAAGCTTCAGGCAATTCACTGGCTCTTTAGCTTCCCTTAAAGGGGCAACACCTCCTCTGCCAAGCCCAACAAATATACTCACCAGTTAATGTGCAGAGAGGTCATTTTTAACAACACAGCTTTTCATCTTCATCTGACACATCAGGTACTGGCATCATTGGAGGCAGTGGTGGAAAGTCTGATCCCATGTGGGAAACACCTCCGGCTACATCCCCACTACGTTTTAAAACTCTCAGCCACTCAGACCAGAGCTATTCTACAAACTTCTGCCTGTAAAACTACATCTCTCAGGGGTGTGGGAAATCCACACCCTGAGCAACCTTGTTATACTGACCTCACTCGTGATGTAGACAGTGCTATGTCTATGAGAGGGCTTTTCCTCTCAGCATAGTTACCAGCTTTTGGGGAGGAGTTGTACCTATACCGACGAGAGAAGCTCTCCTATTAGTGTAAGTAGGGTCTTTACTAAGAGCTACAGCGTCGCGCTGCTGCAGCACTGTAAGTGTAAACAAGCCTTAGGTGGCAGCTGTTGAAGAGGCCAGGAAAGAACATTTGCATGGGGTGATGAGTCAGACTGGGATGGCCAGTTTCCACCCCATGTCCATGCTGTATTCACAGGTTTTTGTGTGCTTATCTATGAGCAACAATTGTTTCAACTTGATCCTTAAGACTGAAGTCTAGAAAAGACTTCTTAAGGCATCCAATCAGACTCTGCATTTTTTAGGGCTGAAAAACAGGGTTGTGGTTTTAAGTGAAGAATAAGCAGCTGTGGCAGATAGCTTGATTTCACTTCCAATAGTCTTAGTGATGAACAACAAGGGGAAAGAAATGTCTACTATTAATGTGAAACATGACATCTCATGCTTCTAATCTGGTGTATGCCATCTGTAGAGTCCCCCTGCTAATTATTGTTGTACGTTGGAATAATCGCCAATACTCTGACTTAAAATCTCTGAACACTGAAATGAGATTCACTGGGGAGATCAAAGCAAATACAATGTTACATTGTACAGTGCTGTTGCTCTGGTTTTAGTTATTCTATAGCTATATTTGAGAATGTACTTCCTGTATTAAAAATCCCAGACTTGAAGACAATGAGTTAAAATGTTGAACTATAGAAAAGATGATGATAAAATCACCTAAAATCAGCTGACCAAGAGATTTTTACAATAGGAGGAGAGTTTTTGGATATTTAATATAGGAACTGTCCATCCTGAAGGCTGAATAAGCAGCTGGACTTAAGCTCTTTTTTTATAGCAAATTGTTTGATAAGAAATGCCAGTCTCCTGGAAATATAAAAATATTTCACTTATTAAATTTTGAGTGGTTTGGTTTGTGGAGAATATTGAAAGAACTAGAGGAAATTTGTTTTAGGGTATGAGCACTAAATATTGTTTAAATTGAAAATGGAGCTATAATTTTTCCTTTAGAACTAGAAATGCCATTATCCTGCTGGTTTTTGATAAGGTAAGAGATTGCTAATAAATGGATATTCTGTGTAGGAATTATAAGAATCATGCTTACACTTCAGCAAGCTTTAAACTTCTATTTTCCCAACCCCCAGAGAACATTCAGGTACTGTTTTTTATCTGCATTTCCAAACAACCTTAGGTATGAAAACTTCATTGTGCTTGTAGAAGCCTTTTCCTTGCTAATCAGAATATTTGTCTTAATTCATTCAATGATGCCCCAATTATGGATAGATAAACTGCTGGGGAGGAATAAACTTGAACCACACATCTCTGAGCTTATTTTGATCAAAAGTGTTTAGTTAACTTTTGTATATATTTTTTCCTTTCCTTCTTGACATCTTGGTTGTAAATGGAAGAAGAAAAACTGTGAAAAAGGCTGTTTTCATTACATAGTTTTTAGAATCTGGCCAACACAAAGGGGCTGTGGGACTAAGAACATCAACTGAGTATCTAAGCTGAACTTCTGAATTGTTGGTGTTCCAACAATTTCTCTGCAATCAACTCCCCAGTGTTCAGTTTTTGTAAATGTTGATGAAATTTCTGTTCACCAGGGAAGCAACTGTGATGCTACAAACACTAGACATAGCATGGGATGACTCTGGAAGGAGTAGTCTGACTAATCTACGGCTCCCTCATGGTGCTCTGAAGGCTTAAAGCTCGGCATTCACTCACGCTAGGTTGTTGTAAGACCAACATTGTCAGCTCTGAGTTGCCATGTGGCATACTGCCTATGTAGATGAATGTTGGCCTCAACCAGGCAGTAGTGGTGGTGATAGCAAGGGTGCAAAACAATTGAGCTAGGCTGGGCTGCAAAGCATCCTGTATGTAGTCATAAGTTTGAGCCCTCCTTGAAGCTGCTCTAACTTGTGTCAGCCATGCTGGAGTCGATTGCAATTCAGAATCAGCAAGATGCAAAGTGGCACATTGGCTGTGCCAATAGGCTGCATCTTCTGTGTTGTGCTTTTTGAACATTACAATATAAAATCTGACCCTATATTTATGTCCATGGTGCTTGGTAAACAGAAATATTAGGGAAATGTAGAACCGGTTCATGACCGCGTAATCTGGCTTTGATAGAATCGGACACGTTAGAGACATTGCCAGAGTATGGAGCTGGCTGCTTATGATATAATCTTCCTAGCAGCTTGTTTATAGAATTTAAATAATAAAATAAAACATACAGGCAACATTCCTCAAAGGGGAGAAGGGTGTTGGAAAAAGCTTTAAAGACCTAGCCCAAGGAAAACAAAAACAAACAAAATAGAGTTAGCCTGTAGAACTGAAATGAACAGTAGTACTAAATTAGTTTTATTTTTCATAACATGGAAATGCCTCCAGTAAATTATTTTTCCTTTACAACAAAGAAGAAACTCAGGAGGTTATCAGCTATTTCACAGTATGTGCTATGAAACTAGTCTAATGTACACTGATAGAAACAAAATTTAAAAGAAACCCTTTTTCCTAATCAAATATTTGTTTTATATCAAAGTCTCTGATTCCTGCAGAAATAAGCAGAACGTTTGCAGTCGCTCAGCTAAAACTGGTTCTGTGTCTTAAAAATAAGGGTAAAACATCCAGAATCCTCTTGTCTCCTTCATTGTTCCTTTGAAGGACTGGGTATGTTGTCATAGGGCAATACAGGAAAGCTGTCTGCTGTTTGGAGAAGTAGTCCTGGGAGCTGGGACTCCTGAGGTCTGGGTCTGGTTCTGGTTCTCTCATCACATTTCTGGGGGACCATGGGGAAGGTATTTAAAATCTCTGTGCCTTTGACTCCTTATTCATTGCCACACCATAAATACTTCATTAATTTACCATTAAAGCTGCTCCACTAATTAATATAACCTTTATGCAAACAAGAGCATTACAACTGAAATATAGAGACATTACCACTAGAGGTAAATTTATATAAATATTCCATTACCCTTGCAAGTTTGTACATTCATTAAATGACAGTATTCACATGTAAAAATCACATAGGTGAAAGCCTGCAAACTGTCATTTCAATACTGTTGGCATGCAGCATAATTTCTACACATCTTTGTTGATATTACACTTGATTAGGTCTAAATGTATAGTAAGAATGTTAACCATATTATTTTGGACCTCTTTTTAATTGACTGATATATCATGTTAACTGAAACAGGAAATTATGATGATTTATATTCCATCATTACAAGCTTGTACACAAATTAGACTTGAATTTCATACACAACTGGGTGCACCTAATTTGTATGAAAAAAACTGGACCTTGATTTATGTTTTATACAAACCTATTCACTATCAATTACACACACACAGAATATATTGCATAGAAAGACAATAGTATAGCAAATGCATGTAGTGCTTATTGCCTTGATTCAATGACATATTTAAGCACATGGTTATGTCAATCCCTATTTGGCATTTAAGGAAAGCATTGCTTAACTTCTGAAGGCAATGGGACTGAAGCATGTGTTAAGTGCTTTGCTGAATCAGGGCATACAAGTATAATAGTTAAATTTTTCCAAGAAATAAAACAGTCGAAAAACTGGAAGAAGCAGATGTGTGTGTGCCAGAACAGGTTTTGTATTACGGTACATGTTGTCCTTTGTTATGTAGAAGAATTAGATTTTTATTGGTAAATATAGGTAACGTTTATTTCACTGTACACGCAAGCCAATAAAAACATTCCATTGATAATCAAACTTTACAGGTAGGCAAGGTAAGAAGAATGCTGTTTGAGAACTTATTAGAGTTTGAAGGATATTTACTTTATTTTTGTATGTGATGTTGACAATTTGTGTTTTAATGGTTATAAAGTATGCATGCAGACAAAAAATCACTGCCTGGCTTACTAGTTAATATGCCTATGTGCTGAAAAACGTCAATATATTTTTCTTACAGTGTATCTGCAAAGGGAGAATGCAGTTGGTATCTGCCTGGATGATGAAACTATATCAAAGTTTGTTCTCCTCCATTAAGTTCCATATCTATCCTAGACATAATTTGCATTGCTACAGTTAAGTGGTCTGGCAGCACTTCCATTATAATATAAACCAAAGTTTAGAGTATGTGGAAAACTTGGAGAGTTGGGAAAGTTTAAGCAGGTTTTAGTAAAATGTATGTGTGAGAGGAGGCAAGGAAGGTTAAGAAAATCAAAATGCTCTGGAGGCGAGGAAAGAAGACAGAATCCTGTAGTCTTTAGGTTGCCTTATCTCTCTAGGGCTGATACCACTTGTGTCTCTGACAACCCTAATTCTGAGGGATGTCATTCATTTCACTTTTGAATTTACTAGTGCTCTGCACAGGTTTGGCGTCCTCCCCTCCCTTTTTTGCTGAAAATTACATCAGAAAAAACAATCATGAAAGAAAATTATGTACACTAGAGGAATGACTCTCATCATTCTTTTTAAGCTTCTTTCATAATTAAGCCTTTATATATGACTGTAAACTTGAAAATGGGCCTATTTTCTTAGAAATAATTGCCAGGTGATGTGAGTTTCTCTAATCAAAATGGGTCTTTTTCTTTGTTTTAAATGGATCAGTTGCCAAACAAAAGACTGGAACACAGAACTGTGTGAAAATGAGCATTGTTACAAGGGCTTACCTGTTTAGTCTGGCACTGAGCCCTGCTGCTGCGTCAGTTGCCCCACACTAATCAAATTGTGCTTCTAAACACAAATTGTGCTTCTAACCCTCCAGTCAAATCATAAAGTTCATGCCCCCTTCTGAGTTGTAAACAAAGTCCAGCAAAACAGATGTGTAGCAACCTCATGCTGGGTCTTCCCCTGTTTTTCAAGGATGCCCCCTCACAGGGTCACAAAATGTTTCCACCCTGTCTGGGCTTTAGTTCCTCTGAATCCCCTCTTGGGTCCAGCCTTCCATTACTTCCCTCCTGGGTTCAGCAGTTCATTTGTTCTGTTGGCACAGGCCAATGAGGGCAGTCTTTATCCCACCGCCACCACAGAAATCCCAGGTTGGTCTAAAAAGCAAGCATAAACATCATCTCCTTCCAATGCCTATTATCTCTATCCTGCCCAGTTCCTTCCTGTTCTTAGGAGATACCCTTCCTCAGGGTCTTCTAAGCCCTTTGGTTTCAAAACTCTAAGCCTCGGTTTCCTCTTGGCTTTTCTGTTTCCCTGTAAAGGAGAACTTAGCTTCTCCCATACCACACCCTGGTGCTCTCTGGTGAGACCTCCTATTTTCTTTCCCCAGCCCAGCATCTGTTACAGTAACCTCTTTATAGCTCTTTCTTTCTAATCAAGCAGGCTCCCACTTATAGGAAGTTATCATCATGGGATGCCTGATCACTTTATTTAATCATGGCTCATGCCTAACACCCCACCCAAAAAAACAGATGAGGCACAGGTAGTACCGGGTCCACTCTCCTGAAAAGGCCAGCCCATCCTGTGACAGGCCTGTTTATCAAGCAAAGATGGTAACCGTGTAAAATTTTGCATCATTTTTGGACTAAAATCTCAATTTCTTGAAATTACAAAAGAGCACAATTTGAAGGTATGTGGGTGTTAAATTATGTGAGACTAAATAGCAAAAAAACATGAAAATTTTAAATTTTAAAACAAAACGGCAAATTTTGTCCAGTGCTAAATAATTTAACTGTTAGACTCATGAGATGAGGATTCACAACTTCTGAGGTCATAAATGAAAATGAGTTTGGTGTTCAGTGGACCTCCATATCTCCACACAGTTTAACACAGTGGAATTTCTGCTCAACAGAGAAATGCACAGGGTTTTTATGAGTCAGGACAGAGATTCATTGGCAGAGCCACCTGGAGAAGACTTTTCCAGGCCAGCTGTCCCTTGCATGTGACTTAATTAAAGTAACATGGCAAGAGTGTCAGCATCCAGATATCTTTCACTGCAAAAGAATTTTAGGAATGGAAAGGAAAATAGGGAGAGAGCTTGTGGATGGACAAGGGTGGTGAGCAGAACTAAATTAAAATCTTTGGCTGAAACTTTTCTCAGTGGAAAATGCAGATTTGATGGCATTGCAACATTTTTGCCAACTTGTGTTGGTTTTGCCAAATGGTTTTTCAAAATAAACAATTGCAGAAAACATAAATACATTTAGTTTCAACACTTGGAAACGAAGTGTTTTGATTTTTGGTTTGAAATGTCTCTCTAATTCAAAATTTCCTTTTATTCTACTTTTGAAAAATCAAAAGTGTTAAATAGTCAAAATCAAAAAGACACATTTCAATTTTCTCCAGATGAAAATTTTGTTTGAGCTGAAACAATTCCCCCCTCAACTTTTAAATTCACCAGATTTTTTTATTTTTTGCCCAACCTAAATCATTTTTTAACTTCTAAAAATTAACAACAAATAACACTCAACCCCCACTCCACGCAAAAAACACAGCAAGGTCTAATCTTTCATTTGCCAAGATCTAATCTTCTCTGTGCCTGCTGTGGATCCCTCTCTAAAACTACCAACCTTGGGCACCACAAGCACTACCTTCCAGGCCTCCATAGGCCTTGCTCTCTCTGCACTGGTTAGCAGTGGACATACACCAGCCCCAAGTACTCTGAGCATCCTTCTGGCATGCCCAGCCCCCATTCACTGAACACTCTCTGATTCACTACTCTCGAAGGAATTGTACACCCCATTTTGCAAGATTCAGCTCAGGATCCCCACTCTATATAACACACAGTTCTTAGAGGCACAGATAGATAGTGAAAGCAAGACTAAGTTTATTGCCAAAGTACAGAGATTCAAGTGATAGAAAGTAAGAATATTGGAAACCAATAGTTACATATAAAACAAAATCAGAGCATGCTTTCTGGAGCCTTACCCTAATGCACAAGGCATTCTGCTATCTCTTACAAGATATTCCAATTTCTGTTCCCAGCATTTTCAACTAGATAGCTACGATGCCTTCTGATAAAATCAAGCCCTCTGGTGGCTTGTCCTCGCAGATTGAAGGAATAACTGGCTGTTCATCAGCATTCCAGAAATGGTGTCAAATTGTCCTGGTCCTAAATAGGACTAACCCAGTTTTGTGTTTTCCTTCAGCCCCCACAATCTATTGATTAGCATTTTGCTTATTGTGAACCAAACATTACTCAATTTGTATATGACTTGCCAGAGTGAAATAAGCATCCCCTCTGCCTGACGGGGGTATGTGAATCACCTGCTGGTGACTTAACTCTCAGGGCCAGAGAACATATTTTTGAGCCTATATAAATAACTCTTCACATACTTTCCATGCATATGTCCCACAGGGAGTACAATGACCAGTGTGAATCAGGCTTTCATTAGAGATCTTATATGACATTCTTTGAAGGACTAGTAGGTAGATACCAGACCCAAGGGCTCTCTGCAGTCCTCACTACCCCTTTGCCAGTTGCCATCAAGATACCCTTGGGTCGCACCCCTCTCAAATGAAATCTATTTGCCTTCAAACTCTTCAGAAAAATCAGTCTGTTGGGCAGTGGCATTGGAACAATTTTTACAGAGGTTGAGGGGGTGCTGAAAGCCAATGGACAAAAGCGAAAAGCCTGTAAATGATGAAAACCACTTCAAATGCTCAGCATACTTAGATTCAGCAACCCTGCAATTGGGACATTTCCTGGAACTGGATCAGCTTCCCTGATGTTTCCCCAAGGACTCAATGCTGTCATCCCATCCCCAAGTGTCATGATGAATATCAGCACCTTCCCTGCTTCTTCTGCATCTTCTCTGCTCCGGACTGCCTCTCCTAAGAAAACCCAAAGTCTAACTAGGCCAATACTAAATAAGATTCTCTTCCGTTTAGGTTCTAATACAGACCTTGTTGCCTTGGTGTCAGAGTCCCGAAGATGAAGCTTTGAATGCAAACACTTACAAGTAAAATTTTGTTTTAGGCAAATATTGGAGAAGATTCTGAGCTTATGTTTGTGGTCGTAGCTCCACTGAATTGACATGCACAATTGACAGGAGCTAAAGATCTGCCCCATTATTATGTACTATTTTCTTTGTGATATAGCATGAGGCATCTTATCTTAAAACATATCTTTTCTCGATAGCCTGCGTCTAATTGCTTTTTTCTTTTGTTTTTGGCCTTCAGCCATTCATTCATTCACCATAAAATGCCTTTAATCACTGTTTTCTTTCATTCACATTAGACAGTTTCAGCGGTTATTGAACTGAATTATTATGTAAAGCAATTTAGTATTGTTTATATGAAAAAGTGCTGTACAAAAGAAACTAAATTCTTGTTCTGTAAGTAGCAATACATAAGAAACACCTAATGGTAATGATGCTGATAGAAATCATAAAACAAAGAAGAGAGAGAATAAAAGGGGAAGTGAAATTAGCTCTTGGCTTTGAAATCCCACCCTGCCCCCCCCATCTACCAATTGAGCAACCCGAATATAAAATTACATTAGAAATGATCATTGTGAACGTTGCTTTTAATTAGTAACAGACACATTAATTGTGGTGATATATCAGTTTATTCCTCAACAAAATAGGTAAATCAGAAATCTCATTCATTTTATTCATTTTAGCTGCTCTTTTTTTTTTTTTTTTTTTTTGAGCAAGTTACCCTCTAATTTATATTTCAGGTATGATAATAAATAGGTATTCTCCTACAGTGAAGCCATTTGTTAGCTGTAACAGATGTATTATTTAGAAGTAGCAATAATCCTACACATTCTCATTATCAATCTGAATAGACACAGACCTGCAGAAAGCAATGTGACTTCCATAAAACCATGCAGTCTGTGTAATTGCTGTAACCACTGGCCAGCTCATCAGCTGCTGTGAATCAGTGAACCAATTTATGCCAGTTGAGAACCTGGACATGCATATATTTGACTAAAATGAAAGGATTAAGATTCAATGCACCCACAGTAAAAAGGTACCTTTTAAAAAGTCTAGGGGTAACATTTTCAAAAGTGCCAAGTCTCATTTTCTTCTAAGTCTTCTAAGTACCTAAATCGCTTTGGAAAATGTTACCATTAAAAATCATCATTGAATGTTACTCTTTAACTCAGAGGCAGTGTATCACTTTGTAAGTGCCCCATTTTTTTCTGAAGAAACTTTTTTCTGATGTAAAATGATATTTTGTAAAAACCAAAGTGGTCAGGGCACTCTTGTCGGATGTGAGAGACCCAAATTTAAGTCCCCACTTCAAATCAGGCAGTACAGGGACTTAGTCCTAGTCACAGGGTTATTCTGGGGTGGGTCTCTTTCTGCAAGGTGGATTTTTCTTATGAAAAAGGTCTAAAGGGCTCATTCTCATTCTACAGCAGAACAAAACCAAAATTCCAAAACTTTGACATTTTTAGTGAACTTGAATTGTTGTTTTTGACCAACCTGACTCCTTTTCAAGCCTGCTATCTTGGACCTTTATTTTTTTGTTCTGGTGTTTGTTTTAGAGTGGAAATTCTTACTCTTCTCTCAGAAAACTTCATTCGTCATACATGTTTCATTCCTCTCAGGGTAACTGCCAGTAACTCCCTTTCCTGTGCAAGGGAAGTGTGTGAGGATTTCATTTAATTGATACATTTGGCACTTGTATAAGGTCAAGGTAAGAACAGAAGAGCAGGATTTTATGTGCTGAACAGCAGATGTGTGAAGATTTAGAAACAATAAAATACGGTTAGAATTGTACTTTCAGGCATATTCGTAGTGCATGTACAAACAAAGTAAATACTGCATTACATCCTAGTAAGAGGCACTAACAATGCTTACAGGATGGTTACAGGAAAGACCAAGGGTAGAAGAAGAATTGTCAGCTGTATCTAATGATTCATTGAATTGGTTGTGAAGACAGTATGGCCTAGCAGTAGCTTCAGCACTGTTTTTGGGAGTAAGAAGACCTGGTTTCTATTCCCTGCAGTGACTTCTTGGCCCAAAGTGGGTTGCAGCTACAAAAGCTTATGCCTGCAGAAATCTGTTAGTCTTTAAAGTGCTACAGGACTCTTGTTGTTTTTGCTGCATACAGACTAACATGGCTACCCCTCTGGAACTTATCCTCTTGAACAAAGCTTCCTTCCTCTTTGTCTTGATTTTGCGCAGGAACTTTTTCACTGTTTCTATAGTGCACACATAATGGGATCCTGATTTTATCTGTGTCCCATATTTGCTGCTATACTGTTACTTCTATTCCTAATCATAATCTGGTGTGCAGAAAGATGTGGAACCTTGACAGGTGTGATGCATAAAATGTTCAAACCATGATTACTCTCTAAATGCTGTTACTGCTTGAACAGGAAGTATAGCTACATGCGGACCCTCGTGGCAATGAGTGAGAGGAAGCTGTGCTTACAGAAAAATTAACAAACAAGATGTGACTTTGCAACAGATGAACAAAGCGGCACTAAAAGCTTGGCAGAGTTAACTTGAGTTATATCTTTGTCCCTGACATGAGTTTTATCCCCATACACAAACCCTTAACTGATGCGCAGTGGTGTAAATAGAGTTGGCTGGCCCACCCAGGGGCACAGGCTACAGCTCAAGTTAATACAGCTCATCAGCTGCTAGTGTTAGTACAATCACGCTGCCAAGTTCATTTGATTTCAGTGTGGCCTTCCTCATTCAAGTTAGGCTAACTTGAATGTACATAACTCAAGTTAACTTTGCAATGAAGATATAACCTAAGACAGTAATTGTCATCCAGGGGTACGCAGAGGTCTTTTAGCGGGTAAATCAGCTCATCTAGATATTTGCCCAGTTTTACAATAGGCTACATAGCAAAGCATTAGCGAAGTCAGTACAATATCATCAGTGAAGTCAGTACAAGCTAAAATTTCATATAGACAATGACATTTATAGTGCTCTATATACTATACACTGAAATGAAAGTATGATATTTATATTCCAGTTGATTTATTTTATAATTATATGGTAAAAGTGAAAAAACACTACTGTGCTGTGACACTTTTGTATTTTTATGTCTGATTTTGTAAGCAAGAGGTTTTTAAGTGAAACTTGAAACTTGGGGGTACACAAGACAAATCAGAGTCATGGAAGGGGTACAATAGTCTGGAAAAGTTGAGAGCCACTGACCTAAGAAACTCTCGGTAAACCAGTACAGTGTCTTTTACACTGGCTGCTATATAAGCTATATAATTCTGAGCCCAGGATTTGGCCTCTGATCCTTTATGCAGCAGACAAATAAGCCTGAATAAACATTTTGGTTCAATTATGTAAATTAATTATTTTTCCAACAGACCTGTGCTGACCTAGCCTTCCAGTGGCACATTATTTACACTGTTGCCCGTCACATTACATGACTGTTGCCAGGTTACAGTGCATAATATGTGAAAAAATGAAGTAACCATGCATATCACTGAAAAATAAGTTTTTAAAACTGTAGTTAGGATTAAAAGCATGGTTTAGTGATAGACTCTCATAACTCAATGAATTTAACACAATAAAAAAAGTTTAGGGGCTAATTTGATTATAGTCTATTAGTATCAACATGAGGAACATATTTAAAAAATGGGCATTTCAATCTAGCAGATAGTCATATCATGATCCAGTGGCTGGTAGCTGAAGCTAGACAAATTCAGACAGGAAATAAGGCGAACGTTTTTGGCAATCAAAATTATTAACTATTGGAACAACTTACCCCATGGTTGTGGTGGATCCTCAATCATTGGCAATTTTAAAATCAAGACTGGGAGTTTTTCTAAAAGATACGCTCGAGGAATTATTTTGGGAAAGTTCTATGGTCTGAATTATACAGTAAGTCAGCTTAGATGATCACAGTGGTCCCTGCTGGCTTTGAAATCTGTCAATTTATGAAACCTTATAGAAGGTGATTTTTTTTCTTATATGAATGAAGGATGGTTACAAGACTGAAGAATGACTGTGAGTATTTGTAGATCATTGTTTGTTTTGTGAAAAAAGTCCACTTTTACTCTTGAAATGAAGCGTGCATACTAAACCACGTGTGGTCTTTTTTTGCTCCTAATGTTACTTTGGCATAAGGAAAGCTGATATCAGTTTAGGTTTTAACAGGCAAGCTGCTGAATTTATCCTTTCATTTCCAGTGCCCTGGGGTGCAGTGACTTGTTCAGTTATTGACCTGCTACAATGGGTTCCTCTCTCTCAAAGCAATGAAATTATTTGATTGAAAATAGTAAGCCCTCTTGACTGGTTATGTGGATCCTTTCCCATGGAACTACTACTTCTTCTCTTCCCTTGCCAATATCATGCATCTTCCTCTGATATAGCACCTTTTGACCAGTTATATAATGGTATCTGATAATAGCACACCAGCCTATCCATTGCCTCACAGCTCCTCTCACTCTTCTATATCCACACTTCCTGCCTCTCCCTGAAGCTCTGTGCCCACGTGCCTTTCTCCATACCGCTCCAGCTCATCCCTCATCACATTTGACACTGGTTTGCTTCCTTTTGCTGTTGTAAGGAATCAGCACAAACAGGTTAAGTTTTTGCATCTAATTTTCCCCATAATGAGCTAAACATATGGGAAACTATAGTTGTGTTAAATATTCCTGGAAGTTTCAATTAGTCATTGGCATTAGAGAGCACAGATTGTCAGAAGAAGGATGGCTCTTTTCTCTTCCTCCCTAGTTCTTCTCTTTCGGATATAAGGGCATTTGCAGCTGGTGTGTGAAACAGGTGCATCAGTTGTGGTGATGCAGCCCAGAATATGTAGCTGTTTCCCCTCCATCTTGATGAATTCTCTTCCCTGTAGTGTTACTTAATGAAAGAGCATTCTATTATCAGAAGTGGGGGGGGTGAGCACAGGGGAGCAGAGAATGAAGGACAACAGTGGTCACTTCTCTTATTGATGTTTAACATCATAGGAAAGGATCAGACACTAGATGAACCCCTCCAGTCTTCTAATTACAAGGTCAAGTCAACACTACAAAATTGTTGACCTAAGTTATGGCAACACACAGCCACTGCCGTAATTAAATTGCTTTTGCATGTCCATTTTACACTTCTTGTATTAGCAATGCATGTCCTCACCGGGAGGACTTGCACTGATTTAACTGTCAGTCTGAGGCATTGTGGGATGGCTTCTGAAAAGGAGCAACAGTCGATGTAATCAATGCAATGCCTACCCTGACACTGCATCGACTGAACTACATCGAGCTAAGTGCTTCTCGTGGAAGCGGAGTTCTTAAGTTGGTGTAGTGGGCGAATTACGTCAGTGGGAACTACATTTTAGTGTAGCTGTTTAGGGTTAGACTGATGTAAGCTGCTTTATGTTGGCCTTAAGTCTATAGTGGAGTCCAGGCCTGAAGAAAGGCTAGCTCAGGTATTTAAGAAACATAATTAAATAAGTCATTGAAATGTAATGTGCAGAGATTTCACAGATTTTGAAGGCAGAAGGGTCCATTGTGATCATTGCAGCCTGATCTCCTGTATAACTCAGGCCATAGAATTTCATCTGCTAAATCCTGTAGCAAATAACTACAGTGTTCCCTGAAAAAAAAATACTGGTTAGCCAACCTCCTCAGCCACATCAGTTGCTACGAACACATCACCCCAGTTGTGTTAATTAATTAAACTGGCCATGCAAATTCAAACTCTAATGTTCATCATCAAGCCCCATCATGGAAATAGCTGAGTTTACCTACTACTTTTTCTCCATGATCATGATCTGCCTGAACAACTGCGTTCCTAAAGCACTGTGAAACTGTCATTTCTGAGAATGGGAGGGAAGGAGGCAGCAGGCCCAAGGCTTGCAAACTTGCGACTGGAGGAAAGAATGATCGCAAATGTCACTGCACAGGGGCAGAATGAAGAACTGAATGCCAGTTGGCGAACATGTCATTGGATGCATCCATCTTACTGTCACTTTTCTCAAGTCTTTTCCTTGCAGCCTTGTTGGGTTGCCCTTTTTGTTGCAAGGTAGCTTTCTGCTTTGTCCATATTTCAGGCAGAACTCTTGTGCAACTGAAAGGAAGTAATCAAAGGAAGTATCCAAATTCTGAGAAATTCATTATCCTGAAGTTAACAGGCTTTCACACATACATCTTCTGTCTGATTTAAGTGCAAAGTAATGAACCCAAGCAAGTACTACTTTACTACGACTAATCAAAATGAATAATGTTCTAGACTGAGCCATATTCTGGTCTCACTTATGCCACAGTCATACACAACATAACTGAAGTCGATGGATCCAATTCAAAGTTATGTATGCTACTTTATTCTTCTGTGGAAGCTTTAATGCCAGTTTAACTGGCTACCTCTGGATTTGCCTAGCATCAGTCCGTGTGACATAGATCTGGCATAGAGTGTGTTCTATGCCAGTGGCACTCTATGTCCCCAGTATATAGACAGGGTAAGTGGGGCATTCTCATCCTAGCTATTCCCAACTGCTGGACTGGAGCTGTGGGAAGCTGCACATCAATTACAGCAGCCTTTGAGCTGCACTAACTTTAACTGGAGAAAAACTAGTCACCATCCTGGACTATGCTGAAAGCAGTTCAGACATAGGTAAAAATTGGACCCAGTGGAATTCCACCATCTTAAAGCTATTATAAATGAGATCTCAATCCGGTTTTCTTTGTAGATCTGCGGCTTCACCTTCTCTGATCATTTTACACCTCTGCAGAGTTTGTGCAAACTGAACATAAAGTGCTCCCACTCTGACTTGGAATGAGTTTTGCACTCACTTTGCGCTGGTGTGAATGGCTGCACAATGTGGAGGACAGTGAAGAATTCAGCCCCTTCTTCTTAGAAATTTGACCTGCTTTTTGTGTGAACAGAACACCTCGTATGTACCATGTGAAGCCATTTACAATCCTGCAAAGAGGTTGAAAAATATTATCAGACCAAAATGATAACATTTTGCACCCTCCTTACACAAGAATAAATAAATACATGAAAAAGAATAAAGAATTCTTCCCCCGCTGCCTCATAGTAGGTAGAACCTGCAAAGCAAATATAGGTCCACAAAAACGTATTCCCCACTTTCGATTGCTCACGTGGGTGAGGAGGTCCAGTTGATTCTCACTTTGCAAGGAACGTTAAAAGTAGTGGCTACTGGCTGCTTAGTTCCTAGCCACATTCTACCTGCATTGCTCCAGCAGTGGAAGTTTGTTTAAGAATTGGTTGGAATTACCCGACTGTAGGAGAATTTCTGGGAAACATAGGGATGTTCTAGCCAGCTCAACACCAGCCCCCAGCCTCAGTTTACAGAAGGTGTGCTGTGACCAGTGAACAGCTGCATACCGATGGTCCTCGGCTTCCCAAATGACCTCTGGTTGGCTACTGAAGCCCAGCACAAATGACAGCAGTCTCACAGTAGCTAAATCTGTGGCTGATTTGGCTATGGAATGCTCCAGCACTGAACCAAAATAAAGATCTCCTTCAGCCATTTTCTCACCACTTTCCCCAAATTCTACACCAAGCACAGCTCAGCCACATCTGAGTATTGGGTCTGACATTGGACATTGGGTGGGGTTAGTCCTTTAGCAATAGATGTTTGATTAATCTTTGTGAGTTCTGCTTGCAATATTGTATCATGTATGTTCTATAACAATTGTTACACATTTCAGTAACTATCTGTCCGTATTATTTATATTTATTATTCTCTGGGGAACCATTGCATGAAAGGAAAGGGGAATAAAAAAAGTCAGGTAAAGTCCACAAGAAAACCTTTCATTTCTGAATGAGTGAGATGTGCTCTGAGATGTAGTCTGTCTTGTTATTCTATTATGTTATCATTATAGCCTTATAGGTTGGGAGTGTGCTGGCTTCCCCATCACACTTTGATAATAAGGTACTTTTTCCTTTAAAATGGCATTTTGGGCTGATTTTAACGTGCTCAGGCAGCTGAGAAACTGATAGCAGTAGCTAAAGTCAGGTACCATGAAAGCTTCCTTACACATCTTTGCTAATGTACCTCCATTTTGCTGTGCTGCTTATTATTTTAATACAACTGTCCACTGTGGAACAGGCTCGACAGCAGCCAATTTACTCCGCACATTAAAGTTATGAGTACATGTGATGCTCCCCAGTACACCCTGCTTGTGAGGCACCTCATCACTATCTGGTCTTAACGTGAAGCAGTCATGTTGCTGCCTGCTGTAGCTTAACTCCCTGAAACCAACAGCCTCTGGCCACACGTAAGCACTGACTTTCAGGGCCCTGCAGAACTCAGTCTCTCTGTGCAGGCTGATGATTGACACTCACCAACCCCCACGTTCTCAGAAAACTTCCTGTAGTATTCAGTATTCTTTTGCTGGACACTCAGGGTCTATCCGCACTACAAAAACTACGGTGACACAGCTGCACTGCTGTAGGGTAGATACTTATGACCGTGACGGAAGGGGTTCTTTTGTCACTGTAGTTAATCCACCTCTCCAAAAGGTGGTAGCTAGGTTGATAGAAGAACAGTTCTGTCGACCTAGTGGTGTCTACAGCAGGGCTGAGGTTGACTTAATTACATTTCATGGGGGCACTCAATTTTTCAAACCGGAGCGATGTAATGTAGCTGACCTAACTTTCAAGCGTAGACCAGCCCTGACAGAAATTGTCAGGTATGCTGTGTCTGAAAGGACTGTATGTACACAGCTCGAGTGGCACAAGTCAGAATCAGGTCCTTCATAACATTACAGCACCGAAATATATTAACAATGAAACACTACATGCTCAGTCAATTAGAGAAGCACCACAAGATCCAGAGAAAGTAGTAGAGAATCTAGCCAGGGAATCAAATGCCAGGCTGCCAAAAATAATCTAAAATATCTTTTTTCAACCAGTATCTTACAGGTACCAAGTTATAGACATTTACCCATGATTGTCTCTTCTTGACAGAGCTCAGAGACGAGGGATCATGGTATGTGAAAAACACTACGTTTCCTAAGCACAGTAAAAAATGAATAGGTGAGCATAGCATTTGTATCTGTGTGAAACAGTTTTGAATATGTATACAGTAGGTATCTTAAATGATTGGGCCAAATCCATACCTGGTGCGACTCCATTGGCTCCAGTGAAATTACATCATGATTAAATTTGGCCCCTTGCATTTGAGAGTGCCTACACAGGGCATTCACATGTTACAGCTGGAGACTAATGGCTAAAGTTTCTTAATGAGTTCCCTTGACATACTGTGTGGCATTCCAAGATGACTGCTGTATGGAGTCAAATGTTTGGTGATGTTTTGGCAGGCATGTTTTGGAATAAAACAGTGTTCAGATGCAGTACTAATGGTGTCTAATTATATTGCTTAAAATGCCAGACTTTTTCCAGGATCAAGTGCTTCAAATTGTCCTCCTCTGGAGGAAAAAGAGAGCAAAGAAGGACCATAAGCTGGTGATGCCAATTCCAACCAATTGTAAAATCAACATTATTTTAGGTAAAAACCAGGTTTTGATAAAGTAGATTGAAAATTGAAAAAATCTCTCCCTCCCCCTTTTTACTGGTGCAATTTTGAGATTTTGGTTTCTGTATAGTTGTCAGTGGCCCTATCGTTTTTCCAGTTAAGTCCTTGGAAAAACTCCCATTAATTTCAGTGTGAATAGGATGAGGACATATATTTGCAATGTTACTAAACAGTGTGAGAATGTCATCAATAGCCTTCTGCACTGGATTTTTTCCTTGCTTTGGTTTATTGTAATTCAGAACCAGTGGCAAGATTCCACTTGAAGCATTAAATGAGCTGCTTAAAAAAAAAAATCTGTATCCCTTCTTGTAACATGGGATTATGTAATGCAGTGTCTAAAGCTCTTGTGGCTTAAGATAGGTTGTATTAATATTAAAAATGTAGTTGATTAACCCTGAGTGATTTAATACTGACATGAATCTTAAAAAATTCTCCAGTAACCTCTGAAAGAAAAATATGCTCAGAGGATTTATGAGAGAGAGTGATCCTTGTGAATCATGCTGGCTATCATCAGTGCTAAAGAGCAGAACACAGGAAGTTTTTTTCAAAATATATATTAAGTACATGGATTTTTAAAAATTCATTTTGTTTAATTTACAATAAAATATTGCACAGAAATACAAGATAAATGAAGGTTTAAAGGAACACTGCAAAATTCAACTCCAGCCATGTCCTGCTAGATTAAACCATGGTTTGTCTATTTTAGTTCATGATTTAAAACAGTATTAATGTGTTCTTGGAAATCCAAGGATATTTTTTTTCCTGTCAGACACCAGCTACTTTTTGGACTGTGTCTCCCTCCAGAGGCACTTGTAGAAGAATGTGTTTCCATTTGTTCCAAGTGAATTTTATGAAGCAGAATCAATGCAGGGAAATTACTGAGAGTCTCTTTTACACTAGCAGTCAGCTAGTCATTTAGCCAGCATAATATTGCATTAAAATTCTGAGAACTTGTTGAAGCTGTTTATTTTAAAAAGCAGGCTACAGTAAAAGGATAAGTTTGGGATAAGCAGCCCTGAAACATCATAAGGTGTTCTGCACGCAGTGAACAGGGATACTCATCTACAAAGATGTTACGGTCTATTGTCACATTCCTTTCTCCCTTTTTTCACCTGTTGAGATTGTGGTGTGGAGACCATGGGCCCCTCACCTGCTTCTACCAATTGCAAGCAAGTGGGTAGAGGGGGTTTGGAGGAGGTGAGAAGTGGGAGTAGCTCTGAATCATCCCTTATACTCACTAGCCAGGGCAACTGGCTAGGTGCACAGCTGGAACCTAGCTGCTCTATGAAAAGGGTGAAGTAATTTCTCTCTCTGAGAACAAGTAGGGGAGCAAGGAAGGAAGTGGGACAGTCCTAGTTAGTTCTCTGCTCTGCTTCTGGGACACTGCAGCAATGCCTCATCCCTTTCTCAGTTACAATCTAGCCCTGCACTGTCAAGAATGTATGTTTCATGACAAAAATAACAAATATGGGGAGAAATGTTCCCCTTCCACATACTTCATCCCTTTCTGAGGCGTTTTATGTTGGAAATGCCGGTTTCACATGGTGGAGAACATGAACTATTTACCTATCTGAAGGTAGTGGGGCAGAAGGGATATCTGACAGTGCACAGCCTGAGGATCCCTGAAGAATCCTAATCCCCACCCTGAGGATTTTGGGGCATCTCTATGGAGTGCCCGCCTCCCCGTGCTCTCTTCTGTCCCTCAGTCTGGCAGCACACCTGATTTGTTGGCCATCCTGTGACTATTTTCCCTGTCATGTTTGCACCTTCCTGCGTTTTTCAAGGGTGGAGGCTAGAACTGCTCCTTGCCAGGTCTGCCTTTCCTCCAGCTAGCCGTGCCTCCCTAATTTTCACAGAGCCCTAAGTGTGCATTTTTCACACAGAAAATACTATGAGCTCAGAGAGTGTATGCAGGCAGCCATCATCACTGCTTTCAATGTACTTCCCAGGACTGTTTTTCTCCCTGTGTGTTACTGAGACTGTTGTTTATTTAAGATGCTAGAGCTAGCGCCCCCTTACTTTAATTTCCAGAAGTCTACTAGCAAGCTATTTTCACTGAAGTCATCTGACTTTTTTCATGTCTTGGTTCCACAGAATCTGAGCCTCTTGACCGTCAGGTCATATTGAAAGGTCTAATTGTTCTCTTGGACTTTTACTGGAGATCAGGGCTAAGCTAGTGTGTGGAGATATTGGAAGTTCATGGGCTGGTTTGGAGGAATTTGGGGAGTCTGTTTGGGCCCATTCAGTGATGGTTAATTTATATACATACATACACGCGCGTGGGTGGGTGCGCACAGAATATCAGCTGGAAACAGATGGGGGAATGGTCTTGTTATCAAGGCTCCGGACAAGGACTCTAGGTGTGATACAGACTCCCAATATAACCTTGAATAAATCATATAATCTCTCTGTGCCTCAATTCTAAATCTGTAAAATGGGAATAATGATGCTTCCTTTTGCCTAGTGTTTGTCTATTTTATCTATTTACAATATACACTCTTCAGGGCAGGGGCCATCATTTACTATGTATTTGCACAGTGTTTAGGGGACTTTAAATACTACTCAAATACTAATAAATTATTTAGAAATCCAATCAAATGTATTTATTTTACACATTTATTTTATTTACTTTGTCAGGCTTTAAAAATGTGTGTATCAAATGTTATGCGTGCTCAGAGTTTTGACCATAAAAGCATAATGACAATTTAGGGCGGTGTTCAACAAATTGCGCCCGACCAGTCTCTCTGGATTTGCACGTTTGTTCCCCTCTGCTGTTCCATGCAGCAAAAGGGAATATTAGAACCAAAGTCAGAAAAAACATAGTTTTCAGCTACAATTACATTTAACAGCTAAGTTCAGCAAGCTCATGTGCAGATTCTAAACAGGGCACAGAAGAATTCACCAGTTGCATCTTGTGTCTGTCATGTTAAATATTTGTTTTTCATGGATGGGTCAGTACACTGAACAAATGTTTCTTATTGTATATTCCTTACTGAATATATTTCTTACTGAATATTCCTTTAGCTCTTGGTTTACTGACTCTCTTCTTGTTTCTCTTGTTTTCCCTCTTTCCTCTTTCACTTCTCTAATGCAATGTAACAGTGTATCAACCAACTCATCGCTGTTATCACTGAAGAAAGTTTTGGCATCATGAAATGAAGTTTTGATGTCTCAGCAAATGAGATGATCCTTTCAATTTAGCACATGGCAAATTGCTTTGCAGAGGGGGTGACTTAGGGGATCAGTAATCGAATATGGAGCTTTTCATCTGTTTATATCCAGCTCAGGTAGGTAGTGACTGAAAGGTATTAGCCACAGCATGGTAGACTCAGTCCAGTTTCCAGCTGACAGATGTCTGAATCACAGTTGGTACTAATAGGCATCCTTGTTGAAAGGAAGACCAGTGACTAGAGATGAAATTTATCCTCTTGGCCTTAGAAGTGGTCCCACAAAATTAAGGTTGAGACATATTTCACAGCTGCAGCTTATGCTTATCTGTTCAAGGGATAGAGGATTTCTGTTGCTGTCAGCCCGGAACTTTTCACCAACACCAAATTATTTTTAAAATTGTAAATAGCGTGCTTTTCAATTTATTCATGCTGTGATATATTTGCATATGAGGTGTATAATTTACAAGCAAATACATCCACAAACCCTTTGAGGATTATATATCACATTTTCTAAATATCTGAGCCACACAACTATTAAAGGCTCAATACTGAACTTTTATTTTGTTATTGCTAACAAAACTAGAAAAAGGTAAAGTACTCTGCCCATTTTGGGCCAGCTTCAGCCCTTTTGTCCACCCACATAATCCCTGTAACTACAATGAGGATTGAACAGTGGTAAACCAAACGGTCAAATTCTGCACTGACATCTGTTCAACTCCATTCTATAGAGCTGGTAAAAAAAAAAAAAAACAGGGCATGCTTTTAATGAAAAATTTTGACCAGCTGCCCTGTTGATGTCAGTAATGCCACAAATGATATAAATCTGTTCAGAATTTATTCCTGTAAGGACTACTCCAGTTCTGCTCTGTTGGTCTTGGTGGATCTGTGTATACACATCTGCCTGCAGATGAAATTTCCATAAATATGCTTTTGCAAAAGATGATCCGCGATCAGCCTGTTCTCTAAGCCTCTGTTAGACTGGTCAGATTATTCTTTATTAAATTATCTAATTTCTTCTATTTGAATCATTGGTAAACATTCTGTAGAAATCAAACATTCACTGTTCATAATTCTTTGGTTTATTAACAGTTCATTTTGATTATTCATTATTCATGGTCTGAAATTGGCCACCTAAGTCACATGGTGGTATTTTGTCCTCTTGATTGGATTATTAGAACTTTTTCAAACAAATGACTAACTAATTAATAGCAGCAAATAAAAAATATTCATCTTCATGCACTCCTGGCTTCTATGTGGATCTGGGTATTTGGCTGTTTCACATGGCTTTTTATGTTTGTGAATAGTCAAATAATTTTTTTCTGAATTTGACCATATGTGCGTAAACTCTGTTTCTGTGGTATCAACCCACTCTAATCTATTTTCATACACTTTAGTTTACCATAACCCTCCTTTTGGCTCTTGGGTCCGGTACAGGATTCCTAAACATTGACTGTCAATAATGTATGTTATACAGGATATTGACTAAGTCCAGCTTTGAGTCAGTTATAGACTTCATGTGCATAGATGCTGTCCATGTGAACTTGATGAGAAATGTGGTCAGGTGTCGGAAGGTGCAGTGGCCTTCCTCTGAGGCTGGGCCCCAGGAAGGGCCGCAGCCCCGAGCACAGGCCAGCAAAGGGGTAGGAGCCCAGTCTGCCCGGCAACCCAGGGGTCAGACTAAAATAGGTCCAACCGGCTGGCTAATCCCCCCCGAGAGGGGCGGGGCTTCTGCCAGGGATGAGAGGATAAAAGGCAGGGCCCCCACGGCCCAGTGAGGGAGCGGCTACCAGCAGGTGCAGACGTGCCTTCCTGCCGGCTGCAGCGCCAGCCTGACCCCAGCCGGGCTGAGGCCCAGCGCAAGGCCTTCCCTGAGCCGGAGTGCCAGGAGAGGCCCCACCGCCCAGGGCCCCAGGACTGGGTAGGGCCCTCTGACGCCAGGGAGTGGGCCGAGCCCCCGGACACTCTGGGATGGGAGACACCCCCGAAGCCGGCCTTGACCTGGACGAGCTGCCGGCCGCAGAGCCCCCGGAAGTGGGGCTTGACTTGGACGAGCTGCCCGATGTCGAAGCACCCCAGGAATCCTGTGACCTGGAGGAGCTGCCCCTCGCCGAGGAGCTCCCCGCCCTGCCGCCCATCAATGAGGAGGGCCTGCTAAGCCTGCCGCGGGCTGTGTATCCAGTTGACCCCGAAGATCCTGAGGAAGGAGATACCTGGAAGTAGGGGAAGGAAGTGGCCCAGGGACACCCATAGTTGTGGCTGCGGCCAGGGGCCCACCTCAGTCGGTGTGTTGTGGTGGAACCCCGCCGACACAGTGGCAATGCCAGTGCCACTGCTAGGGCCCTGGGCTGGGACGCAGTGGAGTCGGGTGGGCCTGCGTCTGCCTCCCCCTTCCCTGGAGACCCGGGGAATCCGCATTCACCCCAGGTTGCCTGCCAGGTTGCCTGCCTCCTGGCCAGGGGCCGGGGCCCTTGACTACTTGCTTGCCCGCCCAGCCACGGGCCGGGGCCATTGACTACTTGCTTGCCCGCCTGGCCATGGGCCGGGGCCATTGACTAGTAGTTTAGTTAATTCCCCGCTTTTTCCGGAAGGTGCAGTGGCCTTCCGCTGAGGCTGGGCCCCAGGAGCGAACGCCGGGCTACATCAGGGAAGAATTTGGCTTTACGTGGGAAAAACACATTATGTATTTGAAACTGCAGGCTCCAAGCAACTTACAAACGGGTGTGCACCCACCGTCTCCGTACTGTATTTTTCAAGTTACAAGCCCAAACTACACATGGCCCAGTGACACTGTATAACATTCGTGTCTTGCAAACTGTATGTTGCTGTTCATGGCCCCTGCATGCAGGACTCATGCATCTATTTTGCTGTCCTCTTCTTGAGGTCTCTGACAGAATGAGCAGGATGCCAACTACAGGTGTTCTATGCAGTCCGTAAAGCTTATCTTTACAAGATACTTGGGTCAATAGTAAGTAGTTGATGATGGTGAATGGAATGGGTCAAGGGACTAATTTATAGTCTGTCTAGTCTGTATAGTCTGTCTAAATTAATAGATGGTGTATAGTCTGTATAGTCTGTCTAAATTAATAGACAGTGGTGTAACTCTTTGGGGACTATGTCTGTCTCATTTTGATTTGTGAATGCTGTGCTGTACTTCAACCTCCATTTTGAATGTAACCTTTAGCATGGCTTTGTGCATTCACTCTGTAGCAGGAGCCTGACAGCCAGTGGACAGACTACATTTGGGAATCTGTGACTGTGAGTAATCAAGGGCCATCAACATTGAATGGCTCTACCAAGTGGAAAAATGGGTTTACTGCCAGCAGGGCCTTTGGCTATGACTCTCTGCCCAGAAGCAGATGGAAATTCCCCAGCAGAAGTAGATAGCAAGAAAGGTGATAGAAGCTGTTTTAAAAATGCTTTCCAGGCAAGGAGAACCATTCCACTGGCAGAAGCAAGATGGTCAGGACAAGAAGAGTGGAAGAATTCCCAAAGAGGAAGGTCTTGCAGTGTTTCTTAAAGATGGCCAGAGTCTCGATTCTCCTATCTTCTCTGGTAGATTGTTCCATAGCTGTATCCCCTGGACTGAGAAAACTTTGTCCCCACCTCTCTCAGATGCTTCATCCTGAGCTTTATGATCTACCGTGTACCAGAGGAGAGCAGTTGTCTCAGTGGCTCATCAGTTGATATTTAGTTTCTGATGTACTTGGGGGTTGATCCATTAATTGCTCTGAAAATTAGGACCAAGGCCTTTAAATTGCCAGTAGAAGCTGACCAGGAGCCAATGTAGGGATTTGAGCACACCTGATATACTTATGGTAGCTTAAACCATGAAGAATGTAGGCAGATGAATTCTGTACCAGCTGGAACCTGTATCTTATTTTCACGTTTAGTTTTGGGTACAGTGAGTTACAATGATCCAGACTGGCTATGACAAACTCATGGATTAGTGTATCTAGGTCCTTGCTCAGTGGGAAGAGACAGTTTCCTAGCAAGTAAGAAGTGAAATAAGTCATTTTTGGAAACTGATGCTATCTAGTCACCCAAGCTTAGAGTGAAGTTAAATAGGACATAAAGGCTTTGCACCACTTTGACAAATGGGGGCTATATAACTTTAATGGAACATGGAGATAAATCTTGGCCAGAGCTCAGAAACATTTTTCTGATTAGCATCACTTCCATCTTACCTGGATTCAGCTTTCACCAACTGCTTTTCATCCAAGAGCTCAGTTCCGGCAAGCAGCCTGACAGCTTAGAAGCAGGGAGTTGAAAATCAGATCTATAGTTGAGTGTCATTGGCATATTGTTGCTTTTTTCCGACTATGGTGTTTCACTTCTCTTCATTGCCTGCATGAGATTATAGTGATAGTACGGATCCTGTGGGACCCTGCAGGAGAAGGTCACTGGAGAAGAGGAGCCATTATCCATCATCTCTCCATGAGCTCTGCTGGAGAGAAACAATTGGAGCCATTTACTCCTGCTATGTCATGTGGGAATGTTAATAGTGCTTTGTGGTCCACTTGGTAAAAGGCTGTAGAGAGGTCCATCAGTCTGATCATGGAGATCTTACCCATGTCCATGGTGAGGGGAAGGTCAACTTTTTGTGCCATTAAAGCCTGTGTTGTGTCCTGTTCTGAACCCTGATTATCAGGCATCCATAATATTGGTTGATGTCAAATGTTGGCGTTTGGTGACCATTATTTTCTTAATTATTTTACCCAGGAATGGGAGGTTGGTGACTGGATGGTAATTGGAGAGGTCTTGCGTGTTGGGTCCTTGAGGACTGAATGAACTAGTGAATGTTTCAAGATGTTTGGAAGCTTTTGTGAAGGAAGCATTGACTATTTTTTCATTAGTAGTGGATGGTAGGGCTGGGTGGAGAATGGTAATTCAGTGTCACTGAAAAATTTCAACATTTCTTTTAGAATGATTTGTACCACAATCAAGACAAATTCTTTGCAAAACAGAAATAAATTTTAAAGAATTGTTTTGAAAAATTGAAATATTTTGTTTTAGTAACTTTGCAATGAAATTCCAACTGGCGGGTTGAAAGGGATCTATGATCCTGGAAGTCCTGACAGCTCCCATTGAGCTGGAGCTTGGGAATCTGGGTTGCCATGTCTGCCAGGCCAGATGTCTCCTCAGGCTGCCTGGTTCATCAGGTGGCCCAAGAGTCTGAAGCAGTCCACCTGGGAAGCTACTGAGGAATGAGCTAGTAGGAAACCAGGGTTCTACTGGCTCTTAGTTAAAATCCAGCCATCTCCACACAATCTTTCAGTTTCAATGAATAGACAAATGTCAGTTAAAGAATGTTTTTGTCAGAATTTTTCTGAACTATTCTAGTCGCTAGTTAGTAGTCCATTAACAATGTGCATAGTTATTTTTCACTGCCTTTTACCAGCCAGGAAGGACAGTTTCACATGGTGTGGCTCTAATATTTTTCAGTTTCTTCAGCTTCAGCAGGTGTGGCGTGCTCAAACTCAGCCAGAGGTAGTGGAGCGAATAATACAGACTGGTCAGTGATGGAATTTTCTTTCCCAGTAAGTACCATCGTAATTAGTTGATCTTATCAGTGAAGTATGCTGACAGTTTCTCACAGTGGTCAATGCTTGTGTATGGTGTCTGGGCTATGCAGTCTAGGCTTGATTAGTTGGGTCACTGTGCAAAATAGCTTTGCTGGCCATGATTCTGAATTGAGTGGACCTGAAGTATAACAGCTCGCACTTAAATAAGGTCACCCAGAACAGGAATTAGTTACATCCATGAGGCTTGTAATACTGTTGCTAGTATTTACGTATGTGTGTGTGTGTAAATGGATAAGTAGAGAACTTTGGTCCGACACTTCCAGTCTTGCACTTTACACAAGCACTAAATTCACACACACAGTGCAATAAGCATTAGATGAACATATGTTTACACAAGAATTACAAAAAGCTTTGAAGAAGCCATAGCATTGCGTTAAGTCAAGAATCTGTCTTAATATAGTAAATCCTCAAATCTATATTTGTCATACACATTTTAAAAAGACCGTATAAAAGATATTTGCATAATGCAACCATAACAGAGCTACTGCATTGTGATCCATCATCTCAGGCCTCAAACACTCTCAGCAGGGTTTATATTCTATTTGCCTCAAAAAGGAAAAAAAAAATCCTAGATTAATTTTTATCTCCTTACTTGCAAAGTCTATATTCCTCCCAAAACTATGGCATGAAAACCATGTTGATACTAGTGAAATTTTACTCGTTTTCTTATATTTACAAAGCCTCACATTTAGATTTCTTTAGGAGTCCCTCTCCTCACAGAGTTTATCATCATGCAAAAAATGGAAATCTTTATGCATTAGATTTATTTTTTCTCGTGTCACAGAAGGGTATAAATCTGGAAGTTGAGACTTCTTGAAAGCTAGATCATTTAAGAGAAAATTTCTTTTAAAATCAATTTAATCTAATAATAATTTGATTTTTCTGGATAGAAATTTTCAGGTTTTGGCCAAATATTTTTGACAAAAAGATTAAAATGTTGACAAAAAGTTCCTTGGGGGAAAATCCCCATTTTCCAACTAACTCTTTCTGGGACTCAGAAAAGCTTGCTACATATTTCCATTGTGCAATACTTGTAATAATAGTCATGTGCTGTACGCATTTCTTTTCAGCCCTGCATCCACAGTGGTGGTTTTGTTGTTGTTTTACCTCAAAGTGGATGTTTCTAGTATTGCCCATATCTGGCTGCTGCAAACTTATTTTTTTTTCCTCATGTCTGAATGGCATGATAGGCATTACCATATGCAGCCCAGTTCTTTAGTGAGTTGTTGACATCAGGATCTGTTACTGTGAATCCCATTGTTTTCAATGGAAATGTGTATAGGTGGAAGGGTTTGTGCTAATGGATCCTGAGGCAAAATCTGAGCCATAGTCCTGTCTGTGCCTGTTCATTACAAAAGGGGAATCTGTGACCCATAGAGTTTAGTGTTCTGTATTAAATTTTCTCAAGTTTAATTGTGATTTCTCGGTATTATTTCTCTCTTGGTAACTTCTGATGCAAAAGGCCTTATTTTACTTACTCCTGGCCTCTCTTCCTATGTCCAGAATTTTGGCACAAGATGTAGACAGAATCAATCTTTGAGAAAGGAAATATATCTTTTATTGCCTAATGTCTGTAAAGTACCTAGCATCATGGAGCCCTGATCAGAGCCCTTAAGTCAGTGGTTCTCAACTTCTATATCATTTTGGGCTGCATCCAATATTATCTGTATGGCCCTAAGGAAATCACATGGGCCATAGCTGTGTGCTGATTGGGCTGCCTTAGGTGCTACTGAAGTTAGTATATTAGGTAGTAGAGAGACAAGGAGGGTTAGATAATATCTTTTATTGGGCTAACGTCTGTTGGTGAAAAAGTCAACCTACACAGAGCTCCTCAGGAAATAGATAACCGACATTTAGACCACCTGCAAATGGTTGTGGATCCGAAGAAGGAGACCAGGTTAAAAAATTGTCTAAAAGGCAAGATTAAAGTGTGACATTTCTCTGAATGATGATTCTATATTGCCCTTTTTTGGGTAGCTGATTTCCCATCTACCTCAAATGTAATGGTATTTACATTTGAAATTGTTTTTCAGTCAGGATAAACGTATTAGTTCCTAGCATAGTATCCTTTTTAAAAGTGTGATCAGTCTGACTGTAATAGGCAACACATTGTAATATAAGGGTTCTGGCTTAATGGAGGCTAAATAAAATTAATTCAGTTTATTTGTTGAAGTAATGAAACAGGTAAACATGAAGATTTTAAATTACCCATGAAATATGGTAAACAATACTTTTTTTAACCTTTCCCAAAGTAGCTGCTGATTAGCAGGAATAAAAGACAGAAAATATTATTCTAATTATATATATGGGAGAGAAGATGTTGCTTCTGTTGAAGTTTAGTTTACTAGACTTTTTCATATTAATTGAGTCATCTGAATAAAAATATTATTTAGAATCCATCTTTTTCCTTCAAAACTCATGTGCCTTTCACGTTTATCTTAATTTCACTGTGCAATTAGAAACCAAAATCTTGAACTTAATCTTTTATTTTTTTGCTGCAAACACTAAAGATATAAGCACTCTTCTTGTAACTCTCGGCCTTCTGTTCAGAAATGATGGATATGCCCTTGGCCCCATTTCCTCTGAGTCTGAGATATATAACCCTTTAGCTATTAAGCTATTTCTGTGTACTTTAAAGAGATATACTCTGAAAAGCAGTGACGAGGAAAGCAGTTTAGTTCTCTCTTATCACAGATTGACAAAATATCATCACTGAACTCCTTTGGGAGATTATAAAAATTGCTTCTATCCCTTGGAGGAAAAGACTTAATGAATGAATTCTTAAATTTTATCTCTAGCACACAGTTCAGGACACAGGGAGTTCTGGAGCTTAGGCAAAGGACTAGTCAGTTAGACCAATGACACCTAGTCTTGAAACAGATATGAAGGGAAAGCTATTAACAGGTTTATAAAATGTTTACAATCAGTTATCTCTCATTATTGCTGTGACATTCTGCTGTTATAATACATTCAATATCCTAGTTCCCATAGTTTTAAATGAATGTTATCTATTAATTATTAAGTTAACTTATCTGTTGCTGTTAATTTGATTTATCCAAGAGTGTAATTGAATGCTATATTTCACCATATACTTAAAGTTTTTAATACCACTAAAGTTTGCAAGCCTGTCACATTCTCAAAAGAGGCTTTTAATACAAATTTAGTGTACATGAAAAATGAAATGCATACATATATACAGTCAAGTTATACATATTAAAATCATGGGGGGGGTGCATGACAACTTTCTGTATGTGTGCATACACACATGCACATTGTATATCTCTATACAGTACAGAGTATTACTGAAAGAGATTGTCTTGTGGTTAAGGCACTAGACTGGGACTCAAGAGAAATGAGTTTAGTTCCCCTCTCTGCTAGAGATTTTATGTTGAAAATGGAGTTGGGTAAATCATTTTGCCTCAGTTTTTTTTCTCATCATTTGTCTGTCTTGTCTATTTGGATTGTGGTGTTTGTATATAGATGGTGCCCAGCGCAAAGGGGTGCTGATCTTGGTGGCAACCTTGAGGTACTTTCAGTATACAAATAATAAACATTGCTTGTAACTACAGTTCAGGTGTGTGCATGTGGTGATGGCTACAATAAACTTAAAGTTGAGGTTTCTCACCACTCTGTGGGAGACTAAACGTGGATAATTGCTGTTAGCTTTACTTCAACCTGTGGGGCTTTGCGATTCAACCCAGACCTGTAAAGGTTTGTGTCATCACCTGCCCTGTAGCTCTTGATGCCTTAAAGGTTATCCTGCTGTAGCTCACAGCCCTGACAGGAGCAGCCAGCGTACAAGCATGCAGGTCACACCCTGACTTCCACCACTCAGTTACGTTTTGCAGCATGACCCCAACGCCTGCCCTACCTCCTGAATTTCCCCACACCATCTGTATCTGTAGCATCTGGCCATCTCCTGGAGCACTCACAGAGGTTATGTCTCTTGCTCCTTTGAAGAGTCAATACACAGCAGCTCATTAATTTAACTGAGGTTTATCAAACACTCTTATTTCAATCACAGCAATGAATTAGTTCATAGTAAAAGTAAAACAAGTTTAAGTGACACATGGCACAAGGGGTACTGATAGAAATGGTTACTAACAAACAGAATGACACTTCTAAGGGTACATCCACACTGCTGGCGGCATTGTCAGCGGTGCAGGATCCATTTTGCAGAATCGATTAAAAGGCACTGGAGACTTGCTCAATAAATCCACCCTTGCAAAAAGATCAATGCTGCTTCGATGGGAGGGCATTTCCCCTCTGCGCAGCATAGTGGGGCGCTGCGCTAAGTAGAATTTAGGAAGTCGACGGGAGTCAGGCTACCCATTGTCTGCTGCAGAATTTCACCAGCAGTGTAGACCGGGCTTGAGGTTAAAACTTCACTTCAGAAAGTTCTATCTTGGCCTAAACAGGTTTCTCACCTATATTCTGTTCCCAGAGTCTCTAATCCCCTTGGCTAAAGGACCCAGAGTTCTGTGATTTCAAGAGATTTGGCCCCTTGAATCCCCAAGTGATGGACAATTATAGGATGTTCTCCCCTTTCTTTTCATAGTCCAGTAAAGCTTTGGAATGTATCCTTTGAAAAGGAAGCTCAGGTCAAAGCTTCTCTCTCCTGCTGGGTTTTACTGCCATGCTGTCTTCCCAGAGTTCATTGATCCTGCTTCAAGATGTTGGAAGGTTTCCTGGGAGTGCAATCTCCATCCCCTGACTGATTCACATGTAAATTCATATTCATTGTTCTAATTGCAGGCTACTTAATTTACACTGCAGACTGATAGATAGCTCCTTTCCCTCCTGTCTTGGAGCAAAACAATTTCTCACTATAATTAGTCAGAGACTATAAAGCATAATATTAGTGAGTATCCATAATTCCTCATACAGTGTAATGCATACATTTCACAGTGTAATTAATCAGCAGTGGGTCTCAGGCTTTCCTAAAAGACCTTACTTTCTGCACTTTTATAGTATAATAATATTGTATACAATCAGTTGATTCACTTGCATATCATTTGAGGTTCAGACTCCTTGTCTTTATAGTTGAGAGGGTATGTCCCCCTCTCACTAGTTTGATGGCTTTATTTACCTTCTATGTAAACATACCTGGTCAGACAAGCACATTCACATTCCTCTGTCTATGGATTGCTTGCCAAACATATTTTAAGAAACAAGTTCTAGCACATATTTATAATTTTGTATATACCCTTCACATGCATCATGCAAGCTTATTAATGATCAGTGAGGAGTTAGTTTTCCATTGATATGTTACATGCCACTGTTTGGGTATATAACATGAGAAAAGTGTATTAGGTGTAATGAGTATGTCAAGCCTGACAAGAATGGCTGTAGATATTGGTGGATTAAAACCTGGGTCTGCGAAGCCTTGGACAGTTGATATTCCCACATCACCACCTGGAGGCCATTCAGAGCCACATCCAAAGAGCACTCTGGAGATCAGGCATCACAGGCAACACCCAAAAAGTCCAGAATGACAGCACCCTGCTGCCATCCGATTGGGCCACACTCACTATTTAACTCTGAGGGTGCCCCAGGAAGTTGTCTGGGCACATTCACAGCCCTCTGGCCTCCTGTGATTGCAAAACTCACCTCACTTTCTGATCTCCAGTCTCTGACTCAAGACTAACACTCCGATGTCCAGTCTCTGAACCCAGCCTGATTCTGACCCTGACTTTTACTTATTGATCCTGGCTCTGGTGACTACTCCAATCCCTGCTCACTGACTACCATCTTGTGGCCATCCTTGACTTGTGATCACCAGCACAGCTGTGACCACTAGGCCAGACTGCCTGCGCCTCGGTTTCTTAAATTGCTGACATAGACTAGTGAACCACTAGTAGGCCTTTCTGTTACGGGATCATATACAGCTTGGTCCTACAAGTCCTTAGGCAAATCTAAAATTCACAGGTGTCAGCAAGAGGTGTGTTGTTTAACTATTCTGCAGTGGTAAAGAGTTTGTCTAAACTGGTCCTTCCCAACACTATTTCTCTAAGAAGGTACTTAGGAGCTGTAACTGCAAAATATCATGACATTATAGTTTTAAAACTGTCAACAAGACATGCTGGTCTTGTATTTCTCTCTCTTGTTACAATCTGTCTCCCAACAATGGATATATATTGAGTTAAATCCTATTTTTATCTGACATTCTTCTTTGTCATGGGAAACATCATATGTGCAATGTTCTGTTTCCATTTCTTCCACTCCATAGACAAGTTGAAACCAGAATTTTTTCCTCCTGAATGATATAGTTTCTGATTCATTAGCTTGTTTCTCTACCAAAGGAAATCTCTTTGCCTTTTGAGCACCAATCCAATCCAATGCTATAAAGATCATGGGTAAAATTTTCAGAAGTACCTAAAGAGCTTGAGTTTGTCCCATTGAAAGCCAATGGGATTTAAGTTCCTAAGTGATTTAAGAGTGAAGGAGAATAAGAAATATTAAGTATATTAGGAATAAGATATAGTCTTGTCAAACAAACCCAATTTCATTTATTGAGATTACATGTTTGGATGATAAAGGTAATTCTGTAGCTGTAATATACTTAGACTTTTGTAAGATGTTTGACTTAGTACAGTGTGAGCTGATTAAAAAAATAAAAGCACTCTACCATATCAACAGGGCACATGCTAAAAGAAGTAAGAACTGAATAAATGACAGTTCTCAAAAGTAGTCGTCAGTGGAAAAACAGCAGAGAATGGGGGCATTTCTAGTGATTCTGCAGTGATCAGAAGTAGCCCCAACTCTATTAACAATTTGTTTCAATGGTCTGGAAGTAAGTAGAAAATCACTGCTGATGACATCTGTGGATGACAAAGATGATGGAGTGGTAAATAATGACAAGGACAAGGCAGTCACACAGTGCAATCTGTGGTAGCCTGGGCCCATTCAAACAGAATGTGTTTTAACAGAGCCAAATGCAAAGCTATACATCAAAGAACCAGTAATGAAGGCTATACCTAAAGAATAGGGGCCTATATTTTGGAAACCAGTGATTATGAAAAGGATCTAAGGGTCATAGTGGATGAACAACTCAACATGAGCTCACAGTATGATGCTATGTCAAAATTCAATCCTTGGCTGTTGTGATGTTGGCCTCTAGGGAGCCATTCATAGGTAACTTAAACAGTGCAAAACTGCAAAGACTGGGGCAGGCAACACCCCGATACTGGTGATTATTCTTTCATAAGATATACCAAACCAGCAACAAATAGCTTCTGATTACCTCGCTGGTTATACAGAAGCCACAAACACAGTTTCCTTAAAGCCATCCAGCCCTCTGGCTTCTAACTAGACGGCCAAGTCAAATATGATGGGGATTACTGAAAATCTTTGTCCATCACATTACCAACCAGATCAATGAATATTTCAGATCTTATCTAAATACACGCTTAAAGCCAATCCATATTAGCTACATTTATATTTAGTAAAAAAAGAAAGACAGTATAGAAAGAAGAAAGTTCATAGCAGTACTGTTCCGAAATAGAGATGATAAACTGAGTTGCAAATTTCTTTTACAATCATGTTTGTAGTAGTGGTGAAATAAATGGCTAATTTGCAAAAACCTCTGGAAAATTACCCAAACAGTGTAGCGGTCATCAGTCTTTGTTTAGAGGTTCTTTATTAGAAATCCAGTACAGAGAAATGAAGCAGGGAATGAAGACCAAATAGTCCATGAACGGAGTCTACATAATTTCTTTCATAAGAAATACCAAGGTGAACCAGTCTTGTGACCTAGACCTTAGGCTGGTGACTTGAACCACCTCTGATGAAATCCAAGTAGTCCTAAAATAAAAAGGATTGGGTCTGAGGCTTCCTTTATAGTCTTTTAACAGGCTTATGACAGCCACTTGACAGCATTACGGCAGGTAATACTTGGGTGCATAATAGGTTACTACTTGTAGCTTGGAGGTAACATTTTTTACTTCCTAAACCCACATTGTAATTATTCATTAAAAAGTTAATAGACAGTTTACTTACATCTCAAAGAGTAATACAGACGATGTTATTACTCTCAAGGTTTATCTACATGTTAATATTCCCTTTTTATCTCTGAATCAATAGAACAACAGTAATAGATAGGAAAGCAGTGTACCTATATTGTTAATCTCCAACAAGATATAGGTCAACAACATTAAATAACTTCCAACAATACCTCACGTTTCAAACACTTGGGTTTACTTAATGTGGCCTGGCTAACTATCTACAAGGAATGGCTCCAATTAGCATTTCTACTTTCATACCATTCTGTACTTTTAATCATGTCCTTAAAGGCTGATTTTGGGTTATTTCAGCCTACAACTTTGAGTTTTTGGTTTTTGGTTTTTTTTAAATTCCTCTTCAGAAAGAAGAAGAAATCTTTTATGGATTTTATGGATTTTTATGGGATGTTTGAAGTCTCACTTCCCTGTTAATTGCTAAAATCTCTCATAAACACCTAGTGGCTTTTAAAGTGCACCCAGGGACTGCCAAGTTGTTACATCTCAGATATACAGTAGATTGGAATGTCTGCGTTCAGTGAAAGCAGAGACAGGTAAATTTGTCCAGTATCTCAAGAAGAGTTTAAGCACTACCACAGGGTGGGGTCTCCTTCCCTAGGGATTCAACTGGAATGGGTGGCAGCATGGCATGCTTTCTCCTCTCTAGCCTCCAGCACACTTTCCTTTGGCAAGCAACACCCTAAAAGTTGTGCTTTAAGGGGGGAAAAGCAGGCCAACGTATTCTAATTGAGTGGTAAACTTGTTAGTTACTAGATACAGAAATTGGCTCCTCCTCTGCAGCTTCTGCTTTCCTCTAAGGTGGGAAATAATATACAAATATAGTGGGGAGTTGGGTGCATAGTTAATGCATCAGTCATGCTGCCAGTTAAGAGATGGATCTGGAGATTAGTGTAGGGCTAGCTTAGCTAACATGAGCAGGCCCAAGTTAAGATAGGACATGCCTGAACAATTAATTGCTGAACAAACAAGTATTTGCTGAAACAACTATTTTGAAAATGTTCATAGTAAATAAGTAAGGCAGAAACTAACTAAACTAACAGTTATAGGTACCTTTATAGTAAACAAAGTAGTCACAAAGTTTGCAATGCCCAGTCTACAAAGCCATTGGTCCTTACACAATCTCCATAGTGATTGGTTTTTACATGCAAGAAGCATAGCTGTTTGTAGCTAGGAAAGATGTGTATAAATTATGAAATGTGTGAAATGAATTAGGATTGTAGGACATATAAACCCCTTGTGTATGGGTCTGGCCAGGATGGGCAAAGAGGTCTTACATGCCTAATAAGGTAACCTGAATGATGATCTGGAATTGACCTGAGTCTTTTGCATCCCAGAGAATGGATGAAGTGTTCTCCCAGAACTGGACAAGGTGTTCTGGATAAGCCATTTGGAAAAGGTCTTCGAGGCAATTCCAATTACCAGTGCAGCAGAACAGGTACTCTACAAAGATGCTCCAAGATTAGTGCGGTTGGAACCCAATTCCTCTTCAGATCCTTGAGTTCAGTGCTCTGAGATGCATCCCCTGGCTTTTGCATCTCTTTGCTAGCCTAGCTTATCGGGAAGTGAATGGCACTGTCCTCATTCTCTAAACTATGCAGAATTATTGTAGAGCCTTCTCCCCGTGCTCTTTTGGCTACAACAGTGATGAATATGGCCTAGTCATTCTTTTTTAATTTATAAACAGAGTTTAACTGTGCAGAGCTTCGTAATCAGCCCCACCAACAGTCATCATTGCTGTTTTGCAATTTAAAATTAAATGTTTTGACTATCAAGGGGAGAGAGAATATAGGAACCCATTTCCCCAAGTTAATTATCCACTGATGCAAATGGATAAATTGCTACCCAGGTGAAAAGCAGCAGCAACCACCTGCCAGAAAAAAGAATACGTTTATTTCCTTTCTGTTTTAAAATGCTGAAAGACCAGCAGGTATCTAGGAGCTTCAGAAGGTGTGAAATCCAAGCATTAATATGCTGTCTGTATGCCGTATTGTTTGTCCTAGTCATCTAACTATACTCCAGGTCTGCAATCTTTCTCTTACAAAGATGATTTGCAAATAGGATTCAGAAAACTCCATTAACTCCAGAATAATATATGGAATGCACCAAACACTATGTCAATGCTGCGAGAGGCACTCAGACTTGAAACTTGGTTTCTTTCTTTATTTCTTTCTGTCTTTTAGCTACAACAAAGGCATGGGGGGAATCACGGCTCCCTCTCAGTGTGATGGCCCCTGCAGGCTCTGTGCTTTGCAATTTTCATATCCACCTTGGAAAATCACTGGAACATGATGCTGACCTATGGGAATCAGACAGGTGGTGGCTTATTAGTATATTATATAGGTTTGCAAATTTTTAAACTTTGTATTTTAAGGCCTCTCTTGTACAAACACTATGGACAGCTGCATAAACTCTTGAGCAGTCCCACTTAAAATCAGCAGGACTAACTCTGATGCCTGTACAGCATTTGTGTTTGCAGGATGGGGATTGGTTCTGTAATCAATAGGAGTAGCTAAGATAAACTTGTCAAACTGGAATACTACAGTAATAGTAAAAGACACTAAATGAGGCCAGGGGAGCAAGAAAACATCTGTGGTGTTGGCATATGAAGAATTTGTCATAGCTGCATGCATCTCAGCAAAGTTTGAAAGTGATGTAACATAATGTAACAATCCTCACACCATTGCTAACTCCTGGCAAAATACAGTGTTTGAATATTCTTGCTAGTGAACTGGCAGCTTCTATTTTGCTAGTACTCATGAATCTTTTTATTTGTTTATTCATGAATACTCAGGCAAAAGGAGGGTGTTTGTAAGAGTGTCTGCAAGAGGAAAAATGTCTCAAATATCAGTTCAAGTAAACATTCTCTCAATAATTGCAGCTTTCTTGTTATGCTGTAAAAGTGTAGCGATCCTCAGTGGTAAGCTATGTTAGGAGAAAATGGGCATGGCAATGATGAGAGTTTATGGAGCATAAGGAAAAGGCTTACATCAGATATCATGTCATGTAATTAGCATCCTGCTTGACAATCTCAGCAGAGGAACCAAGCAATGAATGTGCATAGAGACCACAGTCAGAAAAGGTACACTGGGGCGGCGAAAAAAAATCCTTTTGCCATTTTGAGAGGATCTCTGGTATTTACACAATAATTTTGTCTAACGCTATGTATGTTCACTGATAACTTATGAACAGCAAGGAGAATTCCTCCTATTTCTAAAGTTTAGTTGGCCCAGGGACAAGAAAGTACATGCTGACTTAGCTGTACAAATGACTTAGCTGGCTAATTATGTGGCAGGAACAGCGAATGATCACAGGGCTCAGTTCACAAAGAGCCCTACCACTATTTGCACAAAGTGTTCACTGAACAATTGCAAATAAACAGCTGCATAAAAATCCATGACCACCTCTTGACTCATTCACAAACCATTTTAAAAAAGGCTCTTTTGATTTAATCACAACAACGAACTAGGCCAGCTGAAACAAAAATAAAGGTAACATCACAGTTCCCATGGAGCGATGGCTTGTGGGTCTTTCTACAAACTACGGCAGTTGATGGCTATCAAAAATCACAGTGGTCTGAATACAAGAAATAGCACTCGGTTTAGGAATCAACTCTTCACCCACCCTATCTCTGCTCTTTTAAAAATTAATAAATTTGCTACACTGGAAAATGAAAGTCCCAGACTCACACAAAATCTGTAGCATTGTCAGTAGAAATGATTGTTTTCTTTTATTATACCATCAGTGTTTTCTTTTGGTTTTTTTGCCTAGTCTTCAAAGAAGCATCTCTGTGTGATCTGCATGCACATTCGTTCCTTGATTCTTCTGCTGAAATTCCCAAGAAGGGTGCTAATTGAATGGTATCATCACCCATATAAGCCTTTTCTTTATGCTCTATAAACTCAGTGCATTGCCCGTTTTCTCTGAGCATAGCTTACCACTGAGGATTGCTACTCTTTTATAGCATGACAAGAAAGCTGCAGTTATTAAGGGGATTTTATGTGGTTAAATCATATCTAAACCATCTAACTATATGACCTCAGTTAACTGAATAACTTGATACGTACCAGAGAGCTGAGTTTTTTTTATAATATTTACTTCACTTAGGTTGAGATTTACCTCTGCTCTCTCCCGCTAAACTTGACTTTGCTCAGTGATGTGTATTGATATCTCATAACCCATCCTTGCCCCTTACTTTTCCTCAGTTGCAAAAGTCAAATAGGGAGCAGGACGAAAAAAAGAACAAAACCCGCTGATGTATTTAGCACTGGTTCAGCATGAGAAGTGTTCTATTGCACACACAGAGCAGCCTGTTAGTGCCCTCTACTGTTTTTCCCCCTCCCCTCACTTGTAATCATTTCTAGAAAAAGGAGAACACAATAGGGAAAAATGTCTTTTTTTCTGTTGTTGCACTTCAAAGGTTTCTTTTGTGTGGAACAGAAGGAAAAATTCAGGTTACAACATATATTTTTTATAAGAGAATGTTCTAAATTCTTACCTTTGCTCATTTAAAGTCACAATTTAAAGTCATTTCTGCCACTTCTCAAAAGGACAAAGGGAGAGAAGCAATGCAGTCCCTCTTCAGTGCCAAAAACTTCAACAGCCTCTTGTCAAACAGAGTGCCAAGCTGACTCCTATGCCTTCTTAGGTGCCAAAAACCCCAAGCATCCCTCACCCAGCTCTCAAAGCGTACAGTTTTCCCTTAACAATGTCTACAGGGAACTCATGTGTTTTTCAACTCAGAACCCTTCAGCTAAGTGGAAACTGAAACCATGGGGGAAGCATCCAATTAAATATTAAATTAATATTAATTAATTAATTTAATATTAAATTAATATGAAAATAATCAAGATAATGGTAATGAACATTATTGGAGGAGCCATTTGGTGAGGCTACTCAGCTGGTGAGGGAAGAGCTGCATATATATCTCAGGGGTCTGGTGTCACCTTGAGTATAGTGTGTACCACAAGACTTAAAGCCTTGATAATGATAGGAAGGACAGCCTTTTCTTTAAAAGCCTTAGGGGGCTAAAGGTCTTACTTCCTCACTTGTCTTGCTCCCCACCAAAACAGCAACAATCAGCAAGCGGTCTGAAGCTCACACTTGTCAGGGTCTAATTAAAGTCAACTACCAAAAACAGGCTCTGCAGTTGTACAGCCTAGGGAGTCTGGCAAGTTTCTGCAGGCCAGTAGCTACTGGTTCAAGGCTGAAAGTAGTGTCTAATTTACATGAATTGTGAATTGTTTTGTGTTGCAATAGGTTCGCCCCCTGGAACTTTATTGTGGTGGTATATTTTAGACAGCAAGAATAATTGCTGTTCACAAAATGAAAATGCCTGCTTAAGAAAGTTCCTTGTTTCTTTTTTCACAATGTGGGCATTACTGCATATGCAAGTTTAAAGATGCCAATAATTTGTTAATTGTTTAGGTCTTTTGGTGTGAAAACATGTAGAAGGCTTAGTTTCCACAATGTTTCTAAAGTTAAGAATAGGACTATTTTAAAATCAATAACACTTTATTTCTTGTTTTCGTTCACGTTGGTTGCTATTACTTTGACTCATGGCTGTTGTTTTGCAGATACTAAAACAGGCAAATATAGTTTCAATTTCCAGTTTTAGAACTTTTCTTGAAACAACAATGCCCAGTTTTAAAAAAAGGGGACATTATCAAGTCATCTAAAAAGTTCTTATTCTCCAGTGCTAACAATATTGTATTATACTCTTAAGGCCAATGTTAGATTTGTGTGACCTCCCTGCTCTTCCTGTGCTGCTAAATGGGATGTAGGTCACAGTATAGAGAAGGTTGAGAATACAGCTACCTAGGAAATGATTTATTTTCCTTGTGAAAAATGTCTTTAAAAACAAATTTTCACTTGGAAAGAGGGCTCACTTGCAGAAGGGCTCTCCATACCTGCTCTGTGGTGCAATCCAGTGAGATGCTGAGTGGGGATGGATGATCTTGAAAATGAAGTCACTAGACCCATAACCTCCTTCTGCAAATCTTAGTACCCATTTCTTCTACCATAGAGTTCACAGAGAGGATTGGGCAGTCATAGGTGTACAATAGACACCACAAAGCAACTTGGGGAAAGAAAATAAAACTAGAGTAGTTCCCAAAGTACTTTTACACACACCCCCACTCCCCCCCCATCAACCTCCCCACACAATTACTTGAGCAACCTAAGGGTTGAGGTTTGCTTTGAACAAATCCTAAATCAAAGCTAAAATGCAGACCAGCATAATTTTCCGGGAATACAGTCACAGAGGCTTATTTAGCTCAAGAAGTCATCTCAAATGATGGAGTGGAGACATTTTAATGTTAATATTAGATTGGTGTTTCTGAATGTATGTATAGGGGGCCTAGCTAACACGGTGTTTGGAGCATTTGTTATGGGTGGATAAGTGTGTTACAATGATATATACTTAATGTTAGGGTGCTAAAGATTTCTAAAATACTTCCTTTAATGCAAATGTTTGAGTTTTGGGTTTTCATCAGCTACTAACAACTTCAATGTATATAATATTGTCTCAGAAAAGACATCAAGGGGCTGTAACAAAGCAGTGTAATAATTCAATAATGCCATCTGCTTGCTGAGTACAGCTAGCATTTGAAAGGAAAGGCAAATTTTCCTTAGTTTTGATTTAAAAAGGAAAGGTACCAATGGCTGAGGAAAGAGCTGTTTTCATAAATCGATGTTAGATTGTCTGCCAACTAGTAGGCTGACCACCGGGCAGATATAACTATTTAGCACAGTCTCCAAACTAGTTATTATTCATCCTTCACATGAGACTCAAGATGATGCTCTTAATTTGGGACAGCAGTTCTATTAAGGTAAAATGAACCACAGATGAAATCTGTAGGGATTACTCCCACAACCAAAATCTGAGGAATTCCTGTGACACTTGTTTCCAATTTTACCTGATCTGAGTATTATAACTCAAGATGTATATCACAAACTACTTGCAATAGCCTGACTATTTAGTGCACCAATACCATGTCCATTCAGTAATCACCCGGACGAATACAGCCCTTTAGACCAGAAACACTTGTACAATCTGAGCTGTGGGCAACGTTATGCGCTCTGCTTCTAAAACAGTAGGTCTTAAAGTCAAGGTAGCTTAACTGATTCTAGACTAAGTGAATGAATTTTAATTTAAAGAAAGGCACTTTGTTACATTTGTTCATCAGTCAGTTCATCAATCATTGGTTATAGAAAAGAATACTACTGAGATTCTTTTTTAATGAAACCGCTGTATATGTAAACAGTTTCTTCTGTTTTGAAAGAGAAACAGTTTCATCAGTTTTTCTTATTCTAAGGGTAAGAAATATTTCTCCAGTTGGTAATTTTTCAAAATGGAGGAAACTTTTTAAGTGCAACCACTGTATACAATATATTAGAGACACAACTATTTAAAATGAGCAGTGACAGTATAATCCAACTTAAAGTAAGTATATAATTAATGCTGATGAACTCAATATCTCCTGCTCTGGGAGTGAAAGTCTTCCCAGCTCATAATAAACAGCACTGAATCAGGTTTGAGGCATCATCAAAATTCATAATGAGTACAGCAGGAGAGAACACCTATAATGGCATTGTCAAGAAAACATTACCAACTTTCCTGAAATTGATAAGGTCATTATAGCAAGATACCAACTTTAATAAATATAAGAGACCTGTCTGTGCTTTAACTCTTTAAAATATCCAAATGGAAGGGTGTTCTTATCCACATGGAATAACCCTAACTACTAAATCACTGATGTTATTCATTAAACAATACCACTTTTATTTTTTGCTAATGATTTAATTTTAAACTGTTATTTTCTGTCATCCTGTCTTCCAAAAATCTAGCCTTTGTGGTGGCCAATTTAGAAGTTAAATCCCTTGAGGAGAGGATAATAGGAGGCTGCTGCTGTTTCTTTCTGTAATGTGCTTGACAGATATAAAACTACTTTTGTTCTCACCTTCTTTGAAAGACAATGGGGAAGGAATTAAGCATTCATTATTATGCACATTAGCTTCTTGTTACTGTTAGTGGCATAAGCTCCTGCCATTTGGATTTATTTTTCTTGGTGTGAAGCAGGGAGTGGTTGTTTGTTTTTATGCCATGGGATTTCTGTTTCTGTCTATTAACTATGGACCAGGCCAGTTGCACAAGTCTCATTTTGGGTGTTCCTCACTGCTGCTGTAGTTGGTAGATAATTGCAGGTCGGAAGAGAGAGTTGGGGAGGGATAATAATAGACATACATGAAATCCAGTAAACAATGTAATTGTTCATCTGACAGCTAGGCATTCATGAGAGAGAGAAAACAAACCACCATGAAAACAGTTGTTTATGGCCAAGGAAATAAATAAAAGGAGCTTCAGGCTTATCCATGGACAAACAAATGAATTTTTTGTAACTGCTTTCAAATCAGTCTTTATGCATACTCTGAGCTTCGGCCTCTCTTATTGTTGGTGTGTATGGTGGGGGGAATCCTCTGATATCCCCTTATCTATTTTCCTCTTTCCACACTCTCAGGCTCCCCATATCTACTGACCCTACTCCTCTCTGGGGAAGGCAGATGAGGCACATTCTCTCCCTCATGAAGGCCCAGAAATCATTATGGACCTGGAAGAAATTGAAGAAAATGGTAAGACTCACATTAACTACAGTGGGGACAGAGTCAAGCCCCCAGTGTGTGTCAAACCATTCCCAGCTCCTGTTGGCCTCCATGGCGAGTGATCGGCTGCATATGGATGAGGATGGCTAGAGTTAGAGAATTAGGAGGTGTAACAGGGTGCTGTGGCCTGCCTTGGAGCCTGGGCCCAAGGAAGGCTCGCTCTGCCACCACTGGACAGAACCAGGCCCGGGAAGCCAAGCCACCTGGAAGCAGAAGTGTGGAGCTAGAGCCCCGGAGGAAAGTATAAGAGACAGGCCCAGCAGCTCAGTCTGGGAGAAGCTACCAGATGTACCTCCCTGGAGGCAGCAGCCTAGACCTGCCCCAGGCCCTGAGACTGTTTGGGGCAGCCGCCCTGCTGATTGGAGCCTGTGGGACCTGCCTGACCTGCCAGGCCCAGATGACTGGAGGGAGATGCCTGACTCTGGTGACCAGATTGGGCCACCAGGCCCAAGTGGCTGGACCGACCCTAGTCGCCCCAGCCCGTGGAGTGGGAGAAACTGCCAGAGGCCAGCCCTGACCTGGAGGAGCTGCCTGGGGTGGAGAACCCACCACTGTGGGGAGACCCTGGCAGATTGGAGGAACCCCTGGGGCTCTGCAACCTGGAGGATTGGCAGATGGCCCCCAGGAGTTCCCGGACCTGCCACCCATCGACAGTGAGGGATTAACCAGATGCCTGCTCACCGCCTCCCATCCCCCCTGCACCCCAGAGTGCCCCACTTGGATGCAGGTACCCTAGGATTGGATGGTAGGAAGTGGCCCAGGGAAAGCCACAGCCAGTGGCTGAGTCAGGGGCAGAACCCTGGTCATCGTGTTGTGGCTGGAGCCCCGCTGACGCAGTGGCAACCCACTTTTGCCACTGATAGGGCCCTGGGCTGGAATGCAGTGGAGTCGGGTGGGCCTGCATATCCCTCCCCTCTTCCCTAGCCATCCCAGGGAGTGCTTGCTACCCTTGGCACTCCTGGACACCCTGTGTGCCCACCCTGCCAAGGGCTGGGGCAATAGACTGCCTGCGTGCCTGCCCTGCCAAGGGCCGGGGCGATGGACTGCTAATTGAGACATTTTTTCCTTCAACAAGGGCGCTGTGGCCTGCCTCAGAGTCTGGGCCCGAGGGAGGGTCACGACGCTGCTGGCTGGACCAGGCCACCGGCGTACAGGAGGTAAAAGCTATTGATGTACAATTGTAGTTTGAGCTAGCCAGAGATGGTCTGATTTTAATCTCACACTGGTTTACACTAATGTGACTAGTGACTTCAGTGTGGTTACTGTGTGTTACAGTGTGATGCCAGAGAAAGGAAGAAAGCAATTGGACCCACAGAGAGCTCAAATGGAAGAGGCACAAGAACATAATCCATGATACATATGTGGCTCTCCAGCGCTATCATTCTGAGCACCACTCATGGGAAAGTGAAAGAGAGAGAGACAACACTTTTCATTATTGAGGTATTTGTACAAAATCTATAATGAGTGAAGCCTGATATTGTCATAAATGTTTGGGTTTCTTTTTCCTGAAAATTCCTAGTAACTTCAAAGAAAAAAATTCTATCAAAAATATGTATTTCTATTATCATACTATCTTTAGATTTGGAGGGCCACCCTCAACACAAACTACATAAAACATATTGTCTGTGCAGTTTACATGATTCATGTAGATGTTGAAAAGGAATATAGAGAGAACTGATCCTTGTGGGACTCCAAGAGAGGATTCCAGTGGTGGATATGCAGTTTCCTAGAGCTACTGTTGAGTGTGTCCCTCAAGAAAGAACAAGAACCATTTTAACACATTACCCACCACCTTTCTCAAGAGATGGCAGTACCTCATGGTTAGCAGTGTTGAATGCTGCAGAGAAATCCAGGAGGCTGAGAATGGATGTATGTCCCTATCCCATTGACAGAAGATCACCATTCAGTGTCACTAAAGAGGTTTCAGTTCCATGTCCTAGCCTGAATCCAGATTGAGCTAGATCTGAAGTATTAGCCTCAGTTAGATGAGCTTATAGATGAGCTTATAGATAGCATTTAATTTGTCCCATCACCAAAACAAATATTTACCATGCAATTTTACCCAAATCAGAATGTTTTGTAGCTATCTGTTGAAAAAGTGCTACTGCCTGCTATGCTATAAAAGTGATAGAACTCCATCATTATTTCTCCGTTAGTATAACTCAATACCAAACCAAAGCTCAGATTTGCCACCCTCACCTTTGTTGAGAAGTACTTTGAGTTATCACTCCATCTGGAGTAAAGGTAGCAGAATGTGGCCCCAAATGAGGAAAACAAATATGCTACATTTGTGGCATACCTTAAAATTTACATGAAAGGATGCTTTTAAAATAATTTTATATGAATTGTTATGTAGCAACAGGGACAGAGCTTTCATTTAAAGTTCCCTGAAGAAATAGATAAAAATGTTATGCTTTGATATGATATATTGAGTGTTTAAGGAAAAGTAGTTTGCATTTTTTTGATAACAAAGCTTTCATTTACTACATTGTATTGCTATGAAAACATCATTTGTCAAATCTTAAATTGAAAAACAGTCTATGGCTGATAGATATTCCATTATAGATTCACTTATGGTATTTATCAGTTTAAAATTGTCTACATTTCATGTCTTTATTTTTAACCTGAGCTTTTCATATTAATGAAATAAGAATGGAAATTATTTCCTGAATGCTTTGATAATCAATTACTTATTTCTCCCTTCCATTCCGGGTACCAACTAATCAAACCACGTTTAACCACAAATTGGTCCTGGAAACAGTATATAAAGTAGCATGATAAAGCAAGCTGCAGAAAAAAGATATATACTCTAATAAACTATGTAGTTTATGTTCCTGATGCAAACGTGCAGTGTTTTCCAAAATAAATTAAGCTTGGATACTATCACTTTGTTGTTACAGATATATTTAATTTATATTAAAATGTATTTTCTTTTTAACATGCATTTTATTACCTAGTTCTTACAATTTCTCCCCTCCTCATAATTAAAGTGGAAAATAAATAGAAAGTAAAAATTTATTTTATAATCTCTAATATTGTAGCCAAATAAGATAACAAATTCTTGTAGTTTTCCATTTAATACTACCCTTCTGTTTTAATGTATATTAACCTCAGTTCACCTTTACATTGAAATATGCCATAGTGTGGTCTGTATCACAGACTGTCTGATGACTTCATTTATATTTACCTGTCGGTTCCAGATGGATGAATCTCATTTTCACTTGTCAAAATGTGAAGATATGAACAAGTATTTTCAACAATTACTGATAAAAGGCCTAGTCTTAGCAGAACTTTTCACTGGGTGCTCAGTGTAATGCTTAGTGCAGTGAGTAGTCCCACAGAATTAGCATATTTATTTTATTACCGTGTATGTTTTTATTAACCACATCACCCTTCTTGTTGTCCCCAGTCACAGCAGTATTAGGATGCTCTTCCCACTACTGAAGTCATGGGATTAAACAGGAGAGAAATGAAGCAGTTCCTCAAAAATCAGGGTGTTTATTACACCTTCAGACACAATAACTTACGGTTCCCCAAAGCGCTAAGTGGTCCAATCTCCCAAAATCTTTTCTAGTTGGTACAGGTTTTTTTAACCAAGAGAACTCCTCCAGTTATGGGAATTGTTCTGTGACTAAAGTTACTCATGAGCAAAAGTCTTTGCAGGATCAGTAACTTTTACTCATACTGGCTCAGTCCACCCTTAGTAATGAAGTAGGATTTGGAGTCTCCTACAAAGTCTATGCACTCTAGCCCAAGTCCCCTGTATGCCATAGAGCCAATCTCAATGACGGACTGCCTTTGCAACTGTGTGACATAGAGTTTGGGGACAGGTTGGGAAAGAATGAGGGTAGGCTAGGTAGAGCCATCAGCTAATCCTCCCCGAGAAGTTGGTAGGGCAGCTTCAGTATTACGTCACAGCATGGGGGAAGAGGAATTTTTATTACTGTTCCCCACTCAATCCCCTTCCAGCAAGCTCAGCTATTTAATGCTTACTCCAGGCACATGTGTGTATTGTTGCGTGTGGTGGGGCGGTGGGGGGAAGATTTGCTCTTTAGTTTTTAGAACCTGATGTTGGTGACCTGATTGTCATAGTGCTGAGGAACTACATCGCCCTTTGACAGTGGTAGCAGTATTTGCTCAACACCTCAGAAAACCAGGCCAAGGGAAAGGTGTGGCAGAAGAAATAAAATTTCTTAGCCTCCACTTCAGTCATGATGTAGGGCTTCAGAAGCTGCTGTGAACAATGAAACTCGTACTTAACTAAGAAATGTGAGTTTAAATCCCAATTTTATTTATTACAATTAAAAGCCAGTTTGGGAGGAATACTGGAACATTTTGTATATAATAGAAAGACTAATGTGTTAGCAGGGTGGTTCCAAGCCTAATAGTCTGTCTTTCAGATTAAAAGTAATTTATTTGATTGGAATAAAATAAATCTACCTTTACCATACATACCCTGAGAGTAGAATTATGCTCTGATGGCAAGATGAAGTTATATTAACCAGCAGCTTAATGGTTACCAGACAGTAATTACATTATGAAGAAGGGCAACATATTTTCTTTACTGTCCTTCCCCTTAATTTTGATCATTTTTTGTTTGTTTTGGTTTGTGTTTGTCTGTTTTTGTCTTTTTTGATAACAGCTATTAATCTCTTTCTGCTGTCTAGAAGGAGGGGTAAACAACTGTCTCAACAATTGATGCTCTTGTTGTTCCCCATTAAACCATCTGTGTCACCTCCTACTAATAGATGTATTTAGAACTGTGAAACCATGGGGGAAGAAAACGAGTGAGCAAAGGCTTATCATAGGAGGGGCTTAGAGCAAGCAGAGTTATATTAAGGAGAGAGATTTTCAAGTGAAAACTAAGGAAGTTGTCATTTTTTGCTTTGACTGTTTCCCTCAGTTATCTAAGATTCCAACACAATGAAATTAATGCATAATTAAAACTGGGTGAACAACTTGCAATGATTGTTTTGTCTGGCCAGTCTACCCCCTTTTTCTGTTAATTAATTAAGCATGAACAGATTTTGGTTTAATGAATGCATTATTTGTAATGGTTCAATAAGTGTTTTGAATAAACTTTAGCTTGATGGTTACTGACAATCTGGCTACTGTTGTAAAAGTAGCTACTAGAATCTGTGGACACAGACCTCTGTCATATTGCAATTTTTGTTACCCAGGTCATGTGAATGGGCCCAAGAAGTAAAAACAGTCATTTACCAGCACTTAGTACAGCTGCCATTCATTTAGTCAATATTCAGACTGAGTGACTGGTCTCCTAGATCACCTGATATGGTTTTTCTTCCTGGACTGAATGGTCTAACCTTTATGAACAGGAGAGGTGTATGAAAAAAATCAGAGTTGTAGAATATCAGGAGGCCTAGGAAATTGTAGGACATTTTTCATAAGAAGCAACATTATAATTGGCTACTTACATAGAGCTCTGGGTTTCTTCCTGACTAATAACAAGCCCGATTTATGGGCTGTCCAGCAGAATTTACATTCTATCTTCTCTCTTTGTACCAAAGAGGGTGTTAACTTCATCTCTTTATTTTGCTAGAGATGCCAGCATCAGCAGATTTTCCTTATTCATCTCTTTCTGTGGTTCCTTTTTTATATGCTGCCTCTTACGTTTGGGATTGTATTCCATGTGTGCTTCATTGAAACACTCTCTTTCCCCATTCTAATCCTTCCTTCATATTAATTCTTCTCATTATGCCCAGGAGAAATTAGTTAAACATAATAATGTAAAAACAAAAGCAGCAATAACAAACACCCCCTCTAAGTTATTTTCTCCTCCAGGTAGAATAGTCTTCTCTGTATCTCTTCCATAGTCTGAAAATTCTTTAGGGTTGGCCTTTATTTTTGTGTCACATATAGATGTGAGCAGATCAGCCCTTTAAATAATGAGCAATAATTCTTGCAAATAAAAATTCACTCATGATTTTGCTCAGAAAAGCCAGTAACAGGAGTCACAGTTAATAGTGAAACAAACTTGTAGATTTTATTTTCAATAACATTCATGACTACTTCTCCCTCCACTTGCCTCATTTACAATTGATAATATCATGGTCCATTGGTAGAGCTTGGCAGATTATATTCGGGGAGCTTGGGATATATGATTTAAGGGTGATATTCAGATTTGCTGCTGTGGAGCCCTCCAAGGATATAAGATCAGACCTCATGAAGCTCATGGCTGTAACCTTCTTTGGGTAGTTTTCTAACTATTCTAAAGCTCTTCCCCTTGTGGTTTCAGTGATGTCCCCTATCTCCCCCTCCCCACACACACTCATTGTTCTATTAAATCTCTTAATATATATGTAACATCGTGCTAGGCTTTTTCTATATTTGAAAAGTAAAGACAGGTACTATGAAAGCTATTGTATGTTATTCTCCTGTATTACTATGCTATATATTGCTGTGAATGTCATTGTGCCATCCTAATAATTATATTTCTGTAAGGGGGGTTAGAAGGAATTGCTTTGGAGCTTTTTCTGAACACCCAGTTTCTGTGATTTTCAAGTTTACAGTGTCCATTTTGTTTTTTTTTTAGTCTTGAGGAAGAAATCCCATCCACAGGAAATGCAGCTTTTAAAATCTTTGTTGTCACAATATAATTACCAATTCCAAAAGATATTTTTGACTGAAATCAAAGGCAGACAAAGACAGACTCTACAAACCAGATGTGAATGGAGCTGAATAACTGCCAGATATTTAAAATAGGAGAAGCTCTGAATGTCTGCTATTAGGAAACAATATTCCTGTGATCTTTAGCACTTGGAACCAGCTACGTTTTTCAGCTCTGACATTATCAGAAAGATATTTTAACAGCTCTTTTAAAATAGCTTATATACTGTGAAATGTCATAGCTTTTTTCCTTTAGAAGACAATGGAGTTTTGATAATATCTTTTAAATACGTAAAATGCATACTGGTATGGATAATTAGTTGTGGAGATAGTCATCTAAAGAGCCCTTAATGGCACAAATCTGTGCATAGACGCGTGTACACACATGAGCAATGGATGCTCTCAAAATCCTGACATTTAAACAACTTTAAGGTTTATCTACTACAAACAACACATAAACCTAAACACTTAAATGAATGTTTGTTACTGATTCATTTTAGTGCCTTATTCTCCATTCTGTTACATCATTTTAATGCTAGTGTAACTCCCCTGAAGCTGGTGACATTATAATGTCATAAAGCTGATATAACAGAGTAGAGGAATCAGTACCTTAATGCTCAGTTTCTGTGAAATAGTGTAAGAGCTGCGGTTTCCGTCTCATATAGCCTGGTGACATTACTGTCTCCACTAGACAACACAGGGCTAATACGCCTGCAATTAGATTTTCATCCTCAAAAGAATTGTTCCTCCACAGTCAGATAAGCAGAGCCTATATTTGTACTCATCAAGTTGAGCAGTGTGTGGCGGTGGGGCTGTGCTTCCTTGTACTTAGTGTGCGTAAGCATTGGGTTCACCCTGGAAAAGACTATTTATGTGCACAGGGATGCTCCGTGCATATCTCCAGGAAGCTTTCATGCAGGTACTCTGCAATCCTTTGGAGAAGGTTTCTTGGGAAGATAGCCTTATTTCTTCAACTGCTATAGGACACTTTCCCCCACCACTCTGTTATTAATTGTGCACCGACTGCAGATGGTGTGTGACAGCCTGCAGCAAACGGGAATTGTTTTGTTCTATGGCTTGTAGCAAGGCAGCCTCTGTAACACCACAATTCTCAGCACTGCGGCTCCTGTCTCGCCCCTGAAAATGCTGCAGAATAAGTCATGAGGTGTTTGTGATGCTCACAATAATAGTGCAGAGCTGAGTGGGTTTGAAAAAATGGCGCAAAAAGGAGATTGCCTGTTTGTTTTGGACTGCGGCAAGAAGGGGGGGCAGTATGTTGGATCATGGGAGAACGCAACCTTTCCGAAAGATTCTGTATCTAGTTGCACTGTGGGATAGCTACCCATGGTGCACTGCTTTGATTGTCAACCCAAGCATGGCTAGTGGGGATGCCATTCCCCAACACAATAAGCATGATGTGATCACGCTTCTCTGACTTCTAAAATTCAGTGGGTGAAAGTCAACTTAAAATAAATCAACTTCACTCTGCAGTGTAGACATACCCTTAGTGTGGCTAGCCCCACCCACTTATCAAGCCTCCAGCCTGAAATGCAGATGTACCCATACTCTTAGTTAATAAACAGCTACATGCCACTTTGAGAGGAGATTCCTAGGATAATTGTTCTATTTCTTTGTGGTGAGGCCAAATTCCAGCACACACTAAGATGACCAGGTACCATCAGAGCAAGTACCACAAGGCTAGGGACCTTTCTGCCTTCTTTTGTGGTGGTGGTGATGACTGTACCCTTGCCTCCCAAACAAAATACACATCCTTTGCTTCATCACTGCCTACCTTTCATTTGTTATTTATGTTGCACTTCTTTAAACTCTCTCCTCTCCCCTTTCATCTCCATATCCATAAAGAGCTTTCAATCTAAATGGCCACAGGTGCACTTCTGGTGCGAAAACTTGCAAAAATATTGTTAGTATTCATAGTGCTTTCCACAAACATTCTTGTGGAATAAACATTTTGATATAGGCCTCTAAGGGAGCCATGCTCATCACAAACATATTCACCAGTTATTCATGAAATGGTAAACAAAAAGGCTGGTGAATATCAGTGAAGCAAACTGATGGTGAATAGGCACAAATAACCTTTTTTTCATTACTAACCCAGCCAAACTCAGTCCTTCTGCAATTTTTTCTGAGGCAAAATTCCCACTGTCTTCAACAGTGTTTTTGACTTTAGAATTTGTTCCCTTGTTTGCAAAATCTCAAAGTAGCCTTTGAGCATTATTCTCCTGTCACTGACAACAGTGTATTAGTGATTTCTAATGATTTTCTCCTGATTTGTAGTGATATAAGAGGAGAATCAAAGTGAAATAATTCAGCAGAAATTAACCATTCATTGCAACCACACCCCTTTAGTAAAAATATTCTACAGAAGTTATCTGATATTTCTGTATCAGAAAGTTATCTGATATTATCTGATAAATCTGGCACATTGTTATTGGGTTTTTAATGTTTGGTAGAAGTTATGACAAGTGATTAAGCTGATGCAGACTTTAGAACACTAGATCTTGGAAGGGATGGGGCGAGTACTAAAATAAAGTACTGAAGACTTGAAAAATGATAAATTTAAGTATTTTTCATTTTTCTGTAGCCTTCAGTAGATGTCATAAATCACTGAAATCCAAAACAGCTTTTCCTGAGTATGTATAAAGTGATTTTCATAAAAATAAGAACTGTTACAAGCAAATGTCCAGAACATAAAATGAGACCCAAACGCTAACTTGATTTTTAAAAAAATGTTACCCTTTAAATAATACTATGTTATGTTATTATGTAACAATATTCAGGTGACTCCCCATGCCAAAGGATCAGTCACGTACCCAAGGTCATTTGTACTCGGTTCTCAAACCAAAGACAACAACTGTATCCAATCTTGTAATAAACTAAATAAAGATTTATTAACTAAGAAAAATAATTAGTTATTTCCACAGTTTAAAGAAGAAACATACAAATGAGTTACAGTCTTATATTTTAAAAGCAATATAAACATCAAGCAGCATGGGGATCTCTTTCTTATGTTTAGGAATCTTTGCCCCTCAGAATCTAGACAGCCTAAAGATACTAGTTTCTTTTTGTCAGGCATTTTTATAGCGCTCTCCCCTGAATCCAAGATGATGAGCAGGCCTTCCTTTTGTGGAGGGAGTGAAGAATGTAATCAACAAGGTCTCTGTCCTTTGATGCTACATAATGCCTCATTTGTCTTCAGTGGACCATCCTGTATGCATGACAAGCACTTACTTTAATTAGTGCTTCTTTTCCTGTTTGGTGAGTCACACCATTATAGAGGTTTACAATGCAAACACTCAGTATAACTTTATATCATGGGATACAGATATTATAAGTAAAATTAATATATGCAGAATTTTAAAAAGTCTATATATACACTCTTATAACACTAATACCCCATCCAGGGATATAAAGCTGATATCTGCAGATTTTAAGGGCTCTAGATATAAAATTTGGGTGTGCATCCATCTGCGATCCACAGATATAAAATGGATAGCTGCAGATTTGCAAGGTTTTAACTATACTAATCCATAGGTGAACCAGACTGGTTTCCAGATATGCATTTGTCGATATTCAGTGAGGACCTGGGTCTTGACGTGAGCTGGCATCTGGTCTGCCAGAGTCACAATGGCCTTAAAGCTACCAAGCAAATTAAAACGATTGGGACAGGGCTTTGACTGCTCAGATTGATTAGGTCTTTTGTGTTCATAGTGTTATGTTTGGGTCCTTCTACAGCAATACTCTGGAAAAAAGACGATAGTGTTCTCCATTCTATTGATCTGTATATAGTGTGTCATTTTCACCTTCTTTTGGTCTTTGAAAGGACAAATGTCTATTTTCTTCAAAAGCATCAGTTTGATGTTGCTAGGACTGACCAATCAAAATAAATTTTTTATTAGATTTTTTTTAAAAGGCCAGATCATCATGTGGCGTAATGCTGGTTTACACCAGCTGAACATTTGGCCCAGCATGTCCCTTGGTAATATATACAGGAGAAAACTTATAAAGCATTGTTAAATATTAGCAGCATGATATGAATGGTATGACAAACTCCTTTTAAGTGTCTATATTGACATTAGAGAATAATGGTATTTGTGCCAGTTTACACTACATGGCATAATATACCAGACTTGTATAGCATCCTTTATCCAAGGATCTCTATATTGAATATATCTGAGACTGCAATGATCAAGTTGGACAATGATCTCCTCCTGGTGATGGATATGGATCACGTATTTATGCTACTATTAGATCTATTACCTATTGCTGATCCACTGGTCATGAGGAGTTCTTGACCTGTAGGCCATTTTCTCTTGGATAAATTTCAGTAAGTAGTTAGGGGCAGTTGCTTCTCTCCTCAAGGAGTTCTCAGGTATAAGATGTCACAGTTTGTTTTGTTAACCTTCTATTCCATGTTCATAATGGGCTGTTAGGAGTGTTAGTAAGGAGACATAGGATGCAATGTTTTCACTATGCTGATGACACTCAACTGTATGCACCTAGCTTGCATGTCTCTGATGATGTTGGTCAGTGGTCTGAATAATTGTCTAACTTGAGATTGGGGTGTAGATGAGAGCAAGCTGTCTGATGCTCAGTTCGGACAAGATTGGATATGATGATGGGGGGTTGGAGGAAGTAGCCAGAGGTGATGGCGTAAGTAATATCAATCTTTTTGGTTGAGGGAGCACATCCACCATTATTTTTTATAATTTGGGGGGTTACTTTTGATCCCCATCTGTTATTGACAATCACATTACAACAATAAGCTGTTTACCATCTGTATCGTGCTAAGAGGTTGCAACCTCTCCTTTAGGATGTAGAGGTTGTTTCTATTGTCCATGCTTTTGTCACTTCAAGTTCAGACTATTGCGATGCACTCTTCCTGGGATTATGTGCCTTGAAACCATTTCAAAATCAAGCTGGTGCAGAATGCAGCGGCTTGCTCATTGAGTGGGGCATCTCGCTGGAAGATTGTGACGCTAGTGCTCCAGGATCTGCATTCACTGCCTGACTCTGGGTGGAGTTTAAGCTTTTGGTTATAACCTATACAATCTTCAATGTCCTGGAACTGGCCTACCTGAAGTGTTGCCTCACTCCCTTTGGCGCACTACCACAGCTGCCATTAGCAGGGGTGCCTGATCTAGATTTCTCTTATGAGAGAGTGAGCTGTCACATAGGGGAGGTAAGACATAAAACCTAAGCAGCTGACTCCAATTAAACAATCCTCTCACAATATATCTACACTGCAACGTAAGCCCAGGGTTAGTGGGACTTGAGTTAGCTGACCCGTGTTAGGAAACCCTGGTCTTGAGCATCTGCATTGTATTTTAACCCTGTGTTAAGACATTACTGACCTGTGCTCAAACCTAAGACTAAAGTATCCACACTGCAGTGGGCAGAGCCATGTCAAATTAACCATATCCCAGAGTCCCTAGTGCCCCTTGCTCCAAAATTTGGCCACTGTAGCCCTAGGACCATGGTACATTTGCAAAAACCTAACTGTCCACTCTGCACATTACCAGGTAGCAGCTTGCTTTGCAAAAGGCTTCATCAATTTGCTCTCCATTGCAAACTGAGGAGGCTGTCTGATAGTGTTCTGGCAGATCATTGTTCAGAAGAGAATAGGTTAACATTGACCTGAGCTGCTGCCATTTGCAAAAGGGAAATGGGCTTCCATTTTCAATACAGTGGATTGCAAAGTGTTTGGATAAAGAAGACTAAGGAATTTGTCACATAGAATTGAGAGAGACTTCCTGCTGACTCCCAGGACCCAGGTCAACCGGGGCTGCATCTACACTGCAAGGCGGTTCCTGGCTTAACTCAAGCTTGGACCTTCCAGCCCTGCAGGGACCTGAGACCCTGGGTCTGAGCCCTGGGTTAGCACAGTCGCAGTGTAGACACAAGAGGGATTAGGCTTGAGCCTGAGCTCAAGCACGAATTTATGTTGCAGTGTAAACATACTCTAAGAGGCTGTGGAGAATTGGGAAGGGCCTGGACCTATATAGCCATATTATTCCAAAGTGAGAGAGAAGGATGAGGCAGTATTCTAGAAAACTGGGAGGCTGGGGGGAAGGGGAGGGAGTGATCAAACTCCAGAATGGAGCATGAAAAGAGACAAACGCCTGCTGGGAAAAAGATACTGAGTTTGGTGAAACTTGGGCACAGGCTGGGGCCTGCTTCCCCAGGAAACTGTGGACTTGCCATAGAGGTAAGAAAATTATGGGAAGTAGGACTAGAGATTTTGGGTATAGATGACAATACACTAAATATTGATTCACCCTTTTATATATTACTACATATCTTAGGTCTCTGGATTTTTTTCTTCAACCCCATCCCCCTGTTTTTGTTCTCTTCTGTAGTGGTCACGTCAGCCTGGATTACAAGATGATAGCTTGATGACACCACTTCTATAAAAGGGAGGGAGTGACTGCTAAGACATTTTCTGTGAGATCTACAGCCCTCTGGAACTTGCCCTCACCTTGGTCCAAAACGGCCTGAATTTGGTGACTTTCCAGGAACAGTGCAAAAGACCTCTGTTTGAGAAGGTGAGAGTATGCTTCCCACAACAATAAAGGGATGGGAATGAGTTTCTGTATGTATCTGGCTGGCTGATGTTGGAATTATTTGGGTGTCACTGGATTTTATTATATTATCCAATTATATGTTAATATATAATATTAATGTTAGGGTGCTGAGTGTCTTGAGTAGGTATCTTTATCATTTTAAATCTAAATAAGCAAACATTTGCAGGCACTAATGAACTAAGGCTCACCACAGCCCTGTGCGAGAGGGTATGTATTACTATCAACATTTCACAAATGTGGAAACCGATGGCAGAGGGTAAGTGATTGCTTGTGGTCATATAAAGAACCCTTGTCAGAGACTGCCTCAGCCCTTGGTCTAGCTTCCTAATTTTCTGCCCTTTCCCCCTTATTATTACGTTAATTTATATTGGTTAATGGATTACATTAAATAATATATTAAGAGGTGGGCAAGATGTTGCCTAATTCAAAGCTTTATTAATAGCTTCAAACAGCCGTAATTGGCATGCATGTGTGGGAAAGATTTACTGGCAGTACCGTTTCACACAATGAAGGCTAAAAATGTCTTCACTGACATGAGGACATTGGTGAGCAATGAAGCCTTAAGAGTTTACCACTGCAATCTCCAGCAATTTATTAAAATTAAATGTTCAACCGCTTACTTGAAAGTGATTATTTGATGAACTGTGGTAAGCTATGGTGCATGTAGGCAATTTTCTTTTGTCTAATATCAGCAATAGTTGCAACATAACCTTACAAATAATTCTGCTAGAAGGTCTATTTGGTTTTCCATTCATTAAATAGGTAAACTGTAATTTCATTTGTATCCGATTTAGAGTATGGAGGAGCAGAATGAATATCAGACAGAGGTCTCTTTTTATTATTATTATTATTTCATAAAATTACAGTTGAGCTACACTTCTTTCAAAATGAACCATCTCAGGCAGCCTTACCATGCAATATGCAATTACCTAATTGTATTTCTAGCTGTAAAAAGGGTTAATTTGACTATTTTACCATAAAATAGATGCTGAATGTCAATTCCTTATGGTTAAATAATGGTTTCTGATAATAAAATAAGTCTGTTGGGCTACCTTGGAGCCTATTGTTCTGAAATTTAATTAGAAGCATATAAAAATTGGTGAACTGGCAGGAGGTGCACTCATGGAAATCTCAGTGGATCTGGCCCTGCACATTTCATTACATTTATGGATGGCTACATTTGATGCAGAAAAGAGAAATTGTGTTTATGAAATTATACAGTGTGTATTCCTTATCCCTGCTGTCATCCCAGCTACAAGGTGCTACCAACAGGCAAATCAAATTCCTCCAAACTGATTTGTATCCGTGGATTTAATGTCAGGTTCATAAACCTGGATTTGTAAATATTGCTAGGCCTCGAGAGAAAATCTGGGTTGCTTTTGTGTTCTTTCAGCTTTGTATCCCATATGCAATGACCCAGGGGTGTTCTGATGATTATTTTTGCTATTTAAATTCCCCAAATGTACTCGTTCAGTTGCTGAAATTTGCTCACAACATTTTTCTTTTTTCCTCTTTAGTGTTTGCATTAGGATATAAACTATTCAGTTCTGTGGTGCTCTAGCTATCATGTTTCCCATCGCTAAACAAATTAGATTCATTGCTTATATTACCCTTTCACTTACCAAATGAATAAGCAATGCTGCACAGTATCCCATGGCTGTATTGCAAGCTTGACATGCCATAACCCACGGACAAATTGTCCTCTCGGTTACACTTGCGTAACTTCCACTGAAGTCAATAGGTGTTACTGTGGATTCTTGTCAGTCTGAAGAGAATCTGACCCAGTATGTCTATGCTAGTTCTGTTTGTTTATATGGAATTCACTGCAATTTACTGTACTTTTAGCTGACATTTATTTGATACTCAGGAAATGAAGTGTACATCCAGGAGGAGTCACTGACGAGTTTCCAAACCTGTTATTGTTCAAACAGTGGTTGATAGAAAAGAGACGATTTTCATTTCTTCCTAGTCACATTTTAAAACTATGAGTGAAATCCCCAGCTGATATAAACTGGCATTGCTCCACTGACTTCTACTTAGACCAGCTGAGGACCTGGCCCGCATGCTGTTAAACAGAATAACTCTTGGTAATTCTTTTGTCCAGCATATGTGCCAGATGCTCAGCTGGCTTAAATTCTACATTTATTTTCTATTTTAAAATGTATTTTAAATAAAAATAAAAACAATTTTAAAGTTTTGACCTAAATTCCCAAAGGCCAACGAGGCGAGAATAAAGTCTGAAATTTTTGCCTTCCTATAGTCGTGGGGTTTCAAGCACACCATAAAATCTGCAACAGTTAGAATCTGAGCTTTCATGTCTTTCTAAGTCAAAACTCCCATTATAGGCAGTGGGCATTGTGCCAAAGGGAAAAATAAATAGCATAGGGCCTCTAGCAACTACAAACCTAGTTTTCCTACCCTAGTCTAGATGGACCTCGCTTTGTGAGAAGAATCATTGGTTTCAACATGATTTCTCACAGAATGAGAGAGTTCTTGGCATACGTGTGGTAGAATGAAGCTCAGTGTAACACATCTAAAATGACATTTTAGCATTTGACTGTGATTCTGTAGTGAGCTCTGTACGTGGAAACCATCGGGATGCTCATTCCAGGATCGAGGTTTATGAGATGCTGAAATTTTTAAATAAAAAATCTGACTCACTTCAAAGTTGCTAGAGCATCTAATAGGAAAATATTTTGTTTCAGCCCAGTTTAATATTAATACATCTTTGGGAGGGAAAGGTGGTGCCTGTCTGTGTATTAGATTGCCTAGTATACGTCTGGTAAAGCTTTGTTTCCCGTTGGTTGTTGGGTTCCTTTTCCCCCACCCCTCTAGGTTCCGTCAGAATTCTATCCTTTGTACCCTTTGCTGGATTGGAAAAAGTGCTCTGTTCTCTATTATTGTCTTATTTCTGATCATTATCCTCTCTTTACCTACCTCCCTGGCATGGATATGGAGCATTATTGTGATCTCCTTCTGTAAAAGAGTATCAGTGGACCTTTTTCTCCACCCATGGTGTGGGATTCTAAAACATCTGAGCACTGGGACACTCTTATCATTGTTGTGCCTAAAACACGTATGCAGAGACAGGAACAGAAAGTTTTAGTGTGTGTTTAATGTTTTCAGCGAACACTACAAATGTACAATACTGTTGCCTATGTTAATATAAAAAAGAAACTGGAAGAGTAAAAATTAAAGCTAATATCATAAAAGTGTTGAATTAAATGGTAGCTTGTATTTACCTCACCTTAGGGGCCATTTTAGGTATTTAATTCAAACTACCCGATCTTTGGCAACAGGTAGGTAGTTCAGAGGGGAAGCAAAAGATTCCCTGCTTTAACTGCAGGCTAAAAGGGTGCTCCTAGGTATGAAGTTCTTTCATACTTGGGCAATTTCCTCTTTGAATTAATGTGACAACTTAGATAACCTTGGGCAATATTCAGCGTGATTGCAATAATGTTTTCTTGGGAGCCAAGGAGGGAAACAATACTATCTCCTGAGTACCCAGTGGAGACATCTGTTTGCCAACGTGTTAAAGATTCCATAGCATAGTTCCAGGCAGTAGATTCCCAGATGCCTTGTTATATTAGAAAATTTAAATTAGTTCTGTTGATATACAAGGATTACTTTATTTAGATTGCCTCTTACTTTATGCATTTTGAATTCAGGAATTCAGGATCCTACTTCTTCATATGGAAATTGATATTGGATTTTATTTTTTGCCTTTGTATAAAAATCAAGGCATTCGTCTTTGTTCCAGGGTGGCTAATAACTAATATAGATGAAATAAAATAAGTACACTGAATTTTAAGAGCAATTATATTATAACAAATAACAAAACAAGACAGGACTTTAAGATTCTCACAAGTTTTTTTTTAAAAAAAGTAGTTCATGTTTAGATAAAATGTCTCTGAGAATACACTATCTGAACAAAGAAAATGAATAATGTATTAACAAATGCCATTGCTTGCAAATGGAAACCTAAAGTAAAGTAAATTGTATTTTCATTACTCTTTTAACTTGCTTCTAGAGATGCAACATTCGAAGAGGTACAGTGTACAGATATTGGATATATTAGCATAAGATAGCTTAATAAGAAAATCACATAGCCATTTGTCTTTCCATGTTTTGACCACACAGGAGAATTTACAAATGCAATATGCCTCTCTTATATTTTACAAGTAGAAAGTCCCATATTTATTACCACATTGCTTCGTTTCTACTGTGGATAGGAAGTATGAGCACAAAAAACATGTGCTATATATGCTATCCTGGTCCTTATGTCACGCTCTTCATCATGTGCCTGAGCACCACACTGAGGTACTGGGACACCCTCAGCAGTACAAATCAGCATAGCTCTATGAGGATCTTCTCCATTATCAAAGATAATCTATCACTGCAATGGCTTAGGACAACTATAATGGATGATATTACTTCAAATGATTTCAGGAGGAATTCTATCAAGGATTGAAATCTGAGCTATACCTTTGCAATTTGGTGTGCATGAGCCAACACACTTAAAATCCCTCTTACAATATCAAGGCTAGTTATAGGATTTGGGGTGGTTTCTCCCTCTCTTTCCCTCTCACTTACAAATCTTCTGTCTTTCCATTCTCCCAAATTGACTCACCAATTTCCCACTCAGTCTGATAGCAGGAAACCACACTATCCCATCTCAAATTTGGGCCTACCCTCCCACTTGGCCCCTTTGGCTCTGTGTGTGTCATCCTCAAATGCCAGTTCTATATGTTATCCTATTATATATAAAATTTGAAATGAAATAATTGCTAGTGATGTTCCTGTTGTATTCAGAGATAGAGTTAACTGCTAGCCCAGCCCAGGTCTTGAGCAGATTTACTTGCTCCCAAAATAGCACAGCCTTTATCTTCTCACACAGGGTTGATTACAATACTTTGGGAATATCTTCCTTTGGGAAAAATTAATCCAGAAATTGTATTACAGCTCAAGTAGTGCTGCTAACTAATCGTGTCATTCCCTGCCATACTGCCCTGAGGAAGTTAAGTAGGTATTCCTAACTTCAAATATTGGATTGGTGAGTATACAAAAATGATGTTGGACCTCCACCAAAATGCATTCAAATGAATGGGAATACTCCAATAGACTTCAACAGATGTTGGATTGGGAATGTTTTGAACAGTATTTGCCGTTAGCTGGTGGTTAGTAGATATTTCAGATCCTGTCTCTCTCTAGTACTTTACTGTATGTTATAGACCTCACTCTAGATGTATGCAAAAGTACAAGAATGTATGCTTCTATGTACGTGTAGCATTAACTTATATATATTTGCAACAAGCAGATAATTTGTTTAAATATATCACCACCAAGTTTATTTTTTGCAAAAGGATATGCAAGCTGGAAAGAATATCAGACCTGCTACTTTTACTTCTGTGTAGTAACTTCCAAGTATATTTAATGCCAAAATAGCAGTCAGTATTTCACAAAGTGTAACTGTCAGCAGCTGACATTGAGAAGCAAAAATAGCAAACCTACAACAATCTACAAATTGACAGCAGAGGGCACCCACATCCTGCAATGCAGAATAACGGAGTTGCTTTCCTATGTAAATTGTACCATAAATCCTTAAATGATCCTACCAGCTTAATGCAAAGAAGCCAAGGCAAGATGTCATTTTTAACAGATTTTTAAGGTTGAATATTTTTGGCGTTGCAAATGTATACTTGTTATGAAAAATGCAATTTCGAGCTTATCATACCATTTCCCCCACCAAAAAAAAAATGCTGCTAATCAAAATATATTAACCATACATTTCCTAAAGACAATCTGTTTAAGGGCTTGTTCTCTTTTTTTATTGCACTGATAAATTCCTATAATATTGATAGAGATTTATGAATTTTCAAGCTTCAGTATGAAAATCTAATTGTGATTTGTATGGCAATCATTTTAATACAATGTAACTAGCAATACTGGAGAAAATGTCAGTTGTAGTGTTGCATCAAAATATTAACTGCTTATTTGAAAATGACTAAGGTTGATGTGAGTACAAAACATATATTGACACACAAATATAGTCTTAGCTGTGTGTATGTGTAGTGTGTGTGTGTATATATATATATAGAGAGAGAGAGAGAGAGAGAGAATGTGTATCTATTTTACCCCTAAATATGCACCTGAGTTTAAAACATTCAGCCTCAATCCCACAACTGGCTTGGGATAGGTAAACCCTTGTGCCTACATAGAGCAAGTTCTTTCACGAAAGCCATGGTTTTCTCATCAGAGAATAACTGGTTGAAATTATAATATTATTTGCTGAAACCACTAAAAATACTTCTCTAAAATACTAAGTAAATCCACTTATTTACTCTGACTTCTTAATTTGTTACCTTAATTTAATAATAATATTATTTTATATGTATATTTCAAATAGCAGCCAATTAAGTATATTGATGTTAGACCCATTCTTAGCTATATGGCACACTCATGAACACCATCTCATAGGTTTTCAAAAGTTGGCATGAGTTAAATTGCAATAAATACCCCTCTAATTGGTCAGCATAGAAAATATTTCTTTAATAAATATTTGATGAAAGAAGATTATTTTATCTGTTCAGTAAATTCCAGAGTAATATATGTTCATTAGTAGTAGATGAATAACAGTATTTAATATTCTTTGTTTAAAACAGAAGGTCACATGGAAGAATACATGAATATGTAAGTTGTCCTTCACACTTTGTCAGCTTTAACGACAGTAGAGTTGTTACCTTCATATATTCTGTCTTGTGTTTGATTTCTGGCTTTAATTGAAGCAATTAAATTCACTCTCAGTGACAGCCATAAATGCACTATGATTGACAACAATGGATGTCTTTTTTTAGTTACATTTACTCTTTTAGGTAAAAATATTAAAAAATTGCTGCTTAAAAATGTAAATATGTTATTAAAAGGTTCATCTCCACTCAGAAAACATAGAGTAAAAATGGCAGATTACAAGTGGATGTAGACATAATCTAAATAAATCCATGTGGTATAGTAAGGGCAGAGGGCAGTAGGAAAGTTCTAGAAGGGCAGTATATAAGCTCTAGAATGATCCAGGCTTTATTCCTTGTAGAGTAGCCAGAGTCATTAGAGGGCAATTAGGGACAGCTGAGGCCAATTAAGGCCCAGCCAAGTTCCTGATAAAAAACCTCTGCTCCTGAGAGACAGTGCAGAAGCTGGAGGAGTAGGTGTGCTGTGCTACTGAGCAGAGGAGTGTGTGTGTAGAGTTGCCGATAGGAGTTGAATGGAGTACAGTGCTGTGTGGAGTAGTGAAGAGGAGTGGAACAGAGTACAGTGGTGTGTGGAAGAGAGGTGGAGTCCTGAGGAAGGTACTGTGTTCAAAGAGCCAGAAGGACAGCAGGGGGGGGGGAATAGCTCAGGGGAAAAAGACTGCAGTTGCAAGTATGGTGCCAGCAGCGCATAGCTGCTACTCATAGGGCCCCTGGGCTGGGACCTGGAGGAGCGGGTGGGGAGATGGGGTAACTGGAGACGCCCTGGCCCACTACAAGAGGCAAAGCGCAAGACCCACTAGGGGGAAGCTGGCCATTTGCCACAATAGCAAGAACAGTTTTTAGTTTGAAGGACCCTACTTTGTAAATACTATAACAGGAAATGATGGTGGCTAAAACTGAAGGTCCACATTTTGTTTTCTGTCACAATGAACATCAGTGGAATTACTGCAGGTTCACAATGGTGTTACCTAGCAAAAATATCTCTAAAAAACTAGAGGATTGCTTTTCAACTCAATCTTTCAAGCATTGTTACATAGAGTAGGAGAAAGAAACAAAACAAGCAGTTAGTTATTCTGACTGGAGCTGGTCAGGAATTTTCTGTCAAAATGTTTTTGATGTCAGCTGCATTTCCACAGAATCAAAATTTTCTGAGGGAATCACTGCAATGTCTCATGGCCATGGTGCATCATGGGAGATATAGATTGGCTGGTTGAGGAGAATGAGGGCAGGAGACACCTGAATTACGGATGAGGCACCAAGGCAGCTCAGATTCCATCAAAATGTTTATTTTGCCTGAGCTGATTTCAGGATGAAAACAAAGGTCAGAATTTCCTGCAGGATGGAAATTCCATTTTTTGAGCAGTTCTGAAAAACTATGGTGTTGCCAGCGGGGAAGAAATAGTTCTATGAGATGTTTGTCTGCACAAACAGGAGATAAAATAGGTAGTTTACACCAAAATAGCTGCTCTGTTGAAACCTTTTGCTAAGTTGAATGTCTCTGGTATTAATTAAGGAACTAACAATTGGTTGTTATCCTTTTGTCTACAGTAACCCTGATATTCCTGCTGCACTAAATGTGTCAAGAAGCAGCAATATAGCCAATAGGTGGGGTGTTTCCAGAAGTGCCATTTGGAATGGCAGAGGGCAGGTCAATTTCAGAAAGACAGAGAAGTGGGATGGGTTGCAAAATAAAAAAAGAGCAAGAACACCCAGAAAATAAGGAAGAGCAAGAAAGGAGTTATTTATTACATCTAGGCTTTTTTCTCACTAATCACTTTGGTATCTTCCATCTTCTTCTCTCCAAAGGCAGAGCTGGAAAAATATATTGCATCTTTATCTTGCTTAGAAACATGTTTGTTGGTTTCCTTTCCTCATTAATAACATGCTGAAAATGCGGTCTTCAGCCACTGACTTCCTGCAGTACCCTGTCATGTTCCCTGTTTTCCAACATTTAGGCACTAGTCAAGGGATAATAACTTGAATCCTTTCTCTTAATTTTAAAAGAGTGAACCGATCAGTGCAAACAGTGTTTTATCTCTCTGATTTTGATTTACATGCCATTAAATTCCTTTTCTTCTATACATTAGCATTTCCTTCTCATTTGCATACCATAGCATAAATATGCACATCTAACACAGAATGTTAGAATGTTGAAGTTAGTTCAAAGAGGGCCAAGGAAGAATTATGCATATTTAAAACAAGAAACAAATAAGTGAAATGCATTGTAGTCCTTAAATGAGCAGTTATTGAAAACATTGGCTGAAAATGTCAGGGCAAAATTGTATCCTCCTATGGAGATACCTGTGGGAGAGGGATACAGGAAATGCTGTGGGAGAGATTTCATAGTGTTTAGCAAAATTGCCTCCTTTTGGGAGAGAAATTTAGTCATCTGCAGAGGAGGTATGGGGTACTCTATCTTATTGATCTGATCACTAATTTATAGACTTGGTCAAAACATTTCAACATTTTCCATAAAAAATAAATGTTTCCATTAAAAAACCTCCACATTTTTTGTAAATTAAATTTTCAATCAGTTGTAATTTCATACAGGCCAGAACTGGATATTATCTGGGTTGCTAAATCTCTTGTCTAAAATAATAATTCCTGTGACAGCTATATTCATTACCATCTGTATTAAAATCCATAACTTACAGGTTATTTGCAATAAATTGGCATACTGGTTAAAATACTATTTGCAGTTGACAAAATTGTTAAATTATTAGAATAAGACATTACATTTCCCTGTAGGCAGCTATTCACAGCACATGACTGGAATTCTTTTTATGGAATTTTTTGTAGAGAGATCAAGATCTGAATGGTTATGAAGACTGAAATATCCTTTCAAGTGCAAACAGTGTTCCGCCAGGTCAGGGTTTAGATAGACCAGTGTGGGAAATCCTTTTCTGCCTGTGTCACTACTTTATCTGTTTGGAGTACAGATGACTGCTATCTCTAGAGCAGTCACTCTGTCAGTTTTTGTAATCACACACACACACACACACACACACACACACACACACACACACACAC
>ML675610.1:17130730-17187819 GCA_007922155.1 Mesoclemmys tuberculata
ACGTATATGTAAAATTCTTATTATTAATCCCTAAGTGCATGACCTCTAAATACCAGTTCAGAGAAGGGGAGTGCAAGAAGAACGATTAAACCAATTTCATCTAAAAAATTAAATTTTTAAAAATTGTAATGAAATTAACAAATCACTTGAACATTCTTGTTAATTTTTTTCCTTAAAACGAGAACAATAACTAGGGATTCTTGAATTTCATGCTTTTGCAGTTGCAGAATTACTGACAGAATCCACCACTTAATGCAGAAATTGCACTCCAGCATCTCAGCTTTCATTTTTGAAAATATTTTGTTTCTAACACCTTATGGTTGGAAAGAAAACATTGAAAATGTAAACCAAGTGCAAACTGATTGGTTCCCTGAGTCTGCAGACAGCCTAAAAGAATAGCTAACAGGAACAAAACACATCTAATCATTCCCATGTTCTAAAAATCCAGCTAAGTATTTAATATGTGACTTTTTCCACTGGCTATAATCGGAAGAGTAAAATCAGAAATACCTGTATTAGCAGTTGGATAGCACATAATGATAGTTTGGTGTTGTACAGATTTGCACTATAACATTTGACACATTTGGGTAATTGGTCAGTTGTTACACTACAAAATTTATGAGGGAACCTAAGTAAAAGGGATAATGGTTCTCCAATGACCTCCAATCATGAAAGTTTCTCCATCCACACCCAAAAATCTTCATTTCAGTTTGCTGTAGACTAGAAAGCCAACGCACTTTACTGCAATTTTAATATCTCACACTTTGTAACTGTAGTGTTGTCTTAAATGAATGTCTGAAATGCAAATAAATCACGACACTGACAATGACCTTTTAACCATTTAACCATGCTCACTCTTCCTTATACCTGTGTTACTGTACAACAGCCTCCTGCCTGCCACTGTTCTGATAATCTTGCATCTGACACCTGAGATCAGAACTCATTGCATAAACAGTAGTTACATATTACATGCTTAATCCTACAACATGCTGAGTACCTTCAGCTAGAATTCACTTGAGTGAAATTAAAGAGAACACAGTACTTTACAGGATTACAATATAACAATATTTGATTTAACAATATGGTTGGGTTAGAAGTTGTTTGTACTGTGGTAGCATTTAGGAGCTCATGTCATAGACTTGGACCTCATTGTACTAGGCACGGCACAAACATAGAGAAAAATCTCTCTCTTTGATATCAAAGGGTAAAAATTTTGTTTGAAAATAGTTATTTCCAGGTAACTATTCTCTCATCTATCTGGCCAAAGATCACATCATCCCTAGTACATGTGTATGTGTAATTATTTGCTTCTGAGACCGAAATGCGCCCAGTACCATGCACGTTGCCAGACATTTAAAAGGATGGCTGTGTTGCAGGTTAGCAGACAATATCCAGAAGACATCATACTTTCTTCAGGCTCCAGCTCTTATAAAACCATTGGTAATAACAATAAGTTTAGCTTCATTTATTTTTGTCTTAAAATATGGCCACAGCCAAAGATGCTGGGCAGGTTTCAAGTTTTAAAAATTTCGTCAGTCTTTTCACTCCACCAAAAACAAAACAAAACAAAAGGCAGCAGTAAACATTATTTAAAAATATCACCTACGTTTAAGTTGACAATATAACTGATAGTTTGTGAACTACTTTAAAGTCCCTTACAATTAAGGGGTCAGCAATTTTAGAAAACTTCAGAATTATTTATATATCATAAATTTAATTTATTTAATTTGTTGATTTAGAAAAAAAATATTAAAATGATTGACTGAGCTCCCAGTTCAGATTGTTTTTCTTTTTTGTCTGATTATCATTTCAGAATTGATCTGTGTGTAACCTATTCGTTTTTTTAAATGTTTAGTACTGGGGAACAGCACTGGCTGACTTCCCAGCAGACCGAAATCCTTTCTCTAACTACAGATCAGTGACATTGCAGGCTTCCTCATGCTGCCTCAACTCTATTTTGCAGATCTCACCTCTACAGGTGTTCTATCTCCATGTTCAGTCAAATTGTATTCCTTCTACTGTATTCCTTCTCCAACAAGAGTGCTAATAATGTCTGTACTTTTTGTAATATGGACCTTTTGATCACTAACAACTGCACCAAGCCCACAGAATCATTTCATGCAAGTTGCTAAACGCCTTTCATTTATTAATGGCCGTTACTTGTGCTGACTTTGAATTATTACTCAAGAAATGAGAGGGTCCATTTCTAGTCTCTTGATTCAGCCAGTCCCTCAGCATATGTTTTGACTGGTAGTGAAATAGAGTTTCACTATGATCTAGATCACAAAAGACCCAAAAGTTCTCTCTTCATTAGCATAGACACCAATTGATTCTCTGTAGCACCTCCATGGGTTGAGATCTCAGCTGCTCCTGGATGTCTATGACTTTAATCTGTTTGTCAAATGCACCCATTTTCTATTGTCCCCATTAAGGTAGAGATCTCCGAGGCTGGGCAAAGAAGACTCTTTCTTGAAGTTTAACAGTCAAACAAAACTAGAGTTACATTTAAACAAACTTGTTTACTGAAGAAATAAATTAAAATAAAATCTATTTAAAGTTCTCTGGCCTAGTCACAAGTGAGGAAACAAGTGAGCCACACTTCTTTTGGTCTGGTTACACCAGCTGGGTGTCTTTCCCCTACCTACAATTCTTCTGGATGACAGTCAACTGCAGTAACTACAAGGATAATCTTTCTTTTCCTGCAGTTGCCTGCCTCATTCACTCAATACCTATTGCTTCTGCAGCAAATGAGATAGGGTTTCTACAGAAAACACTCTCATTTGCTATATGACCCTTTTATGTTCACTATGCAGCATCCATCATGCAAACTGAATTTAAAAACAAACAAAAAGTTGAATGTGAAATCAATTGGAAAATAGCTTCACTATGGGAAATAACTTGGAATTTAATCATATGAGAAGCTATATATAGTATAAACTTGACTGAAATTATGATCAGTGTAATCACTATAAACCATACCAGCAATATAGTTTTGCACTACTATATTACAGATGTCCTTTTAAATAATACAAATGTTTAATAATGGGTTCTTCAATTTAGAAGAGAAAGGTATAACATGATCCAAGAGCTGGAAGTTGAAATTTAGAAAGATTCAGACTGGAAATAAGGCATACATTATTACTAGTGAGGGAAATTAACCACTGGGACAATTTCCAGAGGGTCGTGGTAGCTTCACCATCACTGACAATTTTAAAATAGAGTTTCAATTTTTTTTTCCTAAAAGGTATGCTGTAGAAGTTATTTTGGGGAATTTCTATGGCCTGTGTTATTTAGGAGGTCAGACTAGATGATCACAGTAGTCTCTTCTGACCTGGAAATCTATTAAAATAGTAGCATGTTGTAACTAATTTTGATTGGGTTTGCATGGAGATTACTACTCATTGGTTTCGCAACATGTAATGTGTTACAGATCCATGATAGCTTATTCCAGCATATAATCCGAATATTTAATTTGATTTCTGATAAAATGAAAACACATTTATTTACTGATTTCTATCACTTGGATCAAATTAATCACCATTTAATTTTTATTATGACAGATAGTGTCATGTGATTATGGTTCCCAAGTAACAAGATTTCATGTGAAAGAGATAAAGTATTTCATTTCAGGTTCTGTTTGTTCAAGACTCCTTGACAGTTTTAATTGTCTAAAAATAGTATCAAAATTTGAAAAGTGTCAATGAAAATTTTTGGAATTAATTTCCTAGCTTTTAGTAGCTAATGTATTTTCCTTATTTGTTCCAGTACTTTGACCATATATTTTGTGAAGTGGCACTTGCATTATAGTCTCTTGGATAAATATTGTATATTCTGTTAAAACTCTATGTTAAGCTTCATAATTTTATCTAGAATGCCCCATCGACTGCTGTGCTACTAGTATTGGTAATATTGGTTTAAAAAAAAAAAAAGAATGCCCCTTCCATTTTGCCTCCCTGTAGAATCAATTGGAGGACGAGATTCTGAAAGTAAGATTTTGAAAAAGGTGTTCCAAGATCTGCACACAGAATTGCATGTGCAATTAATCTCTTGTGCATGTGGCTGCATTTACCATGCTCATGTGGCATTCTGGCAATTTTGTATGCAAATAGATATTTAGATGGCAGCACTGCACAAGGAGTCCAGGCACAAAGAATGAGAGAGAATTGTGCAGTGCTAGCAAGTTGGAGTTTTGAGCACTGCTTGCTTTAAAACAAATGTGGCTTAGCTCATCCACCGCTGTTGGTTTCTAGGCACGGTTTCTGTGGCATGGTTTCCTCTTAAGAGGAAGTCTCTATTAAAGATTAGGAGAAACTTCTCAATGAGCAGAAAACATTTAGAAGGTGGCAGAGTGTCTTTGCTCCTGTGGGCAAAGTTTGATGTGGGAGGATGATAGAATGTTGACAGCAAGTGTGGAGTGAGCACAACAGGTGTGTCTCACTACCTGTTCCACAAGGAAGCTGTTTTACTACTGTAGTTGATAAGAAGGTCATAGTGCAAAGGATGGGGGATAACCGCTCAGCCTATGGAACATGCACAGTAAACTGTGAAGCTATCAGTAAGAGCTGGTGTCACATTCTTATAACCACAGGTTCAGGCTTTGAAGAAAGTTGCAGGCACAGGAACATATGGCCCTAAGGAGGCAGGAGCAGAGGTCTCTGGTGAGATCAGAAAGTATTCTTCAGCAGAGATTTGCACAAAAATGTTGGCAAATAATAAATTAACTAAAATGAATTTTTTTCAGAGTACTGAAACTATTCACAAATTTGGGTCAAATGTAATAGTTTAGCAGAAAAAAAATGTAAAAAATAAATTTGAAAAAGTCAAAATGTTCCATTTTGAAATTCAGCTAATTAAAGGGGGGAGAAAGCGTGAAACTAACACCCATAAAAGACCTGGGGGGGGAAAAGCTGAAAAATAATTCATTTTGGATCAAACAAAACATTTAGTTTGACTTGAAATGATTTTTGTTCTTTTCAATGAGGGGGAAAAAAAAAGAATTTTTTTTTAGATTTTTCACTTTAACTCTTGCTTTATGAAAAGCACTTCCACTAAGGTTATTTCTTAAATAGTAGCAATATATTAAAGCATCCAGTTTGAGTCATGAATTCAGGTTTTATGCAATACTGTATGATCAATGAGTTATACAGTATATATGGGTTATAAGGTTCATTCTACCTGTCATACTGCTTCTTTTTAAGACCATATAAAGTTTTACTGTATTGAAAGACTCAAACAGGTCTTTGTGATAATAGTTCCCCTCTCCCCCACACCCTGTGGGCAGTGACAAGGTGATTAATCATAGATATATATCCTTTCCTGTCACTGGTTTTGTTTTTTGTCACTGCCAGTCACTAACAAGACTCTTTCCTTGTTTCCAGAACTATAAAATAGATCAAAATCCAGTTATAAAAAGGGCTACAGAAGACATGTTGCAACCTTAAACTTAAATGAAACATTTTTACATAAAACTAGAGTGACCTTCATCATCCACGACATCCATTATAAGTAGTTGAGGATGAAAGAAAGTCCATAGAATAATTTGATTTTTGCTAATGTTAGCTTTTTTAGGCAGTCATTGTTCATTAATCCTTGACAATAAGATCAACAGTAGCCTAAATGCTTTTTGGCTTTGGAGTAATCATCTTTTCTTTTAATAATTTTTGCCAGTGCAACTGAAATTTAGTTTTCCCTTGCTTATATCCATAATCATCAGTACATAATTCAAACTTTATGATCTTCCCTGTGCTCTTTTTGTGGCTAGAGTTGTCTGTAGGTTTAAACAGAAATAAAAAACCTTCAATTTTGGTGTGAACATGATGCTAGTGAAAAGTGCTGCATAAAAGCTGTCTCTATAAAATGAGTACAGCCTAGAAGATGGAGATACAAACTTCCGTATTCCACCCGACCAATGTTCCTCATCTCTGTTCTAGAGGGATTACCTTCAAGTGTGAGAAAATAGCTTAATCCACATGCCTAGTCAATTTTTGGCATCTTTGTTGAAAACAAAGTACCAACTTGCCTATTAATCCCAGTTATGATAATGTCTTTTTGATATGGACACTCATCCTATTATAAACTGAATTGAAACCTTTCAAGGGTGCCAATCTGGTGAAATTCCTCTTTGAATTTAACTGCTAATGAAGACCTGTTTAGAGTGACACTAGTGTTGGTTCTATCCAGTTTGAGCATAGTTTTGGCTCCTGTCTTCTTTAGTCTCCTAACACTTTTGGTGACCTTCTAATATTATTCCCACTTGATCTGGCTGCTAAGGCTTCAGTCATCTATGAGCTAGGGTGGAAGAGGGTGACACTGTTTTAAGTGTCATTACTACAGCAGAATAAATAACTCAGCAAATTGTTGTTTTTTCTCTCTGCTTGTAAATGTTCCTTAAGCAGTTCATGATTTTCTTGAGAGTATTTGCTGTTCAAAATTATTCACCCGATTACCTGCCCTTTGGATTTAAAGGTGTTTGTGATCTGTTTCTGCTGTTCACAGTTTGGACTCTGGTTGAATCCTAATTACTGTTGGATGATCAGTTTAGCCAGGATGGCCTTTTTGTATTTGCATCTGGCTAACAGGTTGTAACCTTTTTCTTTTTGACATGGAGCTCACTACTATGATTCATGCCTTTGTCTCCTCTAATATGCACTACATGGGGGTACATCTTAAATCCATTCAGAAATTGAAAGTGGTGTAAAATATGGTAGGCCACTTGTCAAACCTAAAGTCTCACTGCAAGCCTATCATACCAGGACTCTGAGCACTGTTTCTGTTACCTGATTGCATGCACATACATTTTAGGTTTCTGGTGAAAATAATCTTGTTTAGAAGTTTGAAATTTACAGTCTGTAAAGATTATCTAATATTTGTTGAAATATCATTTCCTTGAAGATTTTTTCAAAGTTCATTTGCTATATTATTCATGTAAAACAAATACAGAAGGGACAAACACAGCTGAAGTAAATTCATTGTTTTATTCAAGTGGACGTTTGGGGAAACTTTTCTGAAACACTCTGCCCTTGCAGTTTTAACTTTTGTTCAGCTCTCTATGTTCCCTAAGTCTTTCCCTATGAAAAAAAAGATTTTTTAAGCGTGTTTAGAATACAATACTGAAATTATACTTAATTATCTAAATAGTGTGTGCCAAATGCTCAGCTGGTGAGAATCAGTGCCACTAAAATAATTGGAGCCATGCAAATTCATACCAGCTGAGTATCTCGCTCCATAAGTATATATGAACTCTTGTTCATCTTGAATGATTTAGAGCAGGCCTCAAAATATAGCAGATAAATGTATCACATTTAGCTCTGTTTAAACTGCAAGAGTCCGATAAACATAGTGGCTGATCCATACCCCCTGTAACATTTCTTGTTAGCCTAAATCTCATTCTTAGACTTTCATTATATAGGAGATATCTAAAAAACCCATAGCCTTCATTCCATCCCTCATAATTGTGCTGTGTTTAATTAATTTTTTAGGTCTTGACTTTTTCAGTTTATTTTTACAGGACTTCTTTTGCAAACTTGCAGGTATCATTTAGGTTTCTTGTTTCATAGTTCATAAGCATCTAATTTAATATGTTTTCATAGGTTAAATCTCTGGCACAGTTCAGAATGTTTTAATTTAACAACATATCCACTGTTCCATATTGCTTAGTACTATACCAGTCACTTTATATAGCCAGAAGGAGGAGAAAACTGCAGTCTCCATATGACAGTAGTTAATAAAATCCCTCTTGTCCAGTTACCTCATTTCCCTTAAAATAAAAAATATCCTCTGCTGCCTGTAATATAAGTGACATGTCAATGAAAGCAAAACTAGAGGATATGCCCTTTATTCCCCCAAATAGGAGATGTTTCAAGGACCATTTCTTCACTTGCTGTACTGAGATCTGTAAAAATGCTGCTAATTACCAATCTGTGACACTATAAATTAAATCATTAACTTTTAAGTGTAAATAAGGCAACAAGCTAGTCCCTAGCTAAATCATTATACCATCTCTTGCCTTCCTGCTTGGGACACTGAGTAAGGTGATTTAAAAGCCATAAAATGTGTGTGACCCATGAACCTTTTATTTAATCTCTGCAGTTTTGGGAGCAATGAAAATTGCTGTAACCTTCTCATAATCTTTATCTCTTTGGCTGCTGATGTTTGTGTAAATACACTAGCTGCACTATTTTGTTTTCAGTGGAACTCCTTAAAAATGTACATGGAGAAAGATAGAGAGAGAAAGAGAGCAAACACCAAACATTAGAAAACTGATCAATCAGATGATTGATACTTCCATTTCTTGGGATAAGTAGTGTGTATCATTAATAAAAGCCACTAATCATTAATTTCCTCTGTCACAATGTTGTATATAGGATTCTTAGAAGTGCTTCTTCATACACATTGTATATAAAATGTAAGCCCTTGCTTTTTATAGTTTTAAAAGAGATCTGCTAAATCAGATCTGTTAAATCAGATCTCTTGTGGCACTGGAAAAATCCTGGGATTTCTATTTCTTTGAAAATTAAGATTTTTTTTTAAAGTGTGCCTCGCTATCTTTAAGCCCTTCTAGACTAAGAAGGTTGTTTATCTATTTAGCCGCCATTTTTCAAATGCTTGTTGAAGAATTTCCTTTTTATAATGGACGAGAATTTTTTGACAACTTTTTCTGTATTTTTATTTTATAACAATGCTTTTTGTTGATATTTTGTAACTATGGTGATGTAATTTCTTGTGCTGTTGTATACATGTATGTAGCAATAATAGGTTTTAAATTCTGTCACAAGCTATCCACAGAAAATGAAGTCCCAATCTGAAAATTAATCCCATGTTCCGCCTGCATGGAATAGCTGGAAGAATTGGGTCCTAAATTAGTAATAAGTGACAAGCCAGATCTGTAAATAAACCTTATGAATTCTTTCCACTTAGACTTAGGAATAGATAAGCTATGGAATACCTTCTTCTAGCGATGGATAATAAATATATGATTGTGATAAGTCACAATAATTTCACTTTGCATTTAAATATCACTGTTCAACTGTGGATCTCAAAGCACTTTATATATATTTACTGTGCTTCAAAATGTCCCTTTAAGGTAGGTATTATATGCATTGTAACCTGGTAAACTGAAGCACACAGATGTTTCAGCTAAAATTTTCAAAAATGGCCACTGATAGAGTTTGCATCAATATTTCAGTGCCTAACTTGGAGACTCTTTGGATGTGATTTTCAGAGACACTGAGCACCAACAAATGCCGTTGACATCTACAGGAGATGCAGGTACTCAGCACTTCTGAAAATCAGTCCCAAGGGTGCTCTGGAGCACTGTCATGGATGGCTATAAACTGTTCAGGAAGGACAGGCAGGGGCGAAAGGGTGGAGGAGTTGCACTGTCTGTAAGAGAGCACTATAATTGCTCTGAGCTCCAGCATGAAACTGGAGATAAGCCAGTTGAGAGTCTCTGGGTTAAGCTTAGAAGCAAGAGCAATAAGGGTGATGTCGTGGTGGGTGTCTGTTATAGACCACCAGACCAGGTGGATAAGATAGATGAGGCTTTCTTCAGTCAACTAGGGAAAGTTTCCAGTTCACAGGACCTGATTCTCATGGGGGATTCCAATCACCCTGACATCTGTTGGATGTCCACAGACAGTAGGGGACCCAATTTTAGTCTCTGTTTTGTGATAATTTTGGCTTACTTCACTTAGCCAATGTTATACAGCAAGTTAATGGCAGGATGGTTAGAATTCTTTTTTCTTTTTCTTTTCTTTTTTTTGGATTAGATACAATGTTGAACACTTTCCATTTTTTCAGAAATTTTCAAAGGAAACAATTGAGAAATGTATTTCTTGGTTGTTTTTTAATGTTTTCCAGTTGGTTGAGGTTTTGACTGGTCAATTTTAGTAACATTCAGGAAACATTTTTCTTTCATTTTTGAAAATTAATCCTTTAGAAGAATAACTTTTGAGGGAATTCTGAAGAAAATTGGTTTGAAAATCTGTTTAAAAACCTAACAGAATGAAATTAAACTGCTTTTGAAATGTTCAACATTCCTACAATTTCCCCCTTTGATTTTTAACTAGCTCTGCTCAGGAATATTGACTTCTAGGCCTATGTTTTAGGGACTGCCCTAACCATCAGCCACTTCACCCACTCTACATGTAGGAGCATAGTAAAAATCTTTCTCATTTTTGAAAGTTTAAGGATATTAAAATATCTGAAAGATTTCTTTTCAAATTTTGAGAAAAGAAATCCAGGAACTTTTACTGACTTACAAAACTTCCACTGGCTTTCAGTAGGGCCAGGGTTTTACCTGAATGTCTTGATTAACACAGCACACAGCACGCTTCAGAGATCATTCCTATTTTTTTAACATGTTGCATAATGTCTTCCCACATCATGACAAACAGTAGACAGAACCAGACTGACACCCCAAATAGTAATATCCAGTATCCAAGAATATATGGAAAAGATAATCATATTTTTTTAACCCAAATATACTTTTAAATGCCTTAATCCTGATTTTTCTTGTTTCTGTGACTCCATTGAATCTCAATTGCATTACTTCTGATTTATACCAGTGAGAGGGAAGACTTACCGTCCATCTTTTAAAGCAAAATAAATTTATTCTTTAGAAGATTTGGGAGTAGATGTAATCCCCTAGCATCTTAGACTATATTTCTTGGCAGTCAGAAGTACACATTGATTTGAATAAGCATATTCTCCCCTCACCCCAAAACTAACCCAGCTCACATGATAGCATTTTCTCTTAAGTAAATATCTTGAGAGTACTGAAGCCTTGCTTCTTATCTCAAGGCTTTTATCTGACAGACTGCTAGCATTCAAGATTCTCTAATTACAATAAGAGTAGGTGGAATGAATGGTCAGTCTTTTTTTTTTTTTAATCATCTATAAAAAGATATTTGAATAAGAGAAAATGCCACCCACATTCTATTGTCTTCTGCCTATAGCTTGAGCTCTCATTTATATTGTCTCTTTTGATTGATTTGTCATTTGGTGGCAGCTGAACAATGTTTCAAGATCTTTTGTACAGATTTAATCTTGTGATACAAATCACATATTTGATTGACAGTAATAATTTATAATCATTGTTCTACCAGAAACAGCTATCCATCTTCTAAGACTTTTTTCGTTGGAATTAGATAATTTTCATTACTCTTTTTATTTGAAAGGAAATTGGGTAGGTATGTATGAAGCCAAAATCTTTATGGGAATGAATGTATACAGTGCAATTTTCTCTTGAAGCATGATAACAAAATATTATATTCAGAAAATGTGAGGGAACATGTGTTTAAAATAGTGCCATTAGTCTCTCTCTCTGTTGCAAATAAGCAAATAGAATACCAAAAGAATTGCATAAAACAAGCATAGTGCTGAATAATTTGTGGCTTGACATTGTAAGTACAATATGGCTTAACATTAATTAATAATTGGAGAAAAGAAAAAGCACACAATGAAGAAAGATTTTTTTTTCAGATGAAGAAGGGTGGGCTCATTTGATGTGTACAGAAGGCTACTAATAAACATAGAATTACTTTTGAAGCATAATATTGTACCTACAAAATCTTAACATGATAATAATAACATAACAATGATTATGCCCTAGCTGGAATTTGGATACACTTTGTAATAATTTGTTTGAATTCATTCACTATATATCTTAATAATACATAATACTCTATTATTTATGTATTATGAAATGAGTAAAGGCTTCACATGTGTTATGGCTCATTGGTGCAAGGCTCACCTAGTATTTTTCTCCGTAATTTTATAATTATTCTGAGATTTTAATTCTTATCACAATACACTACAGACAAGACATAGTTTTCCTAAATACTTTTTGCCTGTTGTTCATACTGTGTTGTTGGTACCTTGAAAAGAAAGTAGAATTATTTGTGACTTTTAATCCACAATTATTACAGCATCATGGGATCAGTGTTACACTTTGGAGACGTACTCAGACACACAGGAATTATGGTGTAGGCAGCTAGGAGAATGGAATGCCTTTTTCTTTTTTTCTTTTTTTTTTTTTTTTTTTGCATTCTATGTATACCACCTTTTATTTTTTAAACACACTCCCTGTGTGCGCAGTTCAACAGGCATTTTGTTCTCAAAGCTGCTGCAGCAACACCCGCACGTGCTCTCTAATGGAGACTTTCCTTTTTCTTTCTCCTTGTTCTCTTTAAAATAATCATATTAGACTGAAAATTCATGTTTAGCTTTTGTATGTGGGGCCAAATAGGACATCACTCAGCATACTAAAATGAGGGATAAGTTTTCTCATGGCTGAGAGAAAGTTATAAGAACATCATGTGGTCTCGTTAGGACTTTCTTTTGTTAGCTCTGTAAACATACAGTCCCTGCCCTGACAAATTTTAAAAGGGTAGGAAAAAGGAAGTATTTTTATCCCCATTTTACAGGTGGGTAACTGAGGCACAGAGAAATTAAATGATTTGTCTTACCTAGCGTTCTTCGACCCAATAACTTTTAGTTTCTGCAAGTCCGTATCAGGAAATAAATCAAAGGAAATGCAGTTCCTCTGACTGCTACATGGCTGATATAGACAAGGCAAAATCAAGTGCTTTTAATGTAAAACTTTACTTTATTGGTCTCCAGCAATTTCCATCATAATCACTTTTACTGAAAGTCTCCACTTATTAGTCTTAAGCACATACAAATACAATACATGGCTAGAGTACCCCAAAACTTGATAGCTACCCCACAAGTGTGAAGCATTCTTTGGATGAATCAGTCACAGATTTCCAGGTGAGTGGTCCTTCCATCTGCTCCTGGAGAGCTTTCCAAATGAATCCACGAAGTGATCCGCCTGACTCAGAGTCGCTCCCTCCCTTTTATGGCCCCCCCCCCCCCCCCGTCCTGCAACCTACAGATACATGTCAATTAAAAGAATGCTACGTAGCTGACCAAACAAATCAATCACTGGGCAAAAACAGGAACTACAGAGACATGTCACTAAAAATAATATTATTAAGCAAGCAGTCTTAAGCTGTTAGTCTGGTAGCTAAATTTCCCCGTACCAACAATTCTAAAATATATCTAGACTTCCTGTTTTTCCACAGACATTCACCTCAGCATATTCAGAGAGAGAGAATCCACAGAGCCAGGCTTACTTCACGTGTTCACTGTCTTCCTTCTCCCCTTCATTTGCTAACTCTCTTTTGCTTAGTTACGCTAAGTTCCTGCACAGGCTTGAAGATGGCTAAAAGCAGCAAGCAGAATAATTGTAAGTCCATCCTAATAATTGGCAGTGGCTTGGGCACCTGGTTGGTTGCTAAAATGACCCTGTACAACTTGCTCCAGGTCACACAGTCTGCAGCAGAGCCAGGAACTGAACCTAAATCTCTTGCATCCCAGTATAATGTCCTAAGCACAAGATCTTCTTTCCTTTCCTGTTGTACCTGGAGCTGAGTGTTGAGGAATATGTGATGTATTGGAGAGAGGAATTGCAGTATGATTGGGTTAGGATGGGCAGAATAAAGGCAGCAGTGAAAGGAGGAGAGAGGAAACAAGTTGCTGCTGCTTCTTCTTCTCACTTTCATCAGGGCCTGGGGCCTGCATGATTGAGCTCTGCTTTTTTCCTCCCTCAAGGAGTGCATATCAGTACACATCTCATCTCAACTCACCTGTGGTTCATGCCTTATTGGCTCAGAAGTCCTGCTTATAAATAGCGAAATAATTACAATTGGTGACATTTATTCTGAATACACTGGGTGAAGTTTGCATGGCACAGACTGTCTGATTGGATATCTGTTTTTAGAGCTGGTCATATAGTAATCAGAAAATAAATAACCTCCAATAGCCCTGTCTCAAAAAAACACAAAACAAAAATGAAACCTCTGTCATAAATATTTTTATGAATACAAGTACTAAGTTCTGCTCTTTGTGATTCCTGGGGACATGTGATTTGATATTAATAAGCATTTGGACAACCACTGGGCATCCCTGAAAATGTTGGCAAATACTGGACATTCCACAGTTTTAAGAACAAATAAATATTTGTCTTTAAAAATGTACTGGAAGGGCATTATTTCATTGCTGGTCACAATTTGTTATTTTCCTGTTTAAAATATTAAACAGGCAGGTAGCTTTGGAACAGCAGAAATAGGTGACCAGCCCTGGAACATGAATCATTAGAGCAAACAATGTGAACAACCAATTGTCTGAAAATTATTTGCCCAAACTAGTTAGTAAATATTTACAGATACATACATTAGATGGAAATCAGGTCTGGCTTTTGAACAATTCAAAAGGGGCTTCATTTGTAATGAGAACTACGAAATGATTAATCTAGTTATGTTTGATAGGATTCCTGAGAGTTATATGCAGTGATGATATCCCAAATTTCCAATAACCAGTTCTATAAAGGCAGGTGATATTTAAGAACCTATTCTGAATAGGTTCTTAAACATCATGCATGCAACACCCGACACTCTGCACCCCAACAACCCAGCACCCAGATCTTCAAGGCACCCTCCGCCATTAAATTGACCCTCCCTGGTCAATTTCGTTGGCAGGGAGGATCGCAGCACAGACTCCCCGCACTCAAACTGACCCTCCTTGGTCAATTTCAGCAGCAGAGCTGGGGCATACTCTCCGCCGTGAAATTGACAAAGCAAAGTCAATTTCGGCGGCGGAGAGGGAGACTTGGCGCTGCCATATTCTAAACCCCTCCAGCGCCCCGCAGAGCGCAACGAGAGGACGCTAAAAAACGGTTCGCTGCCTTTATTTTATTTTAAGAACCGGTTCGCAACCCACCAGCCCCCTGCAGAGCGCGACGGGGGAGAACGCTAACAACCGGTTCGCTAATTTTTTTTAATTTTAAGAACTGGTTCGCGCGAACCGGTGCGAACCGGTTGCATATCATCACTGGTTATTTGCCACTTTGCACCTTATCAGTACGTTTATTTGTTCGAGTGTTGCTAATTGCTTAACTAGTATGATGTGAGAGCAATATTCTCATTACAGATATGAAAGAGGTGAATAGTGATCAATCTTGCTACTTGACTCTTTAGCCTATCTTTTACCTACCAAACTCTTGCTGATTTGAAGTTTGATATTCTAGAAGTCTCCCACCAAGGAAGATATATTTCAGGGAATTACTTGTCAATGCCATCGGGACAGTATTTCTGCTGCAGGGAGCAAGTTTTTGATGAAAAATCTTCAGTATTTGAACTGTATTTCTGCTCTGAACTAAAGTGGTAGCTAATTAAAATATTCCCCACCCCATCCTCCCATTTTTTTGCTCTCCTTAGAGCACTTCTTTGACTACATACAGGAGAAAATAATTTATTTTTCTCATGTAGAAATGCAGCAGACCAGAGTCAGAAGGGACAGTCTGTGCAGTCAGAAGGCAGTGGGTGAGCTTCTTCCAGTCCTGAGGCGAAGGAGAAGGCAAAGATTGCTTTAAGCTGCCTTTGCATTTTCCCAATTCCAGCTTTCTCTGGGGTCCCAAACAACACCCTACGTAACATCCTGAGCTGGGGTCCTTGTCCCAAGTTGCAGCAATCCATACCAGTCTGTCCATGCTCTTGAATTGGCTGTGGGAGTACATGCAAGGGCTTGTTCCTTCCAGCCCTTTGGCATTCTCCTGTACTTTGGTTCATGAAAGGACCTCAATAGGTCTGCCACACTGCATACACCAGGGGAATTCTGCCCTGGCTGGCTAAGAGGATTTTAGTGCCCCTGCACATTGAGCTTCAACATGGGTGAGACTGTCAACCAGTGCATCTGTACTTGCTGTGAGGGTGAAATCAGGAACATCCAGGGCTCCCTGTTAGACCACGCTATGGGGCCACTTTATCACTCACCTCCTCCCAGGTGCTTAATTAGAACTGTATGTTCTATGGGGCCAAAAGTTCAAATGTGGCTATTAATTGGGAGCCTTGATTTTTGGGGGTACCCAGCTTGAGACTGGTAAAAAGTAGTAACGGCTCAGTAAGTCTGCTGGAAAGCAAAGGAAATAGTGTGGCAAATTGTATTAATCCTATCACATTGTAATATGACAGTGCAATGAACTTGTGTCACCAATAGATTGTAATATTTATATCTGAGCTGCCTAAGGTTTAAAATATCTCTGATCACATTATGTATGAGATTTTGATTTTTAAAAGCTATTTGATTTGTTGGCATTTCAAGGCCAATTAAAGAAGGTATGAACTTAATAACGAAAGCTGGAATATAATGCCAGAACACATTCCTCTTTTTCCATATTAATTTTGACATTCCCCACTATGAGGTTCCAAGAATAAGAGCCAGCCAGACTCCCAGAAAGTTTGAAATATCGTGAGTCCTTTCAACTTTATATTTGGTTATTTCTGAATTAAATCTAAACATTTTATTGGAATTCTATTTTTATGTATAGTATATAGTGGTATTAGGCTTTTTTTCTGTCAATCTCTCAATTTCTGGCATGAAACTTGCAAACTTCCCTGTAGGAAGGAACATAATGGAGTAAATTAATGTAGGGGTCATGTGGTATAAAAGACTGTGGCACTATGGAGGGAAAATTAGTGGGACAAGAGACAAGGAGTGAAGGAAGAGGGTTGGGTGAGGCAAGAAGTGTCAGGCTAGTGATAAGGGAAGAGGATGGAGAGAGATAGAAAAGCAGCTCTCTCCTCTCAATGGTAAGAACATGGTCAATAAATGCCCCCCTCCAAGCACTCACCAGAGAGTATTTCCTTTCTTTTGTCCATGCATTTAAGGTTGAATATTGAACCTGAAATGATTGCATATAAATTAGAGGTAGGTGGCTTCCCCCAGGAACATAAAAAAATCAACAAGAAAATCAAAACATACCAATATTTCATTTTTAAAATCACATGATTGTCTTAAAAAAATCTCATAATTTGGGGGGATTGACTCCTGGTTTTTAATAGGTGGGGTTGGCAATACCACAGTCTGAGTATTCATTCTTTTTCTAGGAGAGATCATCTCGAAACTCCAGCACAGAGTTTATAGGACCCAAATCTGAGACATTGTCTTAAGTCCACCCATCTTTTATGTCAAACTGTTATTGAAGAAAAGCATGAGGCAAAGACCTCTGAGAGTTTGAAGCTACATTAATCAGTTTCTCTGAAGCCTATATACACCATGGTCTACTGAATAGCACTGTATGGAAACACCCACTAAGATGGATAACTAAATTATTTCTGAAGCCACAATACCTGCCATATTTTGCAGATTTTCTTAATTTTGTACCTTCATTTTGAATAGCATACCAACTCACTTTCAGAATGCCCTTATTGGACCTTGAATTGCCTATCAATTTGGGAACCACTCATCTTTTGGATGTGACCTTAAAATGATGATGGGTATTAAAGATCCTGTTTTGTAGCCATGTTTGTCCCAGGATATGCAACACAAAACCAACAGTGTACCTCAGGTACATCAATGATATTTTCGTTGTCTGGACAGACTACCAAAACTCCCTCACAGATTTCCACCACAACTTCAAAAACCCCTGCACTCATATCAAACTCTCTCTAAAATACACCCTTACCAGCATTAACTTCCTGGATGCTACAAGCAGCTCCAGCAATTGAACCCTAGAAATGACTACATACAAAAAGCCGATGGAACTCCACACCTATCTCCCAGACACACCCACGTGTTGTGTACCTCATCCAGTGCATCAAATGACCCGACAAGTATGATGTGAGTGAAACAAAACAATCACTACGCTCTTGAATGAACTGGCACAGAAAAATGATAAAAGACAAAAACACCTATCACATATAAGCAAACTCTTTTCACAAAGTGATTGCTCAATATCTGACCTCTCAGTCCTCATCCTCACATGAAATCAGCACAACCCCTTCAAAAGGCAAGCCTGGGAACTTTAACTGTGCTGGTCACTAAAACCAGGGATTCAACAGACACACTGGTTTAATGGCTCATTACAATGAAAGAGCAAAATAGCATTCTCCATGCAACGTAACATTATATGGTATGTATGAGGTCATGCTGTATGGAGGATGCCATTACCAATCTGCTGATGGAGCAACCCACTTGAGGTCACAACCCACAGTTTGGGTACTGCTGGCCTAAGACAAAGGAGCTGAAGCCTCTAGTCTCTACTGCAACACAAATAATCACTGAAGTAAATAATAAATATTAGGACCTTGCCATGTTACCAAAAGTAAGGTGTAAAAAATGTCTTATTTCTGATAACTTGTTAGCTTTGTGGATGACAGTATAGTTATGCTGTTTTTTTGTTGATATAATGTTTCTGCATTCTTCTGTATGAAGGATACCAATTTAGGCCACTTCACTGAAGTTAAGAATTTAGTTACAGAAATTCCAGAAGCCAATGATGCTAATGATATGATAAGTATGCTGTTGGGTTTTCTTGGCACTTTTAAAAAATATAGTTTAAAATTCCCATTGTTCTTTCCTCTTCCCTCTGACTCTGAGAAAAGCTGGTCATATGACTGACATCAAAGCCTTTGGAAAATCAGCAAAAGTTTCAGTAGACAACTGAAGTGTTGATGAGCTTGATATGAATGATGTGTTATAAAAGGAACTGTTTCCTCCAGTTTGGTCATTTCATTATATGCAGAGAAAAACTTTGATGCCATGTTCTTGCTCTAGAAGAATGTGACAGGCTGCAAAGCCTCTGTGGAAGAGGTTGACATCAGTGCTTCTGGCAGTTAAGGTCACAGTATACTGCATTTTCCCACTATTTTTGTATATACATTGCCCTGCCACAGTAACTGAAGGGCTGATGTATGACATCTGTTTATACACTGGAGTCCTTAGTTAATTTTCAACACCACTGCTTCTGACAAAGGTCTTGGCAATGCTATTATTTGTTGGCTACTGGAATATTCACTGAAATATAAGTGAACAAGCACAGTGACTCACTTCTCAAATCTCTGCCCTCCATTGACCAAGACTGCATCCATAGATATAAAATGGGATATTCTATTGCCAGTTTCTCTCTTGGAACACAATTTTTATGTAGATAACTGGTGTATTTTGGATATTAGGCAGAATATAATCCAGGTACTGGAATTAAAGAAAGTCCAGTCAAGAACCCCATATCTAGAACCCTGGGTGGATACAAAAATGTGGATCTACATCCATGAGAATGAATTTATATCCAACCCATCCACCACAGTCTATCTTTTCTATGGCATTCACACCTACATGGCACCCACAGTCCTGGGGCTCCCAGTTAGCTGTTTGGGGGCCAGCCCCTGCTGCAGCTGCTGCAGTTGATCAGCTGTTCGGGGACGAACCCTCCAGGCAGCTGCCAAACAGCTGATTGGTGGGGCCCTGCAGAACAGCTGATCGGCAGCCCACTGAGGTGGGGCCCACCAAACATCTGATTGGTAGATGGCTTGTGGGGGTCCCTGGCTGAACAGCTGATGATGGGTGGCCAACCGCCACCCCCAAATCTTAAAGGTTGGGAAGCAGCCTCAAACGCTATGAGCTGCAAATAGCTGCTTCCCTGCCTTTGAGATCCATGACCAATCCACCATCTGCAAAAAATGAACTGTTAGGAAAGACTATAGTATTCCTCTGTGGTGTTGCATCAGCAGCAAACCTGCCATTTCCTTTCAATAAAAATAAACAGTTCTGTTCTATATTCCCAGTCTCTTTTTGCAAAAGTCAAAGAGACATGATGATGTGTGTATTGAATTGTTGCTTTGTAGTATGGTTGCGTGGTGGTTTGGTAGAAGTGGACTCCTCAAAGTCCTGGTCTTCTGAAAGGACAGTTACTATTAGCATATTTGTTGGCACATGTATTTTTTCTGGTAAAGTTGAAGATAACTGTAATAGGGGTTTACAAACCTTATATTAAATATAAGCAGAACATACACACCTTCCAGAAGTGACATCATGGAGACGTGCACCCACAGTTGTAACCAATCAAGGAAACAAGCCCAATTGCAAAGGAAGGGGAACAAAGAGGGAACGGGAGGTAGAAAGACCTGGTACAACAGAGGAACAGCAGCCCCAATGCAAGCTACTTCTGAGAAACCATGAACGAGACTGTAAACCCTGGAGATTAAGGTCTGATAAATTCTTAACTTAAATTGCATCTATGGACTGATCTAATTGCAGACAATTTGAAGGGAACCAGTTAGGAAAAAGCTGGGAAGCCTAGAGACACTGCATGAAGAACAGTTGACAGGATCAAAGATAAAATCTTTGGATTCTCAAAAAGTTCATCCAATTATTTAGATCTATGAATGGCCAAGAAGAGTAGCGTTCTATTTTGATGTAGGTTTCATATCCATCCAGTAAGTTTTGATACCAATACATTAGCATTAACATGAATGATTCTCCCTCTCAACCCCACCCCTCTTCTCCCAATATGCACCTACTACTACTCTTCTTTTAGTAAGCCTCAGGGAATGCAGGCACCTTGTTGCCACCTTCTTTTCCTTTGGAATTTTTAAGAACTGTTCTGAGTTCAAATGATTAGGCATTCACCGATACCATCTTCTGTGCCTTTGCCTCCCTTGAGTTAGAACAGATGGAGTCACTAACTCTGAGTGGCTGTGTGACTTGTATAATCATGAGCATGAACTTTTTCAGATTTATGCTCATCATCTGAATTCTAGTATTGCTCTTGAAATATCTGTATTTGCTGAAAAGTCTCTAACTAGGTATCTTGTCCTTTTTATTTATTTCTTTTATTTTTTATTTTTTTGGCTAGATCAGATTCTAGCCCAGTCCTAGCATTCATTTTGTGTTCCTCAAATCTGATTTCTTTTCTGAACTCTTGATTATCAGGATGAAAAGAAGTGTCTCTCTATTCATACACAGGAGTCACTTGTCAGTTCTCAGCAGCAACTTTTCTAGAACAGACTGTAATATTGTTCTGTGTTTTTGCATCAAAAGGATGCCTTCTATCATATCTACATTGCTTGTATTGCAGAACCAAACTTATAGACTGTTCTGATGTCTTTTGCAAGATCTGGTGAGTCATAGGTTAGGTTCTCTCTCTTTCTACTGCCATTATCTGTTCTGATGGGATAGTGGCTTTGAAGATATTGTCATAGAGTCAACCATACCCAGGGACTAGCTTCTTAAAGACTGTTCTTCCTCAGAAAGGGCAGTTACTACGGTTAGCATCTTTATAGTTACAGATAATATTTTTTTAGGTAAAGTGCAGTTGTCTAAACTTAATTCTTTGTATTTTAGATGGAAGTTCCTTCACACATTTTCACTGAAGGCGAGCCAGCCAAAGCTTGCACTACCTTCCACAGTGAACTCCATACACGTCACCCTGCTTCTGACTTGTGTTCGGAAAGGATCGCAATTGATTGCCACTCCTGGTGAAGTTGATTACGGATTGTCCCCAGCCATGTGATTAGACAACAGACACTGCACATTCTTGGCCTTAATACATTAATATGCCAAAAGAAGAGTCATTATCTGGCTGGGTAACTTTGATGCATATAAATTTTCTCAGAAATAAGCTTATCTTCTGGAGTCCGCTTATTATTTTTTGCTGAAAAGCCTGTGACCAGCTTTTCTTATTTTATTAAATTCAAGCCAATGCTTAGTACTGACCATGTCTTCCTCGTTTGATTTCACTTATCAGAACTCACTGTGTTCATTCAGGGTGAGATGAAGAGTCCATCTATCATTCTTGTTTATACACTAAACTCCTTTATGAATTTTCAGTATGAGCTTTGCTAGGGAAGACTGTGATATTCTTCAGTGTTGGGGAATAAGCAGCATGATCATATTTCTTCCAATGAGGAATCAAATTTTCAGACAGTTCTGTCCTTTGTCTCTTGCCTCTTTTGTAAAATCTGTAAAATTAGTCACCAGTTGATGTCTCTCTTGAATTGCCATTGTGAGGTGTAAATGGGTAGTGGATTTTTGGATAATCTGCATTAGAGTTAACATGCACTTGGATTCGCTTCTTAAAATCCTGTTCTTCCTCAGACTGGGCAGTTAACATTTTTCTTGGTACTTTAGGTGGAAGTTTGTCCAAGCATTTGAATTCAAGAAGGCTTGTGTTCTAGTTTTGATTGAGTACTCCATAACCATCCAACTAAATGCATATATGTGCCAATGAGTGAATTCTTTCTCTGATGCCAAACTCAAAATGGCTCTGCTTCTGATTGGAGTTAGGACATGAAGGCAACTAGTTGCCTCTCTGTTGTTGTTGTTGTTGTTGTTGTTGAAGTTTTCTAACAACTTCCCACAAGCTGTTTGAGGCATTTTCCACTATTTTGTTGGAATGGTGACGTCATTAGCTTCTTGGCTGTGTAACTTTTTTGAAATGGTGGTTCTGAATTTTCTCTCACTTGATTATTATCCAGAGTCATCTAATTATTCCTGGGGTATCTTTATTTGCTGGAAAGCCTGTGAACAGTTTTATTTTGCTTAGACCAAGCTTTATACAATTAAAAACCATATATTTGTGTTGTAGTTATCCACAGAGTCCCAATCAAGATCAGGACCCCTCTGTGCTGGTTACAATGAAAGGTCCTTATCCCTAAAGAGTTTACATTCTAAAATGACAACAGATAAAATAGTTGAAACAGGATGGAGTATATGTGAAAGGGGTCAAGGTAATAGGAGGTGTACATCTGTTTAATTCAGTCTTTCCCTCCCTATCCTCTCCAAGACAAGCACCATATCAAATTAGAGGAGAGGGATACTATCAAAATATGCACAATTTTTCAAATACATTATATGTACTTAAGAAATATATTTTTATGTATCGTGTAGACCTTTTTTGTTATCATCCATACCCCAACTGTAGATCCAGATGAACAAAACTCTTTTTGGTTCACTTGCCATTTTGGGATGAAAAGAATTGGTTCACCTGAAACCAAATTTGAAAATTTTGAAAAATGTTGGCAACTTGAAAGTCAGTTTCAGGTTGAAATAAATGTTTTGTTTGACCCCAAATATTTTTCCAAGTGTTCTTAAAGGGACAGATTAATGAAACAAGAGGGGGAGGAACGAGGTAGTAGTAATGTTAGCTCCTTAATAAGCTTTAGCCCAATTGTTAGGAGACATGCCTAGGATGTACATAGCAAGGGATCAAAACCCCCAGATATGGAGAATGGATTTTAATTTTTGTCTCCCACATGGCAGAAGAGTATACTTATCCCTTGGATATAGGTTAGTCTGAAGTTGGGCTTTCCCAGTCTCTCCTGTTGAAGTTGCTCCACTCCGTATAAGTAATAAAATAGTCAGTGGGCCAGAGAGAGAGATATTGTGACTCTGTAGCCTGGTGTTTCTTCTAAGTCTTTTCCCTCCTTTGACATAGGGTCCATTACAGAGTTCTATAAAGTGTACCATGCCTGATGAACCTGATTGCTTTCTATGAAGAGGTGACTGACTCTGTGGATGTGGGGAAAGTGATGGACATGATATACCTTGACTTTAGCAAAGCTTTTGATAGTCTCCCATAGTATTCTTATCAGCAAGTTAAAGAAGTATGGGTTGGATGAATGGACTATAAAATGGATAGATAACTGGCTAGAGCATCGGTCTCAACAGGTAGTGATCAATGGCTCCTGGGGCCAGTTTTGTTCAACATCTTCATTAATGATCTGGAGGATGGGGTAGATTGCACCATCAGCAAGTTTGCAGATGACACTAAGCTAGGGGGAGTTGTAGATGCCCTGGGAGGTAGGGATAGGATACAGAAGGACCTAAACAAATTGGAGGATTGGGCCAAAAGAAATCTGATGAGGTTCAACAAGAACAAGTGCAGAGTCCTGCATTTAGGATGGAAGAATCCCATGCACAGCTACAGACTGGGGAGCGGCAAGCTAGGCAGCAGTTGTGCAGAAAAGGGTCTGGGGGTTACAGTGGATAAGAAGCTGGATATGAGTCAGCAGTGTGCCCTGGTTGCCCAGAAGGTTAATAGCATATTGGGCTGCATTAGTAGGAGTATTGCCAGCAGATCCGTGGGAAGTGATTATTCCCCTCTATTCCCCTCTATTCAGCACTGGTGAGGCCGCATTTGGAGTACTGTGTCCAGTTTTGGGCCCCCCACTACAAAAAGGATGTGGTGAAGTTGGAGAGAGTGCAGCAGAGGGCAACAAAAATGATTAGGGGGTTGGAGCACAAGACTTATGAGGAGAGGCCGAGGGAACTAGGCTTGTTTGGTCTGCAAAAGAGAAGAATGAGGGGTGATTTGATGGCAGCCTTTAACTACCTGAAAGGCTATTCAAGGGAGGATAGAGCTAGGCTGTTCTCAATAGTAGTAGATGACAGAACAAGAAGCAATGGTCTCAAATTACAGTGGTGGAGGTCTAGGTTGGACATTAGGAAAAAGTTTTTCACTAGGAGGGTGATGAAACACTGGAATGGGTTACCTAAGGAGGTGGTGGAATCTCCATCTTTAGAGGTTTTTAAGCTGCGGCTTGACAAAACCCTCACTGGGATGATTTAGCTGAGATTAGTCCTGCTTTGTGCAGGGGTTGGACTAGATGACCTCCTGAGGTCCTGTCCAACTCTAATATTCTATGATTCTTTTTCCTGTTATAACTATTTTTTTCTTGTTGCATACCATTTTGTATGTGAAGTGCATGTGTCTAAGGTGAAATCATTGGAGATTTCTTCTAGTAACATTAAAAAAGATCCAAGAAGAGCTGAGAAAGGCCTATGATCTAATGAACTCCCATTACTCCCAAGGTAAAGTCCTCTGCACACCCAAGTTGCTGGACTTTTTCCTATTATTCACTCCATCTTGCACAGCTTTTCTATTTCTATTAGGTGTTTGGAGATTAAAGCAAATTAACTATTCTCTACTTTTGCTGTTGCCATATACCATATATCAAGCTACTACCATTGTCTCTGCTTTGTTACGATATTGTACCAAATACATGGAAACATCAGGAACTCTTTATCTCAGTAACCCCATGCCCTCTTTTTCTAACCCCTTGTCCCTACATGTCTCCATGAAGGAGCCCTGTGAATGGTTGTATAATGTGAGCTAAATCGAATTATGAATATTCTATGTATGTGATCATTCCTAGGCTATTTTGTCCTCCTGAAACTCTGAACTTGTGTATCCTGTCTACAAGAGGTTTAGTCCCATTCACATTGATCACCTGATATTTGCTCCTATGATGGCTCTACCCTACCCAGAGATTCCTCACAACAGGGGACCCACTTGCTGCACCTTTAGGGCTCTGGGCCTTTTTGTGGAAACCTGAAACTTTCTGTGTTGAAATCTTCCAGCCCAATCAGTTCAGCTTCCGTGTTTGTACAATTTAATTCCTCAGGGGCTATTACCAGGGATGCTCTTGTGATAGGTATCTTTTTCTCTTCTTTGTCTGGGCCCTTTCCAATTCCATCATTGTATTAGTGGTGTTACAGGTCAGCTCCTCGAATGTTTCTTCTCTTCCCGACTTCTCTGGAGATGCTTTCAACAGTCCCAGTCTGTAGCTGCACTTTGTCTCCTGTTTTCCCATCGCTGAATTTTTTCGTTTGCTGCCTTTCTGCTATCTCTTTGCGTAGCCCAGGCCTGTTTGATGTGGCACTCTGTCCCCCTGTAGTGGCACCTAAACCAGTAGAGATTGATGAGCCTGCTACAGCCTTGGTAAAAGGCAGATGTCTTTCTGATTCAGGCAGTAGAAGCTCACGCATTAAGCTCCAGAGATCCCAGGTTTGATGACAACCAGTGTCTGTGAGTGTTACATTTGTTCTGCCTTTTCTTGTGGCCCAGGGAGTTATTTCTTGCCCTCCACATTCCCATGCTTTTTTGCTTTTAATTTTCTGAACTGGCTGGCTGCAGCACTAGCGCTTGTGCTTCAGCCATACAGTCTCCTCTCTTCACCTTCCAACACTCTTCTATTGACTCCTTTACTTCCATAGCTGTCAGGTATTTTGTGAGTGAGCCAGCAAATCTCACCCATACAAGACCAACTATGGCTCCCTTATTATCCCCCACAATCAGCACTGAATCACCCCTGCTTGGTTTGTGGGTGGGTCCCAGTCCCCCATTCCACCTGTCACTCTTCCTCCCACACTTATAAAGGGCTTCCTCAGTCAGCTGCAGACAGCCACTATGCTCTCGTGTGCACACTAAAGGAGCACTGAATCCTGGCCTGGCACCTTCCCCACTGCTCCTACTTATACATCCTGGGGAGGAAATAAATCCTGTCTTATTTGTTACCCACAACTCCTCCTCCTCCTCTTTGTTTTGAGGAAAAGGAGTGAAGAATCCCTATTTCTCTCCTAGCTGACTGGAGAAGGAGACATGAGCAGGCCTTTCCCTGGTTCCCTACTGATCCCTTACACACTACCCAGGACATGACAATGAAGACTTGCCTCCCCTTCATCTCCAGATGACATTCCTGCTGCCTGTCAGAGGAGAATAGTGAAGCCTTCCCTGGAGAAGAAAGGTTATGATTACTGCACATTACAGTCACAGGCTGGCTGGCCCTATAAGGGGAATTGGGCTCAGCCTTGCCAGTGGAATAGCAGATACTCCCCAGCTGACCATGATCTGGATTCAATTACTGTTAGTGATCCCAGCTGTAGAAGGGTCAGGGTGAACTAGATAGAGATAGAAAAGAACTTTGTGAGGGCAGAGACCTAGGCGAGAGGAACAAGGCAAGTTCCTGCACTCTTTGAAAAGGGTGTGGATAAGGCAGGCTTGAGAGAACCCCAGGAACCAAGCTAGGCTCTTGTAGGAGGCACTGCTGAAAGTGCCTGCAGGGAGAAGGCAGAAGGGAAACTCGCTGGAAAGAAGCAGTATAGAAGAACTCTGCAGGACCCAAGAGTAGGATCAAAGAACAGGGAACTTCAGTGTAGCCCAAGATGGGCAGTAGATTTATTGGTATGGATATTTATTTGGCTTTACGGTTGAATTTTTGTTATCCCAGAAGGAGACTGAACTTGAGGTGACTTGGTTGGGGATCCAGGCCACAAGACCCAAAAGTTAAAGAAGTGGCTAGAGACAGACACTGCTGCAACATCATGCTCTGACTCCAGCGATGAGTACAACTGCTTAGTTCTCTCTTCCAAATACACAATAGCACCCCCCAGCTCTTCAGCCCCTAGTGTCTGCAGAGTGAATTGACCGTCATTCAATGCCATTTTCCAATTCCTGTGAGGTAGGCAGTGAAGATTCAACACCAAGTCTCCTTCATTTGCCTTTCCACAGCCTGTGGGAAGGGAGTGATGGTTTTTCCATCTCACTCTTTTCAGTCCCCCTCTCCACTTCTCTAGGGGGGACAAAATGAGTGATTTCCCCCTGCTCTCCCATCTGCCCACTACTGCCACCAGGAGGCAAATAAATATATTCTCTTGCTGCCCCCAGCTTTCCTTATTATTTCATGGGGAAATGGGGAGAGATCCCAACCAAGGTACCTTGCTTCTTCCCTGTCCTGGTTCTTACTGCCTCCCATTTCCTCACTGCTTAGAGAAAAGTGATGATTGACTGCCTGTTGCTCTCCCCATTTTCTGGAGGTAAGTAGTAAAGATTCCCAGTACCAACCTTCGTTAAATTCCACTTTCCACCTCCTTATAAATGGGCGAGGGGAATGAAGATTCAACTTCTATTACACTTCCCCCATTCTACCTGCAACCTTATGAAAGGGAGTGATTCTTCTCTCACTCAAGCCTCTTCTATTTCTTGCCTAAACAATGATTCTCCTCTTGCTACCTTCCATCACTGCATGGAAGTAGTGGAATGAAGATCCCTCTTGTCTCTTGATGGAGAGTTAGATCCCCCCCTCTTGATCTGTGCCCTCTACTGTAAGATGGAGGAAAACAGGATCAAGTGGTTCTCTCTCTGAAGAACATTAGCGTCTAGTGGTGGAAGTGGGACAGGTAGATGGGGGCAAAATTGGATGAACTGGATAGTAGAAAACTAGAGAAAGCAATGTACCAAGCTAACTAATAAATTGAAAATACTCCTGTCCTTGACTGGGAAGAAGATTCCTCACCCCTATTCAATGAACCATAGTGCCTTTGGGGTGATAGATCTCTTACAGTACTTTTCTGACTGCACTTTTGTTTCCTAAACAGAAATGGGTTTTCTTGTTTGTTTTTTCTTTAATTTATTTTCTTCAGTTCTTAGTGGTTGAGAACTCTAGTTTCCTGCTGTCAAATATATCCCCTCAGGCTAACGTTCCACCTAGAGAGTTACACAACCACAGTTGCTGGAATAAAACAGGACTCCTGTTCTGGAAGTAGGCCTCATTGCTTTGATCTATAAAGGAGTTTGTGGGTGTGTTGGGTTAATCTCCCCTGAGGGTTGGCATATCTAATTATTTTCTAATTACCCCAGTTCTTCCCAGACTGGACCCCAACTTTCTACTGTTCCACTATTTGATTTTAATTTGGATTGCCTTGAGACTGGAAAGGCCCTTTTCCTAGTTAGTTTATGTAAAAAAGACCCTTTTCCCAGTTTTGTCTAGTTAGTTTATGTAAAAAAGTTGAAGTTTGGAATCTGAATCACCCATGCAGGTGACATTCAGAAATAGAATATCTAGGATGGAGAAACACGAGAGGTGCTGTGTGCTGCAGTCACACAGATATTTTCAAGCTAGCACCCTACCATGGCATCGAAGAGTGGCATCACTCTTGTGAAAAATGGACTTATGTTGTGAGGCCTATGATCACAACCACCTCACCCATGAGAATTTCCCTTCCTGCTTGAAACTAAGCTTGCAACAGAATCTATTCTGATGTCACTCAGTTCCACTCATGAAGTCATCTTGTCATGCCACTGCTGTAGCAACATAACACTGTTACAAAAGTGCCACTGTTTTGAAATTAAGTGCAAATTGAACATTGTAAATTGTGGCGCTAATATTTTGGTCTTTGATAGAATGAAATCCTCAATTTTTTTAGAAATAAACTCTTGCAGAAAATGATCTTATACCTGTCACCCTCTCCTCTTTATTCCTATGAATACTTTTATACATGAAACTTTTAAAGAGCAGTGACAGTTGGACCAAATCTACCATTGAGAGCCGTTGGCACCTGATTCCTCTCTTTCTCATACCAATGGCCAGTTCCAACCACTCATAGTGCATCATGCAAATTAGCTCTAGAGGAAGGGCCATGATTTGTTGAATTGCCTCTGATTTCACAATATACCCAGTAAAGACCTGGACTGTTGACCTGGCCCTGTTTATAGCTTATGTGATCACAACAGTTAGATACAATTTCTAATAACATAATTCTATGGGAAGTAGGAAATGTCCAGGTTATTCCATTACTGATACGATTCAGGACAAAAAAACTGCACCCAAAGCTAAAAAGACCCGATATTAACTTAATGTTAACTCATAAACTAACTAATGGATTTACATGTGAAGTCTTGAAAAATTCATTCCATACTCAGAGTGAGTATGAAATGAATGCGTGCTATTCTTCCTATGTAACATTGACAATAAAACTCACTTCAGTCTTAACCAAAGAGCTGTGATAAGAATGTCTCAGAGAGTGTGCAATGATGAATAACTTTAAAAAACAAATTATAGTCATTATAAAGTGACAGAAACTATGACTGGCTGAACAAGAAGACTGGAACTGGGATTAGAAGTCTGAGGAGTGGAAACTGGAACTAAGTAGGTAAGGTTAATAGGACTGAGTAGGGAAGGGAAAAGACTCTCCCTTGAGTGTTCACCCACATAGTGAATGCCTACTACTGCTATCAGTTAGCTCAAGAGGCAGAGATCTGCACAGGGGATCTAAAAATTCCAAAGCTACTGATGACATAAGTGAGTGTCATATTATAGAATTTTTGTTTTCAATTTGTTTTAAAAGCATAGGAAACCTACATTTAAAAAATATTAAGTTTGCAAAGTTAAGAAACGTCAGAGTTAAGGTTGCCAATGCAACTTTATGTATTATGATAGAATCTTCCATTAGTACTTTTCAGTGGATCCAACACACTTCTTTTGTGCTCCTTTCATCAGAGCAATGAGTCCTGTTTTGCTCTCCTATAGGGTAGACTCTTTCCTGGTAGCAAACCAGAGGGGTACTGAGGAGGAATGGAGGTGAGCAGACAAGAACCTGAATGGGAGGAACGTGGTGCTCAGACTCAGTTTGCTATATCAAGGCAGCCTTGAGAAGTTTGGGAAAACTCCTACTTACATTCCATCTCTAAGCAGGCTCTGAATGGACTCTCCCCTGCCAAGATGCTACTTGCATGAGCACACCCAGCCCGCTTAGGAGCTCAGCATGATGGGACTGCTTTGCCCAAATGATCCCTTTGGCTGGTGTTGGGTTACAAATCACTCTAGTGTTAAATGAAGGGGTAATTAAATGTTGTTCCCCTTCTTGTACAAGCAAAGGGCAGCAGAACTGTGCCTAGCCTGTCCTAATGGAAGGGTCACTATAACCTGAACAGATTTGGCTAAGGAAGCGGTTCAGATGCCAGAGCCCTCTAAATAAGAGCCCCAGGCATGGCGTAACCTCCCCTTCCCACTATTCAAAGACAGAACTAGTTAAGATTCCATTAGGAGTCTTTTGTTTTAAGTGCTCTCTAGAGAGGAAATCATCTACTGTGGGATAGCGCTCCAGCCTAGGTTCACCTGCTGAGAGCTGAGAATCAGAGAGATGGGTGGAATCTCAAGATACCAACCCACCGAGGTCCTATTGGGAAAGCAGGTGGTTACAGAAGGAGTGCAGCAGGGTGGCTGGCAGAGGTGAGAGCAGGATGGTTGACAGGGCAACTAGAACATAGCGGCTGGATGATGGAATCAGTAAGGTGACTTTTTTCATCCTCCCTGCAACCAGGGTGGGAGGTGAAATCTCTAGCTGCACTTTTAGAATCTGGGTCTGTCCTACTTAAGAACACCACCTATGAGTGGGGTGCTGTAAAGGGAGGGGCATATTAAAGGAACTTCTTGCTGGACTTAAGAACCTGAAGCAAAAGGAAAGTGCCCCATGTACTCTGGGATGGGTGGTTTAGTTCATGGTTTTACGTGAGTGAATCCTTCTTGTGGCATTTTCCCAAGTTAATGCCAGGTTCCTTTTTACCCTTTTTATTAAAACTCTCTTTTCTACACTCAGCCTATGTCTACACTTCCCGCCAAATTCCATGGCAGTCCAGGGGTGATACGCAAACTAAGTAGAGTAGCTTGCATATCTCCCGTCTACTTCCTAACTTCTACTTACTGTGGTGTCTTCAGTTTGCTGAGCTGGTGGAAATGTGCTCTGTCAACACCTGGCGGAGGTGGATTAATAGTGTGGATTGCTGGGTTGACTGTGCGGGTCTCCACTTCCACTCAGTCAATCTGGATAAATTGATCTGATGACAGCAAATCTGCCACCATCAGGATAGACATAGCTTCAGTCTCTGTGCTTGCGAGAGGGGAAGTATTGCCTCTAGATGTGCCCACGGGGGTGGTTGTGTAATTGTTTTGGGATGGGCACTAGAGCTGTTTTTGTGATGTGTTGCTGAAAGGAACCCCTAGATATTGAATCCGGCCCTTGTTGCTGCTGACTCTGCCTGGCAGAACACTATATTGATACAGGAGCCTTCGGGAACTGTCCTGTACTGTCATTGTCTTGTAGGTGTCACAATTGCTCTTCTTACTCCTATGGACCTTCTGAAGGCAAACTAATGTTACATCCTGGGCATGGGGCAAGTGTTTTAGCTATCAAAACAGAAAAAAATGTGTGATGGGATTTGTGTTTAGGAAGATGCAGCAGAACTTGGCAACAGCCTTGATGATATTTTCTCTTGCAGCAGAAACTGCCCTTCTTAAATTCTTTAACTTTCAAAAGCCTTGTTTTTAGAGTTATGAAATGGTGCAAGAATGGCTTAGATATAATTTACAGTTGCTGCTTTGGGAAAGATCCAATATAATACTAGGAATGAGGTGTACTGGGAAGCAGTTCAGTGAATCTTGATTTCTTCACATTACCGGAGCAAAGCTCTCCTATTAATAAGGGGAGAAATGTCATGTTATTTCATGTGCAAAGTTAGAACATTGAGAATAAAATAAATCAATTAAGCATCATAAAGTACAAGTGAACTTGTCAGATTTCCTTTCGACTTCATGAGATCTTTTTCCCCCACATATCTGTGATTTTTGAGAACTTGGTCGATAGGATCATTAGGAAGATGGTTTTGTTTCTGGTAAACATATATAAAGTTTTTGTGTGAAGGAGTATACTACCCCTTTAAGGGACACTCAGGAGATCACAGACAAAACAGACTGGGTGTAATCCAGGAGTCTCCCTGCTTCACCGTAGGACTGGGCTACACATTTGGTGGTTGCCTTTCTCTGACTGGCTCCAGAGATTTTGTGGATATCTAATGTGGGGAGCTCTGAACTAGTTTCTTGAGGTGAAGATCTTATGGATGGCTGTTACAACTGCTCTTTCTCTGAGACCTTATTAAAGGGGACATATTTTGATTGGTTGGTTGGTTTCTACTTACTCAGATCTTTTACAGTTTGTGTAAACTTATAGTGGAAATGTGTTTGAAATCCATGTTTAGAGAAGCATGGGTATCTGCGCCTCACATAAGAAATACCAGGTAGAATAGTTGACCTTGGGAAATGTTAGAGAAGCAGAGTCAAAATCAGGCTTATCATATACAGCTAGTCACAACCTTGCATAATGAGGGACTTCCATTTTTCTTCATACAAAGTTATCTGTAGATTTTCCAGTGATTAGGTGAAATAATATACATTGCACTGAAAAATTAAAACTATGGACCTGGTCTAATGCCCACTGAAAATCAATGAGAAGATTCAGATTGATTTTTACCAGGATGTGGATCAGGTCCAAAACCCCAATTGGATTTAGTTGGATGTGATGTGGTAGAACAAAAGTCAGGAGAATATGATCAACCCATACAAATTGTGTCAGTCCGGATATAAAGTTTGATGCTTTCATTGTCTTTTCTCACTCTCAAAAAAGTGTTCACAATTTCTTTTCTTAAATCAATCTTCCTTAGGTGTATTTCTAAATTAATTGGAAGATCAATAGATAAAACTGCTGCAGCTGCTGCTAAAGAGAACAGTACTCTTTAAATAGCACTGATGATTGTTGTGGTTTCTTCAGTTGTAGAGAAAGAAACTGTAGAATATTAGCACAGTACCAGAAATGGAAGATTGTCTGCTATAAAGGTAAAACAATTAATATATTTCCTGATTTACCTCAAACAGCAGAGAACAAAGAGTGGATTGATTTTTTAAAAAGAAAAAAATCATAATTTTTAAAAGCTTGAACATGTTTATATATTCTGTTACCTCTTCTTGGGAGCTTTTATTCAGTAGATGTTGTATGTCCAGTTTAAAAATATCATATCTAATGCTTTTTGGGTGAAACACTTTTTTTTAAAATGTATTTGGATAAAACTTCTGAATATGCAGAGGTGGTGAGAAATGTAAATTTTCATGAGCGTGGGAGTTTATTGAATATTTTGTCAGACTGGGAGACCTGGGTTTAATTAATTACTTAGGGGATAATTCATCAAGGAATACATAATGTACAGCATGGATTTTCAGCTTAATGAATATTCTCTGGTTAGAAGATTATTTTATTTCTAAACAAATCATCTCTGAAATACAGTAAATTTCTATTTCTTAATTCACCTTTTTATTAATATAGGAGACCGAAGCATCACAAGAGGTTTAAATTAAATATGTAAGATTAGATTGCCTCCTAATCATGCTGTTTCCAGGTTATTTAAATGTTTCCCATATAAGAATTTTATATGGAGTATGTGCATAGCACAAATCTTTCCAGTGAATGTCACAAATCCAAGCCCAGGGGAAAACTAACCTGTTTAGTAGGACAGCCTGAGACAGAAGGCCATTAAAAAGAGAGCAAAAGTGAAAAGAAAAAATTTATATTTGAATAAAAGTTGCAAATCCATCTGAAAGGTGGAGAACTTGTATAAATGAGGTTCTCTGCCATAGCCCACAATGCTGAATTAGTGAAAATTGCAAGCCTCTCACCTTTGGCTGTCAAGTTAATTTTAAAGACCTAAGAATTACTGAAGCATGAGATTGATATCATTCATCTACATAACTTCAAAAAAAGAGGACAATATAGTTTACCATTTTGGGATAATCCCTTTATATTTTGTTTCAAAACAATAGCTGGGTGGGGAAGTAGGATTGTGGATTCTCCTCCCACATCTACAAACTTGGGTTCATTATTTGTATTAAGGTAGCTTCTAGGAGCCCTAGGCATGGACCAGAACCCCACTGTGTTAGGTGCTCTACAAACACAGAACATAAAATGGCCTCTGTCCCCAAAGATTTACAAATCAAATATTAGATTAACTCAATATGAAGATGATTTTGATGGTCCAGCCTAGTCTTCTATTTTTCACTCTTTGGTTCAAATGTCTGGGCAGCACTTTTTAAGGAAGCTGGTATAGTTCCTACCTATGCTATACGCATGATTTTGTAATCACTTCTCTTGGGTTTAGTCTGTGTAAGTTCAAAAGCTTGCCTCTCACCAGCAGCATTTGGTCTAATAAAAATAGTACTTCACCTCCTTGTCCCTCTAATATCCTGGGATCCACACAGCTACAACAACACTACATACTATTAATCCTTTTGTTATATATGAGCACAAAATTGATAGAAGAAAATAGTTGTATTGGAGGATTTCATGCTCATCAATAGGCAGCATTTTGTTCTTTTTAGTTTTGACTGTGGACCCCTTTTGTTCAGCCTTGAGTGAGTAGTCACCTGTTCCTAAATTGCGACGAGCAATTGTATGTACCGGAGCATTCCTTCGACCACCCTCCTATCCTTTAGAGTAGAGGTTGGCATCAGGAACAGGCCTAGTCAGTACATTTTAGTTCTCCTTGAATATGCTTAGGGGCATCCCCTGATGTTACTGTCGAGACAGGTGTACAAACAAGCTGATCTGGCCTTCCAGGGCTGCCACAAAAGAAGCAATTAAAACATTTCCCATGAAGAACTGAGATTAGCTTTCAGAGTTTTTGAGATTTTGTGGCCTAGAAACCATGGAGATGAGACCAGTTATTAATTAATTGAACCATTAGATACAATACTTCAGTGAATATTAAATACTTCCCTCTCTAGATAACAGGATGTGAATTGACTGGTATTAGTGACTCAAGAAAAACAATTTGTGGCAGGTGCTTAATATTGCTATTTAAACTTCTAATTGCCCTGCATCAGAACAGTCTTACACAGCATTTCAGTGTCTTTTATGATTGCCCCAATTTCTGTTACTGTATGAGGTTGTTAAATGTGAATTAGTGCCAGTGCCCTTGCTAGATTCCAATTTGGGTAATTACTGGGTGCTTTCCCTCTATAGTTTCAATAGTAGTTTCAATCTGGGACCAAATACTGCTCACCTTATTTAAGCAAATACTACTAAAGAAGCAAATGGCCAAATCCTGGGGCTTCAATTCCATTTTCACTCATTTTCACTCCATTTGGGTAAACTCCCAAAGGAAGCTGAGTAAAACTTCAGGGTTTGATTCAATGGGACTGTGAGCAGGATTTGGTCCTTGATATAGTATTCATCTTAACACCTTGTCTTAATCTGTCAGGTAGTATTTCTGTGTGCTGATGAGTAGCAATCACGTTTCATCCAAATGGTGATTGCATTTCAGAAATGTCTGAAGCAATTTTTGTTCATAAAATTTTTTGCAATATTAGTATTAATAATAAACAATAATTAAGTTCATGCACAACAAAAAGTATTCTGGTATGTTTGAGAAGCAACTTGAATCACTGATGTGGCCATCATTTTTCTTTTTTGTGTTTTAAAAGCTTTAGCCCTTCTTTTGGCTACAATATATTCCTTTGTTTTCATTTCCATTGAATTCTATTTTCATATTACACAGAAATCCCTAGGAATATTATTCCTACTCTTTTCTAAGAGTGCACACAACAAATGGTGCCGTACTATAGAACAAAGATTTTCTGAAGTAAATGTTCATTGTGATTTCTTTTTTGTTCAGTTTCTTTTAGTAGGACACTACGTATCTTATGAATTGAAGTAAAGTTATGAGATCTACTAACAGACATACTTCATACATCTATCCTTAAAAAAGGATAGATCTCTCTCCATTACAAGCTGCGTTGACTTGAGCTATGTATATTCTTTCAAATGTCAGAGTTTAAGATTCTAATTGTTATTTTTATTCTACAGCATCTGTTACTGGAAATGTAGAACTGATTTTTTTTTTAAAAGAAGGGCAAATAGATATAACGTGTTTGTGTGAAAAGTTATTTGGAGGACTGGATTTTACATCTCAGCTAAATCTTGCAACAATAATATATTTTGTAATTATAGTTAATTACAGAAACCAGAGGAACACCAGAAAGTGACATTTCTCCCCCCAACTCTTAGCAAATCAAGATTTCCAATTCAAGGCACTATACAAAAAATGGTTTGGCTGATGAATTTGAGCAGAACTGCAGCAGAGTCCTGAAGCTGGTGAGGTGAGCTCCCTCCCTGCCCAGAATGCCATTAATTTGACATTGGCAAACGATCATTAGAGCTGTATGAAATGATTGATTTTCATTAGGAGGTGTTTGCATATGACATGTGGCATTTTCCACAAGCATTCACAAGCATATGTGAATCGTGGATGCCATTTTGGCTGACATTGCCAGCAAACATTTCTGTGAAATTTGAGACATTTCAATCTGGGTCAGAGTTGTATCCATAAAGTAAAGTAATGAAAAAGCAAATAAACCTTCATAAAGAATAAGAACTATATGGTCTGAAGTGTGCACACACTTCTGTATACCCTAGACTTGCACACTGGTGCTCACAATCTGGAAATCTGGGCCTCATGTAAGATTTGTTTCCAGTTGTAGCCAACTCTTTGGTTCAGTTCTCCTATTATCCACACTGATTTACTTGCCCGTATCTTGAAATAATAGGTCAATTTCTGGGTTGAGTTCCCATTATGAAGGGCTATGAGTCTCCAAGGTGAACATTGGACCCTAAATTCTTCTTTGAGTGCTGTCCCTGTGGGTGCTCTGCTTCAGATGTTAGTGCCTCCCAGTGTTGTCGATTGGAGATCTTTGTAGCACTGCTTGTCCAGGCCATGCACGAGCAGCACTGCTGCCACTTCAACAGTTGCACACGCAGTCCAACCCCCTAAGTGCCTTCTCAACCATCCTTGGCTTGAGACAGAGCTTCACAGTGCTGTCCCTGACAGAATAATCAATAAAAATTAATAAGCTTTAGAGATAACTTAGATATAGAGTTTAGTCATAAAAAGTTAATATCAGAGTAAGCCATAAATCCTAGTTAGTTAGAATTTTTTTTTTAAATTCTCTCCTTAATAGATAGACATTTCTCCTCACAGGAGTAGACATTACTCTAAAATGCATAGCTCCCTGGGTTTTAAGAGATGTGGATCCTGTAAAGACACAATTCCTGTCTCAGTTGGCCACTCTCTGTGCATCAGATGCCTCAAGGAAGGACACATTTCATCAAAGTGCATACACTGCATTAACCTGAAAACGAGAGCTAGGCATGATAGAGCACTATGCCTTAACTCATTTTGATGGAGAAATCCCTCAAACCTGCCTCAGGACTAGACCCCAGAGAAAAATGGGAGAAAGAAAAAGGTCGTTCCTGCACACATCAGAAAAAAAGATCCCCCAACCTCACCTGATAGAGACCCACCCAAAAATAAATGGTCTCCAGCCAGGTCTATGTTCTCCGGGCTAACTGCCCCAGAACTGAACACTTTTGATGCTCCTGGTACCTGCATCGGAAACTTGTCTGAGCCCCTATGACAAAGTATTACTACACAGGGTGAGTAACCCTCTCTTTTTCATCATTACCATTATGCTATTGCTGACGTACTGTTATATTATGCAAAGCCTTCTCTTTAGCACATGCAGCACCACCTGTCAAGGACTCAATAAGACAGACTCAGGTTCTCTGTCTGAACTAACCCACTAATGCCAGCAGCGCTACCCTAGAATGAATGAAAGATATTTCTTTCGAGGGCTGGGAAAATACTTCCTCTTTTAATGAATAATTAGCAATCGGAAAGAAATGGAACAAAAACTCTCAAAACCTATGGGAAAATTCTCCTTAAGCCCCATTTGAAAGCTTAATGATTCGTGTAACACAAGCTTTTCTGGTCCTCAGCCCACGGGCCACCAAGAGTCATCTCAATAAAATTAAAACATCAAGGCCAAATCAAAAATTACACCTTACTCTGTTTTTAAAGAATGTATGTATTTTTTCTTTAGGTGAGTGTAACAGTCAGGAGTCGGATTGAGTACAGTGAGTACAGTGAGTACAGGAGTCGGTGAGTACAGCTGGCAGAATCTTTTGCTTTAGGTTTTATGGATGATATCCTGGATCTACTGCAGTAAATGGGAATTTTTTCATTGATTTCCACAGGGTCAGGCTTCCACCCTTCACATATTTTGGTAATAATTACAAATCTTAAAGTTTCTTTTAAAAACATTGCAGCTCACCTTCAGTTCTTCAAACAAAGCAACACAATATCGAGGCATAATATTTATTATAAATGGTAACAATAATAAATTGACAGTTTAATTCAGAGTGGTTATTTTTCAAAGCTATGCATAGGGATTTATGTGGACAACTTATTGCAAATGACAGTATTAATAAATTCCCAAGTGAAGCTTTAACAATGTACCCCAGGGCACTAGTTTAACATTGCAAACCTGTAATTTACTTAAGATCTTAATTTCCCAGGATTCAAAATTGCTTGACATTTATATTGCAAAAAATTCTTTTCATAACTTTGAGTTACTTTCACAGATGTATTACTTTAAAACATTTGTGCTCTTTTGATTAATAGAAAAAAATAACATGAGTAACTACAGCAATATATGACAGAGGGTAGTAATTACATTATTAATCTAAGGAGAAAATGTTTTCTCGCTACTGCTAAGCTCATAAAATTACAGAATAACCTCCTACTGTTAAATATGGTATGAAAGAAATCATCAGTGCACACTGAATAATTAAACATACATTGTTGCTCATAAAATTATTTTATCAAGTAATAAATTATGGAACCAGCAATGAGTAATTATTTTTATTTTAATAAATAGTCTTTGCTAAATAATTATAGATTTTTTTTAGTTACACAAAGGGACATTTTCTCTTTTAGTGAAATTACAATGCAGTATACAAATAATTGTGTTTTTGCAAATATGAATGTATCTATGGCATGACAAAGAATGTTCAGGTGTAAAAATTCCATCTACAAACAGTACAGTTTGGTTTCTAGTACTGGAACTCAAGTTCTATACATTAAGAGTTATATATGAAAGATGTGATATATATCACAAAATTCTGCCCAAGTGAGGAATTCTTCACTGAGTTAAGTTTGGATAAACAATCAAATCTCTCCAAAACCTAACTGAACTATTCATGTGTAACAGTCTCTACTGAAGGTTGATAGCTAGGTGTAAAACTGGGTCCATGAGCACCAAAACGCAAACCATTACCAATTCAGCTAAAAGGAAAAGCTCCACTGGGCAGCAGTAGTACGCTGTTATCTCTGTGTAGCTCTAGAGGAAAAGACAAACCACACTTCTGATTTAGGGTTGCTAATCTTGTGCAACTTTGTCATGAGCTATCAGGTGATCCAACCTCTGGCCAGGTTGGAGGTGCTGAGAGAGTTTAGCCTTTCTTGTGGTATGAGGGCATTGTCTGCCACTTGTCCCATCAGAAAGTGAAGACTCACTTAAAAATGAATTATTGAGATGGGTAAAATTTTTCAGACGAGAAGTTTACTTGCAAAAAGTACAGTTTCAGGCTGATCAAAACTAGTCTCAAATTTGATATGAATTCACCAAATAGTTTGGCCAAAACTTAGTTTTCAAGCTAGATTTGTAGCGGGACTTAGATACCATTTAAGGAAACCACTGGAGGACAGGGCACTGCTTCAACTGACGATTCCCACCCCGAATGCTCTTACCTCGATGGTGGGAGCACTCACCAGCAATACAAATGACCCAAGTTCAAATCCTTGCTCTGTATCAGGCAGAGTGGGAGACTTGAGCCCGAGATCACCTTCATCCTAAGTGAATGCTCCAGCCATTGGGCTACAGCTATATAATAAGAGGAATACAACCAGCCCGTTTTGTGAACAATATTTCCAAATGTTCATTGTTGTTAATTTTAAAAAACAGTTAAACATGCCTGAACTCTTGGCAAAACAAATAGAAAATAATTTTGTCAAGAAAACTGAAGATTTTGTTTCCAGTTGATTCAAAACTATATTGTTCCCCCTGGTTTGGCCACCAAACCAAAACGTTGTTTGTTCACAAAGCTCTACTGAGTTATAATGGGGGAAGACCAACTTAACAAATTTCCAAACTGAACCTCTTCAATTTGGATTAGATTCAATTTTGGGATGATTGTTCAGGCGACTTCTTACACTATTTGCTCATCTCCCTAGAAGAATAGTAATAGATATTAATTGCAACTAAAAATAAAGAATATAATTTTTCTGGAAAATCTAGGATATACCAGTGAATCACTAGAATAAAATCCTGTTTAGCACGTTTGGGATGAGAATGATGGTTAAGGAGAAGGACAGGAGTAGAGCCCAGAGGAGATGAGAAAGGGGAGGGTGAAAATGATTTCTGATCTTCTTCTCTTCCTCTCCTCTTAGCCGTTGATAATTTATTCTCCCTCCCACTGATGCTTTCCTCTCCCTATCATGTGGTCACAACACCTTTGTAAATTCTTTTCCAGCTAGGCTAGACAGGGATGGACTACCAAAGCCCCTCCTCACCCTGTGACTGTCTTGGGGCAATGCAGGTAGATCTCTCGTTCCTTGCTCCCAGCAGTCCAGGTATGAATGATGCCCAAAGGTTACATAACCCTGGGTCTCACTAGGTCAGGAAAGCACGCAACTTTCCCATTCTGCTGGACACAAATATTCCTGAAGTAGTTCATTGACCTAAAAATAATCTTGTAAAGGAATTTGAACTGAATTGACTCCTGGTTATGTTTCTCCACACTGGAAATTCGTTTAAGGGTTGACAGATTTCTAAATCATACTTGTCATAGTTTTTGTAATTATATTAGTAGCTCCAGACAGTCTTTTCAGCAAAGTAGAGCAGTTTGCAGAAACATGCATATTTTTCATTTGCATCTGATTTAAATGTCATATTCAAATACCTCCATGCATAGCAGTTTGTGCACAATTTTTATTTTATACATGTGGGAAGAGTATACCACTTTAGAGGAATACTAGGCTAGGTTTTTTACAAACGTCATTCTTCCATGCAAGTTTTCCTTTTCTCTCTGTGGTTATCTTGTCCTATTCTCCAAACTTCCTCGATATCCAGATAATTAAACAAGGGTCGTGCCAAACACATCAGTCATTTAGATTTCCATTTTTAACAAAAGTAAGGTGGGTCGGGGAACTGGGATGTTGTTCATCCCTTATATAATGAAAAGAGCTACGTAAGTATGATTAATGGGCTAGGCATCTAAGTATTGTTGTTCTGCAGCAGAAAGTGCCTTTATCTAGAGGTAAAATATTGACTTTTAGGAAGTAGTTTTGAATGTTACGCTCCTCTCAGGGTCAAACTTGAATTCTAAAACTTTGATTTTTAAACAACGTTCTTCATAAAAAAAAAAAAAAAAAAGCACAGCTGAAGTAGTTCTTAGACTGAAATTGCAGAAAGAAAGAAAACTGTTGCTGCTCATGTCAGGTATTATACTGAGTGGTATGAAATATGAGATCAAGTAACTCTCTAGTTACACATGCTAATTAATCTGATTAATTAGGTTAGTCTCCTTTCTACAATCTGAGCACTACAACCATAACATTATCTATAGAAAATATTTTTTCTTTAGACAGAAGATAACATGGAGAATGGATACATTTTAAAAAATTTATCCAAAATTAGCCTGTTACAAAATGTTATTGAAAAATGCTAAGTAGTTCAGGAATTGTGTAGGCACCACACTTGGGAAATGTTATCATTAATGTCACCTGATGGATACCACAGTAGCTTGCCTCTTACCAATCACATGCAGTGAAAGGGTGCTGTTTGGTGGGGAGATAAACGTTGCAGACCACAACAATATTTTATCTTAATTTAAACCTTAATCCATTTAAATAGTATCTGCACTGTAATCGTAGTGTTAAATTACAGAAATGGGAATAATATTAACAGCAGGACATTATCTTTTATTGAGGGCAAGCAGCAGGGTTGCTGCTAATGAGGACATCATCAATTTATCAGTTAAAGGTCAGTCTAAAGGGGTTCCTGTCTTCCTCCTTTTTGTGCACTGTACTATGGCTGTGTGGACCCTGAATCATTTTTATCAATCATCCTGTGCTGTGATAGGAGACATCTTAATGCATTGTCTGCATAATGTTTTCCAGAAGTACAGTGTGTCAAATGCAATTCAGATTTGCTTAGTTGTGAAATACTCCCTCCACACTATTATTATGACTTACTGAATTAATACCTTATTTCTGGATATTTTTTTATTTTAAATTTTATTTTTTAATATTTTTTGTCCTCCTGTTCTTCTTCTTGGCACCTTTTAAATGTCATCAAGTAAAAAGTCCTCAGCAGTGTGAACTTATTGGGGGCTGATACATCTTTATTGAAAGCAAACAGTCTAGAATTATAAATGGAGGCAGTTTGCTTTTCAGAGTATGCAAAACATCAGAGAAAACTGTTTCTTAATTGAATATTGAATATTTATTGGTTTAAATCTTTAGAATTCTCACTGCTAAAAACATAAAATAAAAATGGATAGGGTTAACATATTTTTCACAGGCAATTTAAAGATTAGAGCAATTATACGTTGGCCTATTCCCACAGAAAGGCTGAACTTGGATTTTATCACTAAGAATTTAATTAGTTCTCCCCTCTTAAGTTTGTGCCACTTGTTAACTGCAACATAGCAACAAGAAAGCAATATAATAATATTCCTTCTGTGGAGCCTTCACACATGCATCATCACTTTTGGTAGCAGACAGAGCAAAATTTGTGGTTTTGCTCTTACTAAGGAAAGAGAACTTCAGAAAAAAAGAGAAACAGTGTTCTTCCTGTCACATTCGTAGAGTTGCAATGAACTAATTACTGGTAATTTCAGTACCTCTGAACACGGGTCTGTTTAAGGGAGACTGCATGGTACAGTAGTGGTAATCATTTTAAAGATATACTTTACATTTATTTTAATATATTGGAAGATTGAATCTAAATTCTCATTCTGTGGCAGTTTTTTTTATCTTCAGAACATATGGATGAATATTTATTTATAACTTGAGTTGCTTATGAGTAAACTAAGCCTTTTCCTTAGGACTGTTACCTATTTCTGCTACTGATGGTTCAGATTTAACATCTAATAGCAAACAATTACCCTTTAGTTAAAGACCAAATGTCCACACAGGAAATGCAGCATTTTATCTTAAAGTTTAAGAATAAAGTCTTGTTTAAACATTAATTGGTACAAATTGAATGTAATAAATATTAATATTATCATAGTGCCTAGGAGCCCTGTCATAGACCAAGACCCCATTGTGCTACGCTCTGTACAAAAAGAAGAAAAAGATGGCTCTACCCCAAAGAGCTTACAGCCTAAGAATAAGATAAGAGACAGCTGGTAAACATGGACAGGGGAGCACAAGGAGTGTAGTCCGCATGATAGACAGCATGATAGATAGCTGTCAGTGCACCAGCTGCCTCACTGTTGTCATGTTATTGCTTTTTAAACCAATGCAGCTAAACTGGGACAAACCCCCATGTGGATGCTCTTAAACTGCTTAAAAAATGGCTTATGTATTGACTTTAGCTTAATTTTGTGAGGAAGCAACTGAAGCTGCAGTGATTTAAATTAATTTAAGAGCATCCACAAAAGAGGTATGCACCAATTTAAATAGATTTTTTTAAAACTAATTTCAGTTAAACTAGTGCAATTTCTGTGTAGACAGGACTCAAGGAAATTCATAAAAGTAAGAATAAATCAGATGTGGTTTCAGATCAAAGGTCAAATTCTGCTTTTGGTTTCATACACGTAGCTCTAATTGAAATTAGTGGGAGATGCAGCTGCAAAATTCATCCCACTGTTTGTTGTGGCTCGTAGGTTGTTTTTGTTTTATCCTTTTACCTTGGAAATAACCAAGTGTCTTCTAGGTATAGTAAACTCCTCTAGATAGAATATGGTTACTGAAAGCTCTCACTTGGACATATATAACTACACTCTGAATTGTGGGTAAATATCAATTATTTCCCTGAAGTCAAATTAGGAAAAATACAGTGGTGGATATTCCTTTTCTTTGCTCCTCATTCCAATTCTTTAGTTCCCTTTGCAGATCTCTGTAGAATCCTTCAACTCCTCAGATCTACTAGTGTAGCACTACAAAAGCCTCTATGGCTTCCACATGCTCCCTGTGAAGGAGTGGGATGCACAAGATTATCCACATAGCAGCACTACTACTGGTCCTGTCCTGACCTACACCTTCATGCTGACATCCAGGGACCAAAGCAGAGTGAAGCTCCAGAACACACAGGGAGTATGTCTACATTGGAGGTTTAATTTCCAGATGGTGGAGATATAGTAGTGCTAGCCTTAATCAAGTTAGATGCACTGAAAATAGAAGCACAGCCACCATGGTGCTAGCTGCCTCAATTAGGATCCTGTTGAGACTCTAGGTATGTATTCAGGTGGCTAGCCCCTTTATCACTCATGTGGCTTATATTTTTAGCACACTAGTAACTTTGTCTGCTGACTGGAAATTAGACCTTTTCAACTCCAGTGTAGACATGCCAACAAGGTACACACTTCTGTGTATCCCTCCTGGAAGTCTATCCCTTATTTAATGGGGAGAACTATCCTCTCTCTAGTCTAAACCCTCCTTAGAACACACATTTAGTGCAAATGCCAGTAACATTAACTCACAAAAGAAAACTGTGCAAATGGTAAAAATTGCACATACTTTATGGACAGACTAAATCATCTGGTGCCTATTCTTTGAGGTGGTTAAGTACAGTTATGTGTTCCAAATCTCTGTGCAATACCAAGAATATATACACAAACTGAGTATTCCCATGCGCACACTGCAAATTATGCTACTAGTTGGAAATGTGATGCACAAACACTTAATTTTCTCACTCAGGTATATGTACACACACATTTAAGCATGAACAACTAGCTATATCCATATTTGAATAATATCAGGCCCCTTACATCTGAAATGTAGTATTTGTATGGTACAAAATGAATGTTTCTTGGTGTAGGATTCATGACTTTTTTCTTTTATGAAGGGCTTTAGGTTGCTCAATAAATAATAATAAAAATCAACTATATACTAGTATATTTATTGGGCTTTGCAAACAGATGTGAAAAAGTGCTCAAATCTAATACTCGGACAAGGTGTCTCTAATTCATGGTTATTGCTGATATTTTAATTCTGTAGTAGTTTCAAGATGATGATAAAGCATGCATCTCTTTGAATTTTTGTTTGCAACAAAACGAATGCTGTGAGAAATATGGATTAAGAATAAATTTGCTTCTAGTTTGGAAAAACAGAGTGATGCTTATACCTACTGCTTGATGAGTAATGATTTAGTTTAAAAAGCCAGAGCCCTAGTCAATAGTCTGACACACTTTTTAAAAATAATATTGCAAATAAAAGTCTGTGCTGATATAATAATACGATAGAATATAGTACTAAAAAGTATATATGGTTTTAGCAGGTTAGGTTTTGGCTTAGCAAAATTTTGTAATTGTATTGCATCTGAAACACCAAAGTTCGGAGTGGGTAACATGTTGGAGTAGATGTTTCAATAAGGGCTCCTCTCCGTTCTAAACATAGAGATGTGTTTTTTCTGAAGTTTGTGAATAAAAAAGACCTGTGATATCACAGTTATAATGTAAACATATTGTTAATATATACAGTGTTTGCAAAGAGATGTGGGTTTCTTGAGAGCTACTAGACATGGAAAAATTGAGATATCTCTATCCTCAGTTAAAAAGGTCAAGTCAGAAGACAATGTTGCTGAAGAATTAACAAATAGTTTAAATTTTCTAAGCATGTTGGAGGTACCCAAATGTTAACCATATGGGCAAAATTCTACTGTCAAAACCACACATGCTAGTCTCTGAAAATTAATTTAAAGGAAATATGTTGTGGGCCAAAATGCTTAATTGATGTTTTATTGGCTTTTTTTCCATGTTTCAAAATGTGCTTTACTCCAAATCGACAATCTTACCACAGATGGTCAAGCTCCAAATGGGGGCTTGGTTTGGCCAACAAGTGGTATGCTTACCATAGTGCATCTTTTATTCATTTTCTCCCATCTGAAATTTCATTTCTGAAATGGATTTCAGAAATGAGCTATTTCTGACCTTTGGTATAAAAACGCACTATGCAGCCCTCTCTGAAGTAGTAGCTGAATAGCAACATTAGCTTTTATAAATCCTTTATATCTGCTAACAAATAACCTGATTCTCCTCTCACTTATACCAGTTTGACTGTGGAATGAGTAACTTGGCTGATTTATGCTAGTATAAGTGACAGGAAAGTCAGGTTCAAGGAATAGATTCCAAAATACATAAAGAATAATTTATCTTTTAAAATTTCAACTATAAGAAACACAGGTACAGCTTTCTTCCAACTGTTTGTGAATATTATGCTTTCTACTTTCAAATGCTCACACTTTTATTGCTACAGTTTGTGAAATCTTTCACTGACTTAACTTCTCTGCTGGACACTGAATCAACATACTTCACCTTCTTGTAATATGCATTGTTTTTTGTAAATATTGTCCAACATCATGAGGTATATTTTAGGTTAGTCTCTGGGAATCTGGTGTCTAAACATCTGATGTCCTGCACTTTGTAGTCATTTACACCAGTGCAAAGTGAGTGTAAAATACGGTAACACATTATGCTGCCTTTGTACCCATGTTACATAAGTTCAAATGATAACACGAATTGTAGTTCATCAGAGAATCAGGTCTCTGGTCTTTGATCCAGGGCTTGAAGTGAGCCCCTAGGATTGGAATGGGGTACCAGGAGTTTCCCCTCACTCTACCAGCTCTAATGGCCTTTTAATGAATAATGGATGCCATGCAAACCTTTTTTTCTGTCAAGGCAGGATTGCTCCCTACAGTACATTTTCTAATGTTTTTTATCTGATTTACTTTAAAAGTCCCAAGTTAGGAAGCAGTTACCTTTTCATTAAGAGGCTTATACATCTAGCTGTCAAGGATTTTTCCTGATCTTAAACCTAAATTTGCCATCTCTTGATTTAGTCCCACTATGCCTATTATACCCTGATCTATCAGGCTAAATCATTCACTTTCTCATGGGTGTTTATACTATTAGTAATCATTAGCTAAGTGGAATCCCTATTCTACCAAGTAGGAGAAGTTGATATGTCTGAGGTACACCGATTTGTAGATTGGAGTAGTGTTTACATAGTTTGTGAAATCATCTCTTTAGTGGCAACCAGATCTGTTGTGATCAGTTTCATAGCACTTCCAGCTCTTGTAAGGATGCGTACACAATGAATGTCTCTTTGCCTTTGAGAACTCTGTCAATGTATAGCAAAAACAACGAGAGCCCTGTAGCACTTTAAAGACTAACAAATTTCTGCAGGCATAAGCTTTTGTGGGCTGTAACCCACTTTGTCAGATGCATGAAATAGAAATCAAAGATAGGAGGTATATATATACATCCAAGGGTAAGAAACAACAATGGGGAGGGCAAATGTAAACAAAGTCCATTCAGTTAGAGTTGGTGAGGCCTGTTCACAACCATTGATTAGAAAGTCAGAATGTGTAACAGTGACAATTACTACTTGTAATGAGAGAACCATTCCAAGTTCCTATTCAGACCCAGTCTGATTGTGTCAAGTTTGCATATGAGTTCCAGCTCTGCAGTTTCTCGCTGAAGTCTGTTTTTGACGGGGGGTTTTTCGTAGAAGTATGGCAACTTTCAAATCAGCTACAGAGTGTCCTGGGAGATTGAAGTACTTTCCTACTAGTTTATGGATTTTACCATTGTTTATGTCTGATTTGTGTCCATTTATTCTTTTGCGTAGTGACAGTCCAGTTTGGCCAATGTACCTGGCAGAGGAGCATTGCTGGCACATGATGGCATATATTACATTAGTAGATGTGCAGGTGAATGAGCTCCTTATGGTGTGGCTGATGTAGTTAGGACCTGTGATGGTGTCACTAGAGTCAATGTGTGGGCAGAGTTGGCAACGGGGTTTGTTGCAGAGATAGGTTCCTGGATTAGTGTTCTTGTTGTATGGTGTAGTATTTGCTTCGGGTTTGGGGGCTGTCTGTAAGCAAGGATAGGTCTGTCTCCCATGGCTTGAGCGAGTGAGGGATCATCTGCTAGGATAGGTTGTAGATCCTTAATGATGTGTTGGAGAGATTTTAGCTGGGTGCTGTAGGTGATGGCCAGTGGTGTTCTGTTGTTTTCTTTGTTGCATCTGTTCTGTAGTAGTGAATTCTGTGTACCTGTCTCCCTCTGTCAATTTGTAGGCCTCATCTACTCTAACTGAATGGACTTTGTTTACACTTACCCTCCCCATTATTGTTTCTTACCCTTGGATGTATATATATACCTCCTATCTTTGATTTCTATTTCATGCATCTGACAAAGTGGATTGCAGCCCATGAAAGCTTATGCCTGCAGAAATTTGTTCATCTTTAGAGTGCTACAGGACTCTTGTTGTTTCTGCTGTATACAGACTAACACGGCTACTCTGCTGGAACTTTTCAATATATAGTATACATACAGCTTTAAGGAGTAAAGAAAACAGTCAGGATACAAACAGTGACAACTCTACTGCATGACCCACCTCTTCCAGATGTGGAGATGTAAATGAGGGCACTCAGGATGGGATGGAGAGCTTGAGGAGCAGGAATCAGGAGAGTGAGGGCAGTGAGATGTTGCGGGAAGGGATCATTATTGAAGCTGGAGGGTTGGAGCAGAGAGGAGAAGGAGCCAGGACCACCTTAATGTGACAGCAGTGGGAGGGACTATGGTAAGGTGGGGAGGCAGATATATGAAAGAGTGGGGGAAATTTCTTTGGAGGGTAGTGAAAGGTTTAATGCTGTGTAGGTAGTACAGGTGGAGAGTGTCAGTGTCTATATGGGAGAGAACGTTGGAAGTTGTGGAGGAACCCAAACTTGGGGGTCCTTGCTTACACATCCGTTGCCCTTCAAATGGTCCAGATAAGCCTGACAGCAGTTTAGCAAAGTCAGGAGTTTATTCCTTATGTAAGGAAGGTGTCCCCTATATGCTAGGAGAGACGTCGAGCATACATTTCTAAAAGCCTTTATAGTCCTTAACAAACAGTCTATTTACATCACAGTTTCCATAGCAACAGTTTCATATAATCTCTGACACAGAAATTTCTTACTTCAACAGTTTTAACTTACCCTATCTAGGAATAAGTTTCCCATCACATTCCATTCCCGCCTACATTCTAGGCCAAATACCTTATCATATTATTGCTAGACATTCAGGGTTAAACGTCCTCAAAGCACATTCCACCTCATGCTTTGTCAGCCATTTCTACAGACTTGTTCTCCTGTTAAAATAGAGACTTCATTTTCTTTTCCTTCCACTGAGTGAGGCACAAAAATCTCCTGTACAGAACAATTGTATTGCTGTTGATAAAATCTGTTTCATTTCCATTCATGTTCAACATTTACAATTAGAGATGAGTGATCATAAAGGAATAAAATAACTAAAGCTGGATAAATCTTTAAAATTTCCATCAGAGTTCCCTCAGCTTTGAATCTTAATTGTCTTCAGTTTTGCTCCATGGACCCTTTGTTTTCTGCTACTATTTAAATTATCATGTTTTACAAACCCAAAGTCAGAAATAGATTTTTAAAGGTGAACATCTGAGTATTCACTCTGGAAATGGTATATTCTAGTTGGGATAGGAAACTGCGTCACAAAACAAGGGAAAAAGTTCTCAAGATGTCTCATTAGAAGACATGAACCAAACAGGATCAGACTGGGCCATCCTAACCACAATTGTGCATGTGCAAATTCTTTGGGACAAATTCACATGTGGAGTAATCCCAGTGATCTCACTGTGGCTATACCAGAAATGGATTTAGCCTTTAGTGTCTGCAGATGTGGCTAAGTACTTCAACTGCTTTAAATAAATGGGTTTAGAAACACGTATAGCTGAAGTAGTAGAGCCCCCAAGTGTACACGTCGTTATACCACTACATAAATAATTATATAAGTATGGCTTGTTTTTGTAAATAGATGACAAAAGAATATTAATTTTAAGCACTGCCACCCAACCACTGTAATTTATAGTAGTCTAATTTTGATAGGAATGTTGCTTCTGGCTTGGTCTGTAATGTTCTGTCTTAAACAAAGATTTAAAAATCCCTATGCTTTACCTGCAGTGTCTTCCTGAGTTACACTCATCCAATCAGAGAAGAGAAGTGATACTACGGGATTTATCTGACCAATCACCCTTAACGGATGAATTCATATTTTAAATTGCAACTAGAGTGAGCTGTTTATAATCAAAGTTGTCAAATTAGTTGATTAAAATTAAATAACAAATAAACTTTTGGAAATCATGATTTGCTTGCAGTCATTCCAGCAGTGGGAGCAAAGGAGAGTAAAATATTTGACTGTATTATTAACTACGAATTATTCCCCAGCTCCATTTAATAATCCAACCTGCACAGCTGCCTAAGGCGACCCTTCAAGGCTGATTTATTCTTGGGCATGTTTAAGAGCTGTCAAGTTGTTGCATCTCTCACTGTAACCATTGTAACTAAACAGCGGCATTCCCAGAAATGCAGACAACAGAATCAGTCAATTTAGCTAGGTCACTTTTAGGAAAAATGTGGGTGGATGGGAGGTAAGGAAAGAGATGTGCATGTGGGACATTGGAGATTGTAGTTTCCAAAGGACATAAATATAGGTAGGAATGTAACAAGCATTAGAAGGTAAGTTATTCAAACGATCTGATCTGCTTTAATCTGTTCGCCTCTTAACATCCTCTTTGTTTTCTGTGGTACTAACATCTTGCAGTTGATGTCATCTCTACTTATAATAATATTATTGTTATTTATACAGTGCCATAAGTGCTCGTGACACTTCATAGACGGAAGATAAGACAAGATCTGGCCCCAAGGAGCTTCCAACTTAATTGAATATTCTCCCAAAGTTCAAATCAAGGTCACTGTATGGCAAAGCTTTTATAAATTCTGAGCTAGTCAGTGTATGCTGCAAGTACATTATATGTATATTAATTAAAGTTCAAATGGTCTTTGAGTTTTGTGCCTCAGGCTGAGATTGGTAAGTCAATATTTTGCTATCTCTAGAACACAGCTTCAGAAGCTGTGCAGGCCTGATTTTAATATTGATTTCTCCATTGTATAGGAATTAACATATGTCTTGTTTCCTGAATCACAGATCTTATTTCCTGTCTATATAGGAGAATTTTGGAACATCCTTTTAACTGTTTGTATCAGAGCTGGCATATGAAAAGTACATACAATGTAGCACTGTATGGGTTCCCCTAAACTTATAATGGACTCATATTGCATGTTAACTACTGAATAAATAACATTTCTAAACCTGGCATAGTGATGGTGGGACAATTCAATTAGGGGGGGAAATGTGGCGGATTAATTGAATTATCCAAAATGCTATTTTATGTTGCTTAATCTTTGGTTTGAAAGGGGAAAAGAGAGATTTCATTAATAATGTTTTAATATTTTGAGCTATGTTCTTGTTCTACTATATAGATAGTGCATGTTATTGATAAGACATTTTGATGTTTACCCAGTTTGTTTGCTTCTTCGGTCAACCACAGCATATTAGAAGAGTAGATTTTGACGCTCTTATCATTATCTATTTGAGACTAAACCTGTTTCTGGCAAACTTCCACATTGGATATAGGTTCAAACCAAAATTCTAGGTTTAAACATCTTGAGGGGGGGGGCTTGAGTTCAAAGAAACCTGAACTCAGGTCCAGATTCAGATTTGACACATGGATATATTCATAATGAGACAAATCAGAATCATGGATCTGAAATTTCCCAAGCTGCAGGGTTGCAGGTATCTGAATATTCTGGATTGTCATGTATCTATTCTAAAATAAGTTTCACCTTATGAAACTCCATCCTTAACGGAGTGCCTGTTATCAGTCTGGTCCCATAAAAATGTATACTGCTTATAAGTAGAGCCTGGCAAATCCACAGATATTTGTGTACAGCTCATAGTCTTTGAGATGGGGGACAGGAGCTGGCTGCAGATCAGCAGTTCAGTACCCTCCCCCACCTACAGGCCACTGATCAGCTGTTCAGCAGCTGCCTGGAGGGGCTGGGCCCTGAACAGCTGATTAACAGCAACAGCTGCGGGAGGGGTCTGGTCTCGAAACAGCTGACTGTAGGGTCAAAGATTGGGATGCCCTGTGGGTGCGGATGCCATAGAAAAGAGAGACTGTGGATAGTGGGTTGGATATAAATTGATTATCCTGGATATGGATCCACATTTCTGTATCTGCACAGGGCTCCACATAGAAGCAGGCAGCACATGGAAACTAAATACTGCAGTTAAGTCCTTGTGTTTTTATTTTATCACACCGTGCATTATACTGACATGGCCCAATTTTCTCCCCACCCAGTCTACTCAGGTGTCATTTTATGGGTCAATCACGGTATCTGTTCACCTGTACTGAGGAAGTGTGGGACTCTCTAGCCTCTTGTAACACTTCAGTGCTTTGGCACCTTAAAAAGTTAAACAAGATGGAATTTCTGTCCCACAATACACTGGACACTATTGAAAGTCCACCTTCCATTCCTGCAGGAACAGCTACTCTTCAGGGATGAAGGGAAGAAGAGATCAGATGGTAGAAATAAAATGAATTGTGCTAAGATCACACCTTTTTCTCAAATCACTTCCCCTGAAGACACCATCTGAATGGTGCATCTGAAGTTAAATACATTTGGGAAACTGGAAGACTCTTTCAGAGAATTAGTTTAGCATTACAAGCTTCACTCAAGTCACTTGTCAGATATACATCTACAACTTTGACAGTAGAACTTCCCCCTCAGCACTCAGGAGTTTATATTGAGAAATGCTAACAGGGATGGTAGCTTTCATACAGGTCAATATTTCAATCCAAGAATGTCTTCATTGTGTAAATATTATAGATATGTTGAATGATAAATAATATGTTAATCAGAAATGATGTGTTAGATACTTTCAAACATAATTCTTCATTGTATCTCATATTTGCTTTTAATTAGGTTGTCATGTAAATCGATTTTTCATAATGGTTTTCTTTCTGAAGCTCTGCTGGTTGTGAGCAGAGCTTGTGAAGTATCCTGGTTAATATTCCTTCCACTATATTATAAAATGCCCCCCCTCCAATTCTTTTACAGTACAATAGAACTTTTGTTTAATTCTTTGTCAAGCCTTAACATTTCAAACAATATGTTTAATAGACCTGGAGTAACTGCTGAAGTCTTGTCAGAGATTCTGGCTATCAAAACTAAGGATAAAATTCACCCCTCCTGAGTGCACCTTGCCAGGGAAAGCAATGTGCCCCAAAAAGGTTTGACTTAAGACACAAAGAGTTGTTTGCACCATTTGCACCTGCTGTGGGGTGGCAGATTTAACTTGTTGTCAGGGTTTCACTGGCAGAGATTGCCTGAGGGGACACACTGAGATAAGCCAGTGCAACCACTTTAGGAGCTGTGCTGAACTCTGGGTACCTTGTATTTCTGCAACCCCCTCTCCTGTCTGATATACTCTGGTACCAGGTCCTTACACCTTCTGCTATGCTGGCATAGGCCAGCAAAATTCAGGGTTGAATCTAACTCATCATCTAGTTAGGAAGTTGCTTAATTTGGAAATACAATGACCTGTTGACGCAATTACCTAGGGCTGTAAGTGGGAAATATATAAACACTGTAATGTTTAGTTCTGTTTAATATAATCAAAATCAAAATATTGATTATTGAATATGGCTTATTACATAGGGCTCTATATATGGAGTGATACAGCTGGAATTATGACTAAAATCATTTTCTGACTAGAGCTACCCCCTAAAATGGTCCTGTTCTGGTTTATCTCCCTTGCCATTGATTCATTTCTGAAGTGGCGCGATGATATTCTGTAGCACATTCTGCATCCTTCGTAACATAGTGCCAAGCTCACCTGTCATGGGCCATATCCTGTCAGGTCATTAAATTCAATCCAGCAGATTGTGTGTGCCACTTGATACAATCCATGCAGTGGAGTTTGGGATGGCTAACCTTCCTACTGCCTTTTTAAATGTTAGGAAGCACACCCCTTGAGTGGTCTCTCTGGTCCAAAGTTTGCTATTTCATTTTGATCATAAACCAAAACTGGTAGTATTGACAAGGGACCTTGTCACTTCATTTCTTTGCAAAACACCTTCTTTGATGATGCTTTTTATTCTTTCTGAGTGCTACAACACAGTAATGCTTTCTAGACCATTACTGGAGAGACAGGGTAGAAATATATGCCCAAAGCAGAAAATATTGAAAAAATATCTTCCATCTTGTGACAATTTATTGAAGAAAAACTAAGGCTCCAATTTGCCTGGCAAAAGTGAACCGGTAGAACAGGTGGAGCCCCATTAACTTCACTCTCCTCAATGTCGGCTCATGCAGAGCAAGTCTGCAGTATAATTGCTGAATGCCCTGAGCCTAGATATACTTACACACATGAGTAATTGGTTGCACATAGGTAGTCACATTGATTTTATTAACCTAATCTTTTGTTATGTTCACTATTCATGTGTTTATGTATTTGTAGGGCTGGGGACTAAGATTACTATAGAGGAAGATATGACACCATTATTAGGGGACTGTGTCCTTTGAACTCATTATACTTTTTTTTTTTAGGTAAAAATGAATCTTTTAACAATGAATTTTACTCCTTTCAAGCTATAATTAGTGTGTAAGCCACTGATTCACTAAAACAGTTAGGCAGATACTTAACTTTCAGAGTGTACTTAAAGCCTATTGAAGCTTTCTTAAAAAGGGATGGATTTAAACACATGATTAAGTGCTTTCCTAAATTGGGGCCCACCTCAGAAATTCTGAAACTTTTCTTTTTATATTAAGAAATGGAGTAAATTTAATTTCCATAAATTTACAACTGATGTAGTTACAAAGAATAACATATTTTTAAAACACAATTGTATTTGAAAAAGAATCATAGAAATGTAAGACTGGAAGGGACCTCAAGAGGTCATCTACTCCATTCACTTGCACTAAGATATGATAAAGTATGCTTAAACCATTCCTGACAAACGTTTGTCTAACTTGTTCTTAAGAAGATGAGAATTCTTAAGAAGATAAGAACATGAGAATTCTTTGGAAACTGTGATCTGAGCATGTAGAGTTTCTTAAAATAAAAAATCTGCTAGAGCAATGGATCTTCGAAATAATTTGATTTATAATCACTAGAATTTATGAGATTGCTTCCAACTGAGAAATGATGAGAGAACTCTGAGAACTATCATGGTAGTTTATTAGTAATAAAGAGTAATTGCTAAATCCTGGGGAAGGAATAACGCTCACACAGAAGGACTTTGCTCAGTGCTGAAACACCACAGGGCCAAAAGGCAGCATCATCAGCTGCTTGTGCAATAGGGCTGCAGGCACCAGAGTAAATTGTAAGGCATGTGCTGCTCCATACAAACTTACAGGATTTTGACCAAGTACATCTCTGCAGTGCATGGATCCACTAGCCATGCGCCTTCAATAGCCTTGATTGAATACACATTACCTCCCTTTATGGAGATCAGTGAGAACCTGTTGCTGAGTTCCTTTCCACAGGGTAATACAGCATGTCTGCATAGGGAAATTCAGAAATTGGAAATATTATTTTGCATATAATCCACCCATACTAAAGAGTGAGTGTATTCCTTTCATATTTATTTTATTAATTTATAGTGGGGTTTTTTTCTGCAACAGCTAAAACCCTTGTTACTTGAAAGAATGCTACAAAGGAATCTTCTTAAAGTGGGTAAGAAACTAAAGGGAAATCACAAAAGCTTGGGTAAAGGTCTGTTCATTTTTAAACTAAGCGGATAATCTATGACAAGTAGAAAATAATAGCTCTTTTTTTTAAATAGGTTAATTTCACAGATAGGTGTTTTTCACTGAGATGAAAGGACCCACCTTATCTTCCTTTCAAGCCCTCTTTAAAAACTATTTCTGTTTGAAGCTCACAAATAACTGACTGGTGTTGACTGAGGAAGTTGCATATGTTGACTTCATTCTTTTCCTGCTAAACCCTGTTCTTTTTGTTAATTTATCCTTCCACTTAAACCAACCCCATTTATCTGTGTGTGTAGTGCAGTCATGTCCTGGTCCTTGATTAAAATTCCTAGGCACTGTCCTAATAATACAGAATTTGTTTAAATACCACAGGATGCTTGCAGAATCTACCTTTTTAGTAGATTAAAAAAATTGATAATTACTTCCTGCAACAATCCTACCCCCCCCCCAAGTTATAAATAAGATTGGGTGATTAATTGTGACAATTCTTGCTCTCACATAGGTGATTAAACAGATCTCCATCTATGCGGTCTAGAAAGAATTGTTGTCTTTGGCATATTTGCAGGAACCTTTGGAGGGTTTTTTTGGCTTCCTTTGGAGTATTGAGTGGGAAATCAGATGGGCATATCTTCCATGATCACTCTCCTGAAATTGCAATGGACAGGTTTAGGTAGATTTAAGTGAATGAGGGTCTTGCCGTTTACTTCACTGAATTTTTTATCAGGATGTAGTTGGACACAACACTAAAGGAACACCAAGGACTTGTCTACACTGTGAGCTCCTTCAGCACTGCAGCAATTGATGCAATTGCAATCGATTGAGTGGGTGAAGATCCATTCAATCAATTGCTGAGCTGACACTGGTACTCCACCGAAAAGAGAAAAGTAAGCTTGTTGATGGGAGAGGAGTCTCCCATCAACATAGGTTAGCCCTTGTCTACATTAACACTTATGCCAGCAACAATTTTGCCACTCGGAGGTAAAAAAACACCTCCCTGAACAACATACATTTTGCTAGAATAAGCGCTTTTGTGAACAACACTATGTCGATGGAAGACGGTCATGGAACGGAGGTTGAGGATGGAACGGAGGTTAAGGATAACCTAGGCATGGCCCAATA